>OY294056.1:58612813-59853808 GCA_958510865.1 Myrrha octodecimguttata
ATGTAGGACTCGATTTTATAAGATTCTTCGTGAAAAGTTTTCCAAAATTCAAACTCAACTTTTTTTTACACGTCTACAGTGCAGAAATAATTCACCCAAAATTGTTGTAATCTTTCGAGGTTGAAGTAACTTCCATTCTGAACACTGGTGTGAAAACAGAATGAAAAATTATCCATTGCTTTTCATTTTGTAGCCTTCCAAAGATTCCACTCGAAGTACTTAAATAATTCATAATTCAGAAACTGGTAGCCCTAGCATGCCAAATAAATTAAGCTAAGGGGCTTCCAGAATGACCTGCATAGAAATATGAATTTATCAAGAAAAATAAATATTTTCAAGAAAACTTTTGGTGGGAAAAAAACCCTAAAAAATGAATCGAACCTTCTCCACATTCGGACAATCGGCCTAAATTCGATGAACTACCGTTTCTTGGTAACGGACATTAATATGATCTGAATAAATCCAATTTTTACTCGAGTGGTAACGTGACCCTATTGTCCGTAAGTGGAGAGAGTTCGATTCCCATCTAAGTTTTTTTGAAGATTTTTTTTGATGAATTCATATTTCTATCCAAGTCATTCTGGGGGCGCATTAGCATAATTTTGGGCTATCCAGTTTGACGATAGAAGTCAAAAAATTTCAACTTTGTACTTTTTCCGCCATTTTGAAATCTTTTTTCCAGAATTCTACATCACAATTGAATTGACCACCAAAAAATACTAAGATGTCACCAAAATCCGTTATTTCAAAGGTCACGCATAACTCACCAGTTATCAGAATATTGCTCAAAGTTGACATTAAACACCCTGTATCTCGCTTATGCTTCGAAAACGGGGTATATATGTCATGAGGCAAAAGTGACTTTCCCAATGTCATCTATACGGCTATATATGTTTGACCAGTTTATTGTGAAACACCCTGTATATTCAGGATCAAAACCTACCCTGACACTAGGAACTTTTCTCCGAATGTTAGCATCCACTTACGGCAGGACGGACGGAATTTGACGACTCTTCAGTGGCTAAACTTAATCGTTTAAGACCATTTTCGGCACAAAATTAGAAAAGCACAGAAATTTCGGCAGAATAGTAATTGTTTCTTAGAACAAGCACGCAAAAGTGTATATTTCTACCCACAGAATACTAAATATTATACAATAGTGTCATAATGAATGCGAAATTTGTTCATGGAGAAATTCGTGACGGTGACATTTTCATGAACATCGAAGTATCTAAATATGAATTTATTCAAAATATTATTCAAGACTCGCAAGCATAAATATAGAAAAACTAAAACTACTTTCTGTTTCCTCTACGGCCTCCTTTTAGGCTTCGGTTTTTATGCACTGATTCTAACCGACTTGAATTTTGTTCCATTCAGTGCAATGATATGTGGAATATTTATCAGTTTAATGTTGGCATTTGGAATTGCATTTTCCTCCCAGATTCGTTGTATTTCCCTCTTATCTCTGCCAGTATTCGCTGGTGAAAGTGGAAGAGGGGTTCAATATGCCTTGATACTTTTCATGGTTATCGCAGGTCCTCTAGAGAATTTAGCCACGAATGGAAAAGAGGTTGTAAGAGTGTTTGCTTGTTCGGCATCATTAACGTTCAATTTGACGAAGACAAGGTTTGAATTGATGTTTAAACCATTCACGCAAGCATTGTTCGGTATGAAAACAGATGTGAATGAGGTAAAAGACACTTTAAGAAGCGTTAAAGATTTGTCTGCTCCTATTACCGGCGAGATCGAGGACGAAAAAGAAATGAAGAAACTCAAAGAAGAAAACGACTACTTGGATAACCTGCAAGGAGACACTAAAAGAACTGCAGAAATAGATGATAAATACCTCACCAAAGGCGAACAAATCGAAGCAGCAAAATATGAGCAGAAATATCTGGAAAAGGTAGAATTACGATGTAATCAACAGTTTTCGACGGCTTCATTGAGATGCAGAAATATGTTTCAATCAGCTTACGATAAATGTTATGATGCAGTAACTTGGGCAGCAGCATGGCTGATCTGTTGGCCTATGAAGTTAGATTTCGTTTGTAATATCGCCCAAGCTTTGGGAGGAAGCAGTAGTTGCGATCCTTCCAGTGAAATAGATCCTGGTTTAGGTGAAGGCTATGAATATTTGAAGAAATCAAGAGTTTCCCTGACCAAAAACTTCAAGAACGTCAAATTGCAATACAAATTGTCCAAAGTTCGACACTTGATAAACTTACAGGATTCTGTCGATACGGCAAAAGCTATCCAACATGATGTAGATGAGAAAAAGAAAATGCTGGATCAGATCTTCATTTCGATGAAAAGAATTTTAGCTTTCGTACTTCTCTGGATAATTGTGAAATGTCAAAATTATCATGATCAGTATCTTCGCAACATTGAATACGATAATGTTTACATAACAAAATATTTTCGTAAGATCGATGCCAGGAGAAAAGCTGCGGAAAAGACAGTTTTATTTCCACTGAAAAAATTCGAAAAGACTAAACTTGTGGATTTGTGGAGTAGAAGATATTTGAAGACTGAGAAGAAACAACTGCTCATGCAAGCATTCATTCTGGTACTAGAAATATTGTTCATTTCTACGTTCATTTTAATAGATCGTTTGTTTTATGAAGCCCTAGACTTGGTGAGAAGACATGCAAAAATTCAGTACACGCAGGTTGGTCATCACGATCTGCTTTTAGAGATCAAAGGCACTGGTATGATAGCTTCGTTACTCAGATCAATTGTGAAAGGTTTCAACGTTAAAAAACGGATTAAAATAGTTCGTAGCAATGAAATTTGTCTCCCACGTCCTACCCTTATGCCCAACATTTATTTCTTAGAAATATATGGAATGTTTTTCCTAATTGCAGTAATGATGTTCATCGAGGTATACACCAACAGATTCAAGTCTGTCATATGTGGGTATATTTATAGAAAACGTCAGAAACGGAGGACGCTCCATCTCTATAACGAAACATCACGTAGAAGAATTGGATTCCTGCGTTACATGAAAGCGAGGATAATCAAACAAGTTCGAGAACGAAGATTAAATGAATCTGTTAATGTTTGTGTTGTTGCTAGAATCCGTTATCCGAAATGTTGTAGATTTCTGAAGATTTTCGGAGTTGCTAGAAGAAACTGTATCATTTGTGAAGAACCAGAAGCATTATTCGACTCTCCAGGAAAATTTTTCATTTGTAAAAATTATGATTGTCATTTATTGTATTGTGCTGAATGTTGGCTGGATATGGGTGAACAGTGCTTAGCATGTAGCACGATTGAAGCTGAGAGTAGTCATCCTGAGGATGAATCAGGATATGAGGATTGAACAGATGTACCTTCAATTCGAGGTTGGATGATAAATGAAACTCATTGATTATGCACTTATTTTAGAAGAGGAGAAAGCATTAAATAATGTTGGCGTGCGTCGCAGTTATATCTTCATACGGATAGTATCTGAAAATTGTAATTACTCTTATTCCCCATTCTTTAAAAATATTTGAAAAATGAGAAATATGGGTAAATCAATGACCTCTAGAGTCTACAGCTTTTGAGATTTCCATCGAACCATTTACGCGTACAACCTGCTCTGTAATGTCAAATCTCTGAAATTTTTATTGCATATTTCTTGTACAGCCGCAGGTGGATTTATGTCCGACAGCAAAAATATTGTGGCAAAATCATTGAACCTCCTTAAACAATGGTTGAACCATAATTTGGAAATCCACTGAAAATAGACCTTTTCTGGAAACATGAACTAAGCCCGAGTAGGATTATTGATGCATAGTTTTTAATATTTGTAGCCTTAAGTTTTTTGGATCCCTCAATACGAATTTCAACCAAAACCGGAAAATCTCGTACTCCATCTATAAATATAAATGAGAAAAAGAGTTTTTCGACGGATGTGCACTTCTAGGGATTCGATTGTTCTGTGATTATGAATAAAAAAATTTTGGTTATTTATTTGTATTCTGTGGTTATGTTTTCAAAACATAAATATTTTTGTTTTTTGTTCATCCGAAATGAAAGGAAAACTCGACTTCGAAGTTTTGTCCAAAAACAAGGAAGTAAAATTACTTTTTTATATATCGAAGATATTATTCCGTAGTGAGATCTATTTTTTGTATCCAATTTATATGTTTATGCAATATTGTAAAATTTATCAACAAAAAAAGGAATATTCCCTGCAAACGTTCGATATTGATTTGAATAATCAAATTTCTGAAGAACTGAGATATTTTCAATTGGATGAAAACTATACAGTTATCATCAACAATAAATTCTTAAAAAAGAAAGAAAATGCTATTATGAAAGTGAACTATGAAGACAAATCACTTCAAGTGAATGTCCGATTACTTTTCTCAGAAAATATTGCTAAAGGAGTTATATTGGTTACTCCAACTTTGATGTTCAACATAATGAATAACTTTATATTGACTTGTGGTTCAAATAAGGAAAATTCATTTAGAGCTACTGTGAGAGATTTATCTAGTGGAAAAATAGGATTCACTGACGAAATTACCTTAGCCTTAATCAACAGTCCTTGTGATTTGGATAATAATATCATAGATTCACTATTAAAATCCTACTTCCAAAAGCCTAAGTTAATTCGAGAAAATGATATTATCAAATTGGATTTAAAGAAAACTATGATTGAGGTACCATATAATACAACTAAAATGTTTAATGGTAGATCCATTGTATATTTCAAGTGTATAAAAGTACATACAATTCACAAAGGATATTATAATGCAGGCGGTAGTTTTGTTGTCATTGGTGAGACAGCAATTAAACAAGCAGCTAATGTTCAGAGTTTTATTCCTTCATATCCAAATGTGAAATTTTGCCCTACTAAACCACTACATAATGAAGATAATATAACTTTGTGTCCAAGTGGAATGGAAAATTATGCTGAAGCAATTGAAGCGGCCATTCAACCATTTTTAATCAAAAGTATGTAAGGTAAAATTTCATTTATACATAAAAACTTTGAAAAACTATTCAGTGAAGTATTCTGAGCTAGCCAATGTTTGTTAACCAACGTTATTGTTCCAGAAATGGTAATGAATCCAATATTCCTTATAACTGGCAAAAAAGGCTCTGGAAAGGAAGAACTTATTTCAAACATTGCCTTAAAATATGGCATGCATTTCTATAGAATAACAAATTTTGATACAACTGCCCATGTGTATGCCCAAAATGAAACCAAACTAAAAAATATATTTTTCAATGCGAAACTCTATGCACCTTGTATTTTATATATAAAAAATTTTGAGGTAATCAATTGAACGGATAAATAATATTCAGGGATGATCCTATCTATTCCTGCAGATTGGATTTTTCAAGGGATATCATGAATTTATTTAATTTTCAGAACTTTGATAAAAACAACGAAGGACAAACAGATGAGAGAATAATATCTCATTTTACTAGTGGATTGAGACATTTGTTTGAAAATAATAAATATCCTGTTATATTATTTTGTTCAAGTAATGATGATAAAATACCTGTGAGGTTGAAAAGAGAATTCCTAGAGATATTTAAAATAAATTCACCTTCTACAGAAGAAAGATTGAAAATTTTGGAATGGTTGTTAAAATATTATGGATTATGTTTTGAAGGTAGCTTGGTAGAAGTTGCCCAGAAAACAAACACGTTCCTATACAAAGATTTGAAAGCTCTTATAAAACTATCAAAAACTTTTGAAACAGGTTCTCAGGGAGCTAATAATTTGAATATTGTTAATATATTAAAGGCTATAGGTTGTCATACCATACTTTCTATTTTCATTTCATCTAATGTCTCAATTCTTTTAGATTATATGCAGCTACATTATAATGAAAATATTGGCGCTCCAAAAGTTCCTAAAGTGCATTGGGAAGATATTGGTGGGTTACAGGATGTGAAAGAAGAAATAATTAAAACAATAAACTTTCCATTGAAACATCCCGACTTTGTAACTTCAACAGGTCTCAAAAGATTAGGTAAGTGGCAATGAATAAGTTCATATCAGGATGAAAAATTAATATTGCATTGATTTCAAAATAAATATAAAATTGAAAAATAGTTTTCATTGATTTTTATTATCCTTCTATAAAATTTTTTTGAATTATCTTAATATTTCTTTCAATGTTATGAACACTTTTTGATTGTTTTCTCTGCTTGTCTCAATTTTGTTCATAAAAACCATATGTTTCTGATTTTTTGAGTGTGAACTTATTCTTTGTAGGTACACCAGACCAAGAAATGAATGAGTATTGTTACAGGTATACTATTGTTTGGCCCACCAGGAACTGGCAAAACTTTATTGGCTAAAGCCGTTGCTACAGAATGTAATTTATGCTTCCTATCTGTTAAAGGACCGGAATTGTTGAATATGTATATAGGACAATCTGAAGAAAATATAAGAGAAGGTATTCAATTTATTAACTGATTCACCAACAATTATGAATAATAATATTAAAGTTTCCAAATGACCCTGTAGTGGTTACAAGTGGTTATAAGATGTTGAAAGATATATCATAATGAATCTGAAGAGAATAATATTGGACATTGGTGTATATTTATTGTTTTGTAGTATTTGAAAGAGCTAGAGCTGCCTCTCCGTGTATAATATTTTTTGATGAACTTGATTCTCTGGCTCCAAATAGAGGAGTGTCGGGTGACTCAGGAGGAGTGATGGATAGAGTAGTATCCCAATTGTTAGCAGAAATGGATGGTCTCAATGAAAAAGCAACAGTTTTCATTATAGGTGAATATTAATAGGATATTTTGTTATTATCGTCCATCTTATGATAGCTATTTTTCATGAAAAACGCTTATTGTTTATGAACTATGTATTTTCCACAGTGACAAACTTTTTTCCCAGTACTTCAAAAAGAACAGATTCAATTGAGTTGAAATTAAGTGAGGTTTTGTTAAATCTTTCTGTATCGATATTGAAAATATCACAATAATATTCACACTGTTATAATTATGATCAATTCAATTCAAAATTGGAACAACCATAAAATGAAAATCTCATTATATGATTTCTATATCATGAGGTCAAGAATGTACAAGGGCAAATACCCAATTCAAATTAGTGAAATTTATATATGTCCTTACTTTCAGGTGCAACAAACAGACCAGATTTAATAGATCCAGCTCTCTTACGTCCAGGAAGATTCGATAAACTTCTTTATGTTGGACCAGCTACATATATTACTTCAAGATTGTCAGTGTTGAAAGCCTTGACTAGAAAGTAATATGTCACCTAACACGCTTTGATAATGATTATTCAAGAAAAAATATTTCAGATTCAATCTCAGTGAAGAAGTTGAACTAGAAGATATCGTGGAGCGTTGTCCAAGTAATATATCAGGTGCAGATTTTTATGGAATTTGTGCTGAAAGTTGGATGCATGCTGTACGGAGGATGGTCAGAGAAGGTAAAATTATCTCCGATAAAGTTCTACGGCACTATCATAGAGCTACACTTACCACAATTGATTATAGCTTTGTTTTGATTACGAGTTCAGAACTGTTCTGGAAGGTTCCAGAGCCAAATTTAAAAGATCATTTTCTTGTTGAAGATTGAAATTTTTGACGGCGGTTACTGTTTTTCAGTAGTCTTACAGATAGAATATTTGATTCCAATGATAAAAAAAATCATGCAAGAGATCTATTGAAGCATCGAGGATAGCTAGCTTGTTTCTTGGAAACATAAGGTGCGATTTTATTTTAATTGTTGAATTCAATCGGAAAATGGAAATGCGATTGGCTCAAATTCATTGAATGTTCAGTAATCATTTAATGAATATAAAAACAGAAAGAAGGGAAATTTTGATGTATTTGGTTTCTTTACATTTTCTATTTTTGTATACCTTTACTTTGGTATCATACTATTTTTTTTTAAATCCAACAAAAACACCTTTCCTGCCATCGTGTGGGGCGTATCCGATGCACCTTGGGAGCGTTCCACAATTCTTCCAATGTGCATTGTGAGGTAGCATCAGACTTTTTCCTTTTCTAGCCCTTTCCCCTGAAGCACCACTCGTATTTGCCTGGCTTCGTGCACTCACAGCTGTGAAACGCCAAACATGTCATAATTTGCCGCTCTGTTTATAGTCTCGTTCTCATAATAGCGCGGGTGCAAAGCCCCAATGCGTCAAGCCCCGGAGGTGTCACGCATCTGGTTGGAAAGCACTTATGTCCACCAAAATAATAAAGTTAGGTTAAAATCTAATTAGTTCGATCTACATGTGAGTACGATTTATTCTTTTAATAATCAGAAATTGATCGAATAAACTCTGTTGAACAAAACTTCTTGTGAAAATTACCCATGATTCATCAGAAAGTTTTTCTAGCCGTTTCCGAGAATTAAAAAAACAGAATTGATCCGCAAGAAGTCGATTCTGTCTCTTCTTTGTATACATTTTCTTCATATGGTACAATAAACACTATTAACAGAAAAACAACTCATTATAATTATCAGAAACTGCTGCCCTGCCCCAGTTCCAAAGTTCCACAAGTTTGATTGAATTACCACGCAGTCCTTGACTGGTGGTTGAAACAAAATGATCTTCAAAATCGACAAAAACCTTGTTATTCAATATACACAAGGAACTTATCGGATTTCCGTGCTTAAGTTCATCAATTTCCTTTTGTCAAACCAAAAAACCTAATATGCTCGTCATATCTCGAACGTTGCACCAAAAGACACCTTCGGGTAACCCTTCTCTAGACGTTCTCGATTTGATCCTTTACCTCAACTGGAATCTCCACATAATCAGCCTGACCCAATTATTTTTCCTATATGGAACTAATGAATTGCCTCATCTGGATAGATGGTTAGCTGGATTACTCTGAAGAGTTACAGGGAACTGCTTGTCATTTTACCTCTATTTTTTCCTAATGTGTCCTCCTGTAGGGGCTTCCGCTTCATCTTTCAAAGGATTTTTGCTGCAGAAGCGGGTGACAAGGGCTTTGTGCAACCTCAGTATAAATTATGGGTTTTAAAACTCCTTCAAAAACAACAGTATACTCACATTCTACGGTGTTAGATATCTGAGGCTTTGAAGGGTTTGCATCAGAGCTTGCTTCGGTTGGAAAGGACAATTTTATGGACTTGGCATCTGGGGGGTCGCGTATCGAAACCCCTCATCATCTAGTATATAGAATACCGAAATTGGCCTGCTACTAACTGTAAAGTTTCATGATTATAACACCTTTCCAGCCACCGGCTGGGGCGCACCAAATGTCTCTCGGGAGCGCGCCACTTGTGTTCCAGTGTGCGGGATTAACATACACTCGCGCTTTCTACCCCTGATGCACCACACAACTGGCTGGGAATTACTTCATATTTCAACAGCTGAGCGCTGTGCAATTCAAGATCCTAGAGTATTTTAATGAGCTAGGGTAGTTAGAGCTCATAATTACTGGACGTAACATTCTCCATGATTTGTTTCCGTGATCAGGGGTCTTCCGGTGGTTAGAACAGTGTTTTAATTGATGTAGTTTTTTTGTGAATTATATTTTAATTTGTCCAATTTCTTATGTGACCTGGTCATTCAATAGCTCTCTTGCATGAAACAGAAAATATCAATTGGCTTGGTAGAATCATTGTCAGCGCCGCTTTAAGGTATTTTTGGGCCCAGGTGATCAGGTGAACAGGGGTTTCCTCCTCCTCCCACAAAATCTGCACTCGTCAGTTTCTGATGAGCCCATTCTCATCATGTGCTTCCTTAGGCGACAGTGTCCTGTGAGGAAACCAGTGAGGAGGCGTAACTTATTCTTACTGAGATCCAGATGATTTTTGGATCTAGCAATTTCACAGTTCCGAAAGAACTTTTTAGAGTGTTCCATTCCTGGAGAATTCCTCCAGAGTGCCCCTCTTTCATTTTGTTCTTTCTCCAAAAACTCTTTCTTATAGGTACATTGGCCTATACCGCAGAAAGGTTCTGGGCCAGTAGGTAGCGTTTGTGCTCCCTTTCTGGCTAGAGTGTTGGCATCTTCATTTCCTTTGATTCCTGAGTGCCCAGGAACCCAGACTAAGGAGACCTTGTTATTCTTGCCTACTTCATTGAGTTTCCTTCGGCACTCCCATATCAGCTTTGAGTCGATGACATAGGAGTTCAGTGCTTTAATAGCAGCCTGACTATCAGAATGGATCACTATGTCACACCCTTGATAGTTTCTTTCCAGGTTTATGTCTATGCATCTTTCGATAGCAAGTATTTCTGCCTGAAAAACACTCGAGTAGGAGCCTAGCGATAGTGTACATTTAGTTTTAGGCCCGTATACTCCAGCGCCGGCCCCCGTCGTGGTTTTAGAACCATCTTTATACCATTTAACGGTATTTGCTTTGAAGTTTTGGGTAGTGTATTCCTTTTCCCATTCTTCCCTTTTACATAGCATTGAGTCAAAGTTCTTCTCGATGCTTACTTTTTTTTAATCATAACATCACTAGGTAGGTTCGCTAATGATGTTGTGATTAAAAAAGTAAGCATCGAGAAGAACTTTGACTCAATGCTATGTAAAAGGGAAGATCGCCCTGTGGATAAACCAACACTGGTTATTGTATGAAGTATTTATTCAATGGTAGGGTGGAAGGTACACGAGAACAGAGAGAGAGTGGATACCATACTTCATATCTCAGAAATTTCGACAGTGTTGAAACAACCTAGATGTGAAACCAAATTTAAAAGATCGTTTTCTTGTTGAATATTGAAATTTTTGTTGGCTATTTGGATGTTTCAGTATTCTTATGGATACAATAATACAGGGTTTTTCAACAAGAACTTTGTTTTTCAATGTGGTAACACCGGCACCACATGACAGTTTTGACATTTAGTTTTTTGACGTATTCGTTGTATATGCTTTGGCAATTGTTACAATGAATTCAGTTTCGCTCGAAAATCGCATTAAAATAATTCAAATCCACTATGAAAATGGTCGTCTGTTAAAGTTACATTTCGTAAAATTCGTGATATTTTCGGACAACATAAACGTCTTTCTGAGACCGCTGAATTTTGGCCTATTATTGATGACATGGATGTCACTGAAATGTGGTTTCAACAAGACGGTGCCACATGTCACACAGCCAATGAAACGATCAATTTATTGCAAACCAAATTTCCCGATCGCATAATTTCGTGAAATTCAGCTGTTAAGTGGCCGGCCAGATCGTGTGATTTAACACCACTGGATTATTTTTTGTGGGGCTATGTTAAAGACAGAGTTTATACTGAGCCAATCGAATCGATTGCAGCCTTAAAACTCAAAATCCGTGAAGTCATTAACGAAATAGTCTTGCCAAAAAGTGATTAAAAATTTTGATGAAAGAATCAACGTCTGTCAGCGTGGTCGTGGTGGACATTTGTCAGATATCATTTTTCATTCATAATTGCCGAATTTTTCTCTTTGTAATACAATAAAAATTTTATTCATTTTCCACTAAATTCTTTGTTTTATTTTGTTTTCAAAAACAAAGTTCTTGTTGAAAAACCCTTTATATTCCAATATTGAAAAAACATGCAAGACACTCATTATTTGATGGTGTTATACGATTTATTGATTGACTTTGATAAGGTGTGTGTCATGTTCTTACTCTGATCATTATAATAAATTTTCGATTTTGAGTATTTAATTTTTTTTGGACTGCAATCATCCATAAATTTATCTGGGGAAGCATCCATTTTTATATTCATTTTTTCGAAGTGATCTTACAAGAGTGATTTTTCAGGTTTCAAGGACGTTAAAAATATGGCAGAAAATGATGTGGTAGTCAATCTAGATGATTTTATTTACGCTCTGAATACGGTGAAACCCTCAGTTACGTCAAAGGACTTGTTATATTTCGAAAAGTTGAAAAAGGAAATAGGTTCTAATTGATCAATGTGAATTAAATAGGAATGAACAACTGGATTTATTTTGGGGATGAATAAATACAAATATTTTGTATATTTCAAAGTTTAATTTCCTTACAGTAATTTCAATCTGATATATCCTTCAGAATAATACTTTTGAATAGGGTGGTGGTTTTCAGTTTGATGTTTTTTTCAATTTTCATTCACAGGATATTAGTAATGTAGCTTCAAAGCTTCTACGAGTATCGAGTCTCTTAGTTTGAAAGATCGCGAACACAATAACTTCTGAGTCTGAGGCTCGTTATTTGTAGATTAGGCTTGGGACTTGGTTACGAAAGTCATATTCATTTATCAAAACTGCCTGATGATCTGTATATTCATTGTGAATTTAATTTGACCAATATTCAGATACAGATTTGACAGAATTGAAATATTAAGATTGGAAGATCGCCATATATTTTTCATCAGGAAATCAAGCTGTGTTTGTGGAACTCAAGACATATCTGGGAAATCGCTCTGGCAATCAATTTGAACCGGCAGGCAAAGCTCCTGAGTTCATCTAGATGCCTTCATCAATTTGTTTCAGAAGAATCATCACAGAAACCTTAATTTCAACATCTTATAAAATTTTAGTTATAGAATATATATTTTCCCGAATGAATATGTATTTTGTGACAATTTGCAACAATCAGATACTCAGTGCCCTAGGAATCATCAGTCTGAGCGAGACCGTTCATCTCATTTCATAAAAATTCATCATCCTTCGAATCCTCATCAAAATGGGATAAAATTTCGTAGTGAGTTACAAGGTGAATTCGTTCGAATTGATCTGATCAACTCGGCCTTTGTGCTCGTGGGTTAATTTTTTCTCACGGGCATTGTATAAATGTCAGGAATAAACATCCAGCGAACTCACTTTTAGTGTTTATAACTAACATTTCATCTCATTGTCTGATTGAGTGACTATGAACCTATGAAATTTTGCGTGAATCGGTCTATGAGACTAAAAAATGTACTGCATATCTCAGTCAATTTTGTCAACTTGAAATGCGGTTGGGTGAATTGTATGTCTGGATAAAATGTCTATGAAATTAACATAAACTCATCGTTGTGAAGAATAACTTAGTCGTATTTGAATATTGATGAATCACTCTAAGAACATTGATGGTGATTTTGCGATCTGGTTGATTATTTCTTATCTAAAACTACTCATATATATTTACACTGATTTAATAAGTTGTAAACTGCGAATTACTTCACCACGAAATCGAAATCTTCAGCCCATAAATATAATATTTTCAAATATTGAAGTGTTCCAACCGTTACTCTTCGGTAGTTGGTCATAGTTAAAACAATTTTTATATTGCTACGTTTTACTACCAACAATTATGAGATGTTTTACAATATGTAATGTTTACATTTATGTAACTAGTTTCGACCTCAGGTCACATGATGCGATTTCAAGCGATGGACCAAAAGCTCGGATTATAGTTACAATTATCCAAATTGACAGATTATGCTAGGCCTATATGTCAGTTTGGATGACCATAACTTTAACCAGAGCTTCTGGTCCATCGCTTGAAATTGATTATGGTACAGGGTATTTATGCAAGTTTAGGTAAAACGAAGTGGTAATAAAAAGTTACAGTTGAGAAATTTTGTATGTAAGAGATGTTAGAAATAATTCATTTTATGGAAAATATTATGGTACAGGTATAAATTGAAAGCATTGAAAGTTTGGTAATTACACAAATCCCTTTCGATCAAACATTATTTTCCTAAGAGTCAAAATCTTCCTAAATCATCGTTTCCCACTGAATCTTTTGCTTCACTAGCTAAATTCTGCTGTTGAAATAGGCCATTCTAGGGTTAAATAAACCACTAAAACACTAGTTATCGCCTATCTGAGGTAATCATTTGAAGAATTTCCAAATTGTTTTAGCTGAAGACCAAATAGTCTTCAGCGGGGTCAGTATCTGAACAAAGTTGCTCTTTTCACGTGAATGATTTGTCGAATTTTGTATACATAATTATTTGAGACCAGAGGAAATATTTGTGGCTCATTTCTATTCAGTAACCACGAGATATTGTTCCACGATGAACAATTGAATATGGCTAGAGATTTGAAATGAGCTGATAAAAAGAACAAGTTTTTTTTATATGCACAAATATTTTATTTTCACAGGTTAGTTAACAATTGTTCATATGAAATTTATTAACTTAACACATACATGAATTTCAGTAGAACGTTCTACTCTCACAGCCAAGAATTCATTCAAACAGAAATTGTAAGAAATTTTATCGTTAAACAATATTTACATAATAGAGATGAAAAGAAGAATATTGAAAAATTTGGAATTCTAATGAAGTATAAAACTCTCAGTCTGAGATAACTCTCACAGATAATTTATTATGCTTGAATATTTCTGATAATAAATTAAATATCACAATGAATAACATGCATTATTAATACCCATAAGTTGTTTCATTTCAAATGAATATATTTGAATGATGTGAAATATATAAGTAATATTGAATTAATTGCATTGATACACATACTTATTTTTGGGAATATGTTGATCGAAACCCAGAACACAATTTCGAGTATGATGGAAAGAATAAAGAGTACTGGTATATCAATTCCTTTACAA
The DNA here is from genome assembly GCA_958510865.1 of Myrrha octodecimguttata. Lineage (NCBI taxonomy): Eukaryota > Metazoa > Arthropoda > Insecta > Coleoptera > Coccinellidae > Myrrha > Myrrha octodecimguttata. The sequence goes on from OY294056.1 coordinate 58,627,310, forward strand.
CGTAGCATGGTCACTTGTCAAACAAGCGTTAAAGTTAATTTTTCTCTACAAGACTCTCTGATTGTACTGCACTGATTATACAGATGTATCACTCTACGTCTACCTATATCTTGGTATAATTGAGCCGAAACTTGTTTCGCGCTGTCTAAACCCTTTCTCGAAGCTGAAGCTGAATAATGGATTTTGGAATAGATTTCGTTACCAGGCTCTCAAGAATAAATGAAAAAATAAATGATGTACATAATATTAAATAGACGGTATAAAAACAAATAATAAATATGATAAATAAGAGTTAATTTGTGGGTTCATGACTACATCCACCTCAGCTTAGTTTTGTTATGTAGACATCCCCAAAATCCAATGTATAATTCGTAACTCTCTTTGGAGATATAGCACTCACACTATTGCCCAAGAGATAGATTATATGAATAGCATCCTTTATTTCAATTAGTAGAGCTTGAATCATTGATAGGAATGGAATCCAGATGTAAAAATGCCTCCAAATGATGGAATCCAATGTTATGTTTTGTCATCGCTATAAGTGTTGACCAAAATTGATGAATCTAGAACACCAGTTGTAGACATCATCTTCGTTAGAACAGCACATTGGATACACTATAGGCGATTTTGTTTGTTTGGCGCATATCTGGCATGTCTCTATAACCTCATCCTGAAATTACAAAATTATTTATTGAGTAATTTTTTTTCCTCCATTACAATTTTAACGATAATCTGCTTCAAACTCCAAGCTGTCATTTTTCAACCAAGATTTAAATACGATCCAGTCCCAAGAAAGAGTATATATGAGGAATGGTTCGGTGGATTTTACCCATCCACGAATTCGGACTTGACAAATGACCAAACCTGCTCTGGAAATATCGAATCTTCGAGTTTTTTTTTAGTTCACGATTGGCTGTTAGGCAGACCGTAAACTCAACAACTTCCGAAAGAAATTACCTAGAGAGTGGAAATTTGTCGAGCAGGTTTGGAGATAACTTACTCGTGAATAGGTGAAATCTGCCCAATGATTCAGCGAATATATACATTCAAAATATTCTTTTCCTAATATGTTCAAAAAGGCAGATCGGATCGAATTGTGAAATCTAGTATTTGGTTGCAAAATGATGGCTTAGAGAGGTTCATGCAAAATATTGTGAGGTTCATAGGATTAAAGATGATCGCAAAAAGACGAAGTGAACCTGCGTTCGGCAGGTTTGAAATGTGAATAGGTGACCGCATTGGCAAACGAATTTGAACAAGCCCGTAAAAGCTCCTGTGAGTCAGTGCTTTTCTAAATTTTTCTATTTTTGTAATTGTGTCTATTCTCTTATGTTTCCCCAGGAAGGTCCTCTGAAGCTATACTAGCTCCTGAGAGTTAAGATACCGGGTGTGTTGTCTGAAGCCTTTGTTTGCTCACGTCGTGCCAGGAACAGCAATGTCCATAAGTCCCTTGCATGTTACACGAAATATCATATTTTTTAAAACAATTTCGATACAGGATCATAATGTATGCTATCAAACACCTTCACAATTAGTAAATTTTCAATAATTCAGTATTAAAAATGGTATTATCGAGACGCAAGTTCAAATTGGGTGAAACCGAGTAGAACGCCTCTTACGTCACAGCATGATTCTACGATCGATACAGTCGACACTGTCCATCGGCTTGGTAAAGTGGAAGGTACACGAAAAAACATTGTATCACCGCCATACTTCATTCACATTTTGAAATTTTTTGGACCAGTGACTCATTCATAAAAACTTCAACACTATTCAAATACATTGAAACTTACCAATCCTTCTCTGCATTTATTATTTGAGTTCCAGTATTCTTCGAGTATTCCGGGTCTTGCTACCACTTTATAAACTTCCAAAAAGATGATGAAGCAAACAATTAGTGCACTCTGAAAAAAAAGAAAGAATAAATCCAGGTTTTGAAGTATTGCAGGTTTCAACTATTTGTCAAGGGCAGTTTCTTGGAAAGCAGATTGCCTAATGAACAATATACAGGAACAATACAAACGATAAACAAAGCGAACTGATGTGACGTTTCATAGTACAAATCTGACTCTTTCGTCAGACAAAGGAGAACATTTTTCAAAGTCTTTTCTTGCGATTCTTCGTTTAGAGTTGAGACTTAGGTCAAATTAACATTTTTGAGAAAACACAGCCACACAAATGCATTTGGTTTGAAAGTTTTTTAATTGTACCTCCTTTTTAAGTAAATTCAGCCAATATTTCTACAGAACAATGAGCAAAATTACCCTCTCCATTTAACAAAATGGAAGAGGACTCTTTAATTTTTCTTTGCGAATTATCTGATTCCAACATTAGTATTTTTCCAATCTATCATATGATTCCCAATGGTCGAACATACATGGTTTGCTATTTGGGATTTTTGTATGTCTCTATTCCTCAGGTTGTTTTTGTGCTCTCTTTTTGTGATATCTAACGATCGAGACGTTTCCCCTGTGTATGTCTTTCCACTAATACTGGGAATACTATAAACACAAACTCAAAAAACCCAGAAAGAACTGCCGTGAAGGTAGCAGCTTTTGTGCGCATGTTCAAATGATTGCAAAAAGAGCGCCGGTCATCTCCATTGAACATGCGCGCTGAAGCTGCCTTCACGGCAGTGCTTTTCTAGGTTTTTGAATTTACTGACAGCACGATCTCAACAAAATTCCGCGAAAAGTTGCGAGTCCTCATGATCAAACCATCTGCCAAGTTTCAATCCAATCACTTCAGTAATTCTCAAAATATCAGGGAAATAATTATATTTAAATTATCCAAGTTTGGCCTGAGCGGAGGTACTTTGAAGAGGATATTATCCTATCTTGCGAAACGTGAACTTCGGGTGCGTATTAGGGGGAGTTTATCTGATCCGTTTATTGAAACATCGGGTGTGCCTCAGGGTTCTCACCTGGGCCCTTTGCTGTTCATCTTGTTCATAAATGATGTGTGTGATTCGCTTAATTTTGCTGTTGTCCTGATCTTTACTGATGACATAAAAATTTTCAGCAGAGTAAGGTGCTTCTACGACCAGATTAGGTTGCAAAAGAATTTGGACCTGATCTACAATTGGTCGTGTATTAACCAAATAAAGTTAAATTGTGCCAAATGTAAAGTTTTAGCTACTGTTAGAAGTAAGAATAAGAAACTTAATTTCAATTACTCTATTAATGGTCAAATTCTTGAGAATTTTTGCAATGTAAAGGATCTAGGCGTAATTCACCAAAGTAATTTTGAATTTGACTTGCACCTTAATGCCACTATTTCTAAGGTCTATAGGTCTCTAGGTTTTATTATTAGGTCTACGAAGGAGTTCAGGTCCCATGAGTCCATTATACATTTGTATAAAACGCTAGTCAGACCAATTATGCTTTATGGCTCAATTATATGGTCTCCATCAGAGTTAACTAACATTCCAATTTTGGAATCGGTTCAGCATAGATTCTTCAGGTTCCTTGCATCTAGAATGTTCAATAGATTTTCTTATACTGAGCATGACTACTCTCAGTTTGCTTTATCCGTAAACTTGGAATCTATTAAGTCCCTTCATATATATAATGATGTTTATTTTATTGAGACAGCACTAATGGGTTTTGTAAATTGCGAAGGTCTTCTTGAGCTTTTGGCTAAGAGGGAGGTCCCTTATGAGCTTAGATGTGTTAGACAACTTATTGAGCGTGGAACTCATAGAAATTATATTTATAGCTCAGCCATGTTCAGGTTAAGGAGAAAGTAGAATAAGATTGTTGTACCTACAGCTGTGCTTCATACAAATAACTTAAGAATATTTAAGAAAGAGTTAAAGCCGATTGTTAATCGGTATTTCTAATGGAAATCTATTTTGCTGATTCTCAGTTTATATAATTTTGTATTTTTTTTATATTCGCATGAAACTGTGTTTCGTTTAAATTATTATCTCTGTATTATTATAGTGTAATTTTTCTTTTTTGTTTAAATTTGTGCAAAAGGATCTTTGATATGGTCATTGGTCCGTTGACATTGAATAAAAATAAAAAAAATAACTTCAAATGGGCTACAACTCCAAAACCGTTCGACTGATTTTGCCCCCTAACGAAGTCAACCTTCGCATTTTGAAATGCAACCTCTACCCTGAAATTTTCAAGTCAATAGAATCCTCCGTATGCCCGTAATCGTGGCGACGGCCGGCTGGAAGCAGAGTCGCATTTTGACACTGGGTTCGTTATCAGTCGTTTGAGACCATTTTCGGCTCAAAATTCGAAAATTATAGACAATTGGACAAAACGCTAGCACGCTGTTCCCCTAGAACATGCGCCCAAAAATGATGCGAAATCCTCCCAAAATAAGCTTTAATCGATACTCGAAATTTGTTTCTGCCTCTGAGTGTGAAATATTTCGAAAAATGTTATAATTCACTGAAGTAAAATTCCATGGATATATTTTTGGACTGAATTGCTTGTCTATTTATGACTGATGTCGATATCAACTGAGAAATATCCTCCTCCAATTGATCTTTGCCTTTCAAACTTGTTTATTGTCTAGTCGGGTCAACACAGTTACAATAAATTATGCCACTTATTCCGCATATCGCTCGAATTTACGATTAATTATGTTCAATTAGGATATTTTCTGACAGATTTCAAAAGTGCGAAGTTATATCATCAATAAACATTCTCATTTATACAGATTTCGTTATTTATTTTGTATCTACACTTAACTATTAATTCATTCAATTTCGTTGGCATTTCGTTCCGATATTCGAGATCAACTTGATTATTTTTAGGATAATTTGACAATATTTGTGGTTTTGGCTTAACTCGTCATAATATAATTCCTAGGTGATATGTTACCATCTTCCTGTTCTTCCTGTCTCGAGAAGTACAAATGCAATCAAATTGAAACTTCGTAATCAAGTGGAGATTATCAACACGCAACTAGGTGCAAAATTTCGTGTTGTTCTAATAAGTAGTGCTTTTCTAGATTTTTTATGTCTAGGTTGGACTCATGATGAAGGATCCTTGGTCAAATTCTATTCTGTCCCTTCAGCCAACCGGCCGCCTGTTATAAATTTTTATACTTTCGAAAAGAAAAGACTAAAGCCGTTCTCACAAATCTTTGATTGTCCGATCAAGGGTTTGGTGTCAGTCAACAGTTGATTTTCAATCCAGCTATCGAAATCTAACAGAAATCGACGAATTGATAGGCTTGTGAAAGTTTTGCGAAACCGACGGGTGGAGTCTTGAAATTCGGTTTTTATGGTGACCATGCACATGCGCCATTATGTCCATTAATTTGCGAAACTCGTCCAACTGTTTCGGAATTATGAGGGCCATCTGAATTATTGGTTTCTGAATAGCTCCAAAATACCGATACAATCGAATTTCAACTAAAGGGTTTTCCAATAAGAGGTGTTATTTTGATATTCAAAGAAAAATGCCATTTTTCAATATAAATGATCGGATGTTTATTTCATTATAAAGAAGAAGCTATGCCGTTGATAGTGGAAAATAACATCAGGCAAATGACCACCACTACCACGCTTACAGGACCATATCCTTTTAATGAAATTTTTCATAGCCAAATCGCAAATGGCTGCCCTATGTCCTCGATAGCCTCACGAATTCCATCTTTGAGGTCTTCAATCGACGCTGGGCTATTGGCGTAGACCTTCTCTTTCACGTGACCCCAATGGAAGAAGTCGCAAGGTGTTAAATCGCAAGATCTCGGTGGCCAATTGTGATCACCTTTTCGAGAGATAACACGGTCCGGAAACTTTTCCCGCAAAAGATCAATGGTTTCGTTGCTTGTGTGGCACGTAGCGCCGTTTTGTTGAAAGTAAACGTTTTCCAGATCAATACCATCCAATTTCGGCCATAAAAAATCATTAATCATCTCTCGATAGCGCAATCCATTCACCGTAACTGTTGCTCCAGCCTCATTTTCGAAAAACTAAGGTCCAATGACTCCGCCGGACCATAAACCTCAACAAGCAGTCACACGTTGAGGATAGAGAGGCTTTTCAACAATAACTCGGGTTTTTGTGCCCCAGACGTGACAATTTTGCTTGTTGACGAAGCCACCGAGGTGGGAATGGGCCTCATCACTCAAGATGATTTTTCGATGGAATTACGGATCATTTTCATGCATTTCAACGACCCAATCAGCATAGACACGACGTTGTTGATGATCGGCCGGCTTGAGTTCTTGTGGTAACTGTACTTTATAAGCCTTGAGACCCAAATCTTTATGCAAAATACGGTGTAAAGTCGTTTGTGGAATGCCTAATTCCAAAGAACGACGAGGAATGGACAAACCTGGATTTTCTTCAACACTTTCGGCTACAGCAGCAATATTCTCGGCTGTTCTTGAGCGACGTGCACGGGTTTTATTCTTCACATCACTAACTCGCCCAACAGCTCGAATTTTTCTACCAATTTCTTTATTGCGGCCTGACAAGGTGCTTCACGACGACCCAAAAATGTTCGAGTTTTACGAACCGTCCCTGCTAAATTTTCACCATTTTTACAGTGAATATTAATAATTTCAATTCGTTGTTTCTACTTGTCAAATATCAAAAAATGACAGCTTCAATAGTGACATCTACCGAAATAGCGGGCTATTCAAAATAACACCTCTTATTGGAAAACCCTTTACATGAGTACACAACACAAACTTGTGTTTACTGTTGTGACGTTTTCATCGAAAAATGTTTTATTTCAGAAACAATAGAACAGATTCATCTGAAATTTCGCAAGAGCCTATACTCCATTCACCATAATGAAGTCAGGCGGTGGGCATTGTAAAAGGTTTATCCAGTTTTTGTGACTATAACTGCGCCAGGTTGGCAGTCCTAAAAATTGTATCAATTCCTTGATGGTTTATTTTACATACGTAATTACTACTAAATAAGTGTAGAACGAACAACACCGCGTATTTATCTGACAGGAAAACGACTATAACCTAACATTCTCTAAGGGCCGGTATTATAAAACTTAACCGGAAGTCAACTTTAACTTTAACTGACAGTTTTGACAGTTATGTTAGGATATATCTGTCAAAACTGTCAGTTAAAGTTAAAGGTAACTTCCAGTTAAGTTTTATAATACCAGCCCTAAGTATACAAAATGGAATGTGTCAAAGTTTCATGGCCTACCGATTGACTTCACAAAAGTGAGGGATGTATACGAGCAGTTATTTTTCAATAAGATTTAATCGATTTCAATCTATATTTCCGGAAAAATTGAATTTTGAATGGGTTTATCTGCGCAATCATTGAGTAAACTTAAGCAATTCACGAATTCAGCTTTCTAAATTTAGGCTGAACCCGAAATATGACATATATTGCTCATAGAATTTATTTCGGGTGCAGCACGATGTGTGCGACCGCTTTTAGCTCTTCATTTGCATTTGTCCGTCACATTTATCAGGCACATCGTATATATGACGTTCTCTTCACAAACACCGATGATTATTTGGACTTGGATGTCAACAGATTCGTGTCTTCAGTTTATCTAATTGATGTGCTAGTCCTCGTGAGCATTGCTGTGTGTCAGGAGCCTCTAGCAGGCTCTTGTTAGGGATTTTGGAAGTTGGCCTCGAAGCCTGAAGGCGCCTGCTTGCAGTAAGCCCTCTGGCCTTCGGAAGATTCAACAATCACGAGGCATTGATTTGGCTTCAGTCTAGCATCTGAGCTGGCTTCAGTCTAGCATTTAAGTTCAGTAGTTGTGGAAGCAGGATTGTGAATGAATGAATAAGATTGTTGTAGCAGGTGCTCTAACGAGGTTTCAATCTAATCACATCAGAACTTCATAAGATATTGAAGAAATATCCTAAAAATTTCAAATAACAACGAAATTGGACGAATTATTTCCCAATATCTCCGAAAGCAAACATCTGATCGAATTCGAATTTTTAACACTGCAATATTGACTTCAGGCTCTATGACGAAGTTCATCGAAATCTGACAAGCAGTTTTCGAACTGAAAATTCTCAACCAAAATTTTGCACAAAGTTGCGCGTCGGTATTCCACAACTAATTACGAAGTTTCAATCTGATCTCTAGATCTAGAGAAAAAACGATAATTCAGAAACAAATAGGAAATTACATTTGAATTCCTACAATCTTCGTTCGAAACAATACACCATTCATGTTCATAAAATCAGGCAGTACGTCTTGAACTATGCCTATCAAGTTTCTGTAACTAGAACTGAGTCAGTTTGGCACTCGTGAAATATCGTCAAGGTCCTCACATAATTTTATCAAAGATTCTATGGTTTGGTTCAGTTATATACGTAAATACTACTACAAGAGCGAACAATGCCTTGTAGATATCTGACGAGCAAATGAATATAACCTAACATTTCAAAATATACTCGGTGGAATGTTCGAACTTCCATGGCCTACCCACTGACTTCATAAAAGTGAATTGAGTAACAATGTATGGTTTATTTCAGAGTTTCGGGTCTCTAGAGAATTGTATTTATATAGTTCGATGAATACTTTCAAACATCGAGCACTGAATGCCAGCGCCTGGGACACGAAGGAACTGAAGGTCAGGAGCCCGTATACAAGAACTCCTGAGATACCCAGGCGGCCGAATGCTATACCGATCGCCGAGCAGCAGGATGACTTTCTGAGTATTAATCGATACCGACCGCGCTATACACCTCAAGAACTCTTCCTGTGGCCAGTACTAAACGGAACGACATGTTTGTTTACGTGCCTGTCGCAGACGAATGTCTTTCGAGTATGTGACCGGATATAACCAAAGTTAACATTAATACCATTTTATTCTTTCCTACACCCTCGAACTTTTCGTAGGATACCTTCTAAAAATATCAAAATATAATTCGCGTGAGATTCTGTCAAATAGGTGGTTGTTCACGTGTCTGTAGGAAGGCAGAATAAAATCGCGTTGTCTATGTGACAACTTGCGCGCTTTTTCCTTGAAATAGATATTTTCAACAACTTGAACTTTCCCGCGATTGATGTCAAAAACGAAGTGTCACCATTTGTATGAAATTCGCGGGCATCAGTTTCCGTTTCAAAGGGGACCAAACTTAACATGGCAATCCTTGTAGATATAATAGATGATACTTCTCAAAATTTCTGGTCGACTTTATACAAAAGTCTAAAGACAATAAGTCCAAAAGATCAACAACCCCCTCAAAGATACGACCGTTAAGATGAATTTTATTTATTTTTTCTGAAACCAACTCGGCAAAATTTGGAAATTTCATGAGAACTTGTTACTTAGTAGCTCAAACTGCCACCGTAATTATATTTTGAATATATCAATCACGTGCTTATCAACTAGAGGATACCATCCCATTTGAGCTTGAATTCAAATGCTGATTCAAAATATTTTTCAATTTCCGACTCAAATTCACCTGAAAATTTGACTATAAATCTCGAAACTTTGTAATAAGATTTTTAGATATGATGTGCTTTATTTTGAAAGACTCTTCGACGTTCCAAAATATCAATAACAAATTCAAGCAGTGCTCACTCACCTTTATTAAGCAAGGCATTTCTCCTTCTGGTTGAACGCAAAATCAGATTAAAAGAAAACTCCGAACACTCAATCACCGAATCGTCGGAGGTCGCTAACGATATCAAAATACTACAGAGACTTGGGAATCCTGATTTATATTAAATTATTGCCGTCCCAAGTCCAGCCAGTTGATAACGTTTGATCACGCTCCTCCTTAAAGGAAGTATAACTGCAAATACTTAACATTCCATCTAATCTCCAAAAATATATTTTTATACAAATCTATCATCCACCAAGATAGTTAACGGTTTTTTTCCAGCATAAACTAGTGATGATCCAGGATTCACGCAATTCCTGCTGACATCCTTTTTCATCTCAAGTGTGCCTTTAGAAATTCGAGTGATATTATCTCATCTTAGAGAAGTTGTCACTGTTGAATTGTTAAATTTGTTTTGTCTCCTTGGATATTTATCTGAACTTGTATCATCTTCCGTATTTACTTGTCTGTCGTTCACGTGGTGCCTGCTTAGCGTTATCCTGAATCTATTTCCGAATTTGATAGCCTTGAATATTCGAAGGCGGTAATAGGTTTTAAGATTCACTTGTCGTGATCTATTCAAGTTAATAGGTCAAAGATGATATTAACTGACTAGTGCGTAATATTCAAATAGTAAACATTATTTGTACGTTTCTGTTAGTCTAGGACCTTCAAATATTTCGTATTTTATGATAACATCTCCATTTTACCCCGAAAAATGTCAACGAGAATCTGACGTAAAATAATCGTCCAATTAACTACTGAAACCTAATCTACGGTTTCTTCGAAGATGAAAATAAGGGAAAATTACTCCCAGTACTATAAGTCCAAAAAAACACAGGATGTGGTGTAGTTGGATATTTATTCAATAGGACTCTTGTTCGGTTGGATAACGGACTACCTTTTGGCTCTACAGTCAGGAGATATTTTGTGCGTTAAGGTACCATCCTAACGTTGATTAATTAGGGAACTTCCTAGAGTGAGACAGCCGAGGATGGTGAGATCGCTGAAGGTAGTTTGCACAAACCTACTTAAGAGGACAGATGAACTGCACACAAACTCTTCACCTCAAGGTTGAAGAGCAATTAAAAGCATCAAACCTTAACAGTCGCTGACACTGGACAAACGTTACTGCGAAAGGATTTGGAACACCTGACCCTTCAATTATGGTAAATCCTCGATTTTTCCCAAACCCATATGGCCAAAAGAAGCAAAGATAGTGTTCATACCTAAAGAAGGGCGGTAATCTCCTGATGATACCAAATCACATTGCTCCCCTAAAAACGACGGGAAAATCGTGGATAGCTATTCAAGAAACGATGTTATGGAATGAAATCCCTTCATGTAGGATATAGTTAGCTTACCAACCATGCAAATCTACGTTTAACGCTCATCAGAAACTAGTTTAGAAGCTGGTGCCACAGCTTGGGCCCAAGAAGCGACAAACTGAACATTCGAGGATGTGGAAGATGCTTTTGATTAAAACACCTACGCATCCGTTGGAGAGGATAGGAGGACGACCTGCTCCTATCAAAAGGATTATATACATTCTCATCGGGCGAAAGATTACTGCTGATGTCGAATGAGAGTCCGCCGCAGCACCATGAAGTGGAGAAGCCTACAAGGCGGAGTCCTTTCTCTCCTTCTTTAGTGTCTGATGTTAAATGCATTAAACATAAGATTGGCCAAGTTGCTACATCGACGATTTTGCTTTCAAAAGTTGGGGTAAGTTTCAAGGAAACGTATTTTCCCAAACTCGAAATGCCGTGATGCTTGGAGCGAGACACACTGTCAATCCAAGTTATACTCATATTTTACCAGACGCATAAAAGTTAAAATTTCGCACCTGAATAAAATCCGTTAGTGGAACTCATACTTAAACAAAGTTATTACCAAATCAACAGCGACATCCGGACAGGACGCAAATCTTCAGCAAGATTTGGGATCTGCATCCAAAAATGATTTATTGGTTCGCACACAGTGGAAGTCGAACCTACCACTACCAATGCTCCTTTAGCATGATGGAACAAAATTAGTGAAAAAAAAAGTAAGCAGAGTTTGCAAAACTTCCAAAGGCTTGATTCTCTGATCACCACAGGAGCTGCATTTGCGACTCCTATGGCATCAATGGAGGTTAAACTGGGCCTTACCCCTCTGCACAAGCAAAATAAGGTTTAATGAGCTTCATTCGAATGGTACATTCGAGTTCCTAGAGGGGGCACTTGACACCTAAATGCATTGAGCAGACATACCGTCTCTCCCTATTGGTCTTCAATGTATCGACGAACAGGCGCAGAAAGTAGATATGTGTAAGTAGAGGGTTCATTTGTAGAATACGTACGGTAGGTACCTATTTGTTGGTACGAGAACCCGATGGAGCTATATAGGTCTTGCATTGTTTTGACAAGAGCTTCTGTTATTCAGGAACCTTGCATCCATTCAAATTAGGTAGTACGAAAGAACAATCTTCCAAAAAGATTTTCACAACTTTTCCTGAAATATCAAAGGCTAATTCTGTATATACTCTTCTATATTTTTCATGTATTCCTGGCAAGTAATTAACTGGCAGAAAAAAGAGGGACAAATTGGAAACAAGGCATAGTCGAAGCCAGAGTGTAAGAAACTTGCAAAATTTGGACTGGGAAGATAAAATAAGAAAGCAAGGCGTCGGACAACGTCGAAAGACGTTCTGAACCGGCATATATAAAATGCATTGAGGTATAGTACTTTGCATTCTTGTACCTCTTCCCATTTACCCTTGATAAAATATGCTATCACGATCTACATTCTATTTTTCAAAATTGCATATTCGAAGACTAAATTTTCCAATTTGAATATCCCTCATTGTTATGAACAGTATCAATCTTATAGATTGTAAACATTCTTCAGACGTAAATAGGACTTTGCTTTTATAATTATTTTTTAATGAGTTCATTTACTTTTATTTTTGAGCATGTTTTCGATGAAGAGAATTAGTCATACTTTGAAAATGTCTGATTTTATGTGTTTTGAGTTATTATTAACTCAACTGGTCTCGGTGTCTTTCGGTCTTTTCATGTTTCTGACTCAAAACCTTGAATGTGATTTCTTAGAGTTCCATGGGGATCCAATTCGTATGAAGAAAATCGATATTTTCATTCAAGAAGTATAACTATTCCAATAAACATATTCAAGCTGCGAATAGTTTCAAATTAGGAAATTCCAGCAAGGGACCTTGTAAGTGATCAGAAGTTTAAAATAAGAATCCTGAAAAACTACTGACGTGAAGTCAGCGATATTACGCGCGCGTGTTCAAGTTTGTTGCCAAGCCGTTAATTGTTTCTATATTCGTTCAGTATTATGGCTTCGTTTGTGGTTTCGATTATGATATTGGAGTTTCGATTTCAGCTGATGATGTTTTAAATGAAAAATCTAGAAGAGCACTGAAGTGAACTCAGCAGCTTTTATGCGGTTGTTCACATTAAGACATGGCCACTCGGAATTTTCAATGAAATTTGAATGAAATATGAAAATTTTCCAAAAAAAAATGTTTTTTTTCAAATTTTTTCATCGATAATTCTTCTTATAGATACTGTCCATCTTCCAACCAAGTTCGATTTCGATCAAATAAATATTTTTCGAGTTATTGAAAAATCAAAATTTCAAATGGCTGTAACACAAAAACCATTCGGCAGATTTGGCCCATTAACGAACTTGACCGAGATATTCAGGATTTTAACCTAACCTGAGAATTTGAAGACTCTAGGTCTTTTCATTCGAGAGTTACAGCGCACCCGGACGGCCGGCCGGCTGGACAGACAGAATCAATTTTGACCACGGATTCTTCATCAGTGACCAACCTAGTCGTTTGAGACCAATTTCGGCTCAAAATTCGTAAATTACAGACATTGTGATGGAATGATAACGCGCTGTTCCCCAGAACAAGCGTGTAAAAACTGAGTGTTTTCATATGAGTCTCTATACACTTTGCAAACGAATAACATACGGAGTCGGAATTGTCAGGGCAGGTTTAAAGCTTGAATACGAACGTCGAGTTCGGTATAGATAAATGCCTTTGAAATTTCTTTATCCCAGTATTTATTTGAATGCCGACGCGATCGGTTCGAAATTCAGCACTTGGATGAACAACAAACTACACTTTCATGTAATGTCAATATCGCCAAATCTCGAAAATTCCAATATCTCCAAAATAATAGATATTTTTTCAAAATAATAGATTCGATCAAGTTGAAATTTATCTATTGATGATCAGTAATTTTTTTTTCAGAATTTGAAATAGAAACTTTCAATAATAGCTTGAAAAAATAAATTTTGAAAAACTTTCAAATGTAATAACCACCAAATTTTATACATATTCTGGAAAAACCTATACTGAGAAGGAAACTACGAAATTTGCAATATTTCCGAAAGTTGAAGGCGCATCTAACTGAAATTGCGATTGATATTCTCCGAAAAAAAATTATCAACAAAACTTCGGAAAATATTCAAGGATATTTTTTCTTTATATACTAACAACGCAATTCTTACAAAAAATCTCAAGCAGTTGCGCGTTGTTATTCTACAATTATTAACTAAGTTTTAATCCGATAGTAAACGTCGTTCCTGAGATATAACTCCGAAACTATTCGATTGATTTGGACCACCAAAGTACTCTACTGTGACAATCTGTTACGTGACCTATTCTCAAAGTTTCAGGTCGCCAGCTGTTCCCATTTTCAAATGATCGATGAAACAAACGACCGACAGCCAGACGGAATCGATTTTGACATCGGGTTTATCATCAGTGAGTCCAATCTAGTCGTTTGAGAGCATTTTCGGCTGCAATTTCTACATTTGCAGACATTGTGGCAGGACTCTGTTCTCCGAAATACATTTTCCATGGTTTGGAAGGGAAAGGGATACTGACTTTTTGTATTTTCATGATTATGCTTATTGCTTGTACTCTCAATCCAGTCGCTTTACCAGCTTGAAGTTTAAATTATATGCTGCAATGCAACATAAAAGATGCACTGACGTGAAGTCAGCAGCTTTTGGGCGCATGTTCAAAGTCGTTGCCAAAGCTGTCATCTTTGGTGATCTTCTTATCATATTATCCGGACGAACTTCTGCATGAAACTTCAAGCTGTCATTATTCAATCAGGTACTAGATGTCATTTCGCTTTTATCTGTATTTTTGGAAATATTGGGAAATGATATGTTTAATGGGTATACCTATGGAAACATTATGCCGAATTCGTGAATGGGTAAAATCCACTCAATGATTTCGCAGATATATCCCTTCGAAATTTTATTCTGCCAATACAATAATATCCGTTTATAACGAACCTCAAGGGACCGACAAAATCGGTTCGTTATCAGCCAAGTTCATAATGACGGATAATTGATTAGATCAGTAAATTCTTATCATTTTGAAAGAACGAGACGACGATAAAGGATTAGGAATAACACCCTGGTTCTTAGGCTGTAGTATCGAACAAATATTTGGCGGCATTAACTTGATCCACACACAATTATTCAAAGTTGGATGAGCTGGACAATTGTCAACCCAATATATGATTTTTAGAATTTCACGGCTTAATTCACCATTGCATTTTCGTACTTCATTCTCGAAAATCTCAGAAATCATCGATTTTTATTGGAAGTCTGTTCAAGCGAACAACTTGCTATCGTTTCATTCAAATGTCTGTAATTTTCAATTTTTTCCCAAAAAGGGTCTCGAACGACCAAGTTGGACTCACTGATGAAAAATCCGATACCAAAATCTATTATATCCGGCCGTAATCACAAGAACGTGGGAATTCTTATCGACTTGGGACGTTCAGGTTAGGCTGCATTTCAAAATGCACTGTGAAGTTCGGTAAAGCTGCTGACTTCACATCCGTGCTCCTATAGAATTTCGTATATGTAATTTATTGACAACTATGCAACGTTTTTGAAACATCTAGGATTTTATTTTTTTGCTCCTGTTGAATCTTCTACCACGATCACATAGTTATGCTTTTTAATGAGGAACTTTCCATCTTCACATTTTTCTCCTGTTTACTAAGTAAAATACTGTTTTGTTCGTTATAACCGAAATATTTTCCGGATATATTTAATATTAAAGTTCGTTTCAACCGAAGTTTCGTTATAAACGGGTACGTTATTTGCGAAAAAATTACCAGATGTTTGATGATATTATTTTTCGTACCTTTAAAATTGGTTCGTTGTAAACGGAAGTTCCTTACAAGTAGAGCCGTTATAAGCGGACATCACTGTATTTTCAAAAATACAGATAAGATTGAATTGAAATCAAGTACTTGATTGAAAAATGATTCATTTGGACTGTCGTGAGGATAATTCGATAAGAAGATGACCAAATCTTTCCATTAGAAGGTAAAGGTGCGTTTGGCGGGGTTAGTACGGATTTCGTGAGGGAAAGATCAACTGAACATCGCGAATATAAAAAATTGAAAAATTGAATTTTTTTTTCGAATTTGTTCTAATAAATGATCATCACGAAATTTCGTATGATGTCATCAGCATTATCACGCTAGTTACCAACTTTCATCATTATGGAATCAGTATTGTTGAAGTTATTCCGGAAAAAACACGTTATCGCTGGAAAAACCAAGAGATTCAGTATTTCTGAAAATAATGACCGTATCAAATTGAAATTTGGATCACTGCGGTGAAATACAAAGCTCAGTGAGCCAATTTCCTCCCAAATATGATAGTTGAAAAAAATTTTCCATAAAAAGTTTAATAATTTTTTTATAAATCCACTGACAGCGCCATCTGAATAAAATTTTGCTAGAGGTTGCGCGTCTCCAACTTACTGCGAACTTTCAATCCAATCGCTCCAGTAGTTCCTAAAATATCATGGGAATAACTTCAAAATTTCTAATGGCTTTAACTCCAAAACCATTGGGCAGATTTTGCCCGCTAGCGAACTTGACAGTCACATTCTAAAATGCAACCTACCCTTAAATTTTCGCATCGATAGGATACTTCATACGCTTTTTATTGTGCATACGGCCAGCCGGCAGGTCGAACGGCTGGACAAATTTGATTTCGACACCGGATTCGTCATCAGTGAGACAATTTTCAGGAAAAAATTCGAAACTTACAGACATGCATTTGGACAAAACGATAACACGCTGTTTCCTAGATCATTTGCGCATTAGTAAAATTACTTGATAATCATGTCATCAGAACATAGCACATTTTGGATAAATTTACAATTCTCTTCACCCAAAGCTTCGTTAAAGGTACCGAAATCGAAAGAAACAATAAACTCAAAGATTGTTGTGAGAGTTCCGGTTACAGCTATTTTTGCTCATATAATAATAGTATGTGATTCTCGATAAAAATTAGTTCAATAACCCGTATCAACATGGTTCAGCCTAATGTGCAGTGAATTCCTTGATGTATATTCCGATTCTGTGAAACCATGATGATAAAATATGTCATATGGATTGAGTTTCATTCATTCCACATATCCTGTAAGGTATTTTCGAGAGCTTGGATTTCCTCGAAATTTCTGTTATTCTGTTATTAATCCAGAGACCTATAAATACAGTGCGCGTCAAAATTATGGGACAAATTCAATTTCTCAGAAGAAAAATATTTGGCAACAAAATCCTGAAACAGATCTGTTTTTGTTTCACTTTTACTAAAGTTATGTGCCTTTTCAGGATTTTTGTTGCACCCTGTGTCATCCCTTTCAACCCCTCTAAATTTTTTGAACAGGGAAAGTAGGTCATGTGGTCCTTTTTGGGCAAGGTATCTTCTTTACAGGCGTGCAGAAATTTTCAAAAAAAAAATTATTTTTTTTTTGAAAAATTAGTTCAGAAGTTTTCAGTATGTTCACTTCGTCATGGCTCACTTTGAGACGATGGTACCCGATGAAATTTGTCACCGAATGAAAGTCAACCATTACAGTTTTGTTCATGCACAACTTTCAACCCCCTTTTTTTTTTCTCCATTAAAGGGGTTGAAAGTTGTGCTTAAACAAAACTGTAATGGTCGACCTTCATTCGGTGACAAATTTCATCAGGTACCATCGTCTCAAAGTGAATGAGCCATGACAAAGTACACATACTGAAAACCTCTTTGAACTAACTAATTTTTGAAAAAAAATTTTTTTTTCTTGAAAATTTCTGCACGCCTGTAAAGAAGATACAAGACCTTGCCAAACAAGTACCATATGACCTACTTTCCTTTTTCAAAAAATTTCGAGGGTTGATGGGGATGGTACACGGTGCAACAAAAATCCTTCAAAACTGCATATAAACTTGGTAAAAGTGAAACAAAATTGACCTGTTTCAGGATTTTGTTGCCAAATGTTTTTCTTCTGAGAAAATCAATTTTTTCCATAATTTTGACGCGCACTGTATATTCTCGTGAGGAATATGTCGCCCGTGAATTGCAATTCTCATCTGTTCATGGAAAAGCCCAGCAGAAGTTTTAAAGTTCATTATTTAATCAAAAATTCTAGAAATTCGTTTTCGAAAAAAATTTTGAAATCTTCTTTTGCGCGCATTTTCTAGGGGAACAGTGTGCTATTGTTTTGTCCAAATGTTTACATTTCAGTAATTCTCGATTTTTTTCCCGACATTGTTCTCAAACGCGCCGATGAGCTTTTACGACCCAAGCGGTCTCAGGCTTCGGGGTCGTCCACTGGCAGATAGTTCGCGAGGTTTCGGTTCGTTCTTGTTCTTGCGTAGCAGAGGATTTTTACTTCAGATTTCCGTGTTTATTGAAGAAATTGTGATTCGTGGTGGATTCAGAATCAATTATTAATTTCTTGCGTAAATCTTACTTGATCAGGCGTATGTTTGCTACTGAATGGGGAAAATTTTTGAGCTAGTGTAGATTCAAATTTAGAAAAAATGAAATTATCGGGAAAAATTCACCATCTTGATAATGAATCGGAAAAACCTTCAAAATTTTACAGACGTAGGCGGCGTAGTTTAACTGAGTTGCCAGAAGACCGCCAAACAGATTATGATCGTATACTCATTTATAAAACTGCAATGGAAGTTGAAGTGTGAATGTTGATGACCTGGACCCTTCGAAAACAAAGGATGTGGAACTTCAAAATTATGGCTGATTTGATTTTTATTTGTGGAAAGTCACCTTCAGAAGGGAAATATGTTATTAATGTATCTAGAACGTGACTTCGAAACTTTAAAAACTGCAATAATCGAAAGAAATGATGGTGACACAAATATTCAGAAATTCTTGCAATTTTGCAGAAGTGCATGCGTAGTTTAGAAAACAGGTCACTAGTGAAAAATCTGTTGCGTTTGATAAAGAAAAAACTATGTTTATTTTGTGATCGAGAAGATCGTTCTGCATATGAGATTGATTGGAACGTAGTTGAATCATTACAGTACGTATGGACCAAAAACACTTGAGCATATAGAAAAAAATTGGTCACAGACTAAAAAACAAATTGATAATAGATATTGAGATAATAAGAGCTATAAAACCGAGATAATGGCGAAACGCTCTGGATTAATTAAATTTGGAATGCTATACAGCCGATTATTGCCAAAGAGTCCAATTTCAGGTAGGCTACTACAGGTACAGAACTTCTGGGTGTGAGTTTAATGTAAGAAAAAAGTCAACATTCATTAACCTTTCAATCTGATCCATCTAAAATTCACCAACAATAAACAACGAGCTTCAACAAATATTCTGTTCACACACCATACATTCCGCTTGCCGTCGGATAGTTCCTCTATTCGAGCGTATACACCTGGCAGATCCGAACTGATCGGGATACGATTGCGCCACTCGAATTCTCTCGAAAACGCCCGTATGAACTCGCTGCCAGTCGACGAGGGTACCTAGAATTCCATTCATTTGGATCTGTCGCGCAAGTTCGTTCATTTACACTCCTATCGCGCCTGGACTCACTGATGACGAATCCAGTGAGTGCCAAAATCGACTCTGTCCGGCCTAGACTTAAAGTTGAAGTTTACGTGATGCCGTTGCCATCCTGTTCACCGGATTCACATCCCATTGAACATGATGAGGGATATGATGGGGGCCGAGACTGTCCAATTTGCACCAACACCCACACAGACTTTGACACAGTTCATTAAAGGGTTCGGACCATTTTACCACAGACCAACAAGACAAATCACTTCATCGTTTGCGGGAATCGCGTCTCTCCGACCTTGAGAAATATAACAGACATAACCACACTTTCTTCTTCCTCGAAACAGCTGTCAAATTGAATACTTGATTTTGGAATATCTAAAATCGAAATGTAAAAACGGATTTGTCGGGATTCAGGAATCACAAAATCAAAATCAGACTAAGATTTTTCGATGAAACCATTTGAAAAGCAAATTTCCAACAACAAAGCGAGTGTTTTGTCACATCTTAAACTCCTGCAGAAGAATTCGGTTGGAGTAAATGAAAATTTAGGAAAAATGTTATGGAAAACCCGTTAACCTTAATCAGAGAATCTTTGTAGTTTCACATCAAATGAGATTCATTTCAATATAAAATCAAACTATGAATAGACCAACTTTGTTCGATTCCAATCCTAGTGTTTGTGCAATCATATACAATTTTATTAGACATCCCATCGTTTTAATTGAATAATGGAGGTTGTTATGCTTTTACTTCAGTTGGGATTCCTTCATATTATATAAAATGAACATTATGAATGAGTCCACCTAAGTTCGATTCCAATTCTTGTTGTATAATTAAAATATATAATGAGGACTTTCATCATAAAATAGAACCTCATGACTGCCACATTGCTAAAAAATCTAGAAAAGCACTGACGTGAGGTCAGGAGCTTTTACACGCTTGTTCCAATTCTAACTATTAGATCAACACGAAATTTTGCACCTAGTTGCGTGTCAGTAATCTCCACCTTATCACGAAGTTTCAATCTGATTGCATTTGTACTTCTTGAGAGATTGCGGAAATATCGTTGAAATTCCAAATAACAACGAAATTTGGCAAATTTTTTCCCTTATATCTCCGAAATTGAATATCGGATCGAATTCAGATTTGAAACATTGTTGACAAATACTGACTCTGAGGTTCATGCCGAATTCCATAGAAATCTTATCATTATTTTCAGAAAAAAAAATGTTCATGAAAAGTTTTTAAAATTTTCGAATAAAATTTTTTTCCGAATTTTACAGCAATTGGATCCACACGAAATTTTTTTCTTATTTGCGCGTTGGTATTTCAAAACTGCCAACAAAAATTCAGTTTGATCCAATGAATACTTCATGAGATATCTATTAACCCCAAAATTTCAAATGGGCCTAACTCCGAAAATATTCAACCGATTCCATCCATTAACGAATTAAACTGAGATATTTGGACTCCGAACCTAATCTGACAATTTCAAGTCACTAAGTTTTTTCCTTCGAAAGTTACAGCTCATACAGACGGACATAATTGAATTTGACCACGGATTCTTCTTCAGAGAGTTCAACCCAATCATTTAAGACCACTTTCGGTTCAAAATTCGAAAATTACAGACATCGTGACGAAATGATAACGCGCTGTTCCCTAGAACAAGCGCGTAAAAATAAAAAATAGAGTTCACGAAGTTATTCTTTCTGTGTACCACTTTTATTGTCACTGATTATATATAATTGGTAGAATCAAAGTGGTTACTGTCATAATTTAATCCTTCGTTCATTGCATTTTGAATATCGGAATCAATTCTGATAGATTCAAATTCTTTCCTGAAATCCTCGAAACTTTCTTCCTACTGTGATTTTATTCATAGAATCAGAATCTTCGATAAAAAGATCTATCACAGCCTTGACTCTGGTATAATTACTGCCGTCTATCACGAGTATTCACGCTAGGTGAAGATGAATTTCTAATCGGAATTGGAGAAGATCTTCTGAGAGTCAGATTTCAAATGATGAATCATTTGTCAAAAACCCAATCTAGAAAATAATTGTATAGTTAAAATGGCTCATTGAATTTCATGGATCACGAGATCACTTCATGTCCCGGAATCTCCATTATTGTCTCGGAAAGTATTCTGTTTTCAAACATAAGAAAAAGAAATCGATAAGTTATTATTAACATAATTTATTATTATAGATTTTGAACTCCAGGAAATGGAAAACATATTTCAGGAATATCGATTGAAGCTTATTTTGGAAGGATTTTGCATTATTTTATAGGTGTTTTCTGGTTTTTCACTCCCAATTTCCGAAAAAAAATTGAAAAAATAAAATGAAAATATTTCTGGACCATATTTGGCTGAATTTATTCAAAAAAACTTAGAAAAGCTCTGCCGTGAAGGCTTTTGCGCGCATTTTCAATTGAGATGACCGCTTTGACAACGAATTTGAACATGTGCGCAAAAGCTGCTGCCTAACGGACGACTGTAAACACAATAACTTCCGAAAGAAACAACTTAGAAACTCGATATTTGTAGAGAAGATTGGGACCTCAATTACGAAGGCCGAATTCGTGAATGGGCAAAATCCACCCAATGATTCCGCAGATGTGCCCATTCAAAATTTTATTTTCCCAATATTTCCAAAAAACAGATTAGATCGAATCGAAATCCAATACTATAATCGAAAAATTACAGTTTGAAGGTCCATACAGAATACAGAAGGATAATATGATGAGAATGAGAATATTGAATACTTGAAAAAAAAATTTGAAATTTTTTTTTCAAAGTGGTCTAATGACACGATCATCACGAAATTTTGCACAATATTGTCCATCAACATCTTCGAACAAGTTGCGAAGTTTCATCACGATTGAATCAGTATTTCTTGAGTTATACAGGAAAAAACCACGAAATTCTACATATTTTTTTCCAATATCTCCAAATCTAATACCCGTATCGAAATGAAATTTGATGCACTGCTGTGAAATATGAAGTTCAGAGTATAACTGAAATTGTTCCCAATTATGAACAATAGTTTCAGAAAAAAAAAATTTTTCGAAAAAAATTTTGAAAAAATTTTTTTTTTTAATCAAGTGACCATACGAATTCAATTTTGCTCAAACTTGCGCGTCGTTATACTTCAACTAACTGCCAAGTTTCAATCCAATCACTCCATTAGTTTCTGAAATATGAGGGATATAATCTCAAAATTTTAAATTGCCATGACTCGGAAACTGTTCGGCTAATTTGACCCATTAACGAAATTAACCGCGGCATTCCGATACGCAAATAACCCTGCAAGTTTCGAGTCGCTAGCTGGCTCCGTTCGACAGTTATCGTGTCCACGGCCGGCCAGACGAACAGAATCGATTTCGACACCGGATTCGTCATCAGTGAGGCCAACCTAGTGGTTTGAGACCATTTTCGGCTCAAAATTGGAAAATCACAGACATTTGGACAAAACGATAGCACGATGTTCCCCTAGAATATGCGCGCAAAAAGAGCTGGAATTAGAACAATTAACTACCACGAGAATCTGTGTAGTGTAGTTTTTTGAAAATTTTCATTTTGGCAAAAGTCTCAAAAAACGATGAACATCAAAAGAAAATAATTATGAAGATTTTCTCGCTGGTCTGACGAAGGCATCAGATTGGATCAGAAACGTTACACTTTGTTGATTGTTTGCATTGTTCCAGTATTATTCATTGGGCAACCTTTTTTCCTAGAAACTGCAATCTACGAGGGCATTTTCCATAAAAAAATTACATTTAATTTTCAATAGTTCTTTTCCAGGTATAGCGCGAGTGGAAACCCAAAAAAAACTAGTATGTTCACATAACTTCGGAGGTCCATTATGGTATCATTCAAACAATTCTTACATTCCTGTTTTATCTTTTGGCACGTTTTCTTTTTGGATAAATGTAGCAATGTGTCAATCATTTGAAAATCAAAATATACCAACTATATAGTGAGCAAGCATATTTAGTATTTCAAATTCAAGAAATGAAGCTGGGGAAGCAAAGGAGAAAAAAAATTAACCATGAGTCTTTGATACCTTGTATAACTTTTCAAAACTGTTTCAATGAAGTTCTGTCTCTTTATATCTCCACACATACATTGAGAACATTGAACTTACAATATGAAAAAAACCACAGAATCCAACAACATAACCACATTCTGTTTGGATTCATTTTATCAACTATGACGAGTGAAGATTATGATAAAAAGCTTAAAAGCGCCCCAGTTTCTAAATTTAGATGTTTGTGTTCTTGATTCGATAACGAAACTTTCGAAATTAGTATCCTAATTTCCTCAACCCATATTTAACAACAAATAAGTGTTTCCTCCTCTGGTATAATTATTTTTGGGGATGGTGTGAAATTCATTGGACTTAAATCACGAATTATGTGCACCTGTACAGTTAGATGATTCTGAAATATAGAGTCTCTAAGTTCATTCTTGGGGAGGATAATTAATCAGTTGAAGGTTTTGCATAATCGTCATGTTAGCATACAGGGTGGTCCGCGAGTAACTGTACCTCGTTTTATGGTGAATTGATGGTATCTTGGGTAGCCAGAAAACAACAATTAAACAATGGGATAAGATCATTCGTTTCTAAGATACAAGATCATTTATTGATTTTAGCAAAACCTTACGATGGCTATAACTCTGGAACCTTTCAACGTATATGCTTCAAATTTAGCAGGTATTGTCATCCCAGGCTAACGAACTGTTCGTATAAACCATACCGAAATAGTTCAGAGCAGGACTAGGAAATTTCGATTTCTAGTTCCGGCTCCAATAAAACACTCTGTACATGGAATATCAATTTGTCGTAACCATCATCTGATTTTGCATAGATTTTTCTTTCGAATACTGTTTTCCATGCGAACGGCACAACAACAGTTCATTTTTGCGCGCATGTTCTGTGGAACAGCGTTCTTTTTGTCCAAATGTCTGTAAGTATCGATGAAAGCTTATTTTGGCAGGATTTTGCATTATTTTTTAGGTTTTTTATGGGTTTTCACTCCCAATATCTGAATGAGAAATATTAAAATGAAATAAAATGGTTTTTTTCATGAAAACAATACAGGAACAATGCAAACGATAAAGAAAGCGAATTGTGACATATCAGAGTATAAATCTGACTCTCATCAGAAAATTTCAAGAATCATTTTCTTTCGATTTTTCGTTTCAATTTGAGACTTTTCTCAAACTCTTTCTCTAATCAAATCAAAACTGAACTTATTTTTGATTTTTTGGCTTCCATTGCTTTCAAAAGGTAGATTAAATCTAATAAACTTCGGAATTACTTTATTATTTCTACTATATTATACCATTGTTTAAACAATGATAACACACAGAAAACAGCCTCAGTTTTATGTGCAGATGCAGAAAAAATAAAGTAATTCCAAAGTTTTTTAGAATTGAACTACCTTTTGAAAGTAATGGAAGCTAAAATATCAAAAATATGTTCAGTTTTGCTTTGATTAGAGAAAGAGTTTGACAATAGTCTCAAATCGAAAACGAAAGAAAATAATTCTTGAAATTTTCTGCTTCGTCTGATGATAGTTTGATACTGCAATCTGCAAGGGGGTTTTTCATGAAAAAACAATTTTTATTTAATTTTTAATAGTTCAGTTTCAGATATTGGGAGTGAAAACCCATAAGAAAACCTAGAAAATCACATGTCTGTAATTTTCGAGTTTTCCCGAAAATGGTCTCAAACGACTAGGTTGGACTCACTGATGTCGAATCCGTTGTCAATATCGACTATGTCCGGCCGGTCGAAGACACGATAACTGTCGAACGAAGCGAGCTTGCGTCTTGAAACTTTCATATTAGATCGCGCATCGGAATGCGGCGGTTAAGTACGTTAATGGGACGAATCGGTTGAATGGTTTCGAAGTTATGGTCATTTGAAATTTTGAGATAAATTCCCTGGCATTTCAGGAACTACTTCGGTCCAAGTTGCCAACCCACAATTTTCTTCACAAATTTACTATCACTGGGGACGGGAATTTCAGGACAAATTCGACATGATAAGGTTTGCGTTATTTATAAATATCCGTAAAAGATGCCTCGGCTCCTCTAACAAGATAATTCCTTCCAAATATAGGGTTTTGTTAAGATCATCTCTGATTTGTTGAAATTTAAGTTGGGATTCCTGATTTCATCTTAACAGTGTCAAATTCATATAGGATATGTTCCGCAAATCAAGTTGGTTTTTTCGGTTGACGGTTTTTCATTCCGTAAATATGAAATATTCGGTTGGTTCCTGAAAAAAGATTAATCACGGGATTTAATTGATGAAAAAGCAATCTTTCTGTAACCAAAACGACAGTCAATGTTCTATGGTAACATATCCATAGCATAGAACAATCTTTATTCACTTTATGATTCATAGAACATACAAGAGACAACAATCAACATTGGAAGGATTACTGGGTATTGTCTATGGATCATAAGGTAAATAAAGATTGTTCTATGCTATGGATATGTCACCATAAAACATTGATTGTAGTTCTGGTGCGTAGATATAATATGTCTATGTCCTGATGACAGAAAGATTGCTTTTTTATCAATAAAATTTCGTAAGTAACCTTTTTTTTCAGGAACCAACAGAAGATTTCATATTAACAGAACGGAAAACCGGCAACCGAAATAACCAAGTTGTTTTGCGGAACATATCCTTTATAAGCTCGACACTATTAACATGAAATCAGGAATCCCAACTTAAATTTCAGCCTAACAAAAACCTCTATTTGTAAGGAATTATCTTGTTTGATGAGCCGAGGCATCTTTTACGGATATTTATAAATAACGCGAACCTTATCATGTCGAATTTGTCTTGAAATTCCCGTTCCCCTGTGATAGTGAATTTGTGAAGAAAATTGTGGGTTGGCAACTTGGGCCGAAGTCGTCTATTGAAACTTGACAGTTAGTTGAAGCATAACAACGCACAACTTTTCACAGAATTTCGTCAGGATCAAACGGTCAGTAAATTTTGAAAACATTTTTTTCGAAATAATTTTTATTTCGGAAACTCTTCTTTAAATCCGGAAAAAAATTCCGCTCATACCGTGAACATCATGTTTTACAGCAGTGCACCGAATTTCATTTCGATACGACCATAATTCCTGGATATCTTGTGAGAAAATATGTAAAATTTAGTGTTTTTTTATTGATATCGTTGTTTTTTCCGGATTAACTCATAAAATACTCCTTCAATTCATGATGAAACTCTGCAGCTAGCTTGAAAAATGCTGGTGGGCAACTTTGTGCAAAATTTCGTGATGACCGTGTCATTAGAACAATTAAAAAAAAAACAAAAATCAATTCGAAATAGTTATCTCCAGCTTCATTGCATAAATCCATTTTTGTGACATACTTAATTCAGTGTTCAATACCCAGAAGACACGATTGGATTATGAAATATAGGTCATTTTACTGATAACGATTCTAAACTATATCTAGTTTCCTTTGACTTCATCTTGGATCTTGGAAACAGCCATTCAATTTAAAGTGTTGATAGCCCAATTCGAATAAAATGAATCATCAACGATTGGATTGAATTTTAATGGCACATTCTTGAAAGATCGTGATATATTTAAAACGGAAGCAGGAAATGTATACAATACAATACCTTGTAAACTATTTGATCAACGAGTACCTAATGGAAGCTGAATGAACAGCCGATAAAAATATTTAAGAATTGGTTGAATTATAATATTTTTGCAATTCGCATGTATAAATTACAGTTGAATCTCTTTTGGACGGTTACCAACGGGACCGCACCAAATTTTCCGTACGAACGAGTTGTCCTGTCAATAGAAAGGCTGAAATTTAATATTTATTATAAATGAATTTTGAATAATGTTGAAATACTTAAGAAGAGCGTATACCATGAAAGGACCATCAAAGTAGAAAATAGAGTAAATCCAATTTATATCATAGGTAATTATGTTACATATTTGCAAAAAGATTTATAATCTTCCTTATATCTTTAACACTCGCTGAAGAAACTTGATCCCGAGCACTTTTGGTTGAAGAAGTAGCATCTAATAAGTTATTTGTTTCACGAAATCGCTGGAAGAACAGGCAGTTTAATTGGTGATCCATAGTGGTCTCGAAACATTATATTATAAGAATTCCTTGATAGAATGGCTTACAAATAGAAGTACAGGGTTGCCCAAATTGGACACTTTTGAATGGAAAGTCCTGTTTCTGTTCTAGATAGACGAAAACTGATGTCGGTGTATGAGGGACAATTTTCAAGAGAAACTCATTGGCGAAAACCGTGACTTCATAGCTAACACCGTTACATAGTAACCAGGTGTTTTCCGAAAATGTTCATTTTAAAAGTATTGCTCCAACTTTTTTTTTGTTGAAAATTTTTGTTTCTATAAAAAATTCTCGCAACAACTTCTCACGTATAATTCAATTCAGTTGAATGAATTTTCTGCAAACTCATATTTTATGAGTTATCACTAGGATTTTTTTCTATTTATGTTCGCACGATTGCGTCACAACTTAATAAATGAAGGTCAATTTGAGAAAAAAGTCCGAAGAAATATCTTAAAAATGAACATTCAAAAGAATTCGACGTTTTAGGAGCAGAACATGGGATTTTTTGGGTGCAAATGTTAAAAAAATTGAACCATGCGCAATGTTGCCACCTTTAATATTCAAGAATTCTCGGGAAAATAAAAATTGAAATGGAGTGAAAATAAACATAATAAAAAAATTAAGTACATCCCAGGAAAAATTGAAAAATAAACACTGAAGTCTGCAGACACCCCATTTTCTCCTATTAACGTCGAAATTTCTACAGATTCTAATATTTCTCGCGGCTACTGGCAACGTTAATGAATGCAGACCAATGACCTAATAATATATTATTAGATCATTGATGCAGACCGTAAGCAGGTGCCTGACCTTGAGATATTAACGAGGTTTAATGAAACTTTAATGTGGCTGTGTTCCGAAGCCGTAATTCACCAGCACGTGGTAGTGTTGGCTCTCAAGCATCTATCCAATAAAGCCGGGTCCAAATGATTTTAATCCGAACAGCGAATGCAATTAAATTTGATGAACGATTCGGCGAATAGTGTGGACGGCACTCGAGCTCAGCCTCGAGTAATATTCAAATGCATCGTTCGAGTTGAAAACCGAGTCCTGACGGAGCAGAAAGAACGCTGCCTCGAATCATAAAACTCCCTGTGTTTTATTGCATTCGCTATACGCATCACACTCATCTGGACCCGGCTTAGTACAATTTAGATATACAGTGCGCGTCAAAATTATGGAACAAATTCATATTCTCAGAAGAAAATTATTTGGCAACAAAATCCTGAAACAGGTCAATTTTTGTTTCACTTCTACCAAATTGATATGCATTTTTGAAGGATTTTTGTTTCACCCTGTGCCATCCCCATCAACCCTCTAAATTTTTTGAATAGGAAAAGTAGGTCATGTGGTACTTTGTATCTTCTTTACAGGCGTGCAGAAATTTTCAAGAAAAAGAATTTTTCTTGAAAAATTAGTTATTTCAAAGAGGTCTTCAGTATGTGCACTTTGTAATAGCTCATTTACTTTGAGACGATGGTACCTAATGAAATTTGTCACGGAATGAAAGTCGACCATTACAGTTTTGTTCATGCACAACTTTCCACCCCTTTCAACACCCTCAAGTGAAAAAATTTTTTTTTCTCCATTAAAGGTTTCGTAGGGGTTCAAAGTTGTGCTTGAACAAAACTGTAATGGTCGATTTTCATTCGGTGACAAATTTCATTAGGTACCATCGTCTCAAAGTAAATGAGCCATGAAAAAGTGACATACTGAAAACATCTTTGAACTAATAAATTTCTCAAAAAAAAATTTTTTTCTTGAAAATTTCTGCACGCCTGTAAAGGAAGATACAAAGACCTTGCCAAAAAAGTACCACATGACCTACTTTCATTATTCAAAAAATGTAGAGGGTTGATGGGGATGGCACAGGGTGCAACAAAAATCTTTCAAAAATGCATATAAATTTGGTAAAACTGAAAAAAAATTGACCTGTTTCAGGATTTTGTTGTCAAATATTTTTCTTCTGAGAAAATGAATTTGTTCTATAATTTTGACGCGTACTACATACAAAATGAAAAACAGAAATTCTCGGCATGAGTTATCGGATAACATAAACAAAGGACCTCGACATAAGTCGATACCCAAATCGAATAGACAATAACAGAGAAAAATAATAGCTATTAATGCATTCCAAAATCGGTAAATATTTATAAGGATGCAGAACAAGTTGATCAACATCATAATTCGTATGTATCTATATATTTTTTGTCCCAGTTAATAGCCGGGTGATTTATGATTACGAAAATTGCTAAATGTTTTCTGAATAGCGAAACAGATTTTAAACAACGAACAGGAGGATAATTAACAATAAAATTCAGACCAAATATTTTTTGTCTGTTGAACGATAAACGAAATAGTTCAACGATGAGTAATGTTCACAATATTGATCCATGTCGAAGTTGCCAACTGGAATGCATTCCGGTAGGTCACATCGATATAAAAATAGAATTTCACTTATCGCATTCAAAAATTACTGTTAATGTCCCTTACTGATATCAAACTGCAACGATTCGAATAGTTAGACGATCATGTGGGTGTCAGTGGGTATTGATATGAGTGATATATTACAGCACGTGTGCTAAAAATTTCGAAAAATCCTGTCTGGATTCATATTTTGAGAACCAGGATAACTTCGAAATTTATGGAGTGTAAGGTCATTTGTTATGCTCCATATCAGCTCAAGTACATATTCCGAATCAATTATCTCGGGAATGCCTTTAAATTGTTAGACAAGCTTCGAATTGGCTTTCTGTATTGCTGCATCTCCTACACGGGAATACAGAACAGATATACGATCCGATACTTGCGAACGTTTATTACCTAGGGCCGGTATTATGAAACATATTTCGAAAATAGCCAGCAGTTCGAACCACATTTCGAAACCTAACTGATGGTTATTTTTCAAAAAACTCTTATAATACAGACCCTAGATAAGCAGGATTTTGTACGGATACACGCGATTGTCAATTATCAGTTCTTACCTAATCATCCATCTCAAAGCACTATTGGTCGAATTATTAAAAAATTTCAATAGACCGATTCGGTGGAAGATCAAAAAACAAATCTAGAAAAGCACTGCCGTGAAGGCAGCAGCTTCTGCACGCATGTTCAATGTAGATGTCAGCTTCGGCAACGTCGGCCTGACGACCGGACCGTAAACACAATAACTTCCGACAGAAACAACTTAGTAATTCGATATTTGTAAAGAAGGTTTGGACCTTGAATAGGAAGACCGAATTCGTGGATGAGTAAAATCCACCCAATGATTCCGCAGATATACCCATTCAAAATTTAATTTTCCCAATATTTCCAAGAATACAGATTAGATAGAAATGAAATCCAGTACTTCATCGAAAAATGACAGTTTGAATGTTTATACAGAATTTAATGAGGATAATATGATGAAAAGATCACAGAATATTGAATATTTAAAAAAAATTTTAATATTTTTTTTTCAAATTGTTCTAATGACACGATCATCACGAAATCCAGCACAATGTTATCCTTCCACATCTTTGAACTAGCTGCGAAGTTTCATCACGATTGAATCAGTATTTCGTTAGTTATACAAAAAAAAAAACCACGAAATTCTACATATTTTTTCCCAATATTTCCAAAACTAATAGCCGTATCGAGGTGAAATTTAGTAAACTGCTGTAAAATATGAACCTCAACGTATGATTGGAATTGTTCTCGAATTTGAATAATGGTTTCAGAAAAAAAAAATCTTTCGGAAAAAATTTTGAGAAAAAATTTTTTTTCAATTCAGTGACCATAAGATTTCGACGAAATTTTGCTTAAAGTTTCTAAAATATGAGGGAAATAACCTCAAAATTTCAAATTGCTATAAATCCATTTGGCTATTTGGCCGATTTGGCCCATTAACGAACTTAACCGCGCAGTATTCGGATGCGCGAACTACCCTACAAGTTTCAAGTCGCTAACTGGCTCCGTTCGACAGTTATGGTGTCCACGGCCGGACAGAATCGATTTTGACACTGGATTCGTCACCAGTGAGTCCAAATTAGTAGTTTGAGACCATTTTCGGCTCAATCATCGAAAATAACAGACATATGGACAAAAGTATAGCACGCTGTTCCACTAGAACTTGCGTGCAAAAAGTGAAAAATACAGTCGTGGCGGTCGTTCACAAGAAAATATTGATTAGACGACGTTCACAAGTTGGACTTGGTGAGTCCACAACATGGCGTATTTCACACAAGGATTTAGCTCTGAAGGCATATAAGGTTCAAATAATACAGGAACTGAAGCCATTAGATCATTTTAAATGTCGTTCATTAGTCAATTTCATCAATGAACAACCAGCTGATTTTTCTAAAAAAATCATGTTTTCCGATGAGGCACATTTTCAACTTGGTGGCTTTGTTGATTAACAAAATTTTCGTATCTGAGGACAGAAAAATACACGAATTATGCATGAGAAACCTATGCACCCTAAAAGAGTCACTGTTTGGTCATTGTATATATATTATACAATATATGGTATATATTATACATTGGTTTGGTGTGCATTATAGCCAGGTGGTGTAACTGAACCTCACTTCTCTGAAAATGCTGCTGGTGAAGCTGTAAACTGTCAATGGTGATAGATACCGTCGAATGATAATCGAATTTTTGTGGCCTAAATTAATGAATATTGATCGAGAGGACATTTGATTTCAACAAGATAGCGCTACACCTCACTTTGAAAATGACACAATTGATTTATTGAGACAAAAATTTCCTTGACGAACCATCTCCAGAAACGATTGGCCACCAAGATCATATTGTGACGAGTACGGCCCTGTCTATTCTAGAATGTTGCTGAATGCTCCAGAAGGACCGAGCAGTCTATGAGTCACCCGCCTCGCTCTAGAGTATTCTGGAAACTGCTGGAAATTCCACAGCTAATAAAAAGGTAGGCGCGGTCAGCACAGGGACCAATTCAGCAGAGTGATTCGTAGCGGAAAGAGTTCAGTGAAAATAAATTAGTGTGGATATAAATTGTGAACAGACTTTAATAGAAATACTTGTTTAGTTATTGGAATAGTAGTGTGTAAATAGTGTAAATAAATAGTTTAATCATTCTAAACGTTTTGAAAACGAAGAAAACGTTACATTGGTGTCAGGTGTGCGGTTCGACATCGCTCGAATTGAATACATAAACTCTATTGATTGAAATTTATGTCAGTGACTACAAGACTGCAGAGCGCAATGGAGACGCAGGCGATAATGGAATTTTTGAGTAAAATGAATGAGAAAATGGAAGAAAATTCTCGGAAAATCAATGAGAAAATGGAAGAGAATTCGCAGAAAATCAATGAGAAAATGGAAGAAAATTCTCAGAAAATTAATGAGAAAATGGATAAACTGGAAAACAAAGCAGAAGAAAATTCACAGAAAATGGAAGAAAATTCCCTCAAAGTAATGGAAACCATCAAGGAAGAAATGAAGAAAGGAATGGACGAAGTAAGTGAGAAATTTGATAGGGTTGACGAAAAATTTGACGAAGTAAATGAAAAATTCGATAAAGTTGACGAAAAATTTGACGAAGTATATGAAGAAGTTAACGGAAAATTCCAAGAAATAACAGGAATAATTGAACAGCATTCTAAAATAATAGAGTCCCTGAAAAGAATGTCAATTGGAAAAGATTATCCGGCTTCATCACCCTTAAGCAACATGAAAATGGAAAATAGCGGCGAAAGTGGAAAAATGAAGATCAAGCCTCCGACATTTGATGGAAAAGTCCCATGGTCGACATATCAAAAACAATTTGAAGCTGCTGCGCTAGCAAATAGTTGGAGCGATAACGAAAAAGCCACAGCATTGATAATAGCTCTAAGAGGAGAGGCTCTTAACATCCTGCAAACGATTCCGGAGAGCCAACAAGCCTGTTATGAAGTTCTAACATCGAAACTTCAGATGAGATATGGTGATGCTCATCTACAACAAGTTTATCATGCTCAAATAAAGAACCGGGTGCAGAAAACAGGAGAAAATCTCCAGGAGTTTGAAGCTGATGTGGCTAGATTAGTCAGGCTGGCTTACCCTACAGCCCCAGACAGCTTCCTTGAACAGCTATCAATCCAAACCTTTGTAGATGGAATCAAGGACAGTGAAATACAACAAGCCTTGAGACTTGCACGCCCTAAAACCATGGATGATGCTTTAGCTCAGGCTTTAGAATTCGAGGCAGCGAAGCAGGCGTCTCATAGAGGACAAGTTCGTGTGAGACAAGTCCAAGAAATAGACCGACCTGTTGAAGAAGTCATAAGAGAAGAAGTCAGCAGATTATTGAGTAATAAAAAAAAAGATGCTGTGTGCAGGTACTGCAATCAAGGTGGGCATACTAAGCAGAATGGCTCAAAAAGTACGAAAAGAGCCGAAGCAGGTAAACGGAAAAGGGCCGGTGATGGGGGGCATAAATCTTCTCAAGCTGTAGGTACCCCTGAAGTGATAATCCGAGGAATTATGTCCACAGATTTATCCAGCATAGTAGTTCCCGGAAAAATAAATGATCGAAATGTGAAAATCCTGGTAGACACTGGATCGACCAGAACCATTGTGCGTCCAGAAATAGCTAAAGGATCTAAAATTCGTCCAGTTATGATCAAACTTCGAACTGCGTCTGGACAGGAAATACCAACTTATGGATCGGTCCTCTCCACTATTGAATTGGGAAATACAACAGCAAGGCACGAAGTTCTAGTGGCTGAAATCACGGAAGAAGTTATCCTGGGATTGGACCTAGTTAAGAAACTTGGATGCCAACTGGATATGAAGAGTGATGTGCTTCGACTGGGAAATGAAGAGATCCCGTTCAATGATGTGGATGATAAGATATATCGGATTCGATTGGCCGAGGACATCACGTTGC
This sequence comes from Myrrha octodecimguttata, assembly GCA_958510865.1. NCBI lineage: Eukaryota > Metazoa > Arthropoda > Insecta > Coleoptera > Coccinellidae > Myrrha > Myrrha octodecimguttata. The sequence continues at coordinate 58,661,728 of OY294056.1, forward strand.
CAGGTCGAACTGAAGGCATAGTGAGTGGTATATGTGATGACGTTACGAAAAAAGGCTGCGTTAAAGTGATCGAACCCTGTGACGATGCAGTCCTAGCTAAAGGAATGTTACTGGGAAAGACATTGGTTCGAATAACAGACAGTATTCCCATCCGATTACTCAATGTCAACAGGTTTCCGGTCACCCTGAAGAAGAATACCTTGATTGGACAAGGGGTACCAGTGTACCATATTTCTGGTGGGATTGGCAATGCAGGAGTCTCGCAGAGCCAGAAGAATACTGAAGAGCTGGTGACCCTTCTCACCTCGAAATGTCAAGATCTGGACCGTTATGAACTAGCCGAAGTGAGAAAACTGATTCAGAAATTCTCGGACGTGTTTGCCACTGACGAAAGAACAGGAAAGACCGATATCGTGCAGCATAAAATCAATACTGGTGATGCACAACCCATCCGACAGCACCCTAGACGTCTTCCTCTGGCAAAAAGAGAAGAGGCTGAACGGATTATTGAAGACATGGCGAGAGAAGGTGTCATTGAACCATCCAATAGCCCCTGGACGTCGCCTGTAGTGTTAGTGAAGAAAAAGGACGGGTCCACTAGGTTCTGTGTAGACTATAGGCAGCTCAATCAAGTTACGAAGAAGGACAGTTATCCCTTACCGAGAATAGATGATACACTGGATACACTCTCGGGATCACGTTGGTTTTCCACCTTGGATTTGAAGAGTGGGTATTGGCAGGTTGGCTTGGATCCAAGAGACAAAGAGAAAACTGCCTTTAGTATTGGAACGGGTCTGTGGCAATTCAAAGTGATGCCCTTTGGTTTATGCAACGCTCCTGCCACATTTGAGCGTTTAATGGAGACTATATTGAGAGGACTCTCCTGGAAGACATGCCTGGTGTACTTAGATGATGTGATAGTGGTGGGAAAATCATTCCAAGACCACCTACACCACCTATCCGAGGTTTTCCAGCGACTTCGTGAAGCTAACCTAAAGCTGAGTCCAAAGAAATGCAATTTATTCCGAACAGAGGTGAATTATTTGGGACATGTAGTTTCTCGAGAGGGCGTGAAAGTCGACCCGGATAAGATCAAAGCAGTGCAGGAATGGCCTATACCGAGAGACAAGAGTGAATTGCGAAGTTTCTTAGGCTTATGCACCTATTATAGGAGATTCGTATCTGGATTCGCCAAAGTTGCCAAACCACTTACTAAATTAACAGAGGATGGACAGGAGTACATATGGTCCTATGATTGCGCTGAAGCTTTCGCACAGCTGAAGAAGGCCCTGGTCACAGCTCCAGTTTTAAGCTACGCAAGAGCTGAAGGGAAGTTTGTGCTCGACACGGATGCTAGCAATTCAGCCATCGGGGGTGTTCTATCGCAGGTTCAGGATGGACAAGAAAGGGTGATAGGATATTTCAGCAAGGTCTTATCGAAGCCAGAACGAAATTACTGCGTGACCAGAAGAGAACTTTTAGCAGTCGTCAAGTCCGTAGAACACTTCTACAAATATTTGTACGGAAGAAAATTTCTGCTGAGAACGGACCATGCTGCTTTGAAGTGGCTCCTGAACTTCAAGAACCCGGAAGGACAAGTGGCCAGATGGATTGAAAGACTGCAAGAATATGACTTTGATACCGAACATAGAACGGGAGCTACCCATCGCAATGCCGATGCGTTATCAAGAAGGCCTTGCCCCGAGGATTGCAGCCATTGCTCACGTGTGGAAGACAAAGCTGATGTGAGACGGACCACAGTAATTGAAGATGATTGGCTACCCCAAGAAATACAGCGGGCCCCTTTCCCGAAACAGATCACGGAAACAAGTACATATTGGTAGCCATGGACTATTTTACTAAATGGGTGGAAGCGTACGGTATTCCTAATCAAGAGGCAGGTACGGTTGCTGATAAATTGGTCAAAGAATTCTTCTGCAGATTTGGAATACCTCTAGAGCTGCATTGTGATCAAGGCCGAAATTTCGAGTCGACATTATTCCAAGAAGTTTGTAGGAAATTGGGGATTAATAAGACAAGAACAACAGCTCTACATCCCCAATCAGATGGCATAGTAGAACGAATGAATAGGACCATGGGAAAACATCTTGCCAAAGTAGTCTCCGACCACCAGCGGGACTGGGATGAGTATTTGCATCTATTCACCATGGCATATAGATCTTCTGTTCAAGAATCCACCAAGGAAACTCCAGCCGATATAATGTTCGGCCGAGAAATAAGATTACCTTGTGACCTAGAGTTTGGTTGTAAGCCTGGAGAAGATTTAGCCGGGGAGGACTACGTCAGTAAATTGAGGAGTAAGCTAGATTACATCCATGACAAGGTGCGCAATCAAATGCAGCAAGCAAGTGATAGGATGAAAATGCGCTATGACATCAAGGCCATTGAAGGAGGGTTCACCGCAGGAGATCTGGTGTGGTTGTATAACCCTCAAAGAAAAAGAGGATTTTCTCCGAAGCTGCAGAGACAATGGGAAGGACCGTATGAAGTCATGAAAAGGATAAATGATGTAGTTCACCGGATACGGAAGCTTCCTAGAGGAAAACCGAAGGTCGTCCATTTCAATCGATTGGCTCCGTATGCGTCAACACAGGATGACGAAGAAGAAGTACGTTTCATCGAGTTTCCGGCGAAGGAAAGTGACGATTTTCAGGAATTCAAGAATAGCTATGGGGGAACACGAGTTGCACGGTTTGGCGTTACAAAGGAAGTTCATCAAGACCTGTTTACAGTGCCCGAGGAATACTCTCTTGCTCATTGTGTAGCAGCGGATCTAAGGATGAGTAGAGGAATTGCAAGAGTATTCAGAAATAAATTTGGACGTCAAGAGGAACTGATGAGACAGCAGCCCAGAATCGGAAAATGCCTGAGACTGAAGTCAGAGGGTCGATTCATTTATTACGTAGTCACCAAACAGTACTCATATCAGAAGCCCACCTACCAGAATTTATGGACAGCACTGCATGGCTTGAAAGAAGAACTGCAATGCTTTGGGATTAGGAAATTAGCTGTCCCCAAACTAGGTTGTGGACTGGATCAACTGAATTGGAGGGTTGTGCGAAGCATGCTCGAGGTAGTCTTCCAGAAGACAGGTATAGAGATTTTGGTATGCAATTTCAACCCAAAGCAAAACGTAAAGCCCAGCAAAACCGTAGACTGCTACTTCCATCAGAGGGGCTACTGTGGAAATGGTAACGATTGCAGATTTCACCACGGTCCTCTGAGGAATTCAGGGAATCTGTTCTGGGACAGAACAGGCTTAAGGAGGGGACAGTGTGACGAGTACGGCCCTGTCTATTCTAGAATGTTGCTGAATGCTCCAGAAGGACCGAGCAGTCTATGAGTCACCCGCCTCGCTCTAGAGTATTCTGGAAACTGCTGGAAATTCCACAGCTAATAAAAAGGTAAGCGCGGTCAGCACAGGGACCAATTCAGCAGAGTGATTCGTAGCGGAAAGAGTTCAGTGAAAATAAATTAGTGTGGATATAAATTGTGAACAGACTTTAATAGAAATACTTGTTTAGTTATTGGAATAGTAGTGTGTAAATAGTGTAAATAAATAGTTTAATCATTCTAAACGTTTTGAAAACGAAGAAAACGTTACAATATGATTTGACACTGATGGACTATATTCTTCTTTGTAGTTACGTCAAAAGCCAAGTCTATAAGAATAATCCACAATCGATTCCTGAACTATAGGATGTAATTATTCGTATCATTAGTGAAATAGAGCCCCAATTGTGTCAAAATGTCATTGAAAATTTTAACAAGAGAGTGGACGTCTGTAGGGCTGCTAGAGGAGGCCATTTGACAGATATTATTTTTCGTATATAAATGTCATAACTGATTCTTCATTCACCAATAAAGAGTTTTCGAAAATGAATTCAAATTATGTGTTTTTTTTATTTATTCTTAAAAAAAAGGCGCAATTTGAAACACCCTTTACATTTAGATACCCTAAGCGCCTATTGAGTCCAACTAAAATTATTTAAAAAAAATTCAACTGAGCACATCTGAAAGAGATTTTAGTAATCAATTCGGATGGATTAACTCCGTTGGACATGATCGGTCTTCAATTCATTGAAGAACCGGTTTTGATATTATTAAAAATATTTTATATTCTTTCGAAAATAATTCTGTAAATTCCATCACATTCATTATTCCCGAATAAATAAGAATAAAATAAATATACTGAATTTTTTGCTACGTTTACTCCTATATTTTTCACCTGCTTGTTGAAATCACCGATAATTTTGAAAAAAAAAATCTTTCATTATTCATAAATTCTGAAATTATCTCGGAACGTCCTATTTATTACTGGATCTCTCTATAACTGGATCATTTCACATATCTCATTTCAAAATTCCGTAGCGTAAAATAATCAACTCATTTGGATATAAGTAAATGTACATTCTTCGTTTCGGTGAAGAATCGATTTTGATAGCATTCTTGTATATTCTCTTGAAAAAATCGTGGTCGTTGCATCACATTCCTGATTCCTATTCTGGCATGCTTTACTTTTTTTCTGCTTCACCTTGTTGAAAATTGCTGTGATAACATTTTATAAAATATATTTTATTTCCCTACAAATTTTATAAAATTATTTGAAATATCCTATTTATGGATTCATTAAATTTCTTGTAACGTTTCGTACAGAATTCAATTCAGAGTACAAATACAAACTGGATTCGATACGTATTTATACTCTTTCATTTAAGTGAAGAATCGATTTCAAAACCTGTTTCTATCTTTTATTCTTTTGAGAATTATCGTAGTCGTTGCACTCCATTATTTTCTTCCTATTCTGATACAGTTCACTCTCATTATCTTATGATGATATTTGAAAGAATATGATATTTCAACCTATTTGGAAAGGTATAATTTACCTTCCAGTTAGCTCTCTTCTGGCAAATTGAGTAATGAGTAATTCTATTAATTTGTCAGGATAAACAGTTTTTTTCTAGGTTCGAAAAATAGCGAAAAAATGGCTTATATTTCCTACTTAGCTAGGTCGTGTTCAATTCAATCACAATAATAAAGCGTGTTTCAAATTGCGTTTTCTTTTTAAGAAAAGATCAACTATAGATGGGCACTGAATTCGTCTGGGTATTTTGTCATTTAAGAAGTGTGATGTATGACATTTATAAAAATTGCTTCGTACACGATACAACAACGCGTTCAAATTGTTGAATTATTTTATGAAAATCAGCGTTCTGTGAAAAATGTTTTTAGAAAATTACTTGAATTTTATGGTTTACATAATCGTATTTTAAAGCACTATTCGTGGAATTATTAAAAAATTTCATTGGACCCGTTCGGTGGAAGATCAAAAAAATGAAAAATACAGGCGTAGCGGTCGCTCACAAGAAAATATTGATTTGGTTTGTGAAAGTGTTGCTGAAGACCCTGGAATGTCCATTAGACGACGTTCACAACAAGTTGGACTTAGTGGGTCCACAACATGGCGTATTTCACACGAGGATTCAGCTCTGAAAGCATATAAGGTTCAAATAACACAGGAAATAAAGCCATTAGATCATTTAAAAAGTCGTTCATTTGTTAATTTCATCAATAAACAACCAGTTGATTTTTCTCAAAAAATAATGTTTTCCCATCAGGCACATTTTCAACTTGTTGGCTTTGTTACCTAATAAAAAAAATTGTCGTATCTGGAAGAGGAAAATCCACGAATTATTCATGAAAAACCTATGCATTCTGAAGGAGTCACTGTTTGGTGTGCATTATAGCCAGTTCGTGTAATTGGACCTTACTTCTTTGAAAATGCTGCTGGTGAAGCTGTAACTGTCAATGGTGATCGATACTGTCGGATGATGATCGAATTCTTGTGGCCTGAATTAATGAATATTGATCTAGAGGACATTTGGTTTCAACAGGATGGCGCTGCACCTCACTTTGCAAATGACACAATTGATTTATTGAGACGAAAATTTCCTGGACGAATAATCTCCAGAAACGGTGATGTCAATTGGCCACAATCGATTCCTGAACTAAAGGATGAAATTATTTGTATCAATCGTGAGACAGAGCCTCAATTATGTCAAAATGTCATTGAAACTTTTAACAAAAGAGTGGACGTCTGTAGAGCTGCAAGAGGAGGCCATTTGCCAGATATTATTATTCGTATATAAATGCTATAACTGATACTTCAATTACCAATAAAAAGCATTTGAAAATGAATACAAATTATATATATTATTTATTCTCTGTTGAAATATTGTATTAATGGTTCTTTGTCAACGCCCTCCACAAGAAGAATAGCATTTTATTTTAGCCAGCCGTGTTTCATAGTTCTGTAGAATGTCAAATTGGGACCACAGACAGAAACATGCGCAGCGTCACACAAAGAGTATAGAATATAGACTTTGACATGTACTCGGGTGAGGTTAGCTATGATAGGAGTTAAATTATGTTAATGAGTTTTTATTGAATTGATCCTGAGAATAAAGTTAAGTAGAACCAATTTGTTGCATTATTTAACATGGTAGCAGAAGTCCGTGGTTAATAATTTCGTGCAACAAATTAGAAAATGGCTACAGGAAGAGATGACAATATCACGTTGCCGGTGTTTGATGGGGCCGAGTATAACAAGTGGAAATTCAGATTGAACCTGGTTTTGGAATCGAAAAACGTACTAAGTCCACTCAAGGAAGAAATCCCTCTAGATGAAAACGCACGTAATGAATGGAAAAGAAAAGACATTAAGGCAAGAAACGTAATTGTTCAGGGTGTTTCGAACATGCAATTGGAACACATTATAAATGAGCCCACCAGTGCTGGAATGATAAAAAAGTTGGACTCAATTTATCTCCCTACGTCCACAGCATTAAAGTTGATAACAAAGAGAAAACTTTTGGATTTGAAATTAACAGAACAGGAAGACCCTAAAGATTTCATAAACAAATTTGAGAAGTGTGTAAATGAGTTGAAATGTACAGGAGAAACACTCACTGAAGACGACCGATTAAATTATTTTCTGTTAGCACTACCAAAAAGCTTGAGCCACATCGTCGATATTGTTGATGCTTTGCCACCAGAACAAAGGACAGTCGAATATGTTAAGTCAAAGTTGTTGATCGAGTCACATAAAAACTCACAAGAAAGAAGTACAAATCTGACGCATGCTTTCAACTCTCAACCATGGAAAGGTCCACAATTTCGAAAAGGCGAAAATAACAGAAACTGTTTCCAGTGTGGAAAACCTGGACACATAAAGAGGTATTGTCCAACACTTAGGAACAATCCAAGAATACAGCAGCGAAGAAGCTATGGAGGAGGTCACAGACAAACAAACTCATATACAGGCAATACAGCCCAGGTCGACGGCGAAGATGAACAAGAAAGAAACACATTTCATGCAACAGTGGCTCACTCACAGATGTACGAGTCAAAGGAGGCAGGTACTTCTATCACTTGGCTATTGGATAGTGGTTGCTCGGATCATATAGTCAACAAGGCTAGTTATTTCTCTGCATATAGAAAACTGAACAAACCTGTTAGTATCAAGGTAGGTGACGGATTCACAATTCAGGCTCTAGGAATTGGAACGATAAATGTAAATTTCAAAGTAAACAGTAAGATAGTAGAAGTAGAAATTAAAAATTGTTATTTCGCTCCTGAGATGAAAAAAAATTTAATGAGTGTGTCAAAGATTACTGATTTTGGAAGTTCTATTTGGGCCAAAAATAATTTTCTTGAAATATATAATTCTAAAAATGATGTTGTAGCTGTAGCTTCTAAGAAAAATGGTTTATATTATTTGACAGGAAATGTTAATTTAGGAATTCCTAACAGTCATGCATATATTTCTGAGATAACAAACAAAGAAAATTGGCATAAGAGACTTGGTCACATAAATTTTTATAATCTAGAAAAAATGTGTAAAGATCAAATAGTACTGGGGTTACCAAAGTCTGTTAAAGGTGTTCTAGTAGGTTACACAGATTTAGGCTATAGAATGCTGATAGATAATAATATAGTTGAATCGAGACACGTTAGATTCATAGAACAAAATGAAACATTCATAAAATTATCGATGAATGATGAAGCTGATAGTGAGGAAGCGAGTGAGAAAAATGTTGAAACAACGCAATCTAGTAGTAAGGAAGTGAATTTGGATAGACAAAAAAGACGAATTAAAAGGCCACTTTGGCAAAATGATTATATAATTGACGCAAATTTTTCAGATATAGTACCTAGCACTTTGCAAGAAGCACTTGATTCCGATGAAAAGTCAAACTGGTCAACCGCAATACAGCTTGAATACGATTGCTTAATGAAAAACAATACGTGGGATTTAGTAAATATTAACTCGGTACCAGACAATAACAAAATTATCCAAGTCAAATGGATTTTTAAGAAAAAGTCACCTAATATATTTAAAGCCAGATTAGTTGCGATTGGTTGTCAACAACCAAAATCTTTAGAAGAAGAAATTTATTCGCCAGTAGCGCGTATGTGCACTTTGAAAACGTTGTTGTCAGTAGTATGCGTTAAAGGATGGTTTGTGGAACAAATGGATGTTCAAACTGCCTTTCTAAACGGAAAATTGAAATCGGATATCTATGTTTATCAGCCTGAAGGATTTAATGATGATAAAAATAAAGTATGCAAATTGAAAAAGGCGTTGTATGGACTTCGTGAAAGTCCTAAGGCATGGTATGAATGCTTCAACGAATATCTCATGTCTATAGGCTTTTGCAATTCAAGTTATGATAGTTGTTTGTACTTCAAGAAAAACGAACACTTCTCAGTCTATATCGTTCTTTACGTCGACGATTTGTTAATTTGCAGTTCAGATCTCGAACAGTTGAACCTTGTTAAACAGCAATTATCCGAAAGATTTGAAATGAAGAAATTAGGAAAAGTCAGAAGATATTTAGGTATAGATATAACTTATAATCAAGAAGAAAGAAAAATGAATCTGAGTCAAAGCAAATACATTGAAGATCTAGTTCTGAAATACAACTTAACCGAAAGTAAACGATATAAAACACCTATTGAACTGAATTTGAAATTAGAACCTGATACTGATACCAATGAAAATTTAGGTTACAGAAATTTAATTGGTGCATTGTTATACATAAGTCAGGGTACACGACCCGATGTATCATATGCCGTGAATTATTTAAGTAGTTTTCAAAACTGTAACAATAGTACTCATTTCAAGTATGCTCTAAGAGTATTAAAATATTTGTACTACACTAAAGATCTGACATTAAATTTCACTTCTCAACATAATAGTACTGTAGATTGTTTTGTTGATGCTGATTGGGCAGCAGATATTGTAGATCGTAAATCACGAAGTGGAATTTTAGTTAGAGTGTTTGATAATCCAGTGCTATGGATCTCGAGAAAACAAAAATCAGTGACTAAATCATCTTGTCATGCAGAATATATTGCTTTAGCAGAAGCAGTTGATGAAGTATTGTATATTGATGGTTTGTTAAGAGAATTGAATGTATGTAAATCTGAAACTATTGAAGTTTTTGAAGATAATGCAGCCGCAAGATTTTTGGCTATTAATGGAAATTTTTCTAAAAATAGTAAACATGTAGAGGTTAGTTATCACTATGTTCATGATTACGTTAAGAATAACATTATTAAGATTTGCAAGATTTCTACCGAAGATCAGATAGCTGATATCTTTACAAAAGCATTAGGGTATTTGAGATTTGAGAAACTTAGATTTTTGTTAAACATTTATTAATGATAATATTTTATAAATTAAGTTAAATTTGAGATCGCTGACAAAGAAAGGAAGTGTGTTGAAATATTGTATTAATGGTTCTTTGTCAACGCCCTCCACAAGAAGAATAGCATTTTATTTTAGCCAGCCGTGTTTCATAGTTCTGTAGAATGTCAAATTGGGACCACAGACAGAAACATGCGCAGCGTCACACAAAGAGTATAGAATATAGACTTTGACATGTACTCGGGTGAGGTTAGCTATGATAGGAGTTAAATTATGTTAATGAGTTTTTATTGAATTGATCCTGAGAATAAAGTTAAGTAGAACCAATTTGTTGCATTATTTAACATTCTCAAAAAACGCACAATTTGAAACACAGTTTATAATGCTCATAGTATCCAATCAGTTAAGAGTTCATTTGTGAGGTAAACCGTATACAGAAAGATGGAGCCACTTCCCATGTGCGTCGTATCATTGTATGAAGATGTATGTTCAAGTAATGAGTTAGATACGATTCAACTGTTACCAGTTCATAATCCTCAAACTGGAGTCGAAAATTCAAACTATTTCATATTTAGGGAGCTGTTTCATACATTATTTTCATTTGGGCGAGTTCCTATGGAATACAGCAGTCGTCTGTTCAGAATTCGAAAATATCAAGTAAAATATCCATGAAATGATGACTCTTTTATTCCCAACAAATGAACAGGCGAAAATATACTAAAAATAATAAGTTTGAATCTCGAAAAATAACTAAAACTAGGAAAAAGTAATGAAAATTCTACTGCTGTGGATATTATCAAATGTTTGAGTAATGTAGAATAAATCATAAAAAATTCATCAGTTTGGTATCACCAAAGTAAAAAATCAGATGGAACACAAAATTCGAATATATCTTGATATTGTCTCGTATAGTTTGGACCAAATTATTGAATTCGAATTAGTTTAATATCATCATATTTTTTACTTCGGTTCATCCTGAATCGCCCAAACAGACAATTCGAGGAAGCTCGTGTTTTGCTCTTTTCAGTTGATCATTTTTCAGCATTCGAACTCGATTGAAGGATGCCTTCTATTTTCAGAATTTTTACCCTTTTTTATTCCCACAGCCATAAACGATATCTCAAATTCAGGCTGCTGTTCCTCACATACATTCAAAACAAAAAACATAACTACCTTATATTTTTTGATCCTTTTTTTTGCGAATAAGAAAAATCCCATAATTTCAATGAAAAATTCAGCACAACCACAGTAATTTTTATTTCCAATCCTTGTAAGAAAATATTCAATTTTGTCATTTTTGCTTCGACTCATTCAAGTTGATATGATATTTTTTTTGGAAATATTTGGAAAAATAATAAAATTTACGTTGGGATAATAAAATTTCGAATGAAAAGATGACCGCTTTGGTAACGAATCTGAACATGCTAGAAAAAACTGCTGACTTCACGTCAGAATTTCTCAAGGATTCATTCTATAATTGATTGAATTTCTTAATGAAGATAGGATATTTTGGAAATATGTGATCTGATCTGAGAAATTATTTAACAGTGCTGAATGAAGAGTGAGGTGTATTGATTTATTCAAGCTTTGAAAAAATAAAATAATTTAAATAGCATTATGTCCAATCTTTTTACACTTCAAGTGACAATCGATTACAAATAAATAAATGAAACTTATAATCTCAGGACGATGTTTTGAATATTCGTTTTTATGTTGTCGGAAAGCATTAGAAATATTTTCAATGAAATTATAAACTAATTATGGATTTACCCATAACAAGTCAATTAAACATATTAACTCCAATTTCGGACGGTATTTTTGAAATAAATTTCCCAACAATTCGAAGAAAAATTTAATTCGTCTCAATAGACGCCATATTTCATATGAAAATTGATTATTTGCGAGACCTTTCTGACATCTGTAATGATTTTGATTGGATAACAAATTTGATATCATTATATAATTGAGAATATCGAGCTGGATTGGTTCAAACCTAATCTAACAAGGACTTTTATGGATTAATGTAGGAGTACCTAATTATTTTAAAAACCTGTTTATCTGCCTTCCATCTACGAAAATTTAAACCTTTTGGCCCAGAAATTCCGAACATTGGTCTATATCTTATCTATTTTTTCTTCGAATTATTGTACGAAAATATAAATTTTGTATCACTAACGATAATTTGACGAAAAAACAATATCGTGACAACTTATTGATGCGCATGCATTCATCTGTGGGTTGCTTGTCCTGTGAAATAAAATACCCAATTAAGGGGATATAATGGTTCGGCCTGAGTTATCTATTCAAACGTTCTTGTTTTTTAATTAATTCTAATCTTATCTTCTTTGTCAACCGATAAACATCCTACATTGGAGGTACAAACGAAGAGGTGATATTCCTTACATAATTTTAAGGGAAACGTCTCGTAAACATGGCACCGCAGATGTTTCGTTTTCGAGATACAGGGTGTTGAAGTTTGGATTTTTGCGCGCATGTTCTAGGGGAACAGTGTGCTATCGTTTTGTCCAAATGTCTGTAATTTTCTAATTTTACGCCGAAAATGGTCTCAAACGAATAGGTTGGACTCACTGATGACGAATCCGACATCAAAATCGATTCTGTCCGACCGTCCGTATGCACGATTACGGTCGTACGGAAAATCCTATCGTCCTTCCAGGGTAGGTTGCGCATCCGAATGCCGCGGTTAAGTTCGTTAATGGGCCAAATAGTTTCGGAGTTATAGCAATTTGAAATTTTGAGGTTATTTCTCTCATATTTCAGAAACTACTGAAGCGATTGGATTGAAACTTGGCAGTTAGAATTGTGTTTACGGTCCGGCCGTTAGGCCGACTGTAAATACAATAACTTCCAGAAGAAACGACTTAGACACTCGATATTTGTAGAGTAGGTTTGGGACTTAATTTCGAAGGTCGAATTCGTGAATGGGTAAAATCCGCCCAATGATTCCGTAGATATACTCATTCAAAATGTTATTTTTCCAATATTTCCAAAAATACAGATTAGATCGAATTGAAACCTAGTAATTTATCGAAAAAAAAATCTAGAAAAATACTGCCGTGAAGGCAGCAGCTTTTCGCGCAAATTCGTTGCCGAAGCGGTCATCTACATTGAACATGCGCGCAAAAGGTGCTGCCTTCACGGCAGTGCTTTTCTAGATTTTTTTCAAGCTTTTCCTCATATAATCAGCCTGTATACTATATTAAACTGAGTTGTGAATATTGCTCTGTACCGTTTTATCCAAATGTCTGTTATTTTCTGAGTTTTTCCCGAAAATTGTTTCAAACGGCTAATTTGGACGAAGCATCCAGTGTCAAAATGGATTCTGCCCGGCTGTCGTAAGCACGATCACGTGAGTACGAAGAATACTCCGTCTTGAAACTTTCAGGATAGGTAGCATATTCCGAAATGCTACGGTTATGTTACTTACGGCCGGTATTATATAACTTATTTCGACCACAGATAGCAGTTAACTCTCATTTTTACACGCTTGTTCTAGGGAACAGCGCGTTATCATTTCGTCACGATGTCTGTATATAACTTCGAATTTTGAGCCGAAAATTGTCTTGAACGATTGGGTTGAACTCCCTGAAGAAGAATCCGTGGTCAAATTGAATTCTGTCCGTCCGTCTGTATGTGCTGTAACTTTCGAAGGAAAAGACTTAGTGACTTGAAATTGTCAGATTAGGTTCGGAGTCCAAATATCTCGGTTAAGTTCGATAATGGATGGAATCGGTTGGATAGTTTCGGAGTTAGGCCCATTTGAAATTTTGGGGTTAATTCCTAGATATCTCATGAAGCATTCATTCAAACTGAATTTTTGTGGATAGTTTTGAAATACCAACACGCAACTAAGAACAAAATTTCGTGTGGATCCAATTGTTGGAAAATCCGGAAAAATTTTTATTCGAAAATTTTAAAAATTTTTTTTTCTGAAAATATTGATAAGATTTCCGTCCGTAATTTTGTCCGTCCGGCCCTGTGTGCTGTAATTTCCGTAAGGAAAGACCTAGAGTCTTGAAATTTTCAGGTTAGGTTTTGATCCTAAATATCTCGGTTAAGTTCGTTAATAGGCCAAATCTGCCAAATGGTTTTTGTGTTACAGCCATTTGACATGTTGATTCTTCAATAACTCGAAAAATATTTATCTGATCGGAATAAAACTTGGTTGGAAGATGAACAGTATCAATAAGAATTATCGATGTAAAAATTAAAAAAAAAAAATTTTTACATATTTCATTTGAATTTCATTGAAATTTCCAAGTCGCTGACTTTCAATGTTTTTGAACAAGATTTCACGAGTTAACTTCAAGTTATCTGTCAAACTAGAGTTCAATTATATCCGCCCTTAATGTGTCAAATCCGTCAAACGGTTTCGGAGTTATAGGTATTTGAATTTTCTAAGATCTAAATAGGTACCTCAATATTTCAGAAACTATCCTGAACCGATGTAACAGAAACTGACAGATTGAAGGTTCGTGTGGAATTTCGTGAGGATATGGTTACAAGATTTCCAAGCGGCGTTTGGCGGGGTCATTACGTGAAAAGATTACCATTTCTTGGATGCCAACGCTCGCGTTGGCAACCAAGAATTTGAACATTGGAACATGCTGTGTGTGCTTCCCTAGAATTTCGTACTTCCCATTTATTTACTTTTGATGCGCAGGTTCTAAGGAACAAGGGCCGTGTATCATTAGGATTTAAGATAAATCGAATGTGCATGTCTTCAATTTCTTCATAAAAATTCTTGAGAAGCTTTTCAATTTTTTCTATAAAATTCTAGAGAAGTACTAACGTGAAGTCCAACCTGAGTGCGCATAATCTTATTCGTTGCCAAAGCGGTCATCTTTTCTCGTATTGACCCCGACTTCCTGATGGAAAGATTGGGTGATCCTGTTATCATATTATCCACACGAAATTGTGCATGAACTTTCAAGCTTTCATTTTTCAATCAAGTACGGATGGATTTGAACTTAATCCAATCTGTATTTTTGGAAATTAGGATCGATAACTTCTAGGGGACAATATGTTAAGACGATCCCAGAAATTATAGAATATATGGATTTTCATTCGAATCGTTCTGATGACACGATCATCACGTAATTTCGCACAGAGTTTTTCCATCAGCATTTTCAAACTAATTGTTAAGTTTCATCATGATTCAATCAATATGTTTTGAGTACAAGATGTGAGCAAATTTTTTTTCAGATCTGATGACTAGTTTCCGGAAAAAAAATCATTCCGATTTTTTTTTGATTGGCAGTACGATGTCAACAAAATTTTGCAGAAAGTTGCGCGTCAATAATTTTGTATTTCAGGCTTTTTGTCAAATTGATATTTTCAAAAATCCACAGGCAACACAGATTCACCTGATATGGAGGTATTTTAATTCTATCTTTTTTTTATGAAAAGATTAACCACTCGCCTTATTTACTTCGGAAATCTATGTGAAGGTGTTCGTGACCGTGGATCGAGCGTGGCCGTTTAATACATACATTTTGGGGTGCGTTGGGGTGCCCAATCACATTGCAGCTGGGAATACGTGATTCAAGGTCGGCAGGCAGTGCAGCTCGCAAACGGTAGTGGTTTTGTTGGTCTGTGGTTTAACTATAGGTGCAATTTTATTTTCATCGAAATGATCAATCGGTTAACCTCTATTTCTCTCTTCTTTTATGAAGATCAAAGGAAAAGAAAAGCGAGAAGGAGATAGTTCAATTTATCAGTTCGATGAAAACGCATCCTTTGATCTGCTTGTGGTTTATATATAACCCACGCCCAAACGAAAAATTAAAGACTTTGAGGATTTTCGAGCGAAGGTAAGGTGCAATAATTCATAAAATCGAAAAACAAGCTTTTGATTTCGTTTATTGGAAATATGAAAAACATTTAAATATACAAAATGTACAACTTTTGAATATTGTTTATACACAACCGCATGGAATGAATAATTCTATAAATATATATATTACTTCAACGAAAATTAAGGAATACTTAATTATATCAAAAAAAAAAACATCAGTAAACTATTTCGGAATTTAATTCAAAATTAGTGATAAATTAAAGCTACACTATGATAAATCAACAAAGTTGAATTAAAACTAAGGAGTTTAATAGGATCGAATTTCATAAATCTTGTATTTGTTCGTGTTTATATTTGTAAAAGCCAGTTATATTACAACAGGCAATAGGAGGAACCTCCCCTACTGTTAACATCCACAAACTGCCAGCAGATATCAGCACTGGTATGGTAACATTTGAAATACTGGCAACTCGCATTAATTACCTTGAGAGTAATCATTCATCAAGCAAAAAGATTTGTCAACAACAAAATTGAACACATACGGAATAAAAATATTATTAAATCATATTTCGGTAATGAGTTTATATCGCTTATTGAATTCAACTTTCTTTAGAATACCTTTTATATTCAAATCAAATCTCACGATAATTCAATACAGATTTACTGATCTTAAATTGATGAATGACAAATGAAAATGAATTTAAAGAAAAGTATAAAAAATCAGACAGCTCTAACTGTAAAAAATCATAACATTTCAGAGTATTATTATCACGTGTTCGTATGAGAAAGAGTTAATAAGTTATTTATTATGCGAATCCTACGAAAAAAAAATTACCAAAAAATCAAATCCACCACTGAACTCTCAAGATGTTTTCAATAAGTTTGTGAGCATCAACGGCAAATTTCAATCTGCTCTTCTTGGCTTTCGTTTTTTGAGTTTATTAGATGTGTGGAGCTTATAATTCTGATCAGAATCAGAATCTGTTTGCTTGTCTCCCTCAGACTGGCTTGCATCATCGACCAAATCGTCCATGATATCTTCATCGGCCTAACAGACAAAGCATAATTTAATGGAATATTTCTGGAGAATCACTTCTAATAATATGTAATGATGGTATGCTTTTGAAATGGAATTATATCTTCGTCTTAATTGATCTAAACAGTAAACAGGGGTACCTTGAGAAGAGCTGGAAAGTCAGTTATTGTTTGTTGACTGAAATAATGAGAAAGTAACCATATTTCCCTAGATTTATACGACAAAAGTTATACGATAGTATAGCTTCAGTTCTATCTCTCAAAATTAACGATTAAATTTTTTCACTTCTTCGACATCCGTCATAATTTAACTGAAAGAAAATTTCTCCTTGTATCCCTCGATAGGTACGCTTACTGAACATTCAGGTCGATTCTGTTTGCGTATTGCCATGAACCTTGCTATTCTACTCATATTGCTATCTTTATAATTTATAGCAATATGGCCATTGTGTTACGTATTCTGTTCCGAGTGTTATAGTAATATTTGTTATGAATTTTGTCATAACAATATTGCTATCATGGTCTTTCATAACCGGTGATTTTAGAGCTGACAACGCTGTATTTTGTGACTTTAGAGCTACAAGGAAGAAGAATATTCTAGAGAACCTTGAACAAAATTCTATTTGCACATACTTCACTATCTTCAATGTTTTCGAATTCTTGAAAGAAATAATACTGAAACAAATGGATCTCTGTAAGATTCCCTTCCTCACCTTTATTGTTATCAAGCATAGCAAGTACTATTTTGAGGTTGCTAAGATAGCAAGATTCTTGTTAAAGTGACAGATCATATTGCTCAAAATCTTTGATCAGACTACCAATAATTCCAATCTTGTTATGATAGCAAAATCTTTTTCCTAGCAATATTGCTATTTGCAACATAATCGACCTGATTGTGTGTGTACAGAATGGAATAGGTCTCTTGCTTGTAAAATGAATTATCATATTTGCATGTTTTTCTGATTCTATATCGATACAAAATCATAATGTATGCCATCTCACACTCCAACAATTCGCCAATTTCGAATAATTCGGTATTAAAAATCGTCAAATCGGGACGCAAAACCAAAGTGGGTGAAACGCGGTAGATCGCCTCCTACGTCGCTCGTTATTCCACGATGCCCCGATCGATACAGCCCGACGCTGTCTATTGGCTTGCTGGAGAAAAAAGTATACGAGAAGAGGGAGAGAGTGGATATATCCCCATACGTCACGAAAACCGCGAAGTTTCGTCCGTTTAAACAACCGACATGCGGAGCCAAATTTAAAAGAGCATTTTCTCGTTAAAAATTTAAATTTTTGATGGCGGCTAAAGTTTTTCGGTGGTCTTACGAATAGAATATTTGATTCCAATGATGAAAAAAATTCATCCAAGAGACCTATTTATTGCGGATGGAAAAGCACGGCGCGGTCTCAACTCGGAAGGTATTTTCGTTTGCATAAGAAGGGTAGCACTTTTCTACATTCTACGTAATTTACATTCGATTTTGTCATTGGTTCGCCGATTGGATCAACACCAGTGTAGACGAGGTGTAGTTTTACTTCACCTTGTCAAAAGGAAGTGTGAACAGAATGTGTGGTTATGGGTAATATTAAGGTGATTGTGACCGTTGTGTCTGATGAATAATTGAAGTACAACGAGCGATTTTCATAAGTAAACATATATTTTTCATAATTTCTTTTCTTCTGGCTTTTTTCAAATTCAAGCACAAAAATAATATTCAATTTTTATAATCCAAACAAAGTGGATCTGTACTTTGAATCAGCTGCTTTTTAGTGTAGTTACGCAAAGGAGTGAAAAATACACTGGTTAGGTTTATCGATGGGTTTGGATTAGAAAAATTCAATATTATTTTTGTAATTACACGACACCAAGAAACAGAAAAGTATTATGAATCAAGACATTTTAGGATCTTATTTTTTTATTTTCACGAATATGTTTGTGCACACCAGAAAATGAAAATGAAGGAGAATCTGTACTTCAGTGTGGAATTTTTATTTTATGTAGGAACAAAGCGCCTTTGACTCTAGGTCATCATCAGGTTTCCCTGTCCAGGAATGACACCACAAGTAGCATGTGAAAACAGGAAAGAATGAACAAAATACAGCCATCCAAAACGGAAGTCAAACCAGCAAATTTAAAAATTTCACGAAATGAAACAAAAACAAAACAACGTTAACCCGTCACTAACCTATTTTTTATTTTATTATTTTTGTGAAATTTTTTAATTTTTCGGTTTGACTTCCTTTTGGGTAGGTGTATTTTGTTGATTATTTCCTGTTTTTACATGCTACTTGTATCATTTCTGGACGGGGTACCCTGATGATGACCTAGTGTTGAAAGCTCTTGGTTCCTACATAAAATAAAAATTTCAAAGTACTGGTTCTCTTTCGTTTTAACATCTTTCTGTGCTATAAATGTTGAAATAATGGGATGGGTTGAATATCAGCGAATAATCGAAGATAAAAGGAAGTAACTACCACTTCGCATAATCAACATAATTGTTGAACCATTACAGCCACGAATGACATAGAACAGGAAATCATTGCAATAACTACAAACTCGGCACCAAAACATATTTATCGCATTCAGTTGGCTATTAATTATAATGTAGTGTTCATACATTTTAATTGGGGACTTACCAATTCATCATCAGAATCCTTCGATTTTTCCTTCTTTGCACTCACATTTGGTTGGATATTCATTTGTTTAGGAGGATAGATGAGATCGAGTAAACAGACAAGAAGCTGAAAAATAAAGTACATAATATGATTTTCTTCATAAGACTAACTTACAAATTATTGTAATATTCATCATGAGTCCTTATCGTGGCTCCTCATGATTTAGTTCTCATTTAAATGCCATTTTGCGGACATTGATAAAATAATAAAACAAATGTAGCCTCTGTTCAATCACAAAGTTCAGTTTCTTTTATGCTATTGATAATTGAAAAACTTTTATGTGAACATCAAGCTAACAGACGAGGGTAGTTTCTTGACCAAACATTTATTTAAATGATGTATTTTTCCGATTCTCTGTTTGCATATCATCCTGAAGCTACATTCAGAGTGACTTCGCGGGCGAAGGGCGACTAGGCTACACGTGCTAAACATATGGATTCCAACGCACTCGTTCACAATGAAAATAGTGTCGGCCGCAAAGCTGAAGGCAGCAAAATTTCTTGAAAGCTACTGTACTATCCCACCCTTTTTGACCCTGTCTACCTACTATCAAAACCCACCCATGGCCAATACGCTGTGATCATCTAGTAAAAGGAATAGGACTCTACGTTGTGTTTGCAACCCAAAATACTTTTATATTCAGAGAATGAGAGAGGAGATTGAGGGGAAGTTCAGGTTAGAATAAATAAAACAACAATTTGGCTATTCGGTACGGTTCTCTTGTAGGAGGAAAAAGAATGCCTTAGAAAAATTCCCAACCGATATTTATAACAATATAGCATCAGGAACAATTGGCAGTAAATGTGAAAGTCAATTAAGCTCAGGCAATCGGTGATATCAAATCTCTAATGATTGAAGCTAAGAACCACGAAGGTTGTCCAACAGATAAGTTTCTCTCACAAGCCCCATTCATAGGAATACCCTCTGTATAACAGGCTTATGAGAAGACACTCAACTGTCAGTACTTCTAGGTTCTTATGTATGATACATAGAGTCAAATATAACTTTGTATAAATAACCTCGATGAATAGGATATATTAAACAGATACATAGTGGAAACAGTAACATTTCGGAATACCACCATCAGTGGAATAACAATATGCAGATTGACGGAGCTCAAAGGGGTTCTAGAGCTAAGGATCATCGGTCACCATTCCACATTCGGTTCATCACAATATAAATACTCTATAATCTGTCACATTATCCATGTTGGCTTCTTGATAATTAACGAAGGGGGTAAAATGTCTACAACCAACAGTTCTTTTATTAAGCTTTATTAGATTATGGGACTGGTTTCGGAATACTTGATTCCATCTTCAGCCAGACTACAAATTGAAATGAAAAATTACGACACGTTACAGACCTCACTAAAATATATACTTACTTAAAATACATGTAAGACGTCAAAATAATAAAATAAACATTAAGACAAGACTTCATTTCAATTTGTAGTCTCTGGCTGAAGATGGAATCAAGTATTCCGAAACCGGTCTCATAATCTAATAAAGATTAATAAAAGAATTATAAATACTCTACTTGTTAGTTAGGGGCGAGTTCTATTTTTTAATTGGGACCCAGCCATACGGCTAATGGCCTCCGCCCTCACCCCACTAGAATCTAGCTAAAGGAGTCTTGAACCCGCCATATGGCGCTAACCCAAGACAGGAAAGTAGTTGGTGTTAAGCAATAGTCTACACATTGTAAAGGGCTTTTCAACAAGAACTTTGTTTTTTAAAACAAAATAAAACAAAGAATTTAGTGGAAAATGAATAAAATTTTTATTGTATTACAAAGAGAAAAGTTCGGCAATTATGAATGAAAAATGATATCTGACAAATGTCCACCACGACCACGCTGACAGACGTTGATTCTTTCATCAAAATTTTCAATCACTTTTTGGCAAGATGGAGGGTCTATTTCGTTAATGACATCACGGATTTTGAGTTTTAAGGCTGCAATCGATTCGATTGGCTCCGTATAAACTCTGTCTTTAACATAGCCCCACAAAAAATAATCCAGTGGTGTTAAATCACACGATCTGGCCGGCCACTTAACAGCTGAATTTCGCGAAATTATGCGATCGGGAAATTTGGTTTGCAATAAATTGATCGTTTCATTGGCTGTGTGACATGTGGCACCGTCTTGTTGAAACCACATTTCAGTGACATCCATGTCATCAATAATAGGCCAAAATTCAGTTGTTAACATCTCGCGATAGCGTGATCCATTGACTGTTACCGCATTGAAGCCTCATCTTCGAAAACAAACGGCCCAATCACACCTCCAGACCACATAGCACACCACACAGTGACACGTTGAGCATGCAAAGGCTTCTCAATAATTGCTTTAGGATTTTCATTCTTGATAGCGGTCTCAGAAGGACGTTTATGTTGTCCGAAAATATCACGAATTTTACGAAATGTTACTTTAACAGAACGACCATTTTCATAGTGGATTTGAATTATTTTAATGCGATTTTCGAGCGAAATTGAATTCATTGTAACAATTGCCAAAGCATATACTGCGAATACGTCAAAAAACTAAATGTCAAAACTGTCATGTGGTGCCGGTGTTACCACATTGAAAAACAAAGTTCTTGTTGAAAAACCCTTTAGTAATTGATTATTTGAATAATCTAGCAAAGAAACACAATGAAAAGATGAATAACAGCTAATGAAAACTGATGGAATCCGTATCGATCTTAGAAACACCTTGAACAGGATGATCAATATCAATTTAGATTATAACTTCGTAATGTACTGGTGCCACTACATAATAGTTGAGATTTAATAATGACAATCAGAATGAACAAGCTTGTAGTAATTGTAATAATGTGACAAAGACTTACGCGGTTAAAAGCGAATATTGAACAAGTACGCTATGCCAAGATGGCTCTATTTAATTCCATCCTTTGTTCGTCGTAATTTCGAAGGGGGACTTTATCGACTTACTTGTTCCATTGTGTATTTCATAGAGAAATCTCTCATTGTCGGCGTTTCGGTTATCTCCTTTGGCTAGTTTCTCGACCATTGAAAAATCAACGTCCCCTTCTATGATTGGGGAATAGATGAACCGTAAATAAACCAATGAATGAATGAATCATGGTTTAGCACATAGGCATAGTATTTATATAGGGAAATATTATGATTTAAAACCGGGTACAGTACACTACTATCTGGCAATTCGTGCCACCTATCGCACATCCGTATTTCTTTTGTTGTGGCGACTGTATTGGGTGAGTAGTATTAAGCTCTCTAAATGCTTATGAACTAGATCTAACCTAACAGCAAATAGTTGTGTGTCAATCGACAATTGAATGGCTAATTTCGTGTTGAAGTTGCACTTCGCCCACAAAGTGATTCTGAATGTAGCTTAAGAGTGAAATGAATTATTTCAACGATTGATTTGTAGCTTAAGTACACTATTACTTGTTTAGGCTATACACTTTTGTAATTATATTCTCAACAAGAGCGGCCATACACGCGGCCAGTAAGTGGTCGCAATGAAGCCACAATTTGTGACACCAAACAGTGATCGGAAGTAACCACCAAATACAGCCATTAATTGCAGTCCTTAGTGTTAAGGGATGCGTTTTGGCCATTATACTCAGAACGCGCCTATTTCATGGGTGTATGTGCGCAGATATAGGAAATCTATCTTCCTCGTGTTGTGGTGACAACTACCGCTCGAAATTGGTCGCTACAAATAGCCTCAGTCGGGCCACGATTTGAGCAACAATCAGTGCTAGGAACTAGACTCAAAATGCGGCCACTTAAAACAGCCGAGTGTCGACTACAATGTAGCTGTGTATGCACCGATCTACGTAATCGGCATGTTGTGCTGAGCTATAGCTCTCTTAATAAGAAAAATCGAATTCAAAAGTAATTCTCTTACCAATCCTAGGATTGCACCCATCAAAATGGTGGCAATTGCAAATATGAGATAAGAACCCCAAGTTGGAAGCCCAAACTCCTCGGTCATTTTATTATGTAGTTCCTGTAAAAAAAGCAATATAGCCTAATATGAAAATGCTAATATTACTTATTCATTATTACATACTCTCAAATTCTGAGATAACTTGAAGAATGACGAAACGATGGTCATTTGGATGGAATTCGGCGATTTCCACCCAGGTACTGGCTCTACTTGCTGCCATTTTTTCTCCTCGATAAATGTCATAAGCGAATCTTGATCCCTGGAACCCTTATATTGCCTGAATTCTCCATTCAGCACACTGAAAATTGAATGATCAGTAGTTGTGGTCTTAAAGAACATTATTGCTTGTCCTGGTGGTAACGTTTGTCAAATTGTCAGTAAAAATTTCTATGGAAAGAAACGAGAGCGGGATCGAATACCAATAGACTACTTCGGTCCAAGTTGCCAACCCCAAACTTCGTCAAATTCATCATATCTGGGGAAGGGGTATTTCAGAACATGATGGGGGTCGCGTTATTTATAAACAGAGTATGTTGTACATTAATTTTAACCATAGATTCCTCTCATCCAACATTTTTCCAGATTCTGCTCCAGCAAAAAGATATAGGCTGTTTGAATTTTAAAAAAAATCAGTTTTTTTTGTAGCTTTGATATAGTAACTCTCAATGAGATGAATTTTGGTGTGAAGTTCTCTATTACTATGTCACATATTCTTCAGTAATCACTTTCATCCTACTTCAAACAGTTTCCGGGTTACAGGTTCGCCGATTCATAAAACTATACGAAATTAGCATGAAGAATGCAGATTAGTATTAGCAACTTGAGAAATTTCAAATGCTTACAACTTTTTACCTCAGCCGAAACTGGAAAAATGGCAAATGAAAAAAGTGTTTTATTTGATGAGAGGAATCTATGGTTAAAATTAATGTACAACTCAAAGACTCATCCTGTATATTAATATATCCGTAAAGGTTGCCTCGGCTCCTCAAACCAGATAGTTCTTTCCAAATATAGGTTTTAGTTGAGATCATATCTGATTGGCTGGAAATTAAGTTAGAATTCCTGATTTCATGTCAATAGTAGCTTTGCAGTATAGTGCGTGAAGCCCCTGGGTCTTGACGCAATGGGGCTTTACGCTCACGCTATTTCGAGAACGAGAGAACAAACCGGCAAATTGTGACAAGTTTGGCGTTTCACAAGCCTGGAGTGCGTGAAGCCCTGCAAATTCGGGTGGTGCGTCAAGGGAAAGGGGTAGGAAACGCGAGGGTCTGACGCTCCCACGTTCTGGAACACGACTTGTCTATGCTGGCGCGCCTCCGAGGCGCATCGGCAGCGCCCCAGACGCTAGATGGAAATGGGTTAATAATGTCAAGGTTACATAGGGTATGTTACGCAAATCAACTTGGTTATTTCGGTTGCCGATTTTCCGTTCCGTCAATACGAGATATTCGGTTAGTTTATGAAAAAAAAAGTTAATTACGAAAATCGATTGATGAAAAAGTGATCTTGCTGTAACCAGAACGACAGTAGATTTTCTATGGTAACATATCCATAGCATAGAACAATATATATTAACTTTATGATCCTCCATAGAACATAGCAGAGACAACAATCAACAATGAAAAAATAACTAAATATGGTCTATATATGATAAGGTAAATAAAGATTGTTTTATGCTATGGATATGTGTCCCACGAAAATGGACTGTCGTTCTGGGGATAGAATTATTGCTTTCTCACGAATCAAATTCCGTAATTAACCTTTTTTCAGGAACCAACCCGAATATTTCATATTTACGGAACGGAAATCTGGCAACGGAAATAACCAAGTTGATTTGCGGAACATACCCCATATAAACTTGACAATAAAGGGGCCTTTTGTGCGAGGGAGATTCGGGTATTTGTGTATTCGGAGATTCACCCTATTGGTCGAGAGATTCACCCTATTGGCTGACGACGATCACGTGACCGTCGTCGTAGGTAGCTTAAAGCTACCTTTTGAGCGAGGGAGATTCGGGTATTTGGGTAATCGGAGACTATCACGTGATCGTCGTCGGCCAATAGGGTGAATCTCCGATTACCTAAATCTCCGAATCTCCCTCGCACAAAAGGCCCCTTTAATGGATCATAAGGTAAATACCTATAGATTGTTCTATGCTATGGATGTTACCATAGAAAATGGAGTGACGTTTTGGGGATAGAATTATTTCTTTTTCACCAATCAAATTTCGTTATTAAAATTTTTTCAGGAACCAACCGAATACTTCATATTTACGGAACGGAAATCTGGCAACCGAAATAACCAAGTTGATTTGCGGAGCATTCCCATGATGTAAAAAACATGGTGTGCTCACCTGAAAAATGAGTGACGTCAGCTAGCAGAAAATACAAGGAGTTATATATTCTGTGCTTTGAATTTGCATGTTAATTCAAACACAGAATATATAACTCTGTATTTTCTGCTAGCTGACGTCTTTCATTTTTCAGATAAGCACACTATGTGTTCTACATCATGAGCATACCCTATATAAACTTGATACTAATGACTTGAAATCAGGAACCTCAATTCAAATTTCAGCCATTCAGAGATCTCAGCAAAAACCTATATTCGAAAAGAATTATCTTGTTTGTGGAGCCGAGAGACCGTTTACAGATATCTTTACTCAAAGGTAATTGTCAAATTTGCCTGGGAAACTCTACTTACTGGAATATTGTTGGGAGCGCAGTGACCATGAATCGCCCGCTGAGCCCAGGACTTGTTATAACGTCTACTTTTCCTACTTTGATGCCCAGCGAAGGAGATTGAGAAGCAAAATACTTCCATTTCTCCTCTAGTGCTTTACAAGCTGGACACCATGGAGCATAGCTGTAAAGAAACAAAATTTTCAGAATATAAGGCTGTTGCTTTAGGTTGGAATTCATAAAATGTGTTCAAAGTAATTCGGCGGGACGTTGCCAATTTTTACATTTTCTTCAGACTCTCTGGTCTGATTACGTCACATATTTCATGCAGAACGGCCAACGCCTCGTAGTTATTGGACAGAAAAATAACTCTAACCCCACTTTATTTTATTATTAAGAGTGGAATTTGTCAAATTTCCATAGCTTACCAACTGACTTCATAGGTGAACAAGGAGTGTATTAAAGTTTTGTGGATTATTTACCCAATTATTTCCAATATAACATACACACATGATAGCCTGGAAGTTCGTGCAGATCATATAATAATAAAAAATGTGTTTTATCCTGGGAATCAAGCAGCGCTGGGTGGTATCAGAATCTGAGGTATGAATTTGAATAAGAGTGGAAACGCTTATTTTTAGTCATGCCTTCCTCGATTTTTTAAGAAATATGAATTTCTTTCCGAGAGACATTATGTGGTGTTCCTAGATTTTTTGATGATAGATATGTTTCATTTTCCGAGGTAGGTACATCCTAAACTTTCCCGACAACAAACCTTTAATTTTTCCCTTATCTCAACAAGTCCCGATCATAGACCTTATATAACATGGACGGAGCTTTACGTCACTTTCAGACTGAATCGTTTGAAATGTACATGTAAGAGAGAACGAATATGCGTTTTCTAGGGATAAAAAGGATGGAGCTTGGAATCTTAAAAAATATGAAGGAGATAGATACTATTTTGAAGAGTTCAAAAGAGGATAGAGCTAAAATAGATTAGCCTCTTCTAGTTCCATCCCTCTCCTATGTACTATAACGTTTTCTTAGTTCATCAAAACTTTGAAATAATAGAGAGATATTGCAACTTTTGAATAACGCAAGCGTTATGTTATTACGGTGCGCTATATATAACGTTTTGGTGGTTAACGTGGATTTAACGGTCGTTCCAGAAGTAGACGTATTGCTACACGTTTTTGTTACCGTTACGTTAGTTATCAGTTTGTTTGGTTAGGTTATGTGGGACGTCAGATTTTTGTGTTACAAACTCACATTTAAACTCCTAAAGCTTGATAATTTGCATTTCTGCATTAGTTTTTTGATTCTGGACACAATGAAAATGGAATCGAAAGCGCTAATTTCAGGTGCTGCTAATGCAGAAGAAGTGGAAATAGTTATATTACACAATATAATTGGCATGGTTCAAACTATTTCTAATTTCCAACCCTTCATGTTGCTTCCAAAAGTATTTCTCAATTCGTGAAAAAGTAACATAATTCCGAGTTTAAAGTCGGAATTAGTCTATAATTCCGAGTTCAAAGTCGGAATAGAGCAGTTCCAGCTATCTATGGTTCATCGAGATGAATCAGCTGATGGGGGGACAGCCTGTCAAACGTTGAAAGTAAAACAACACAACCTCACTTTCCCGCTTTGTTTATGTTATGAAGTACAACAATTTCAGGATAAATTCACAAGTTAAAATGATTTACATCAATGGAATTGTTGAATAACTAGGCCAAGTTATTGTTTCGTTGTGAAATACAACATAAATACACCGAGAGACGAAAGAATCCGATCTTTCAGATATATTGTACTGAAGACTTTATATTTGAATTTTTGAACAATTCCCCTAAATTCTATCTGGTATTGGAAGAAACAGAATACTCTGTGAACTATTCCAGAGAAGGCAAACATACTATCATTGTATAAAAACAACTGTTGTCTTTATACAATGATACTATATTCTCGCCATAAATTGAAAAAACTGTTCTGACAAAGTAACAAACTATGGTAGAGTTTTGTTGTTTGTAATATGTTTCGAATTGAACTTATTGTCAATTAAAGATTATGAAAGCCTCAACGTTGCATCTGCATAATAAAAAACATTTTATATGGATAGTAAAGCATTTTTTGAGGATGAATCGAAATCGGTGTTCAGGGAAAAAATTTCATATGAATTATTTCATTTGTAACATATATGTAGTATAATAAATATATAATTGAATATTATGATATAGCAACTGCAGACCAATATTATATAATTTGATAATTTGCAACATATAACGTTATTTGAAATAGTACTTAGAAGTTCTCTGGAACCCATGTTTTTTCCATTCCATACATTTGTTGGATTTCATTCTGCTATTTATTTTCAGGAATAAATGAGCCAAACATTTTACTGTTTCAGTTGCAATAGTTATACCTATAATGAATGCTATCTCTGATGTTGATACTCTAGGCTTTAAAAGACAAGAATAAATACTGCAATTTTCATTTATATCGTTTTGAATGATTATCATCTGAGATTGAATATCAGTTAATCAGATCCATTGTCACGAAATTTCATTTGTGAAATCACTAAAATCTCCAAATAATCGCTCTTCGCCAATGTAAACAAAGCAAATGTATTCCTTCGTCTCTCGGTGTATTTATGTTGAATTTCACAACGATACACTAACTTGGCCTAGTAATTCACCAATTCTATTAATATAAATCATTTTAACTTGTGAATTTATCCTGAAATTGTTGAAAATGCTGTACTTCATAACATAAACAAAAGGGGAAAGTGAGGTCACAGAATATATACTTCATAAAGTAAATATAGATAATATATATATACATATGTGTTCTGTGATATACTTCTCTATTCTGTGACTTACCTGTCCCCCCATCGGCCATGTTGTGACGTCAGCTGGAATTGCTCTATTAGGTGGAAAAATTTTTGTCGACAAAGAGTGGCCCTTCTACTTCTACGTATTATTAGATCATTGATTGCGGCTCGCAATTTTACATAAACAACGTTAGACGTTAACGCTATTAACGTCGCGTTATTCTGAAACTGAATCTGCGCATGCTTAGATGTCAAAAATAACGTTTGCGCTAATAACGTCACACAAATTTGACACTGCAATATCTCTCTAATAAACTATTTATTTACACACTACTGTTCTAATAACTAAACAACTTATTCTATCAAAGTCTGTGCACAATTTATTTCCACACTAATTTATTTTCACTGATCAATTTCCCCTTTGAATAACTCCGCTGAATAAGTCCCTGTGCTGCTCCGGCCTTATATCACTCCGGGAACTTCTAGCGACTGCGAGAAGATTCTAGACAAGCGGGTGACGCATAGACATATGGGTCCCTATTCTTCAATCCAGGATGGGTGAGAATAGGCGTGTCGACGTTGTTGTCAAGGAAACCCGGTTCATTTTTGATGGAACGATAGAGAACGATCATACCATCACATTCAAGAATAGGGTCCCTGGAGTTTTCTGGAAGACAGTCGCACAGACAGGACCGTACTCGTCACAGTACGTTACAATCCTCTCTCTCTAAAGCTCTGTGCATGGTATTTTAGGTCTATATTTCCGATGCCTCATACCAGAGAATTTATCCAACATTTCGGCACATTATTGAGATCTGTTCACCGGTTCTGCTGCTCTTGCATTTGCAAGCGAAAGGAGATATCTCACTTTCACACCTAACTGCCACGCAGGCGACAGAGTTCAGCAAACACAGTTGCTTTTATTAATTATCAATCAGAAGGAATGGTTCACGGAGATAATAATAAAGTAAAGAAAACACAAGGCCGAATACTTATCGATAAATTAACAAATACTCCATCATCCGAAGCCTCTTAACTGAAGAAGCATTGCCCAAGATATTATTTCACATCAGAACGACTTACATTGTTGAATGCCAAAAGGGTTCTTAATATTTTATACCTGGCAGATGATGCTTTTTTAAATACCTATCGCAATCTGAGTTGCACATTCCAGTGCAGAAAACTTTGAGCGATGTGCATCATTTTATCTTAAGAGGGAGTTGTTTGTGATTTTTCAGTTTGTACAGTAGCCTCACATCAGGAAACACACGGCAACGTCTAACAAAAAACAAATATAATGGTTCATAGGAGTGAATCCTGTCTAATAATAAACTTACTTAAATACAATGAAAAAAGTATCAACAACGGGTATGTATTAAGAACTCTTTCGGTAGTCAACAAGGTAAATAGTTTTGTTGATCGTAAAACCATGAAACTGCAGGCGAACGAATTCTTTGGACAATGTTTCTTTGGTGTAGAGCAGTGCTGTTTTGGCATCGAAGTTGGCGTTTAGTGTCCGACATCGGGTGTAATCGAACGGCTATCAATGATGGCGTTTAGAAAACTGCTGCAAGGAGAGAAACCTTGTTTTGGAGACTGACGGATCGCCTCCTGCCGCGACAGACCGCTTTCAGCCTTAATATGGTTCTAGTAACGTGAAATCTAAATACCAAAATTTTTTGACATCATCGTTGCAGAGAAATTACTACTGAGTCACTCGGACACTAGCGGTATCGATGGAAGGTTATCTCTCCTTTTTGTAAATATTTGAACAGTTAAAGCGATAAATAAAACAAGGTGTATAGGTATTTAAATTTTCCAGGGAAAATACACCTAAAGCAATAAACTTTTACTAGCCATAAAGATCTCATATAACATCATCGCGCTGAATGTTTGTAGCAGGAGTTTAATTCCAAAATGGAGAATTACAAGGAATGAGTTGTTCATTCAAGGATATATTGAAGAAAGAATCAGATCATCTTTTAAGTGACATACCTACATATCGCTCGTATTTCGTTGTTTTTTGGGATTTTAATTTTATTCCGCAATATCTCAAGACGTATAAATGAATTCAGAAAATTTGAACAAGCGCGTAAAAGCTTCTGCCTTCACGTCAGTGCTTTTCTAGATTTTTTTGTCTCTTTTTGAGGATGGATTCTCCTATAAAGGTGTTCGAAGATTTGGTTTTCCATATAGTGGCAGATTTGATGGCGGAGAGTCGCACTAGCAAGAGGCAGATTTTCTTGAAATCGTTTGTGTTTTAGTTGAAATAATGCTGTTATTATCAATTATCATTGGTATAACTGAGTTGCTGTCACATGTGGTTTTCCCAGCTGCCGGATTAATTTTAGGTCTGAAGATTCAAATTCACATCAGGAATGTATCGCGGGACGGCGCGGAAAATAGTATACATGAATGGTATCGAAATAAGCTTGAAAGCTCACAGGCAACTTCATTCCTGATTGCAAAATACAATTATATATTCTTTTGTACCTTTATCATAAAAATAAAATGTATAAATATAACCCATTTTTGAGAGCGTGTTCGGGGGAACAGCGTGCTTTCGAAGTAGGTTGCATTTCAAAATGCGACGGTTAAGTTCTTTAATGAGCAAATTAACCATAAGTTTTCGGAGTTATAGCCAATTAACATTTTGAGGTTATTTCCCTGATATCAATAACTACACTTGCGATGAATCGAAACTTGGCAGTTAGTTGGAACATAACGACACGCAACCTCTTGCAAAATTTTGTTGAGATCGCACTGCCATTGAATTTAAAAAAAAATACAAAATTTGGTACGGTCATTATCTTCGAAGAAATCGAGAAAAAATATCAGGTCTCGTGGTTTTTTCTTCGGTAGGTATCGTTGTTTTTCCCGGAATACCTCAAAAACTAATGATTCAATACTAATGAAACTTTACAACTACTTCAAAGATGCTGATGAAAATATTTGTACAAAATTTCGTGATGATCGTGACATGAGAACAATTTGAAAACAAAAGTCATTATTTTCCTCTTTCAAATATTCGGGTGCCTTTGGCGGGGTCAACATGTTAAAAGATGACCGCTTTGGAAACGAATTTGAACATGCGGGCAAAAGCTGCTGATTTCCTGTCAGTGTTTGTCTAGATTTTTTATAGGAGAGAATAAATAGTGAAATTCAGAACTAATCGATGAGTGTACAAAATTGATATACAATACCAATTACATATTAAAAAAAAAATAGGCTGAGTATGTGCAAATGACACAAAAAGCAATTCGTTCAGTATGATAATGAAATGATAGCTTTCATGTAAATTTGCAGCATTTTTAGACCAGCCCAACAGTTCCTCACGTTTTAATTATGAAGCACTTTGGTTAAGTTTGGCTGGAATTTAGGTGTGGGATGTATTTGACTAATGCGCTGAACTTGCCATCCTTGAAATCTTCCTATCCTACTTTGTCATACTAACCATAGGCCAAAAAATGTATCCCATTGTCATTACAATAATTTTGATAACCAATGTATACAGTATCACTAGTGAACAAACCAAGCCACAATAGATGATAGTATAGACTACAATGCAAAACATTCGAACAAGAGCATATTTTTTATGCATCATTGTCATAGTCACAGTCATACTAAGTGTTGCTAGAGACTTTTAATACACAGGTTCAATTCGATAATGACTGTGACTATGATGTATGAATACCCTTAGGGGCCGTATTTATAGTTGCACCTTGAGGCTTCCTTACTGAAGGCCGCCTTGAATTGGCTTTTCTATGCAAACAAATTCAAGTTTGTTTGCATAGAAAAGCAAACTCAAGTCAAGCTTCAGTAAGGGAGCCTCAAGGAGCAACTATAAATACGGCCCTTGGTCGCCTTGGCAAGGAACCTGTTTATTTACATTATGCCATGGATATTTGCTTGTAGCACTACTTAGTAAGTGCGAGTCCACAACGGAGCACCAATCACTGACCATGGCACCGACCATCGCAAATTCTCGAATTTAACCTATACAAAATGTTGATGTGCTTGTAAAAAGACAAAATGAATTTTGAAGGTGAATGCTGAAATTAGTTCTACGGTCAGTACAACGGTCGATATCATGAATCGAGGTTGTTTGCTTTTAAAAACCAGGTGTAAAGTTTTCGCGGTGCCGTGCTCGGTTCGATACTGCGATTTGGTGCGCCGTTGTGGACGTCTACTAAGAACATGTCAACTGTCCTATTTTAAAAACTAGCCCCAATCATCCTCATGCTTTCATCATCAATTTTAGGTAGTGGACGATGACAGCCATGTATGTACATGTTTAAAAGCATGTTAAAACGTTAGTGAACAATCAAGATCTTCAGGAGATTTCCCCAGAATCAAAGAACTTAGTGTTGTCACTCGCTATTCTAGATCCTTGCAAAATGTACACTTAGTAATGGTAAGTAATGTGAAGTATTCTGAAACACTTACAATTCGACCATCCACTCATTTTTTAGCATTTCGGTCCAGTTATCTTCGTTCAATTCGATAACTGTTTTTTGTCCCTTTACATGACTGGATAACATACAGAATCCCACAACAATTAATATAAATATCGTATTATTACTCGCCATGTTGAATATTGAAATGCAGATATCACTTTTTAAACCGGCGTTTCCTTGACAATGACTATAAAAAATTATTTTGATATATTTTTTAAATGCAATGTTACATATCGATTAAATTCATTTAAATTTGAAAATGGGGATTATTTTTTGGTTCAATGACATGACGTTGTATGAAAATTAGACTGTTTCACGTTATTTTTTACTCGTTGCACCAAATAACTGAATTTGAAACGTCTGCACTTGTGACTTCTGAACTAATTTCATCTGTCAGTTTCGTAACAAAATACCTACCACAATGGATTTCGTTGAGTGAATAAAATATCATACGTTAATTATTACGAAGCCTCTCGTGTCTCCAGAATCACATATATACTTTGGAAGTAATTTGTGTCCAATATTTTTCCATTCAATCTAGTAGAAATAGCTTTAAAATATGGCAAATGAGCAGGAAACCCTCAGAAAAAAGAACTACTTTCCATAAAAAACAATGAAGACATTTGATACAAGTCTGTGGTTGATCTCAAGAAACAAAAATTTAACCTAGAAAATTAAAATAACCTCAATTATTACCAGAAAATTTCGAATCGTGAGCATATCGAAGAACAAAATGAAACCGAAGAATAAACAGAGAAAACTAAAAGAAAATGATGAATATGAAGATTATTCAGAAGAATCTCCGAAATGGTTTGAAAAGGTTAATATGAACAACGGAATGTAGGTGAACGAATATACTCATTCTTTATTCGCTTTGCAGGTTCCAGTTGTCCCCGAAAGATTCCCTTCGGCAACCGAACAGCAGATAATCGAAATAAAAGAAGAAGCCAAGAAGTGTCTTGATTCAGAAACTGCAAATTACAATATCAGTAAGTACTGATTTTTTAACAAATCCAGCCATTCAATTTTGTATGTTCCCAAGTACTAATCTCACTACCTTAACCTCCATATAAGATGTTCTTGTTTATTTCATCATTCTAAAGCAATTTTTTTAATATTTAACGAAATTCATGTAGAATATAGATCATCCAGATTAATACACAACTAATAAGAACAATCAAAATAGTAGAACCTTCTGATTGTTGAAATCACTGGACATTCCTGAAAACTTTGAGTGAATTCATTGAATATTTTTGGCTTGTTGTAAACGAAATAGAATAGAGTAACACATACCATAGTGAGAGCAAAGGCATAGGTTGTGTTACTTACTGGCATTATGATAATCATTGAATGAATGTGTTGCATCTAAATTCAAGTTCTGAGATGTCCCTCAACCTCATAGACCTAAAATAACATGGACGGAGCGTTAGAAAGAGAGGAGTGTAACGTACATAAGAGAGAGATGGAGCTAGAAGAGGCAAATCTCTTCTAGCTCCATCCTCTTTTGAACTCTCCGAAATAGTATCTACTCTCTCACTCGTATTTTTTGAGATTCCAAGCCTCTTCTAGTTCCATCCTTTTTATCCCTAGAAAATGCATATTCTTTCTCTCTTGGATGTAGATTACAATCGATTCAGTCTAAAAGTGACGTAAAGCTCCGTCCATGTTATATTAGGTCTATGCTCAACCTGCATTCAGCAAAACAACTAAGCTGACACAACAAGAGAGCAGCAGAATGCCACCAAAGAATCAAGAAGTAAACATAAGTGATATTTCGATTGTTGGTTCTCTTGAGAATCAAGATATCGTTTGTTGAACTCATTTGGTTGTGTCCTTTTTTCTCTGCAACTGTCATAGCAAAGATAACTCCATATACCTTCTTCCACTCCTATAGTTTCTTGCAGTCGCAGACAGAAATAATTTCCTTCATTTGGGTAGTAGAAGAAATAGAATATTGGTATATTTTTCAATTACAATTTTAGGCAAATGTTATTATGTATGATCAGGTTTTATAAGGATTAGTTAATTGAGTTAGATATTTTACTTTTATTTGGCTACACCAAAACTGAAATTAAAAAAAAAATTCTAGAGAATGCAAAAACTAATTCCAATTACCAGTGGATGAAAACAGTCATGATAAAAGGAACTGTTTCTGATAAAATTGCTTCCCAGACCGTGCTGATACAAAATGATCCAGTTCATAATTTGGAATTATTAAGAAATTTTGTTGGAATGGTTAAAGTTGCAAAAAAAAAGGAATGTATTGGAGTTATGGGTAAGTACCATGATCATTATAATAATAAAATTTTATGTCGAAACTTAACGAAGTTTCTTCATAGTGGTATTCACCAGCGAAGGCTCAATCAAACTGCTATGATCTAGTATTGACAAAATGAAGTGAAACCTCTCCTCTTAGATGACTTAGAATAGTAACAGAATATACATAGAGAATTACCACATAATGATAAATATTGAATATTATGGGCTTTGTGTATTCACTTACATATATAAATTTATTGCAAATTTCCTCCAAAGATTTCAATGCTTTTGAATGCTATTTCAGATGCACTCACTGATCTTTTTTTGGAAGATCTTTTGACACCGAACAGAAAACTACAGGCATTTCATCAGAAACCTTTGTCAATATTAAATGATCTTACTTCTGGAAATGCAGTATCAAGAAGAAAAATTTTGAGTTTGTGGTACTTTGAAGACCAACTAAAAGAAATATACGATGGGTACATTGATGCGTTAAATACTGCGGCACATGATTCTGTTGACAACAATAAAGAAAAAGCAATCACTGCCATTTTTAAACTGCTAGCTGGAAATTCAGAACAAGAAAAGGTAAGCTAAATTAAGACTCTTAGAAATCCTTAGATTTAATAAATAATGTTCAAGTATTTTGAGTAATGCGAAAGTAATCATTTTAAACTGTTAGATTATCATTCAAATTGAATGAATATGAAAGGAATAATTTCTCCTCAAATTACTTTCTTCAATTTGATGAACTCTTTTGTTACAGAAATTATTATCCCTTCTAGTCAACAAATTAGGTGACCCATCACCAAAAGTGACATCAAAAGCAATTTACTGTCTGGGACAGCTAATAAGAACCCATTCCAACATGCAAGTAGTGATATTGAATGAAGTGGAAAAACTTCTTTTCCGACCAAACATATCGACAAAAGCACAATATTATGGTCTGTGTTATTTATCCCAGTTTTATCTTAATCACGAAGAAGGTGAAGTAGCTAAGAGACTGATAAACGTTTACTTTGCTTTCTTCAAAGCTTGTGTTAAGAAGGTAAGTGTCACAGAAGTTTCAAATCTAAATTTTTATGATATCATTTCAGTTTACAAACAGATCTCACATGGATTTTTTGATCAAATTTGTTGTGTGAAGTCATTTTGTAATTTTACATTTAGAAAAGGGACTTTTGAGGAGCAGCATTTTAATTCATTCTGTATTTACTGACCCTAAAATCAGCTAGATAGATGAATAATTCCTCATTATCAAATCTAGATATCAGGAATGTGGACTGAGAAAACAAACATTAAAATGGATGCTTAACTATTTTCTTTTAATGTCTCATATTTTTGCACATACCACTGGCTCACACTGTGTTCGACTTTGCAAATTTTTGACCTTTTCATCAAAAAGACCGTGGAAATTTGACGCATTCCGCTCTGTTCAATAGAAAATAGTCAGATTAGAGTAAATTACTTAGTTCTAGTTACAAAGACTTGATTAAACTATTGCAAGGTCTAGATTCTGACTTTATAAAAGTTTATAAATAACTGGCTGCATAAATATGTAACTATTTCCTCTCGAAATGGAATAAAATAGTGACAGTTAGTAATATATAAGTTCATTATGATATTCAAACCATTTTCTTGAAGATCTCTTGACTATTTTGCCTAAACAATATTTCTACGAAATTGATCTGTTTCACACTGACATTAAACTTGATATACTCTTTTTTCACAGGGAGAGATCGATAGTAGAATGATGTCTGCTCTACTAATGGGAGTAAACAGAGCTTATCCATATGCTAAATTGGAAGAAAAAGTTATTTCAGAACATTTGGACACAATTTATAAATTAGTTCATCTTGCAAACTTCAATGTTAGCTTACAAGCGCTATCTCTTCTTTATCAGGTATCTGATTTTACAAATAATGTTGCAGATAGGTGAGTAATTCTTTTGCAGTTTGCACTGAACAATGATTTTGATGCACATTTTTTTTCTTTCAGATATTATTCTGCGTTATACAGAAAATTACTTGATCCTAAGATAACTGCTACAACTCATCAAGCCATGCTATTAAATTTAATTTATAAATCCCTTGCAAAAGACACTGAAATAAATAGAGTAAAGGCAATTGTCAAAAGATTACTCCAAGTAAGTATATTGTGTGAATCATTTTACCAACAGTCATCAGATCAATTCTTTAGTCATTGAGATATTCATTATATATTTCATTTACCAACATAAATAAAAAATTTCTTCTACAATGACTCGTGCAGGATGAAAGTTACGGAACATTGGATAACTAATAATTGAGCTTTATTGATTCTATGTTATAATAATAAAATATACCTGAATACCTGTTGATAAATCAACAAATATTCCACCTTGATCTGTTGATTTATCAACAGGTATTCGTCCTTGTGATATTTTATTATTCTACCATATGGAGCTATTGCTAATAACCTTTACTATCTGATCTATTGAAAATTTTCTTAACATTTAAATTTTTAATATAAAAATTCTACACATAAAATAATGTTTGTTTGCCTCTCTGATTGATGTACTAGTAATTCAATGAATCTATAAGACTGAAAAGTCAGTTGTGATGAAATAAAAAAATTTAACCTTCGTTAGTGAAGCTACAATACTAGGTGAATTCAATTTATCAATTTTCCAAGTGTTTCATGGCATTGTAGTTTCGCCAATAATAGACTCAGTGAGAAACATAAGTAATTGAATATAATAAAATAATTTGACATTCAATGGTGATAGTGAATTACGTAACAAAAAACTAGAGAATATCTTGAAAGCAAAAAATATGATAAAATATGGCAGTTCGCAAATGAAGACATTGAAATACAATACGATAATGTGCTTCTGTATTCGCTGTAAATTTTCTTTACCTGTATTTAAATAAGACACCCTTCATATTTTTGCAGATTTTATCTCCATATTTGGCATTCTTAGATGAGCACGTGGTATTTACTGAATAACTGCTTTAACTCCTTTTAGATTCATGAAAATGATAATTTGAAGAGAATCACTCCAAATGTTCAAAATGGTGGATGCCTTACATCCCAACAACAAATTCCACCAAAGCTACTCTTACTGCTCCACAATTAGTTCACATTTTTCAATGATTCCATCCCCCAAGAATTGCGTTAGCTTCCTTTCCGACAGATTATTTCAATCATACTTAGTTCATATGAATTCCAAACTAAAAGATCTGTTCAAATCTGCAAAAATTTACACGGTGTCCTAGTTGAATGAAAAAAGTGAGGCTTTTTCCAGTTAAACTGGAAGTACATTGTTGATAAAAATAAGGTACTCACTTGGTTCCATAATGTATCACGATTTTGTATAGATATGTTCTTGAGATGTGATACTTAATGTTGACTATTATAAGAAGTTTTGAATCTCAACCGTTTCCTTTCAGTTATGTCTTCATTTGAATACGAGTTTTGCTTGTGGAATCCTATATCTTATATCTCAGCTTGTGAATAAAAAATCTGCTCTACTATCAGTTATTCAGAAACAAACTATATCTCATATGGATGATGATGATGATGGGGAAGAAAAATATAGTGATGTTAAAACTGACTTTGATTTAGAAATAAAAGAAGAAATTTTGTCAGATGTGAGTATATTGAATTTATAGTACTTTTTTCGCTTCTTCTTGCTCAAATGTCTGTAATTTTCGAATTTTTGACCGAAAATAGTCTTGAAGGGTTAAGTTGGACTTCCTGAAAGAGAATTATGTATAAACTTTCAGGGGAAAGCACCTACAATCTTGAAATTTTCAGGGTAGGTTCAGCCTAAATGTTTTGGTTAAGTTCGTAAGAAGGTAAAATCCTAACTACCCATCTGAAATTATGTGATTATTTCCTCGAGAAGAACTATTGCGATCAGACGAAACTTCGTTAATAGTTGGAGAATACTGACGCGAAACTTCAAGGGAAATTATGTGAGGATAGTTTCATTGCAAACATGGGGAAACTTCATATTGGCTTGAAAAAAATTTACGAATTCTTGTTGAAAAACATTTTTTTGGGAAACTATCCATCAGATTTTCAGGAAATTTGGCGCAGACCTTGAAGTTGATATCTAACAAGACTGTACCAAATTTCATCTTGATCCGATGTTGACTTTGGGCAATGTTGGGACAAATTAAGTCAATGTTTGCTCCTCTAGAAATCTTTCGCTAGAGCTAACCTATTTCCGAGAATTTCGTAAAAATGACTTAAGTGATTTCAAAAGGTTTTGTGAGTTCCTTTAACAAATATTGAGTAATATTTTATAACATGTAATCATGCAGGATTATCTACATATTAAGTTCATTCTCATTAATCTTCACGATAGATTAATGGTGTAAGGATCAAGGATGCAGGAAACGATACTCTGTCAGTTCGCCGACGTTTCGGAAAAATTTATTTCCATCCTCAGGGCTCTACAAAATTTACGGAAAACATGATTCGTAACATTGATGAAGTTGTTCACAATAGTAAAGGAAAAACGAGCAATACTATAAGTTATTGACTAGAAAAATATCACAGAAAAAGTGGTTACGTTTTTACCCTAATATGTTTCGAGTCCGCCGTTCCTTTGATTTCACCTCCGTCTGTCGGCGTACTGTCTGCATATCGGTTGCTTTGTTTGTCCCCGCTTTTTAATCGGTTATGATTTATTTTTACAAGAAATATTGGAGGATTGATTTGGTTCTTAACAAAATGATTTTGGGAAGATACACTTGTTCAGTCTGTAAGTACTATATCTATGTTTGTATATTTATATGTATGTTAACTTTACTTTAATCCTAAGCTGTCTTTTAAATTGTGTAACTTTTCTTTGTGTGTCGAAATTATTCCAAAACCACTTTTTCTGTGATATTTTTCTAGTCAATAACTTATAGTATTGCTCGTTTTTCCTTTACTATTGTGAACAACTACATCAATGTTACGAATCATGTTTTCCGTAAATTTTGTAGAGCCCTGAGGATGGAAATAAATTTTTCCGAAACGTCGGCGAACTGACAGAGTATCATTTCCTGCATCCTTGATCCTTACACCATTAATCTATCGTGAAGTAAAATTCTTTGGATCACCACTTCAGATTTTGTGAAATTCTCATTAATATTTCACCTTAAATCTAGAGATGTTGCTTTTTCATACAAATTTTAATCCACCCATCAAAGTCTATGCTAGTTTGTCAGCTCTAGGTATGACTCTGATATATAAAACACTAATTTGTGATAATCACCTGTTTCTCACATATCTGGAATAATTAAAGTGCTGATGCACATCAGATAGAATTGCTCGTAGTTTAGAAAGACTCCAAGAACCAAGCAACCACGTCTCATGTTCAATTAGGGACGTATAATACTCAACATGAAATTTTGCATCCATTCCATAAATGAAACAGTTGCACTTTTGCCTGAAAAATAAGTTCTACTTTTTCCCTCGAATTGAAATATTGCCGTTATATAGGATTAATAGATTTTTTCTACACCAAAAATATGAACAATTTTATAAGTGAAATTCATATTGGGAACTTCCCAAAGACACATATTTATGATATTAATTTTAGGAAGAACAACCCATAATGTCAACAACTAAAAAACATGACACATCTGATTTGAATGCGTCAGTTGAAATTGTGGACGTTAAAGAATGTGAATTCAAATCTGAAACAGATGAAGATAATGCCAAAAAGGCACAGGGATGGCATCACTTGAATATGAATATTGAAAAGGAAAAGAAATTAAATGAATATAATTTTCTTGCTAGGAATCCTCTTTTTGCAGGGGCTGAATATTCAGCTTTTTTCGAGTTGAATTATTTAAGGCAGCATTTCCACCCAACAGTTGCTTTATACGCAACAAATATATTGAATGGTGAGTGAAATAATTTTCTCATGAACTTTAGGTTATGTTACGCTTGACATATACAGTGTGTCTATTCAAAAAAGTACCGCAATGATCTATATCTCGGCCCCCAGACTACATCACAATAAATGCGAACATGCAAGTTAAACTTTGGTTTGTAGGGGTCCATTCTATACAGTATCAGTAAAAAAATGTCCCATTGCAACTATACTCCATTCACTTTTATAAAGTATCCCGGTTGGCCATGATTTAGGTCTATCATGTTTTCGTAACTAAAACCAAGGCAGGTTGGCGTTCCTGAAATATCGACAATGTCAAAATAATTCGACGCGAGGTTGCCATTTTCGATTTCTACTCTCTTTCAATAACAATACAGCTTCAGCCATAATAAACTAATAAATTAAAATTTCGCTTTGATTGTATTGTATTGAGCCTTAAGTAGGTAGTCATGTTTGAATTGAACAAATTCCTTAAAGAATAATTTCAAAAGTTATATATTTCGTGGAATTGTTTCGATAGGAAGTAGTACATTGAAAATGAACTGCTATGTTGGCAGAACATTGAATTTTTATGCACGAAAATAACATGAATTATACAATATCTCATTCAATGCTATTTTTTCTAAGATTTAAGGAATTGCCTTTTTCTGGGAATTGAATATTTGAGTTGACTTTAAAGTATGTCCATAAAACATAATTCCATATCTTGCTTTTTACTCGAATAATGCATGATAGGTAGTTTTCATGGAGAATTTATCCAGATATCTTGTCATTACACCCAAAGAAAAAAGACAGAAGCTAAGCCGCATCCCAGTTTAGAAATATGTTGATCCCAATCCAGTGTTTGTATCATTCATGTAGATTCCCAAGACCTTTGTAAATGGAGATAGTTCTTTTGAGGTTAACGGTGACACAGGTTCCGAAGTACTACTACATTTTCATACTGGAATATTTCAAGTTGTGCAACAAGGTATTTGAATGTCTTCTGTAGGCTTATTTCTTGAGAATTTAGAAAAGTAGGGAATTCGAAGTAACGGACTACTCTATCCATCATTTTTCAGTAAAATTCCAAAACACTCGATTCTTGATTTCCGCACAAGAAAAAAGCATTACTGAATCTTCCAACCATGTTTACATACGTGAAATATTTCCAATATTAACAGAGAAAAAAGTTTCTTCAACGTTCGCCAGGTCTTTGGAATTATTGAATTCACATAATATTTTATCAAATTCATTACTTTCCAAATATAGATTGACATTTTAAAAAATAAGTTATTACTACGAC
Organism: Myrrha octodecimguttata; assembly: GCA_958510865.1. Classification (NCBI taxonomy): domain Eukaryota; kingdom Metazoa; phylum Arthropoda; class Insecta; order Coleoptera; family Coccinellidae; genus Myrrha; species Myrrha octodecimguttata. The sequence goes on from OY294056.1 coordinate 58,704,316, forward strand.
CTCTTTGTAAAGAGGACAACGTTGTGTAGTTATCTGACAGGAGAATGACTATAACCTAACATTTTTGAAATATACATGGTGAAATCTGTCAGGATGTCATGGCAAACCGGGTTACTTTATAAAAGTGAATGGAGTATATGTTAATTATTGTACTGTTTTTTCTTTATTTTTCGGAAGGACTGACACAAAAAGTAAAGGGTATTTTTGAAAAGGCAATAGAAATTCGTTTGAAACAAGATTTAAGGGTCGATACAAATTGATTGGAACCAATCATATAAAATGTCTTCCTACGAATGAAAGTTTACCTTTCTTCAGATTTTTTCTGAGTTTGCATCGGGGGTCGAGATATTAGGCCCATGATGAAATGAATACTTGTATGTCTGAACTCCAAAGAATATCTATTGCTGCAAATTTTTCAGGTGAACTTATCAAGTACCAGGGAGATCCATTGAAAGATTTTACATTGATAAGATTTTTAGATAGGTTTGTATTCAAGAATCCTAAAAAGCCAGATGAATTCCACAGTGGATCACATCCAACTTTTGGAAAGAGAAAAATTTATCAAGCTAAAGGAGTGAAGTCTTTGGCAGTAACTTCATCAGAATACTTACGTACAAACGCAAATAATATTCCAGTTGATGAAAAATTCTTGTATATGTAAGTATTTTCATAAATGACTAACCATATCTATTTCATACATTAACAATGATATTTGTGATTTAATGGTTTTAATACACAATTCAATGTACATTGGTTATTTTTGATTTTGGAAAAAAACAGGAAATAAATTTCATACTGTTCGAATTTTGAATTGAAAAAATCTAATATTAGATCTTCTCTTGTTCATTAGGTACCTTCAAAAAAAGTACAGCAACCAAGGCCTGGATAGTGATGAAGACAGTGATATAGATTCTGTTGCAAGTGATGAATTTGAAGAGATGCTTGAGAAAATGGCTGGTACTAAACATGATGATGACATTGATTTTATGGAAGATATAGGGGACAGACTGAAGAATAAGAAAAATAAATCTGAAAACGAAGGTGGGTATCATGCTTACAGAATGGTTTATTTTCCTGCTTTCATATGTTATGCAAGAGACATAACTCCATTGATATGTCAGGTTATCTAATTCAAAAAAATCATTCTGAGATTTATATCCTACAATAAAACCAAGTATCGTTCCAGATGATCTATTTGAAATCAAATTTCGGTCAAGGAAACTATTCTTTCAGCAACGTTTCGGCCCTTTATTGGGCCTTCTTCAGGCTAAAATGATACAAAAATAAAAGTTAACAATAAAATGAATATAAAATAACAATTTGAGCTATACAGACAACATACAGGTCAGCAAGAACAAAATATTAAGAAAGAATCGTCAATACAACATATAAATTCAAAAGCTCAGTAAAACAGATCTCAAATAAAAACAATTAAACAGGTACTTATTTCGACATCCCAGAAAGATACACTACACTTATCTGACAGACTTACCGTCAGAACAATAAAACCTTAAATGAACTTTCACATGGAGAAAGTCCGTGTTGGAAAATGAAAAATGTTTTTCGAACAGGGTAGTCTATACATCGATGTATTGTCTTGAATGGTACAAACAGTTCTCCCTCAACAAGAAATCCCGAATAAGTCAGATAAGTGTAGTGTATCTTTCTGGGATGTCGAAATAAGTACCTGTTTAATTGTTTTCATTTGAGATCTGTTTTACTGAGCTTTTGAATTTATATGTTGTATTGACGATTCTTTCTTAATATTTTGTTCTTGCTGACCTGTATGTTGTCTGTATAGCTCAAATTGTTATTTTATATTCATTTTATTGTTAACTTTTATTTTTGTATCATTTTAGCCTGATGAAGGCCCAATAAAGGGCCGAAACGTTGCTGAAAGAATATTTTCCTTGACCGAAATTTGATTTCATATTTATATCCTACTCTCAAACAGCCAATTTCTATTCTGATATCAGAATCCGATGTCAATAGTAAATCATATGATGATTCTTAAAGAGGTATATCCAAATCGAAATTTCAGCATTTTATGGCATTCTACCAGTATTAACACTTAAGTCAAATGAATGTTTATATCTACAGAATCATTGGGCGGATTTCACCAATTCGACATGCTCTACGAATATCAGATTTCTTTTAGAGCCTGTATTTTATATAGATCAGTCATCTATACAGGTATACTTATTCACTTTTATGAAGTCAGTCAGTGGGCCTCGAAAAAGGTTTCTCTAGGTTTCTCTATTAGAAAAGTGAGGTTGGCACTTGTGAAATGTCGTCAAAGTCAAAATAATTCGGTGGGAGGTCCTAAATTCTTTCTTGTAACTATGGTTTGGTTTAGTTACATACGTAATTACTACGACCTCGGTGAAGAAATGGACAAGTGGCGCAGTTATCTGACAGGAAAATTACTACAACTTAACCTTTCTTATTTAAATAATAGAGGGGAAGGTCTCAAAATTTCATGGTCTATTGGGGTGCTTTCAGATGCTACGCCGTGTGACCTCGGGCGCATCCCAAAGCGTTCTGATAATTACGTCTGGCCATAGAACTCTATATTACTACCTGGAAAGGACCCGACCCTTCTTCAACTAAGCTTAAAGCGTAACAAGGGGCAACGAAACAAAGATAGCGCTAATTACGGTAACCTCTCCCTGTCACACCCATTGAAGTAAATGGTGTTTAACGGCTCAAAATTGGTTTTACTTGGAAATTCAGGTAGTTTGGGTATTACATCGTTTAGAAAGCGCAATATTTTTGAAAATGAATATCTATTTTTCTCTAATATGCCATTACTTTCTCTGCCTTCACCGCGTGTGGTTCAAAATGAGAAGAATTATGTTGGTGTGAGCTGTGCATTGACGATTGACGATAGTTTCATCATTATTACAATAAATTTAAATAATAGGAACATAGGAAAATACTTCTCGAAAAGCACTGACATGAAGTCAGGAAAATTTAAGCGCTGGTTAAAATTCAATGCCAATGCGAAATTTGAAATTCTTTTTTTCGATATTTTTTGAAATGTGTGCCGAATCGAACTGAAATTTCGAACATTGCTGTTCAGATTCGACTTCAAGGTCTGCGCAAAGTTTCATTGAAATCTCATTGATAGTTTCCGAAAAAAATATTTTTTTAACGATTCTTCATGCAATCAGTTAGCAAGTTTCAATCTGATCGCATCAGTACTTCTTGGGATATAAAGGAAATAAAATATTTGAAATGGATATAACTTCGAAATTGTAAGGTTAATTTTGCCCATTATGGAACTTATTTTGAATTTTTTAAGCCGCTATAGCTATAACTTAAGTTATCGTGGCAACGGGCGGCTGAAAAGAATTCAATTTGACATTGAACTCTTCATCATGAGTCCAACCTGGTCGCTTGGAACAATTTTCGGCAAAAAAACGCAAATTTACGGAGGATGATGACGCGCTGTTCCCCAGAAAAACCGCTCACTAAGTTGAAATTTCACTTGAACATGTGCGATCTTCTTCAATCCTGCCTTATTCACGAATTAGTCAGAAAAAAATTCAGGTTCTCCTAATTTGAAACGAAAAATTAAAAATATTTAGAATAAATACGACAGAGTTCCCTTTACTGCAATGAGGAAGAAAGAGATAGATACCCGTCCACTTCGCGGGTTGCATAAGCAACGAATTGGCTTCACTTGTCGCTCAAAACGGGTCCCTTCCAGGTATATAATATAGAGTTCATTGCGTCTGGCAAATGTTTAGGTCGTTCAGATGCTTGGGAGAAACTTTACGGGGCGTCCAACCTAGCCCGTACGTGGGTAGAAATTGACCCGCATGCGCTTTGCAGTTTATAATGACAGGAGTGAGAAGTTTGGGTTACATTTACCATTTCAAAATCAGATTTAATAGTTAACTCTCGAACTGGTTGTATCTCAGAGGAAGAAATATATATTTCCTCCTCTGAGACTTGCATTTGCATTTTTGCCTTGCCAAAAACGAAGATATCAAAAATATAATTTTTTTAGGGTTAGGTAAGATAAGATGAAATTTGACATTTGCAGGTATAAAACCACATTGTTCAGATGAATCTTCTATCAATGGCTACAACCAAGTAAAATCCTATCGTGCGATTTTCGTCTACCGGGTAAAGCATCTGAACGCACTCTTGAGTAACTTCATAAAAGTTAACACAGAGTATCTTCTCAAAGAAACGAGTTAGAGACTCGATAGGTGTATAGTGAAGTTAGAGCTCGGTAACAAATGTTGAATTGGTCTATCAGTAAAATCAGCCCAACAATTTTGCAGTAACACCTAATCGAAATATCATTTCCATATCAACAAAATACATATCCACGGTAGTTTGAATCTGGCCCACATAAAATCTTAAATTGATAGATTGTAGCTGTACATTTTGGTATTTGGCTGTCAGCGTTTTAATAATGAAAGTTTAAACTATTTATTTGCCTTTTTTCGTGTGTTCGTGCAGTTGAATAATCTCAAAATTTCAGGTAATGATGATAGTGAAGATGATGAAAACGAAGATGTTGATGGAGATTTCAGTGATGAGGATGAAGAAAATCAGATGGAAAATGATGAAGGTAAGATACTTTGATTTTTATTCATAAATGGATAAATTTTGAATGATTATGGTGTGAAACTTCAGCATTCATTCACAATTTTCCAATTGAAAATTTCCTTTGTGCACTGGTTACAGGGAATTTTTATAACAAATTTTGGGTCAGAATAACTGTAATAACCGTGAAACTCCAGTAACCCTACTCTTAGGACATCGCTTCTTCAGTGTAGATGCTTTGGTTGATTAGCTGAGATTAAGGTGGAATATTCGTTGACATATAGACATATATTCGCCTTTTTGTTTATGTTAGTTTATTATTGTTAGAGCTCTTTGTTCTCCATTAGCCATTTCCTTTGTTTGGTCTCAAATTTTAGATGAGCATTTCACTAGTTTGTGGTGGTTTAAACCTATACTCCATTCATTCTCATGAAGTCGGTGGGTCTTATCAAGTTTTTGTAACTATAACTGAGTCAGCTTGGCACTCGGGAAATGTCCTAAAAGTCGAAATAATTTGTCAGGACGTTGCCAATCCTTACATACTTTTATCAAGAAATCGAACTCCTGCATTTATTCGCATTTCATCAATTGAAAATGATCTGCGTGTTGGTACTCTACACCTATACTCCATTCACATCTATGAAGTCAGTCAGTGGGGGTTTGGAATAGGTTTATTAGGTTTGTGTTACTGAAACTGAATTAGGTTGGCACTCGTGAAATGTCGTCAATATCAAAATAGGTAGTTCTTCAGGATTACATATGCCCTGTAGTTATCTTAATGGAAATTTTCTCCAACCTCACTTATTTTTATCATACATAGTGGAAAATGTTCAACTTTTTAACACCCTACTTAGTTTAAATTCCATTGGATCAATATTTTTTCGAGAAAACAATATTTTAGAGGACTGTTTCTCCAAAAACTATCATTTTAACAGCTTTATAGCTAGACGAAATTGAATTTGATAACGAATTGTTCATTGTGGAAAAATCGTTTGAACCCATATTCAGCTTAAAACAGAAATTTGGGCAGAATGATAACGTTCTGGTAGAACAAGGGCGCAACAAGTATAGGGTCCGGCAAAAGACTCGGAAGTTTTGAAACGGCTCGTACTTGCCCCTATTGGGTCGACAGATGGGGCCGTTGGATTCGGTAGGTCTTCGCATGTTTTTACCAGCTGAAGTCATGGACCTGTGGACGGTAGAGCACCGCGTTTTTGCTTACGACAGTTACGTGCCTAATCACGAGTCACGTGCCTAATCACGGTTCAGCGTGAGTTTCGTCGCCTTTTCAATATACACAGAAATCAGGCTGTTTCCTCTCGAAACACCATTCTTTGTTGGGTTGAAGCACTTTGCACACAAGGTGAATTGATGAGGAAAAGACCACCAGGAGCTCAACGAACCTCGTAGTCCGGGTCGATCTGCGGTTCCACCCCAACAAATTGGCCGTTGTGCAATAGTTACAGCCAGGGGATTATGCACAGAATACAAATATATAAGAAGTGAAACGTCCCTTCAAAACGACGGAAACAAAATATGCCCTCACCGGGGATGGCACGAACTAACAAGTTGCACGGTATTATAGAAATTCAGGGAATTCTATACCGTGAATCTGGGTGGCGATGCGATGGCGGAAATATATTGCATTTCAAATAATTGTATAATATACATTTTTGAATTAAAGTCCAGATATTGAGAAAGAAATTTATTTAAGAATCAATTGATACACCAATTTCACAATATTATTCGAAGTATAATAATGATCAATAAGTATTTCTGACAGTATATAAAAATACAATATTGATAGAAATGAATATTCAATATTTTTTATGAAAATGTTGGTTGGTCAAGGAATTCAGAAGAGAACCTTTCAGGACAGGTACACTGCAAAAATGTTTTACAACCAAATAAAAAGTAATAATAATTAATGTGACCATTCGCACAAAACTGAAGGTTGAATGACTGGTAATGTTACATCGTGAAACCAAAGACATGATTATCAATGTGCAGATTTGAACGTTTTTGTCCCACTCAAAAAAACCAATACATATACCTACTAACAAGGAGTTCATACCTTTATTGAAATATTAAAACTCCAGTTTATCAATGTTTTGGATTCATCACGTGAAACAAGTTCTTGGTAAAAATGATCTTGCATATGATCTGCCTGATAAGTTGATTGCAACTATATAAATATCGATTTGAAATGTTAGTAATTCATCTTGCAACAACATATTGTATATGTATGGGTCTTTTGACAGAAGTTTCCTCATATTCTGATCGCCTTCAACCAATATTTTCATTTCCAAATAGATTTTAGTTTGAAAATCAATATTACCCTTTTAAAAATGACTTGTAATGTTCTATCATTGTATAGAGACATGGTCTTTATATAGTAGTTCTTTACAGAATAACTTTCTCCATGATGCATCATCTGAAAACGTTTGAGATGATTGGTTTCACTTCAAGTTAGTTGAGGGTGGTGGACTCTGAAATAGAAATTTTAAACCTGGAGTGAATCAAAATTAGCAATATAAAACGAATATATTACCTCCCAAATGAATGTAATCTCTCTATAATCATTTCATTTTATCCCATCACAACAAACAAAAATATAACAATATATTCTCATACGATGACATTTGTCAAGGGGTGATAAGCTTCAAGTTGAAATGACAGAAGCACTCGGGAGTTGATTGGCTGAATGGATATCTTCCGTTTCTTTTTTTTGTCTGATGCCAAGATTCTGAACAGAGCTTCACCCCCCTGGGATTATGCCTAACCAAAGCATTTCGCCCGTGAGATGGAAGTACTTGTTGAGCAAAATGAGAACCTCATTTTGTTCGTGAGCCATGATGCTCAGTTTCAGCTCAATGACCACGTTAATCAGGCTCAGCAGCGCTTTAGTGGTATATGAGCGAAGCTCTACCAACGTAAAAGGCACATTAAATCATCATTGCGGTTGTACCGTACTTAAGACTAGACCGCGTGCCAGGAATTCAGTCGACGAGTGCAATTCGCGGCGAAGGAGGACACGTTAATCAGCAAAATTGCCGTTATTGGGCTGATGGAAATCCCCAATTATTACACGAAAGACCGCTGAAGTGACCGTTTGGTGCCCTTACTTCTTTGAAAACGTCAATGGCAATGCTGTGAACTCTGAGCGCTATATCAAAATAATAACCAACTTCTTTACATCTGAATTAAGAAGACGTCGTACTCCAATCCAACGTGCGTGGTTCCAACAGGATGGGACGACCGCCCACACAGCCAGAGCAACAATGAACGTTATTCGTACTCTCTTCCCTGGCCGCTTTATTTCCAGGTTTGTTGACGTTCATTGGCCTCCTCGTTCCCCAGATTTGTCCATTTGCGGCTGTTTTGTGTTGGGACATCGCAAGTCCTACCTACCAACACAAGCCCCGAATATTGGAGGAATTGAAGGAAGCAATTCGCGTGGAAGTCGCCGCAGTTGAGAGAGCAACGTTGGAAACAGTTTTGGGAAACTTCCAAGAAAGACTGCAGGGATCCTATTCTTGAATGTGATGGTATGAACGTTTTCTATCGTTCCATCGAAAATGCACCGCGTTTCCTTGACATCAACGTCGACACGCCTATTTTCTCCTATCCCCGATTCAAGAATAAAGACCCAGGAGTGTGTCGCGATACAAGGATGCCCCCTGACTGATGTGAATTTCCTCACATGAAATTCCAAAATGCTTTGAAATTCTGAATCCAAATTGTTCAATAAAAAATTTTTTAAGTAACAATTACCGAGTTTATGATTTTTTCAAAAAAGTCCGAGTTCTCTGCCGGACCCTGTTCATCTTTAATATATTTATTTTATTCTGAATGTTATTCATTCTTAAAAAATATTGATTCATGTAACTCATTGAAAACATTATATTTCCAGATGATGAAGATCTAATGGTAGAAGGAGATGAAGGTAATATGCAACAATTATCTACTCATATAAGGTCATTCATAGTAATGTTGCTCTTGAACACATATGCAGTTGTACCTCAGAATATTTGATGCATTCTTCATTACTCAGACAAAATTCTTTAGAGTTTATTTCTACCATTTAAGGAAATATTTTCACAGCATGGGGTTTCTTTTGTAGTTTTTATTATTCAGTTTATTCGCTACAATTCATTCAAAGACAATGGGGAAAATTGCACTTTCTGTCAGCACTACGTGAATAACAATTGAATAATACATTTATCCATATAATGTGCAAGTATTTGATAAAAACCCAGTCCTAAAAGGTGATGATCATGTGCCATCATTAGGAGGATAGACATGATTAGTGAATCGAATCATGAAATATAAAGTTAGTTATTTTCATCGAAACTGTTATTGAATCTCAAGAATTAATAATTATATCTCAAGATAATAGAATGATTGGGCATAAAACCCTAGAAATGATAACAGAATTTAATTTCTTCCAAATTAGTTTCGAGACTCGCTCAAAGAAATCATGATATTGACATGCTTGTCAGATCAGAATTAAATTTATTGTGACCTGATTACAGTATGTGCCTGTATTCTGGCGATGCCAGAGAGATTCGATAAATCATTCAATATTATTAATTCTACCGAATCCTGGATATCTGAGTATATGTTTTTGGATTATCCATTAGTCACACAAGCGTAAGTACTAATTCTGAGGTTATTTTAGCTGCAATGATGTTCAGTGAGCAACTATAATCATGAAAAAAATTGCCAGATATTTGAATATGTATTTATAGTCTAACATTACCACTGGAACAAATTAATAAAAAAAAAAAAAATATCTGTCGATAAGTCAACAAATATTCCACCCTGGAGGAGAGTGGTTACAGCTGTTTTACGGTTTTTACCCATCTTTAGACCACCTTACCATGATTAGCTCTGATCAAGGTGGAATAATTGTTGACTTATCGACAGATATTTGCCCTTGTGGTTATGTTACTTTATTATCACTGAAGCTCTTTCTTCTCCATGCAACAATTTCTATCCTGTATTTATAGTGAGATGGTTCTCTTTGATGAGTTCTGCACTGATAAAAAAAAGATTCACTCCATATTCATGGAAACTTTTCAGTTTATTCTATTGTTTCAGATCTTCTTGGAGATTTGGAAGATGATGATGATGAAATCATATTCAGTGATGAAGATGAAGGAAAAAAAGATTCGAAGAGTGATAAAAAAGGCTCAAAGAAAGCTAAAAAAGGAATAGAGTCCTTGTTTGCTTCAGCAGAAGAATTTGCTGAATTACTTGAAGATGAGGGTAGTGCTTATGGAAAACCTGGTAGTTCTAATACTCTTTCCAACAAGGATAAATCACGTAAGTTGACAGATTTTTTCATATTACCAGAAATATCAGTTTTTTTTGGATACCTCTAAATATTGATATTATTTATAGATAAAAAACAAATCATGTGGGAAATGAAGAGAAATAATGATTGGACAAAAGGAAAGAAAAAGAATAATGATTGGACGAATGGGAAGAAAAGGAAAAACAGAAATTCTAATGATACTAATAAGAATAAGCGATTCAAAAAATAATCATAATATCTATTATATTTTATGTACATGTATATATTTGAATATAATGTTGAAAATACACTTCTTATTCATGCATATTTCTCAGTTATAATTGATTGACATTTGTTAAGCAAATCCACCATATCTTTGTATTTAGCCAAGTTACAAGCCTCTTGTAATGGTAACCATTTGAAATCTTCATGTTCATGGGACAACTTGACGGTGGCGTTTTTATTGGTTAACTCTGCTAGCCAATAATGTACAGTTTTGGGCTTACCTTTAACGTCATAATTCAAAGTGAATTTTTCGTTTTCATATACTTCAAAATCAGATTGTGTGAAACCAGCTTCTTCGTTGGTTTCTCTGAATGCTGCTTGTAAATCAGTTTCTCCAGGATCTGTATGACCTAGAATAAAAATTTGGAGACATCACCAAAATGAATAAATCTAAATTATTGGTTGTAATTCTGTGAATAAAGCTGTTTATAATTTTCATCATGAAACAATTGATTTAAGCCATAGACAAGGTATACTGATTTCAGCTTAACTTATTCATTATTATTATCGTAATAGTTGAATCTCTATCCTAACCATAAAGTCAATGTTTTCTCTGTAATCTGCGATTGTTAGCACCACTAATGTAGAGCATATCTTAAAGTCTAGGGTTTTCAACATTGAGCTTCAGTTTTGATAAGTTTTACACTAGAAGGGAAGTTGCCATGTAGGTAAGTTATTCTTTGGTAAATTATATATGTATATTACATTATACATATAGATAACTTCCTTTCTAGAAAGTCCCCAAAGTAACTGATAGTATTATGCTATTACTGAAGACAGTGACAATTATACAACAGGCCCTTTGATCTGGTACTCCCTATGAACACAAATTCAGTGAAACTTTCGCACGTCGCCAGTGACCGATAATACAATATTTTTTTATGCAATGAAAGAAATTGTCAAGTATTCCAATATATTAATTCATATCTGGATCTTCCATATTTTCAATGTAGATGCTGAAACGCCATTCCAGCCATGAAACATATCTCAACATAAAATCTTTATCTCCAATTCAGAACACAAACCTTTAGGAGGTGTCCAATGATGTTCCCCATAGGAAGTTTGCAGCAGAAGGAATTCAATAACACCAGTCAATCGTCTGAAAATTATAAAACCCGCTGCAACCTTGGCCATAACGAATATTTCGGTTTTACCAAAGATGAGATATTGAATTGTGAGAAGTAAATACGATATTAATATGTAAATCAAGGATTAGACCTTTGATTTATTGATAATCACATAAAAAAAATAATAATACAGATACAGGATCTTGATTAATCAAATTATGATCGGAAAAACCGAAACTCTGAAGTAAGCACAGAACATCCAAATCACAGAATACTTATTTATGTCACCCAATGATCTAATAAATAATAAATACTGATTTATTATTTTTTTATTTATAATAATTCTTAGATCATTTATGTCAAGTCAACCGAGAACTGGGCGCCGACCGTCAGGGCTGTAGCCAGTAAATTTTGATTTTCTGTGTTCATAGATACAGTCAGGGTAGTATTTATAGATCCACTATAAATTATAGTGGATCTTCGGGTATTCCCCCTTCATTGAGGCTTTCTTCCAGGTATTTCCTGTTTTCAGACACCTGAGTTTTGAGGAGACGCCCATTTTAATTTCTGTTGTAAAAACCATTTTTCTGAAATTTTCCTTATTCCTTCAATATCAAAATGAACCAACAATCTAAAGTGTGTGGTACTACCTACGTATAGGTATTAACATAAATGATTGATATAATAAGAATTTAATGATGAACCTATTTCAGATATGTAGGCTGTACAGAAAAAATCATTCGAAACATTAATTCAATGTTTCGAATTATCACACTCACTTTCAGATTGTTGATTCATTTTGATATATTATTGAAGCTTTAATGAAAAATTATTTTTCACAACAGAAATACATTAAAATGGACGCAAGTTTCCTCACAAATATATATTACATGTAAACTGCGACAGGACTTTCGCATATTTTTGAATTTCAATATAGACAGGACAGGTTTAACATTCCTCTTTTCTGCTCATTCATCCAAAATGTCACGAACGAATCAGCAGTAAACGAAACACGCAACCTAGTAGAGCGCTACATATATTTTGCAACCAAGTTCTCTGATAAGCGATCGTATATTAGCTTCTTGGCGAAGAGGAGTAGCTGTGGTATTCTTTGGTACACTTTAATGTTATTCAAATAAGTTGAAGATTACTTAAGTATTCCGTTGTATTGAATAACGGAACGGAATAACGGAGTTATTGCCCGACTGCATTATTGCAATCAATGAAATGTAGTGGCGGATCGACAATTTTCGGGGCCATATGCTTGGAAACTTTCGGGGCCCCCTTTACTTTTTAATTTTCTTTTGAAACAACTTTTCAATCAGAATTCGGTGTTTTCAGCACAAGCAAAATTTATTGGCATTAATTCAAAACAATTGAATTGAAATCAACACAAATATGAACAACTTAATATAAATCAATTTCTTCCTATATAATAACATATAGGCATGAACACGAAAAATTATTGAAAAATAAAAAATAATATGGAATTAAATCGAGTAAATTTTTTTTCCTATTTTCATATCTGCAATCTGCAGCATCATAATCGGTAGACTCTTCGTTATATCACGCTTAGTGGCTGATTGTAAACAAAATAATTTCGAAAGCAACAACTCAGATGAGGGGACTCGATATTTGTAGAGTAGGTTTGGACCTCAATTACGAAGGCTGAATTCGTGAAATCACTCCAATGATTCCGCAGATATACCCATTAAAAATTTTATTTTCTCAATATTTCCAAAAAAAATAGATTATGTCGAATCGAAATCCAGTACTTGATTGAAAAATGACAGCTTTGGAAGTTCATACAGATTACGTGAGAAAAATCTGATCAGAAAGTCCTTCTTATAACACGATCTTTACGAAATATTGCACAAGTTGTTCATTTAGCAATTTAAAACCAGTTACTATCAAGTTTCCATTATCAATGAGTTATAAGGGAAAAAACAACGATACCGGAGAAAAAACCACGAAATTTGACATATTTTATTTCCAATATCTCCGAAAATAATAACAGTACCAAATTTAAATTCGGTAGGTGCACTGCTCTGAAAGGAAGGGGTCAGTATATGTGCAGAACTTTTTTTAATATGATGAAAATTTTCCTGAAAAAAACTCTGAAACCATTCAGCTGATTTTGTCTATTAACTCAATCGTCCCATTTTGAAATGCGACCTACCTTGAAAGTTTTAAGAAGATAGGATCCTCCATAAGCCCGTAATCGTGCATACAGACACAGACAGCCGACCGACCAGAAGTTTTAGACCATTTTCGGGAAAAAATTCGAAAAATACCGAAGGACCAAACGATAGCACGCTGTTCCTCATAACATGTGCGCAATTAGGTGATTGAAGTTTGAAAGAAACTGACAATTTTCACGTTATTCTTCATTTTCACTTGCATTTTTCAGTCTGAAAAAATGTTGATGCGATCCGCGGCCTTAGTTAATCCGCCACTGATAATATATATATTCAGGTTAAGTGGAAACTAATTATACGCGCTCATATGAGTTGATAGAAGTATTGATCGTCATTACAACTTCCGCTTCCTATGAAATACACCATACAAATGATTATTTATGCTGCTACACATACCGAAGAGTGTCGGAGTCGTTTCTGAGGATATTTTAGCAATATCAACGCAGTTGAATTTTTCACTGTTTCCCCGAAACTATCTAATTTTTCTAAAAAAACAATTGGTGTTTCTGCAGCTTCTCAGCACAAAGTAAAAACCGCCGCTGAGCCTACATCAAACAAAGATATGACTCAATCATGACAGTATCGGATGTTCATTGATGGAGCTTAATATTTTTGGAGGCGCATAGAGATATTTCTGAACATTCATTTCGAGAATGCTGAGATTACCAAAATGCTTATATATGAATTTATTTATTTCCAATTGGGTTATCATTACAAACTAAAAGAAAATTGGATAAGCAAAATAATAGTTTTCTTACATTATATTCACATATATAATACAATTCTGTGGTGAGCCAATAAATTTGACTCCTGGAGTTTTTTTTTAACTCTGTAAACGCTGTACAATAACTTTTGGAATTTACAATGGTTCAGCAGAGTATATTTCCCTAAGTAGATCCAAATCCTTTTAATGAGTGAATAGAAACTATACCCAAGCATATACTTTATACAGAAAAGTGTGCATTTGTTTCTAAACAATTTCAAGAAACTCTTAAGTGAACAATTTTTTCATTTTTTCCTTATCTGCCAAATCCTTCACTTTCATCAAATGATCTATATTATTCAATTCTTTCTTCACTATACTTCCCATTGAAGGATCCAATTCACCTACCCTCAAAAAATCTTTTTTAGCTTTGTCTGGGTTCCAAGCACCAACATGAGCTTTACCTCGCCTGAAGAGTGCTTTCACATTATCTTTGTTTGTATTCAACACTGTTGTGCAATGTTCAATAGTTCCATAATAATCACCCTTATTCAAAAGGCATTGAGAATAGTTCAATAAAAGCGGTATTTTTTGTTCATTCAACTTATTCCAGTCTTCATCATGTGGTTTTTCCTTAATCATCAACTGTTCTAGAACCCCAATTGCCTTAGCATACAATTCTGATGCTTCTTTGAAATTTTCCAATTTATATTGATTATTTCCTTCTTCCTTCAATTTTGGAACAAGCTCTTTAAGTTCATTCTCAGTCAGCTGCCAAGTCTCTTTTTCATATTGATCAGGCTGTTCAACTTCAACAATTTCCATAATAAATTCCAAATTGTCTGGTTGTTTAATTAGATGATTAAGATCATCATATCCGATACCTTCAGTTTGGAGCGTCATTGCACAACAATGTGTGTTATGTCTCTCTCCTTTAGGTTTATGTGCATCCCTCAGAACTTTGGAAACAAAAGGATACTCGAGTACTAAAGATTTATGTACAGTGAACTTGCCGACTTCATTTAATGTCATACCTCTCAAGATAGACTCCCATACTTCTAATTTAAATTTTTTACCTATCACAAGTTCAATCGGTTTACCTTGCCCCAATTTTTTTGAATCATCTAATAAAGCTCTATCTTTATTACATACTCTAGTCTGAAAATGAAAATGGACTTTGGTTCCTTCTCTGAAGATTATTTTCTTGGTTCCAGCATAGAGAATTTCTTTGATAATTGGTCGAGACTCATTCGGATTCATATTCAGTGTGGAGTATCAGTTAACAGCAAGCACCTTGTATAATTTCCACTTATTTCATTCAATCATCCTTGATTCAGCTAATGGCAGTAATGGTTATGTTCTCCTCCTTAAACAATGATAAAACCTAACGTTCACTTGTGGTACCTTTACTTCGATTAATAAAATTTTTTGGGATTAGTTAATCTGGGAAAAGAATTAATCCAAATATCTATCAGAATGAAAACAAACCTTTACCAAAGTCATAGACCTAAAATAACAATAATGTTATATTAGGTCTATGACCAAAGTAGGTTTTTGACTTTTTTGACGTTTGCCCGATTGTTCTATTTTAATTTTTATTCTATGGTTGAAACATTTCAACTACAGGAAAATGTCAAAAGCCATCCTCATTATCCTCATTATTTAGGACATTTAGGTTATATGCATTGGGAACTTCTGCGAAGATGCCAGCGCCCTAACGGATAAATTTGGAACCTGTCCAAGCTAGTAGTTTTATGTAAACAAACCTTAGAAATGTGGTGGAGAACGAATATTTATTAAGCAGAGCTTAAATATTTGAAGAAATTATTAAAATTTTGTGTAAGATTTCTTGAGAAGGAACTTTTCGTTTGGATCACGATATACAATCGAACTTTAAATCGTTCCTGGAAGATGATTTCGGTGTTATTTTAGTGTATGTTGCTGGGTGGATCAAAATGAACCAATATCTAAGTTTACTTGAATTTCTGGAAAAATAGGCACCTCAATAAGTAATTTAAGGTCTCTTATTTATGTGAAGAAGTGCTGAATGAAGGCTATATTATGTGGTAAATCTAGAATTAGTCCAAATGATATGACTTGTTCTTTGTTTACAAACGAGTGAATCAATAAAATGAAAACAGATTTTCTGCTTTAGTTCTTTTGCATCGTATTTCTAAAGAAAAGGAAACAGATAGACATATAATTGATTTCATTATCATATTACAGCAGCTCAAGATACACATACAAAATGAAAAATATCACAGCTGGTTCAACCTACCTATATATAGAAATGAAAAGTATTAATGTATTTTTTTGAATAACTTCAGGTATCATCTATTGATTTGTAATTGTGGATCGATTATTGATCAATAAAATAGGTTTAAAGTTCACTGTTCTTTATTAGAACCAAAAAACACATAAAGTAAACGGTTGACAAAAATGGATGCTACTTCGTACAGCAACTGAACTAAAAACTATCTTCTTGTTAATGCAACTAACGAACTCATAAGCTCAAGTATTCTACATACATGAATATTGGATAAGAGCGACATCTATTGGTAGATAGCGGAATTGAATGTAAACTTCAACACCCCCGCACAATTCTGCAATTCTAAGAGCTTACAACTTCGTAAGTATACAATTCACACTTAACTATTCATAACACAACATTAAATTATTTCAGATACATCTATTAAACCAATAATGCTACAAAACTTGTTTAATTTTGCATAAGGCAACGACTTCGTCATCATATCTGCAACCTGTTCATCACTCGGTAAGTATATAATCTTAATTTCTTTTTCATTAATTAAATTTCTAATGAAATGACATTTAACGTCAATATGTTTAGACCTTTTGGTCTCCAATGTGTTAGCAATCTTAATAGCTGACTGATTATCTTCATGCACAATAATATTCCCAACATTATAAGACATGTTAACCAATAACTGCTTCATAAAGATACATTCAGTTACACAAAGTGAAAGAGCAACATATTCTGCTTCGCAACTAGATAACGCAACAATATTTTGTTTTTTCGATTTCCAAAACACAAAATTATTATTCAAAGCTAATACAAATCCACTAATACCCTTGCGATCATTTATATTCGAAGCAAAATCTGCATCTACATATGCCTTAATTATACAGTTTTCATTATTTTCTTTAGAATACACTAAACAATAATATTTTGTTCTTTTCAGATACCGTAAAATATCCTTAGCATTTTTCCAATGTGTATCAGTAAAATTATTTTGGAACTGACTATAGTATGTTACAGCAAAACAAAGATCTGGCCTTGAGCCAAGCATAATATACATGAGACTACCAATTAGCTGACGATAAGGTAAATCTTCACATGACAGCGATTCACTCCTTTCTAAATTCAATTTATAAGGCATTGGAAGTAAAGCTTCCTTACAATTACTCATGTTAAATTTATTAATGACACTTTGTATTAATCCTTTCTGAGAAATAAAAATTTTACTTTCATTTCTTTTAATTTCTAATCCCAAAAATCTGTAAGTCATATCCTTACTAGTTAAATCTTTCATTTTAAAATGTTCAAATAATCTATTTTTAACAAAAGTTATTTCATCTTTGTTACAAGCAAATAAAATCATATCATCAACCCAAATCAATAAAAACATTCTACCTTTTATGAATAAACATGGATCTACATTTGATCTAACAAAATGTAAATTTTTCAGAAAAATAGAAATTTTATCATACCAATGTTTTGGACTCTGTCGCAAGCCATATAGAGCTTTTCTGAGTTTACATACTTTGTTTACACACTTGGTTAACCCTCTAGGTGGGTACATATACACTGGTTGATCTAACTCACTGTTGAGAAAAGCTGACTTCACGTCCATCTGATGTATTTCCATATCTTCATTTAGACTTCTTGATAATAAAATTCTCAGAGTTATCATTCTTGCCACAGGTGAATATACCTCTTCACTGATAGTGGTTTGTCTGAATCCACGTGCTACCAATCTAGCTTTCTTATTATTATTTTTCATAGAAAATACCCATTTAGAATCAATGATTTCCTCACCATTTGGTACACTTGATTTTGGAACTAAGGTCCAAGTTTCATTATGCTTTAACGAATGCATTTCTTCCTCAATAGCTTCTCTCCATCCTGAATCAATAGCTTCTTCAAATGTTCGTGGAGTATCTTGTTCCAAAACTTCACCAGTTGACAAAGCCATCATTAGTTCGTAATCATCAAATTTCTTTGGTATCATTTTATTTCTGTTACTTCTCCTCTCTTTGGTTTCAGCACTTTCACTCGTACTTTCCCTAGATTCAGAAATATCTTCCTCTTTATCTGAACTCTCCTCTAGTTTTCCTTGGGTACCCTTCTCATCGTTTAGGATTTTAAATTCAGATTGACCAATGGGATTATTTTCATCAAATATGACATGATTAGTTACTACAATCTTTTTCCTATCTGGATCCCACATCCTGTATCCATTCGGTGCATAACCCATCATAATCATTTTGATACTTCTGGCATTTAATTTTCCTTTTTGGTCTTCTTTTGATAAATGCACATAACCTGTGCATCCAAATATTCGAATATTTTCAACTCTCAATTTGCAATTATCCCATACTTCTATAGGTGTCTGGCCATTTGCCAATGCTGAACTAGGCAGTCTATTTATAATGTAACCACTACATCTTACAGCCTCACCCCAGAATTCTTTTGATAATCCAGAGTCTAACAGTAAACATCTACTCATATTCATTATAGTTCTGTTAAGCCTCTCACTTATTCCATTTTGTTCTGGTGTTCGAGCAACATTATATTGAATTTGGATTCCTGTCTTAACACAATATTCTTTGAATTCACTTGATGAGTACTCTCCACCATTGTCGCATCTAAATTTATATATTTTAAATTGAAACTTTCTTGACACCATGGCTTCAAATATTTTAAACTTATCAATGACTTCACTTTTGTTTCTCATCAAATATATGTGCATAAAATGAGAATAGTGGTCTATAAATGTTACATAGTATTTATAACCATCATAAGTCGGAGGATTGAAAGGTCCTGCTACATCTGAAGAAATAGTTTCTAATATTCTTTTGGGTTTCTTGTCCGAAGGAATATTTTTGGACAGAGATGCTCTTGTTTGCTTCCCCTTTTTACAGATCTCACACATGTTTTCTGTCGGATAACGAGATGAATGTCCCATTCTCCTGTGTAATAGAATTTTGTCTTCATGTGTACTACAGGCATAAATATTTCTTATTCTGAAATCAATGAAATACAGATTTCCAACTAATTTACCCTGTGCAACTACTTTATCATTTCTTAGAATTAGCACACTTTGATTCTCAAATACTACCTTCATTCCTGCATCTTGGATTCTTTTAACTGATAGCAAATTATGTGTTAATTCATCACATAGCAAAACATTCTGTATCTTGATATTCGTACCATTTATATCAGTGACATACAGATGCCCTGTCTTATGAGCCTTCAGTTTGGCATCCTTCTTCGCTACGTTTATATTGAAATTGATGTCTTCTATCTGCAGTAGATATTTTCCTACCTCTTTATTCACCAGGTGATTTGTTGAACCAGAATCAACAATAAATGTTATTATGTCATTCTCAAATGTTTGACACATTGACATTGACATTGCCTTTCGGTTACTTTCTGCTTCTGCCACAAACGTCACATCATTTTCAGTGGTTGTATTTTCTGCAACATTCACCTTTTCTGTTGATTTCTGTGGGCACTCACTCTTTTTGTGTCCTTTTCTACCACATCGATAACAACGATACCTAAATGTGTTTCCATTTCTGTTTCCGTTTCCAAAATTTTTATCGCGCGGTTTTCGATAAGAATTCGCACTTGTACCATTACTTGCCAAAGCAATTTCATTTTGTTCCACACTGGATATGGCATTTTGACGAGTTTCTTCTTGCAACAACTTGTTTTTCACAAACTGGTAGTCCATTTCACTAGAATTTTGAGAATACAGCACATCTATCGTTGTTGTTATAGCCTGGAACTTTTCTGGCATTGCCGCTAACAACTGTGTGATGATTTCTTCTTCTCCCATAATTCCTCCACTAGCTTTCAATTCTTGAATAGTTTTCTCATATTCCATAAGAAATTCACTGAGTGGACCATTCTTGAAGGACATGCTTCTCAGTTTCTTTTGCAAGGTCACTTGAACTGCCAACCCCGATTTCATATACGTCTTCTTCAAAGCCTCATAAATATCCTTAGCCGTTGTTCTACTTTTTATTACATCCAGCACATTATCTGCAAGGCACTGCACAATCAAGCTACGAGCTTTTGTATCTTTTTTCTTGAATACCACTTTTTCCTCAGGTTTTTCTGGGAATTCCTCGTACAACGTTTCAAGAACTTCATGTTGCTCCAACAGGAGTTTCATTCTAAATTCCCAGTTCAAGAAATCCGTACCGTTGAAAAGTTTTACCAGAGTTTGATTCATTGCTACCGCCATTTTCTCCTAACCGATCACTCACGTTACCGAACTTTATTCTCCTAAGACTTATTAATCAATCTTCACCGTTCACTGGGGTCCATAACCTATTGATTTGTAATTGTGGATCGATTATTGATCAATAAAATAGGTTTAAAGTTCACTGTTCTTTATTAGAACCAAAAAACACATAAAGTAAACGGTTGACAAAAATGGATGCTACTTCGTACAGCAACTGAACTAAAAACTATCTTCTTGTTAATGCAACTAACGAACTCATAAGCTCAAGTATTCTACATACATGAATATTGGATAAGAGCGACATCTATTGGTAGATAGCGGAATTGAATGTAAACTTCAACATCATCAACTCTAACAATATATCTAGTTTCTGTCAGGTTCTCAACCAGATCCATCTTTTAGAATATGATTTTGTGTATGTGAATTAGGTAGCTGCAGAAGTGCTCGGTGGTTTCTCTGCAGCAATTTTCTTCAAAATTCTCTTATTTTCAATTACACCTGAGAACATCATGACATGAAGTTGTTTCGAAATGAATACATTGTAGGTAATTTACCTTTATGAAAATAAACATCTTCAGAGAAATGCAGTGAACATACTTTCATGTATTTCTTGACCTGTTTTCCAATCTTCAATTTCTAAAGCTAGGCCTTTCTTCTATCATTGAGTTCCCTGCCAGATGCTGTTTCCAAGTTAACTTCACTTTCATTTTGCTTTGGAAAAAATCGAAACTAGAGGCATTAGATGATCCTTTCTTCTTTGACCATGAATTGAGTTGTGGCACACAACAATAGTCATTTCGGGAGGATGCCATTTCGAATTAATACAATCGAAAATTTTAATCGGAAAGGAAGAAATCGATTGATGAATATTACAAACACTTTCGGTATACCAAAATTTCAACTCGGAGAACAACACAAAAGCTCGAAAATGAACTCCAAAAGTAAGCAAATTACGTTAGAATAACAGATACGTCGAAAAACTACTAGCTTGGAAGTGTTCGAATTTCTATCGCCAGAGGGCGTATCGCTTAGCAGTAGTTGCGAATAGACCTAAAATAGTTATATTAGGTCTATGGTTATATGTTATAGATACCCAATGATCTAATAATATATACTACTTACTTATTATTAGATCATTGTAGATACCACAGACCAACAGATCTGTGTAAATACTAACAAGACATGTTTACAAAAATACAAACAGCAACAATAACATTTGATTTTCGATTATAATTCAGGTTGGTTGACGATAGAGTCAAGTTGAGTAAAAAAAATGGTTTGCGAAAATTGCGAAAAAAAGTTGGGTAAAGTCATAACACCCGATCCTTGGAAAAGTGGCGCACGAAATACTACCGAAGGAGGAGGAAGAAAAGTAAATGAAAACAAAGCTTTGACTGCAGGAGTGAACAGATTCAATCCCTATACTAGTAAATTTAAAACATGCAGGTAAAAACAATATCAACATCTTTTCTATTTTAACAAGGAAAGAACTAAAATTCATCACATTATATTCACATTGTCTTATAACCATAAGAATTCAGAATAAACATTATGTACCATGAAATATTATGTTTATGAATCTGTTTGCATTTTTTATATACACATTGTTTTCTGAAGCGGACTTAATTCCTTCCTATTTGTTTTAGGATATGCCGACAGAAAGTACATCAAGCAGGATCACATTACTGTCAATCCTGCGCCTATAAGAAAGGAATATGTGCTATGTGTGGAAAAAAAATGATCAATACTAAGAATTACAGACAATCATCTGCATAATTTGTTGAGCAATCAAAAAATCCACTATGCTATAATGTACTGTAGGATTTTTACTGATAAATTGATAAGAATTATTTGGTTGAATACTAAGACTTAATCATAACAGAAGGTTATTTTTACAATGGTACAGCTATAAGAAATATTGTTTTTAGCATGTATAACAGCTCTTTAATTGGAATAAAGAAAGGAGTTCTCCCTACATTGAACCCCAAAGAAAAGTCCCCTTTTCTTAATGTTAGAGATTGAAAACACTGGGCGAGAAACGTTGTTGGAAAATATTACGTATAATAAAAATGAAGATATTTGAAGAATTACGCTATTCTGTTACGAGGTTTATAGATACACTTTACCTAATGTCTAATCATTCAACACCAAAGTTACTCTTGATTGAATATAAATGCAAATATAAGCTACTCAATCGAAGGATGAGAACAAAACGACGTAATTTGAAATGTTAAGAGTTAGATCTGATCTGATAACTGAGATTTACGAACCATTTTCTCAGATGTTAAATATTTATACCTGACTAGTTTGGTTCGCGACAACTGGCGAAGTGGTTGTAAAAATTTACACGCTATAAAATAGGTTCGCCTAATTCAAAGGGCTCAAACCTGAGGAGTAGGAGGAAAAAAAATTATTTGTCGAAAACTTACCACCGAATTTTCATGAATCTCCCAAAGTTGATTACTGTTCCATAACTCAACCTAAAAATTTTCACCTGGATGATTTCGGAACAGTGGTCCCTCAGTTATAAAGAAAAACGCGGCAAATTTCCAATAATCCCGAAATTGAATCATCGCATTCGATTCTAAGATTGGAATTCAGTGGAATAATCAGTTAACTTTTCATCCAGAATCATATATCCAAAAGTAGATGAAAAGATTGATCACCAAATTCTCAACACATATCGAGAAATTTTAAACGGATCCAAATATTATTTTATAAACACAATGTGCAGATGCCCCATCGATATTCAACAATTTCATAATCGTAAGTAGTTTAGATTAAATATTTTTGGGCTTTCTCTCCCTATACCTGAAACATAACTACTTAAAATCGAAAAAAATTTATTATTTATAGCAATCAACCTGCGGATTACAGGATTTAAGATTAAATTATACAAGTGATTTGCAACAAAAAATGTCATATAACACATGGTCGAAATATTGGCGCTTATTCTTCAATTTAACATTTCTTCATTTAACGGAATTTATCACTTTTTTTTTATAAAACCAACTATATCTTATCCATTTCAGCATCCTCATCAAATTTGACTATATATTCCAAAAGAGCATTAAATTTACCTCAACACGAAAGGTATTATTTTGCTCTCTTCAGATTATTCATATTTACCACCTCACCGCACTCGTCAGTGAAACTCTATTGCCACTCATGACTTCTCATGTTGAGGAGAATTTAATGCTTTTTCGGAATATATGGTCATGCAAATTTGATGAGGATGCTTAAATAGATAAGATATCATTGGTTTTATGAAAAAAGGTGATACATTCCGTGAAATCAATAAATGTTAAACAGAAGAATAACCGCCAACATTTCGATCAATTTGACATTTTAAGTTGCAAATCACTTATAAAATCTTCCCTTGAAGTTATGCCGTATTAAAAGTGTACACCTTGTATATTATTCATAAATCATTGGTTTTTCAAAACACAAAAAGGTCATTTGAAACATTGAAATCTCAATAAATGCTCTTGTATAATTGAATACCACGTTTACACGCAGAACGCGATTAATTACCTAATTCGAAATAATGAAGATTTCCAAAAAATTCGGTTGATCGGAGGTTTCCATCGATTTTGGTTTGCGTAGTACAATTATCGTCAACCCATTCACGAATTCGAGAATGGGTAAAATCCACCCAATGATTCCGCAGATATACCCATTCAAAATTTTATTTTCCCAATATTTCCAAAAATACAGATAAGATCGAATTTAAATCTAGTACTTCATCGAAAAATGACACTTTTGAAGGTTCATACAGAATTTAATGAGGATAATATGATGAGAAATTCACAGAATGTTGAATGTTTGAAATGAAAAATTTGAAATTTTTCTTTCAAATTGTTTTAATTACACGTTCATCACGAAATTCTGCACAATATTGTCTTTCAGCATTTTTGAACTAGATTCAAAGTTTCATCACGATTGTATCAGTATTTCTCGAGTTATACCGAAAAAAACAACCATATCGAATAGAAACCGCGAAATTCTACATATTTTTTTCGAATATCCCCGAAACTAATAGCCGTATCGAACTGAAATTTGCTACGAAATATGAAGTCCGAGGTATAACTGGAATTGTTCTCGAATATGAACAATAGTTTCAGGGCAAAAAAATTTTTGTCGAAAAAATTTTGAAAAAAATTTTCTTTAAAATTGGGTAGGCAGATAAGATTGATTGGAGGAAACATGCGGAAGCGCAACCATTGATTTGATGTTATTTTTTTACAGATAGTTGAATATTGCTCTAGTTCTGGTTGCGTTAAGCGTGACTTACAATTTTCACGTTGTTCTTTATTTTCACTTGCATTTTTCCAACGTATTCAAACGTTCATTTCTTGGCAACATCGCATTCCCGCAAACTTCGAATATCACATGATGAGTCACCTAGTTCAATAGAATAACTATTCCACTTTGAAAAAACTCCATAGCAGATTTCCAGTAATCCGAAGTGCCCAACAGGGCATTTCCGCAAAACAAAATGGTACCGTTAGAATCTGATAGCCCCAAAACGCAACGCCCATATTGTTTTTTCAAATCTGATTTCCAGCAAACCAAAGTTCAGCCAAAAATAGTCATCAAAGATATTTCTTGTTTTATAGGTTGCTGGTGGTTCCATAAAAGGAACACTTCTTATTTTGACAGTACCTACCAATAATTTTTCCTTCAATTTTTTTCTTTTTGTTTACCTTAAGATTCCAAATCATCAATATCAACCAAAAGAATAGAAATAATTGAATCCGCCCTCAAAGGGTTAATACGATGCGAGTCATCCAGTTCGAAAGAACCCATCAGTGAGGAAATCAGAGGCCTGAAAAGAAAATGCTGGAAAGAAATCTATTTTACAAGAAGAGCAATTCATCATCGTCAGACAAATGGCTGATCGACATGATAATGTCAACGCTGCTATTTGTTATACAACTTACAATTTCGGTTCACATTAAGCCAGCACATTTCCTTTCGCTACTAGATTTCGTGTTTCAGGTGACCATCTAATCCGCGAGGGAAAAAGCTGCAAACTATATCCTCCCGCAGACAGATTCAGAGATTAAGGTTTCATTGAAACTATTCCTCCCATAGACAAATGGTCTAAGATTCCTCCGCATGATGTAAGCAAAACATGGAGTACTCACTTTTTTCATTCAAATTCAAAGCACAGAATATATTTCCTTGAATTGGAATGAAAAAATTGACGTCATCATTGGTAAATAAGATCACAGATGAGCACACCATGTTTTACAAAAGGGGCGTTCGTTTTTTACATCAGGCTGCTCAGATTGCTCCTGAGTCGTTCGTTAAATACATCCAGATGTAGGAGACCACAGATGTCAACTGATCGTCAAACAAAATCAGAGCCAGTCGATGACGATCTTTTTCGTCGATATCATAGACAAGAACGGAGTTTTTAGGGCCGTATTTATAGTTGCTCCTTGAGGCTTCCTTACTGAAGGCTGCCTTGAGTCTGCTTTTCTATGCAAACAAACTTGAATTTGTTTGCATAGAAAAGCCAATTCAAGGCGGCCTTCAGTAAGGAAGCCTCAAGGAGCAACTATAAATACGACCCCTAATCTGATAAATCCATAAGATCTATGGTCACGTGACCAAAAAATCTGTCGCCTCTCGGATGCAATAAACAAACGCAGCATTACATCATAATTGCAACCATGAAGTGAATATGTGTTCTGTGACTGCAACCTAGAAGAATCGGCAAAATACAATCAATATAATACGAAAGAAACGTCGAAGCTTCTGCTCCTTCATTTTTTCATGGCAGGGATGTACTTCTTCAAGTCTCTGTAAATGATAGCGGCCATATTGTGGAAGCAAGATCTGTCCAATGGGCTGTCATTAGTTCAGCCAAATCATCATGGACAGATAGAGCGTTCAACAACAGGTGCCAATGATTGAATTATTTGATCAACGGGTGCTCTGTACGGTAAACATTCAGCCGAGACCGAGACGATTGTGGTGGATTAATTTGAGTCCACTGGTTCAGTAAACCATGAATATCCTCCGAAATGAAAGATCTGCCGAAAACCTCGCCATTGTCCATGAGATTGTTCAGGATAATCCGAGGCAGTCGATTTAGAATCGAACATAAATACTCTGCCTACCGCACACCACAACTTGGCGAATTCGTCGTCATAGCTTGGGATTGCACCGCAATCTACTTTACGTAGACTATGCCTGCACCAGTACATTATTCAATTGACCCTGGAATAGAAGGTAAACGACCATAGACAACTACGAATCGAAATAGGTCCTTAAGGATTTGAAAACTGACCCTAATATTCATCAAAAAAGAACATTTTCAGTGATGAGGCCCACTTCTGAATAAATGGGTGCGTCAACCAGTGAAATGATCAGATTTGGATCCATAGAAATCCACCACATATTACAGAATACTTCTCTATTCTGTGGCTCTGGCAGAAGT
Source organism: Myrrha octodecimguttata (assembly GCA_958510865.1). Classification (NCBI taxonomy): domain Eukaryota; kingdom Metazoa; phylum Arthropoda; class Insecta; order Coleoptera; family Coccinellidae; genus Myrrha; species Myrrha octodecimguttata. Next base: position 58,731,379 of record OY294056.1, read on the forward strand.
TCCAGTTCAGCCTGATCAATGAGCCAGAGTTATGTGAAATTGAACATCCAAGCGAAGCCACGATGCCACGTTGGATATATGCAAAAATGTTATTTTTCATTTAATACATATGGCAACCGATTGGTCTTTCAAACGAATACAAAATTTGTTGGCATCTCGCACACTGTAGCACCTTAAGCGCTAAATCCTAGTGACCTGAATGTAGTCTCACTAATAATTGGATTTGGCACTTGTGAGGTGTGTGTGGCCTTAAATGATGTATTGTGTGCGGTATTGAATAAAGCATGGAGGTAAGAGGTAAGTTCTTGAGTTCTTTTAATTCCATGGAATAAATAAATAACCTAAGACAGTTTTTTCGTTGAATGGCCAAGCAAAAAAAAAAAAATTCTTTGATGTTTCGAATTGAATTGGACAAAAAAAGTCTTTCTGAAAAATATTTCCTCAAGTTCAACATATCCTTGTATAAATTATTCTGGTTTATAGGTACCCTATATAATCAATGGAACGGATAAATCTTTATTTATATAACCAAGTTCACATACATTTGATTACAAAAATATTCCATATACATATAGAACTGCCCGAAATATAAAAAAAATATTAACTCTCATAGTTTTTCTCTCTCAAATAATAACATACAAATATATACACAAAATATGACTTCTTAATTACAAGTACTCACATAAAAATGGTCATTAAACATAGTAATAGTCTATATAACTCATGTTCATTCAACAACATGGTTGGATGGTAATTTCTCTCGAATATGTCCGAAACAAATGTAAATAACTGTTTTTGTGGACATCAACTCACAATAAAAATTCTTATGTACTAGCAAATAAATAGAGGCAAATTGCACTTTTTTGTGGGTGACTCATTTACTCCTTTTTACCCGGTGACGGAATGTTGGTTACTGAATTTACCGGATTGAATACCCATTGCTTAAAACTACTGATACTACTATTGGTAGAACTCAAAGAATCATTATCTTGATCGATTCTTTTCGGAGGTACAGGTGGCCTGATTCCACTGACAATTGGTAACCCTGATGGTATTCGAGAATTGGTCCGTATGGATGTTACTGTAATGTTTTTGTTATTTGTTGCCTTTTGATATTTGGATGTATTGGTCATTGGGGTGGAATGAACTGTGTATGTCATCGATTCGAATAGATCTTTTTCATTGTCGGAGCTCGTATTATTTTCTCTTTCAGGAGAAGTAGGGGGAGTTTTTATAGTTGTGGCGATCGGTATTCGAGATCTTGAAATATCCGTTTTCAGTGATTTTGGAGGTGATTTTTCGAAATTAGATTTCAAAAGTTCTACTTGAGATTGCCTTTTTTCTACGTTTTTACCCGAGCTCTCGTAACTTGAAGTGCTGAATCTCATTTCTGGTAGTTTTTTCAACTGTTCTTGTGCAATTTCTTGGATTTTATTGAGTTCTTTCTCAGGATCGATTTCATTCCTGAATTCGTACTTTGCAGACTTCGTTTCTTTCTTAGCATCCAAATCTTTAATTTCATAATTACCGATATAATTTTCGAATTCTGAGTTTTGTTGCGTATCAACTACATTTTTTGGCGGTAAGATTTCAATTTCGGATACGTTTGTTTTAGTACTTGAAGGAGTGACTTGAATTTCAGTTATGTACGTCAAACTAGAATGCTTTGCAGGAGTGGCATCTATATTTGATTTTTGACTAACGGGATCGCTCATTTCTGAATCGTTGGTTGGTCTTATGGTTATTGCATGTTTTTCAGGAATTCTCAAACTGTCCCTAAAACTCATTGCTTGTTCCATATCACCATTCAATGTATTGATAGCTTCAGCGATTGATACGTTCTTTATCAAATCGGGGGTACTTAAAGATATTTTACTTGTCTCTCCTTCGGTCTTCAAAGACTGGTTCAGTGCTGTAATGTACAGCTCACTTTCATTCTGTATGGAGTTTATGGCCTCTCCAGAAGAATCATTCACTGATAACTCCAAACTATGCAAATTAGATGAACCGTTTTCTGTGTGGACATTGTTAACAGTAACATTGCTGACGTTACTTGAATACTTAATCGACTCAATTGATTTTGCATCATCTGATTTCGGTCTTTCTAAGCTACCAAAAGAATGTCGACTGACCTTGATGTCGTCTGAAATATTAGTATCTCCAGGTAACATATAAGATTGATCTTGACTATTTAAATATTTTTCATTGTAGATAAAACTTTCAGTATTGTTCAAATAACTTGTTGTGGCGTCATTCAGGGTCTTTGATTCGTCAGTATTATTTATTGCTGTACATAATTCACCAGTCTCAGAATTACGCTCATATGCCAAATACGTATCTTCTTCATTATGAGAGGGTTCTTCAAAAGATTTACTACTTGTAGATACAACTGAATTAGAACTTATAAATTCTGGTTCTTGTATTTTTGTAGCGGATGCTTCATTGTTAAATTCGACGAACATTTCTTTCTCAGCATCTGGCTCTTTCATTTCAGGCGGAAGTGGTATTTCATTTTCCTCATGGGGTATCTGTTGTCTTCTGTGTGATTTTATTTTGTTCGGAAGTATCATTCTGTTGGATGTAGTGGTTATTGCTATTGATTTTGTGTTCGGATTCACATTTACACTGGATACCTCTATGTTATTTATTTCCTTCCTGAGATTATTTTCTGATTCAACTAGTGAAATGGCATCTGGAGGTGTTTCTGATACGATCATATCTTCAACTGTGATTGAATTCGCTACAATTTCTATTATAGAATCTTGATCGTTGGGATTCGGGACCATTTTTATTTGGGTCGAATTTTTACCGATGTTTTCTGGCAATTCGCCAGTTGCATTTGTGTGGTTATTTGGAGATTCATCTTTTCCATATGACATTTTTTTCGAGTTGGTTTCAGTGATTATTGTTGTAGGCTTAGAGACTTCGAAATCATTCGGTATTGCGTTTTCACTTAATTCTAGTTTATTAGCGAAAAATGTATGTTTATCCCTAGATATCGGAGTGACAGTTCTTTTATCTTGGGGTTTTTCTTCATCTAAATCATTTTTAAGTTCTTTCGGCCATATTTCGTTCTGAATATTCATTTTGTGTTTGACTTCTATAACAGGTGTTGATGTATTCGACGATTTCGTTCGAATTCTTATTGGATTGACTGGTTGTATATCTATCGATGTTTCAGTTTCTGTTGGCCATAGTGTGTTTTTAGGTTTCTGTGTTTCAGAAAATTCTGTTTGTCCGATATCGTATGCTATTTTCGTGTTTTCTACTGTCGATTGTATCATTTGAATATCATTTACTCCTTGTGATTCGTTCTTAATTTCATTGATTTTATTGACGACTGCATTCAATTCTGCACTGTCAATTCTGCAATTTGAATTTTCAAACGATTGGTGCTGATCGGAAACAAGCGATATGCTATCTTCATCTCGATTTCTGAGAATGGCATCCTCCAAGTTACCCCATTCTGTTGATTTCTTCAACCTGTTCCTTTGAGATGTATTCAGACCATCAAGAATCAGGGATAATCTAGGTTCCTTATTGAGCATCGCTTTGGCAGAGAAGTCTTCATCCGAATTCATGTCAAATAGTTCTTCACACTTGCCTTCCTTTTTCTTCTGTGTTAGATTTTGAATTCCTGCATCGGTTATATCCAAGCTTTGGGCTCTTTCTAGTGTTCCTGTGCTTGATTTCCTTGTTTTATGAATTTTCGTCAGATCACCGGTACTAGCAGTTTTTCTACTTTGTTTCTCTTCATTTTCGCTTTGATGAATTGTTATGTCGCTTGAATTTAGTTCTATAGTATTCACTGATGATTGGTTATCAGTTTCTTCCTCAGAATCGGAGCTGAACCCTTTCAATTTTTTTGGTTCAGTAGTGTTGTTGTCGTTTTGTGATGAATTTTCTTCGACTTGGGGTGAATATTCAGGTGGACTCGTTATTTCTCTGATGATTTCTCTGAAATTCATTGTTTCGAGAGGTTCCCTTGTTCTTTCATCAGTAGGAGGTGCTGGTGCCTTTCCTTTGATTTTCCTGAGTACTTTAGCTTCTTCTTCGCTGAATAATACCTCATCTTGACTCTTTCTATTCCTTCTAGCTGCAACAGCAGCGTATAACATATGACTAGGAATCTCCTGAGGTATACCATTTTCGTCCCTTTTCAAACCAGACCCATAAACACTGCCATTTCTATTGAATTGGTCTACCGATTGCACTGAGTCTTCAGCGTTTTGGACCTGAGCTGATCTTTTATCTACCTCATCGACGCCAGGATGGACATGTTTTTCAATGTTGATGTTATTGTCGTTCTGAGATGTTTCCGCAATTTTAGGGCTCTTTTGTAGGTCAGTAGGAAATACTTTAATGCCAAATTTTTGGTGTTTGTTTTCAGTCTTTTGCGTTTCTACCCTCATCTTTACCGGCTCAGCTTTCAGCCTCATTTCTGTTTCTGCAGAGGTTATTTTTTGTTCGAGTTGATTTTTCAGTTGCTCGTTCACCCGAATATGGTTCGGCCTTGGAGATGATGAATTTTTTCTCTCCAGTGTGGTTGCGTTACTGAGAGATTTATGAAGGGTAGAGTGATTTGAACCTGGCGAACTTTCTGTGAATAATCTCTTCCTACTCATTTTTGAGACCTGCAACAAAAATCCAATTGAAATAACCCGGTGGGCGTGCGTAAAAAAGTTTCACAAAGGAATCATACAGTAATAAATTAAAAAAATACTTTGTTTTCAACCACCATATTTTATTGAGGTTTAACACTGACCAGAGTTTCGTAGTTCTGCTACATTTTCGTACTAGTGTATCTCAAGTAATATAACAAGGTATTTGAATTTATTCTGCGAGCTTATTTCTTGAGAATTTCGAGAAGTGGGGAATTCTATGGGTCCGTCTGTTCGTTTAGAAGGTGTACTGCCGGGTTAATGAATACTTGTAGCTTTCCACCGATTCCAAAATGTCCAGTTTGTCGCTTTTCGGTACCAGATGAAGAATTTTGAGATTATTCGGAATAGGAAGGTAAGATTTGTTTCGAAGAAATTTATCGTAAAATTGGAGTTATCGTTCCGGTATTTAAATAATGCCTGGTGCATTTTGAACCTTTCTTTTCGGTTTGACCTTGAAAAGTCATATTTATAAACTCCTGCATGATCGAATTCGTTGTTTTTATTTTTGCAATAAAAAAATTGAATTTTCAAATTATATTTGTTAGTTATATTTGTCCGGAAATGATTTCTCCTTTTTTGCTCATGAGGAAAATTATCTTTTTTTCTAAGAAATGGTTAGTTTTGTCAATTATAATAATGGTATTAAATTCGATCCATTTGGCGATTTTGTCTAAAGAAATTGAAAAAGCTTTACGAATCATTTGTCTGTACCAGTAGTAGGTATATTTTGTCCATGGTCTGTACGCAGCTACTCTATAAGAATTAGGGTGGATTGAAATATTGCTGATGGCTGTATCTATCATAGTGGGGGTTTCTTGATATATCGAAGAAAATTTTATCGCTTTTGGGGGCTAATGTTACGTCCAGAAAATCTAGTTCGTTTTCATTCTGTAACTCCTTAGTAAAATTGACCTTATTGTGGAGGCCATTGAGGCAGTTCAGTATATTGTCTTGCTCTGAATATGTACCACAGAAGCATACCAATACAGGGTCTTTCACGAGGAACCTCACCCATATTTATACGGGAAACTACTGAACGTATTTTCATGAAATTCAGCACTTATAAGTATTTCACGATGCTGATGAAATCTAAAATATTTTCAAGGCATGAGCACCTCCGGTTTTTCCGGAAATGACGTCAACTTCCGTTTTTCAAATTAGAACACCATTTTTTTATTGCAGAAATAGATTCCTTAGAAAATTTCAATTTATTTTGATGTAACATTTTTCAGTTTTGGTTGGAAAATTCTCTCTGAGCGGGAAAATTCGAAAAAAAAATCGAAAATAGAGCTCCGCTGAAACAAGAATAACTTCGAGGTTTTTGGATGGAAAGTTTTCATTTTTGGGATTTTTCAAGATGTAAGATTGATGTATCCACTTTAGAAATCGAAATCGCGATTCATGATACAGGGGGTGAAAAAATCGCTTTCAAATTTAGGGATGACAAAATCGTGAAAAATCAATTTTTTCAAATTAGAACCCCATTTTTTTATGGCAGATATTGAATCTACGTTAAAAAATAATGTGAGTGTATGCATCACAGCCTTGCCCTAAAATGGATCTTTTCTGAGTTATTCACAAAAAACTGTTTTTCGTCTTGAATTTTCAGCTATTTCTTTTCCCTTCACGCCAAAAAGATGAAATTTTCAGGAACTGTTATTTGAACCATGCTGTAGATTTTTCACCCCTTCTTGAAACCGACTTCAAGTTACTATTAGGAGAACCATGGCAAACTCTCGCAGTTATAACTAGAGAAGATGCTCAAAGTTTTGACCGTTAATTTCTAGACATTTATTTATACGTCTCAGGAATGCTTCGTGCGTTGCTCTTCTTATTTCATCGGGAGGAAGAGATCTGCAAAAGTGTTTAAAAACCAAATTGAGTTTCAAAACTATGAATCTAAAAATCTAAACAAACCTGAACGCATTTCTGACTCGTTCTATGCAGTCCTCCTTATCAGTCAGGGGAGTTGAGTAGACAATATTTTTTATCCTACCCCAAACATAATAGTCTAAAGGAGTTAAATCGGGAGAACGTGTTGGCCAAAGATGTGGACCATTGTTCGCCAACCATCGATCTTCAAATAGCCTGTAGAGGATATTTGACACATTGAGTGAATTGTGTGGAGGCGCGCCATCTTGTTGATACCATAAGTCATTATGGTTCTGTACTAGCGGCTCAATTATTTGAGTCAATATGTCAGAATATCTATCTCCTAAGGGAGAACATTCTTTAAATAATGCAAACATGTGTAGTGTTCTATCTTACCAGTTAAAGTCCCATCATAAATGTGAACATCGAGAATTGCATTATTTTTGATGGCGCAAAAAACATTGAAACTCCAGGTCTCTTGAAAGTTCCATTGTCTGAAGTGGTGGTTGTTCTCTTCATCCCAATAATGACTGTTATGCCTATTGAAATAACCATTCTTTGTGAATTTAGATTCATCTGTCCAAATTATACAGTCCAAAAAGTTTTCATTCTCTTGAAATCGAATCATCATAGCTTCGCAAAACTCTGTTCTCCTGACGAAATCAGTTTCCTTCAAATGCTGTACCCTATTGAATTTATATGGGTGCATTTTATGTTTTTTTAATATTCTCCAAACACTCGATTGAGATAATCCCAGATCAATCTCGGCATCTTTGAGAGAATTTTGAGGATTCACACGAAAATATGCAAGAACTGTAATTTCGTTGTTCTCATCTTCTACTACACTTTTTTCTCTGTGTGTAGTTTTCTTAACGAAAGATCCGACATTTCTCAAGTTTGTCATGGTTCTGTTAACGGTATCTCTCGTTGGTCTGGGTCGGTCAGGAAACCTCTCAATGAACAGTCGAATCGTTCTATCTACAACTTTATTACATTCTCCATGAAGTAGAATGAGATTTAAATAATCTTCATTGGTAAAATTAGGCATAGTGATCGATTTTATAACTTAATACGAATTATCACCAAATTAATAGTAAACACAAAATGCTACTGAATAAAGAGGAATTTGGCAGATGTAATTATTGATATCTATCATTAAAAAAAAATAATGTAAAACATGGTAAGTTTTTGCATATGGTTCATAAGGAATTATTTATTTATCACTGGAGAGAAAACCGATGGCCGATTAGTTGAAATAAAGAGGTTTCCGATACAAATTCGAATCCAAATTCGCCATCTATTTAGGAACAACCTGTAACTTTTTTCTCTTGCATATTAGGGTAGTAAAATCTAAAACATGGTTTAAGTAACAGTTCCTGAAAATGTCATCTTTTTGGCGTGAAGGGAAAAGAAATAGCTGAAAATTCAAGACGAAAAACAGTTTTTTGTGAATAACTCAGAAAATATCCACTTTAGGGCAAGGGTGTGATGCATACACTCACATTATTTTTTAACGTAGATTCAATATCTGCCATAAAAAAATGGGGTTCTAATTTGAAAAAATTGATTTTTCACGATTTTGTCATCCCTAACTTTGAAAGCGATTTTTTCACCCCCTGTATCATGAATCGCGATTTCGATTTTTAAAGTGGATACATCAATCTTACATCTTGAAAAATCCCAAAAATGAAAATTTTCCTTCCAAAAACCACGAAGTTATTCTTGTTTCAGCGGAGCTCTATTTTCGATTTTTTTTTCCAATTTTCCCGCTCAGAGAGAATTTTCCAACCAAAACTGAAAAATGTTACATCAAAATAAATTGAAATTTTCTATGGAATCTATTTCTGCAATAAAAAAATGGTGTTCTAATTTGAAAAACGGAAGTTGACGTCATTTCCGGAAAAACCGGAGGTGCTCATGCCTTGAAAATATTTTAGATTTCATCAGCATCGTGAAATACTCATAAATGCTGAATTTCATGGAAATACGTTCAGTAGTTTCCCGTATAAATATGGGTGAGGTTCCTCGTGAAAGACCCTGTATATCGTATATTTATCTGAGCGAAAATACAGTAAGTAGGAGATAGATATAGGTCAGCACCTAGAAAATTATAATTGAGTAGATCCAGAATTGGTGTGAAATAAAACAAAAATATTGAGGTTGAAAATATCCATGAAAGGATAACACACGAAACAAAGGATAGCACGATGAATCCTTATAAGTGTCTTGAAGAGGAAAGAATCTGAAAGAAATTACCTCTTCTAAGTGTATGCTGGATGTACTACGGTATATGGGATGGCTTGGACGATCACTTTTTGATGAAGAACCAAATGAAATCTTGCCGCCTCTCGCTGCAACTGTGATTTCATACGGACTAGCAAAGCTCAAAATGTTGAGCGCATCTTCGTAAACAATATGTTCAAAATTAATGGTCACACTGATTATCCTGTCACCTGAAAAAAAATTATATACATAGTTAGTCAATGCAATATTAAATGAAAAAAATACTATTTCATAGAGAAAAGTATAATTTTTCTTTATCACGTATCACTATGAGTTTACTAGTTATTTTTCTTTGAAGTTAAATTTGATTTCAACACTGGACGTATCTACCGAATAATTGAGCGGATTCCAGCCATTGAGGAATTTGACCTTCGCAATAAATCACCAAAACTCCTAAGTTCATAGAAATTATTTGTGGAATCTAAATTATATATCTCGAAAATAAAATTTTTGAAATAAATTATCTGAAAAGTTTCCAGAAAATGATATTTTCAATTTTGTTACGATTTGATTCCCAAAAAATTCTGCAGGACATTAGCCGTAGTATTTCCTAATAAAAGTATCAGATCAATAAAAACAGTATTCTTTGAGTTCTGGTGGGAATCAAACGAAATTTCGAATGAACTCTGGAACTGTTAGGCGGATTTTTTCGATTAACAAAGGGAACCGAGACATTCACACCCCACACCTTTCCTGACAGTCTTTTCAGAAGGTTCAGTGGTTATGACCACTGAACAGACAGAATTGAGTTTGAACACAATTTTTCTATTGGTGAAAGTTAGTCGTTAAAGCCAATTTGAGTCAAAATTCTTCAATTACAGATATTTCGGCAGTATGATAATGCTTTTGTTTCCATTGGATAAATGGGAATAAGTGACAATGCAAATGTGTATTTCATTTCGGTTTGATTGGATATGCAGGGTGTTTCACCATGAACTGGACAAACATATAAGAATATCTATTGGTTTTCATTTTGTAGCCTTCCAAAGATTCCGCTCGGAGTACTTACTTTACTCGGCTGTATATGTTTGTCCAGTTTATGGTGAAACACCCAATATTTTGGGAATTCTTATATTAGCTTAACCTCGTTGTATCAATGTAATAGAATCTTCCAAAGTCATTTTAATCATCTTCATTATTCATGAATCCTCTCCGAAATCTTGGCTCAATTATAAATCAAATTTTGCGAGACCTCAAATTGGCGAATGTTCCAGTGATAATACTAAAATTCTAGAAAAACACCGATGATGGTAGTCGTTCCCAAAATGTCACATATTCGCGTATTGACTGAGCTATGCAAACACACCTTCATTTCCTGCGAGGTAAAAATTTGGTGATCTTTTTTTTATATGGTCCCCACAGCGTAACCAATTATTTTTTTCAGAATCTACCAAACCTTCTGTAGAAATCTACTTTTTTCTACCAAAGTCAATTACAGAAATCTACTGAAAATCTACTGCTGCCTAAGAGCAGTCTTTAGCACTTTATGTTGGAAGGAAAGTGGAAAACTTTAATGTTTCGTGCAATTTGAAAAAATATCGCAGTAATTAACATTCGCTAAGCAAAAAAAGCTAGAGAACCACTGCCGTGAAGCCAGCAGCTTTTGCGCGCATGTTCAATAGAGATGACCGCTTTGGCAACGAATTTGAACATGCGCGCAAAAGCAGTTGCCTTAATATACGGCAGTGCTCTCCTAGGGTTTTTTTCAATAAAGTACTGGATTTCAATTCGATCTAATCTGTATATTTGGAAATATTGAGAAAATAAAATTTTGAATGGGTATATCTACGGAATCATTGGGCGGATTTTACCCATTCACAAATTCAACCTTCGTAATTAAGCCCTAAATCTTCTCTACAAATATCGAGTTTCTAGGTCCTTTCTTCCAGAAGATGACGGCCGACCGTAAACACAATAACTTCCAAAAGAAAGAACTTAGAGATTAGATATTTGTAGAGAAGATTTGGACCTTAATTACGGAGGCCGAATTCGTGAGTGGGTAGAATCCACCCAATGATTCCGCAGATATTCTTATATATTCACCTAAATGAAAGGCTCTTCCGTTTCGGATGGAAACGATAAAAATGCGGGAAAATGTAGCGCACACACGCACCTATGATGGGCAATACGATATACTTATACTACAGAGCCATCTATACGAGTTGTGCTATTTTATCACATGATTCATGCGATTATAGTTAGGTTAGGTTAGGTTGTGCCACTTCTCAACTCAGACAGAAGCGTTTTACTGCTTCAACAGTTGAAAGTAGAATTCTACTAAGATAGTTCGAAATACTACCAAAATCTACTGCTCAATTTCTGTCTACTAACAATGATAAAATTATAACGAAAATCTACCAAAAAAGTAGATTTCTAAAAAAATTGGTCACGCTGGGTCCCCATGAAATCTTGCATGAACCTTCAAGCTATCATTATTCAATCAAATACTAGATTTCAATTCAGTCCTTAATTGGTTTTTGAAATAATAGGTTTATTGAAAATTTGAATGCGAAATCATTATGCGGATTTCACTCATTCACATTTTAGGTATATATCATAGGTATATTTCTTCATTTAGAGTGGACAGACATATTAAAAAAAAATATAGATTTTCATTCGGAAATTTTGAGTTTTTGCAAGCATGACCTAGGGGAGCAGCGTGCTATCGTTTTGTATAAATGTCTGTATTTTTAGATTTTCGAGCCGAAAATGGTCTCAAGCGACTAGGTTGGACTCACTTATGACGACTCCGGTGTCAAAATCGATTCTGTCCGGCCGGTCGTTACCACGATTAAAGGCATACGGAAGATTTTATTGACTCGAGAATTTCAGAACTGGTTGCATCTCGAAATGCGAAGGCTAAATTCGTTAATGGGCAAAATCGGTCGAACGATTAAGGAGTTATTGCCATTTGAAATTTTGAGGTTATTTCCCTGATTTTTGAGAAACACTGAAGCGATCGAATTGAAACTTGGCGGTTGGTTGGAGCATAAGGGCTCACAACTTTTTGCGAAATTTTGTTGAGATCGTGCAATTAGTTAAATTTTGAAATTTTTTTTCTCCGAAACTGTAACACTTTGAAGAAAATGTTCGTCGTAGCTTGAACTATTTATTTCACAGCAGTGTATCAAATTTCAGTTGGATACGATAATAATTTTCGAAGATATTGTGAAAAAATATGTCAAATTTCGTGGTTTTTTCTCGACATCGTTGTTTTTTTCGGAATACCTCAAAGAGTCCTGATTCAACCATGATGAAACTTGGAAGCTAGTTTGAAAATGCTGATTAACAACTTCGTTCAGAATTTTGTGATGATCGTGGCATTAGAAGAATTTGAAAAAAAAATTAAAATTTGTTTCTTTTCCAAATACTCAACATTCTGTGATCTTCCGATCATAATATCCCCATGAATTCCTGTATGAACCTTCGAGCTGTAATTTTTCGATGAAGTACTGGATCTAATCTGTATTTACTGTATCTAATCTGTGTTTACGGTCGGCTGTTAGGGCCACCGTAAACAAAATAACTTTCGAAAGAAACAACTTAGAAACTCCATATTTTTAGAGTAGGTCTGGACCTCAATTACGAAGGCTGAATTCGTGAATGGGTAAAATGCATCCAATGATTCCGCAGATACACCTATTCAAAATTTTATTTTTCCAATATTTCCGAAAATACAGATAAGATCTAATGGAAATCCAGTACATCATCGAAAAAAACCTGGAAAAGCACTACCGTGAAGGCAGCAGCTTTTGCCCGCATGTTCAAATTCGTTGCCAAAGCAGTCATCTCCATTAAACATGCGCGCAAAAGCTGCTGCCTTCACGGCAATGCTTTTCTAGATTTTATAGGTTTGATTTGTTCTATTTGATAATCCTCGCATGAACGCCCGGTATATTTTCGGTCCAAATACAAACACTTCTATACTACTAGATATAATAGAAAATACTTTTACTGCAGAAATATTTAAAAAGGTGCGACTCCCTGTCGACACGATTTTTTTCGTAGGAATTCAAATAACTCAGACGATTTTTAATCATGCTATCTAATGATGCAATAATATACTAGGTGTGCCCTTTGAAATAAGAAAAAAGTAAGTTGTTTCCGGTAAAATCAGAAGTTAAAGAGGTGTGAAAATATTTTACGGAGCAACTATATTGTCGGACAACACCAGATGGTTTTTCCTTTAAACAAAAATGCAGTAATTTTCATGAAAAACCTTTAAAACATTACATTTCAAACATATAATTTCAATATTATATTTTTCAAAAATGTTTGATCACCTAACAGTGAAAAATAAAAATGGGGATTTGCATTTAAAGGGATTTGTCTTGAGTTCACGATATGGCAACGTCGAATGTGTTACTTTGCTTAGGAAAATAGAGATAGCTATACTTCGATCTGGTTAGAGTAGAAGACAACGACCAAGGAATAGTAAAAGAAGAGCACAGACTGTCATACTGTCATATTACTGACAAATCTCAAACGGAAATTGTTTGGTTATATTGACAAAGAACACATGTGTTCCACAGAATAGGAATAAATATTTCATTATTCTATAGCAGAAAAAGCTATTCTACTAAACACCGTTGTCACTTCGTGCATGCCTGGCAAATCCCAAACCCCAATTTTGAAATCTGATTTTGAATACTTTCTGAAGGTAATTTGGGAAAATGATGAATCAAACCAATAATAATTATGTTCAAATTTGCATTTGCAGTAATGAGCCAAATTCAGGAAAAACCCCCATTGTCAGCACAAAATTATGATGAATTCTCCATAATCGTCTGATAAAGCATCGTGGTGAATCCCCCTGTATAAACATAACATCCACTCAGGTGTAAGTTAAATGTTTCGATGAACCGGAACATAAGAATTCACTCTCGGAATACTAACATCAACAAAACTTGAAGAGGATTTCCTTTACCTTCCCATCCGAACTGCATGGGTTGATTGTTATGCATTAGTCATATTATTTTCCTTGTAGGCGTGAGATCTACTCATCGATACTACATGAAACATGCACAGACAATGTATTCAAAAGCCTCAATGAATGCATGGAAAATTTGTCTAAATTTCAATGAATTACCGCCTACCTGCTTTGCTAGGAAATTTATTACAGCATATTTCATATTACCCACTATTTATTTGTGCTTAAATGAATATGTATCAGTAGACTTAATACATATAATAATTGATTATGATTGTACATAGTATTTTGTACCTGAATATTATGAATATTCTATTAGTTTTATGGAAACTATGGCAATCTCTACTATTAATATGATTGAGTCTTTCAATGGAGTGACCGAAGGAAGATCCTTCTGCGCGCATGTTCTAGAGAGACAAGTGCTATCGTTTAGTCTAAATTTCATTGAATTACTGCCTACATGCTTTGCTGGGAAAATTATTACAGCATGTTTTATATTACCCACTATATTTATTTGAGCCTAAATGAATATGTATCAATAGATTCAATACATATAATTATTAATTATGTTTGTACATAGTATTTTGTACCAGAATATCATAAATATTTTATTGGTTTTACGGAAACTATGGCAATATCTACTATTTATATGATTGAGTGCATCAATATGTACCTACATGCTTTCAATTGAATTCGAAAAACTGTCTTTCAATTCGCAACTACTGCTAAGCGATACGCCCTCTGGTGATATAAATTCGAACACCTCCAAGCTAGTAGTTTTTCGACGTGCCCGTTATTCTAACGTATTTTGCTCACTTTTGGAGTTCATTTTAGAGCTTTTCTGTTGTTCTCCGAGTTTAAATTTTGGTATACCGAAACTGTTTATAATATTCATCAATCGATTCCTTTCTTTCCGATAAAAATTTTCGATTGTATTAATTCGAAATGGCATCCTCCCGAAATGACTATTGTTGTGTGCCTCAACTTAATGTTTTTCATGGTCGAAGAAGAAAGGATCATCTACTGCCTCAAGTTTTCATTTTTTCCAAAGCCAAATGAAAGTAAAGTTAATTTGGAAACAGCAGGAAACTCAATGATAGAAGAAAAGCCTAGATTTTGAAATTGAAGATTGGAAAACAAGTTACGAAATACATGAAAGTATGTTCACTGCATTTCTCTGAAGATGTTTATTTTCATAAAGGTAAATTATAATGTATTAATTTCGAAACAACTTCATGTCCAGATATTTTAGGTGTAAATGAAAACAACGGAATTTTGATGAAAAATGGTGATCCTGCAGAGAAACTACCGAGCACTTCTGCAGCTACCTACTTCACAAGCTACACAAATCATATTCAAGGAGAGTGATCTAGTTGAAAACCTGACAAAAACTTAATATACTGTTATAGTTGATAATAGCTGGAGTGATTCATATAAATACATCGATATTTTTCATTTCTAGATAGGTAGGTAGGTTGAACCAGCTGTGACATTTTTCATTTTGTAGGTCTTGAGCTGCTGTGATATGAAAATAAAATCAATTATATGTCTATCTATTCCCTTACCTTTCTTTCGAAATACGATGCAAAAGAACTAAAGCAGAAAAGCTGTCTTTTCATTTTATTTATTCACTCATTTGTTAACAGAGAGAACGAGTCATATCATTCAGATTGATTCTAGATTTACCACATAATATGGCTTGCATTCAGCACTTCTTCACATTGATAAGAGTCCTTGAATTACTTATTGAGGTGCCTATTTTTCCAGAAATTCAAGTACTTAGATATTGGTTCATTTTAATCCACCAAGCAACAGACACTAAAATAACATCGAAATTATCCTCCAGGGACGATTTGAAGCACGATTTTATAACGTCATCCAAAAGAAAAGTCCCTTCTCAAAAAATCTTACACAAAATTATTACAATTTCTTTGAATATTCTAGATCTGCCTAATAAATATTCGTTCTCCACCACATTTCTACGGTTTGTTTACATAAAACTACTAGCTTGGACAGATTCCAAATTTATCCGTTAGGGCGCTGGCATCTTCGCAGAAGTTCCCAATGGAGTGGCCAAAGGGAGATTCTTCTGCGCGCATGTTCTAGGGAGACGGAGTGCTATCGTTTTGTCCAAATGTCTGATATTTCCGAATTTCGAGCCGAAAATGGTCTAAAACGACTGGGTTGGAGTCACTGATGACGAATCCGGTGTCAAAATCGATTCTGTCCGGCCGGTCTAGAAAAGCACTGGCGTGAAGATAGCAAATTGGTTTACCTAACGACCATTTCCTTTGAAAATGCGCGCAAAAGCTGCTGACTTCACGTCAGTGTTTTTCTAGATTTTCAACAATGAAATTTTAATTGGAATCGAGCCCAAATGATTTGTAGAGACAAAAAATCTAGTAAAAGACATCGACATCATAGTAATTTTCCGAAGTTGTAAAATGGTCCAATTTTAATAAAATGTTTAGTTGTTATTATTTTCCATCTGAACAGCTGAAGTTAGTGCTTGAGTATTTTCTTTTAAGAGTAAACAATACCTCGAATATAGCGGGGTGACTTTTTGGAGTTCGGTTTTTTCAAACAAATTTTTTGGTGCAAATGGTTGAAAACAATCGTAAGAATGGGTAATGTTGCCACTTTTTTATATTCAAGAATTTTCGGGAAAATAAAACTGAAATGGAGTGAAAAATGGGAAAATAACTAACATTGCGCATGCTCACAAAAGAATAAAGTACAATTTTTCAAGAAAAACTCACCGACGTCGCAGAACGGCAACCTGTTTTCTCCTATAAACGTCGGAATTTTTCCGAATTCTAAGATTTCACGCGGCTATTGGCAACGTTAAAACATGAACACCGCGATTCAGGTGCCTAACCTTGAGATATTAACGAGCTTTAATGAACTTGAACGTGGCTGTGTTGCCTAGTCACAATTCAACACCACGTGCATGGTATTGTTTGCTCTCAAGTGAAAAAATTATGAAATAATGAAATGAATCCTTCGTGATATTATTGATTGCTTGACAGGGCCGTAGCTAGAGATGACTTTGAGGTAGGGCAATGGAGATTGAAGGGAGGGCACTGAAATTTCCATCGATCTAATGAACTTTTAATTATATGGTCTTTGCTTTTTTGAGGTAGGGCAATGGTGTTTCGAGGTAGGGCATTGCCCTACCTTGCCATTCTTTAGCTACGGCCCTGTTGGTTGATCGTCTAGAAAGATGCTTCAATTCAGTCGATAACTCTGTATTTCCGAATGACTCAAAGCATAACATCAGTCCAACTCATGAAGAATTCAAAATTTTTTTAACTAAATGTCGGTGAATATAACTCCGGGTGCTCTTGAATGGTTTTAAAACAGTATTTGATTTGAGTTTGCAGCAGGCACAAGTGTCATACAAAGTGGGAGGTAACTAATCCCTTATCTTTCAGCGTTAGTTACATATTTCGCAACCAATGTTTCCCTCATCGAGACACATATCGTAACAGTAACGTTATTTTGCAAACAAGTATCAATTAGATTTCCCCACGTCTCGACTGACAGCGGACCGTAAACACAAACGAATCTCCAAAATAAACAACTTGAGAAATAGATATTGGTAGAATATTTTGGAATTCATTTACGAAAGTTGAAGAAATGAATGATGTGAATTCGTTGTATGATTGTTGTCTTTTTTCCCAAATGCCTGGAAAGTTTAGAATTTCAAGTCGAAAATTGTCTCAAACGAGTAGGATGGATCGACCAGTGAAGAATTTGATGTCAAATTCAATTCTGTCTGGTCATCCAGCTGGTCAAATGCGCTCTAACTTTTGGAGAAGAAGACCCAGAGTCAGGGGAATCGGGTGCCCAAAAATCTCGGTTTCAAACTGATCGCATGAAAAGTTCCTGAGATATAGATGAAATAACCTAAAACAATTAAATGAGTGTAACTGCAAAAACGTCTGACCGATTTGACCCATTAATGGACTCAACGGGTGCATTATATGATGCTCTTCCCGTTCTCAATTTAATGATGCGACGCATTTATTTTGACATCGGATTCTTCAACGTTGAGTCCAACATAATAGCATTAGCACTCTGTTTCCTAGAACATGACCGCAAAAAGATTTTTTATGGCATTCTGGAAGGTTACCGCTCACATGCATAATATTGACCTGGCCGATGATGAAGAAGGCTGTATGCCCATCGTTTCAGGATAGCTATGGAAGTAAATATACGAGTAATAATGGGGGTTTTTCCTGAACTTGGGTTATTACTTCAAATGCAAATTTGGACATAATTATTATGGGTTTGATTCATCATTTTCCCAAATTACCTTCAGAAAGTATTCAAAATTAGATTTCCAAATTGGGGTTTGGGATTTGCCAGGCATGCACGAAGTGACAACGGTGTTTAGTAGAATAGCTTTTTCTGCAATAGAATAAGGAAATATTTATTCCTATTCTGTGTTCTTTGTCAATATAACCAAACAATTTCCGTTTGTAATTTGTCAGTAATATGACAGTATGACAGTATGTGCTCTTCTTTTTCTATTCCTTGGTCGTTGTCTTCTACTCTAACCAGATCGAAGTATAGCTATCTGTTTTCCGAAGCAAAGTAACATATTTGACCTCCTTTTCTTTCCGAGAAAGCTGAGTATTCAAAATCAGATTTCAAAATTTTGGTTTTTAGTTTGAAGGGATTTGCCAGGCATGCACGAACTGGCAACGGTGTTTAGTAGGATAGCTTCTTCAAATATAGAATAATGAAATATTTATTCCTATTCTGTGGTACACAAGTGGTTTTTGTCCATTTAACCAAACAATTCGTCATTCGTTTCCGTTTGCGATTTGTCAGTAATATGACAGTCTGTGCTCTTCTTTTTTTATTCCTTGGTCGTTGTCTTCTACTCTAACCAGGAGTGCGTTCACAATTGTCAACCCGAGTTGTTCGTCTCACCTCGGTTTAATGTAACGGACGACGCACGGTAAATCATCCTCGTTCACGATTCGGTTGTCAAACTTTCGTTTGTTATCATAACATAACCTAAAAAACTGTTTTGATTTTGACTAACAAAATTTAATTCTATTTTATTTTTGGAATGGATCCTGCAGTTGCATTTTTTTGTTTGGAAGATTCGTCCTCAGATAGCGAGGTAGAAGATGATTCTGTTGTGGAGATGGTGGCATTAAGTTGCAGTGCACTTACGCAATGTGTTAGTGGAGAGCCAAAAAAAAAAGTTGATAGAAGAAGCTGGCTTTATGAAAATATTGACAAATACTCTGACAAAGAATTACAGCAGCACTTCAGAATGAGTAGAGAAGCTTTCCGCAGTACCGATTGTCCATCCTCTGAAATAATTGGTAACTTAGTATTTTCGTCAACTACCAGATTGTGGGAGTTCGTTGAAATAGTCTCCATAATGATGTATTATCAAATAATAAAATAATGACCGACTCAAACTGTTGTGATTTCGAATTGACAAGTGAACTGCGCAGCCGCGACAAATTTTCACCAACTATTTTCTGGGTTAAAAAGTTGATCGCTCGGTGAGTTTCTACCCGAATCGCGGACGAAGATAAATTTCACCCGACGACAATTGTGAACAGTCGCATGACCTCAGGGCGTCATCGTGCGATCGTTAGACGATAATTGTGAACGCACCCCAGATCGAAGTATAGCTCTCTTTGTTTTCCTAAGCAAAGTCACACATTTGACGTCCTTTTCTTTCCAAGAAAGCTGAATTCGACGTTGCCATATCGTGAACTCAAGCCAAATCCGTTTACATTTCAAAACCTCATTTTTATTTTTCACTTTTAAAGAAAAAACCCCCATTGCTCGAGATTTTAGATAAAGTTACCCTAGAACTGAACTGAAGAACCTGTCCTCTAGTGAGATAATCAGTTTTATTCAAAGGGTATAAGTATGATGAACAAATATTTGATAATTCTTACGCTATGGAAAACGGCTCATAGCCTCATGAGGAGCTTCATTGATTTGAATCTTACCTGAATTTAATTTTCCAGACTCAAAAGCAGGTCCTCTATGTAAGATATCTTTTATGTAGATGCCCTCTTTCATGTTACCACAGATATTGAAACCGAGTCCTGCGAAATCTTGACTTTTGAGGGATACAACTTTAACTTCCTGTTCCCTAAGGGAAGAATCATCCATAGTTTTCTTCTTATCTGTTTTCAAGGTGAGGGCGGAAATGCCAGACCAGTTGTTCCATTTTTGCTTTCCAATTTTTTCGGGTTCAATCTTGGCTGATGGTCTTTCATGCGATTTCGCGAGAAGTGTAGTATCTGAAGAAGAGAAATGGTTTTTTTACTCATTCGTAATAATACTGCCATTTACAACAGTGAAAAGTTACAAACATCGATCAAAGGATATTTTGGGAGTATTATGCAATATTTTTTAGGTTTTTCCTAAGACTAAAATCTGAAAAACAATAATTAAAAATTATTAGTGACAGAAAATCCCCTTTCGTATTCCGGGATTCAAACGGGACAGTTTCTAGAAAACTGTTGCCTAATGAATAATATCGGAACAATATAAACGATAAACGGAGTGAACTGTTTCAAGGTAAACAGTACGCGTCAAAATTATGGAACAAATTCATTTTCTCAGAAGAAAAATATTTGGCAACAAAATCCTTTAACAGGTCAATTTCTGTTTCACTTTTACCAAACTTATATGCATTTTTGAAGGATTTTTGTGCACCCTGTGTCATCCCCATCAACCCTCTGAATTTTTTGAATAGGGTAAGTAGGTCATGTGGTACTTTTTTGGCAAGGTCTTTGTATCTTCTTTACAGGCGTGTAGAAATTTTCAAGAAAAAATTTGTTTTTTGAAAAATTAGTTCAAAGAGGTTTTCAGTATGTGCACTTTGTCATGGCTCATTTACTTTGAGACGATGGTACCTGATGAAATTTGTCACCGAGTGAAAGTCGACCATTGCAGTTTTGTTCATGCACAACTTTCAACCCCCTCACGTGAAAAATTAGAATGTGTGAAACACTGCGCTTCAGTTATGATCTTAAGTAGGTATGTTATATTATTAGTACGTTTCTAGAAACGTTGATGGGGATGCCACAGGGCGCAACAAGAATCCTTCAAAAATGCATATAAATTTGGTAAAAGTGAAACAAAATTGACCTGTTTCAGGATTTTGTTGCCAAATATTTTTCTTCTGAGAAAATGAATTTGTTCCATCATTTTGAAGCGCACTGTATATCTGACTACTTTCCTTCATAAGAAATTGAAAGAAAATCTGCAGATTTATTTTCTTTTATTGTCTGATGAAAAACTTAGATATAGAATTTGAAACTTCACAGTCCACTTTGTTGATCGTTTACATTATTCAGATGTTGTTCAATACTCAAAATTTTTTTCTAGAAACTGTACTTGACAAAAAGGTTGAAATACGCAATCTGCATGGGCGTTTTCTATATATGACAATTTCCATTTGTTATCGAAAGATCTCTTTAAATATTGGGGGTAAAACCTGAAATATAGTACTAAGTTTATTTGCAATCAACTAAACCGAAGGGCACGGCCAAATTCCGCGAGAGATAGCGATATCGCAAGGCGGCTTCTTGCTTATTGATAACACTGTCAGCAGTTAGAGTTAAGCAAATAAATTATTTCTGGGATAAATTAATGCTCAGGACTAAACGAATCTATTTTACAGGCACTACTGCCACCTCTAGCATCGACGTTGCTGAAATTTTCGAAAGCTAGAAGTTGACTCGTGATATAGAAATCTCACATGCATTTGTGCCGTAACCTAACACAATACATGTGAAAATACCTATCAGATTCAGCTGAAACTTCGAAGAACTCTTCAAGCCTTAATCTGTATGATTGGAATTATAGAGGGGCCCCATCTCTCAGCCCTTCTTGAGTCACGCGAGCCTTTTTCCATCCTGTTTGTATCAATCACCAAATGCTACCGGCCTGTAACTTCTGATCGAATCAGTACACGTGCAGAGGGCGCTAGCGCTCACGCTGTACCCAGCAGATACCCTCAAGGTCTTATAACATCCGATGATCAATTCGCGAGTTTTGAATAATTCGGTATTAAAAATAGTCACATCGGGACTCAAGGTCGAAGCGGGAGAAACGAGTCAGATCACCTTCTATGTCACTCGCTATTGATTCACAAACCGATACAGCCGACGCTGTCTATTGGTTTGCTAGAGAGAAAAGTGCACGAGAAGAGAGAGAGATTGGATGTATCCCGGTAGTCACAGAAGCCGCGAAGTTTCGTCCGTTTAAACAGCCGACATGCGGAGCCAAATTCAAAAGATCATATTCTCGTTGAAAATTGAAATTTTTGTGTCTTGCGCTCTGATTGGTGGCGTCTGCGATAGTATGAATTACAACCGGTATCCCCCAATTTGGTTTAATGATCTAGTAGGAAAACAAATAAATATGAAAGCACCATATTCTATTAACTTTACTTATATGTAAATGAAATGACCGCATCAGAAACCTATGAATGAAAAGGTTACCATAGAAAATCAACTGAAGTTCTGGTGACAGAAAATGAACAGGATGAACCAACTTCCGTGAATGAACATTTTCTGGAATGAACCGAAAATATTTACAGAACGGAAAATCAACCGAAATATCCAAGTTAATTTACGGTACCTAACCTATGCAACCTATATTGACATCATTGACGTGAAAATCGTCTTTGAACACAATTTTCAACCAATCACCATGATTTTCGGTTGCCATATAGAATCGAAGTCTCCTACTTGATGTAATCTGAATTTTTGAAAATTATGAGGAAAAGTGTTCAGAGCTAAATCTGCGAATTCAGTAGGTGGATTTAACCCATTCACAAAATGAACCTCCGGAATTTAGCTTTGAAGCTAATCTGCATATCGTGTACCTAAGTTGATTCATTTTAAAATCATTGTGCAGTCATCGTTAAGTTTCCCCCTGCCGCGCTCCGCTACTGAGGACTTTTGAAAATTAAATGAGTACATCTGCGAAACCAATTGTTGGATTTCAGCCATTCACAAATTGGGCCCTCCATAATTAAGCTTCGCCCCTGTTCAATGATCGTATCCCTAAATTGATTAATTTCAAAATGATTGTGCGGTCGTTATAGTAGTTTTCCCCTTGTAGCGCACCGCTACTGAGGACTTTTGAAGATTGAATGCATTGTTTCATTAAACTTCAACGAGTGTAAAGAAATATTTTCAACCGTTAATGTAAATGAACTGGCCGAAGCTGTTTTGCAACTATAAAAACGCAATATGTTCGTTTCATTTTTCATTCAATCTGAAGCTGGTTCAAACAATGGAAAAGCAGGAGGATGGTGTGGTTTGACTTAAATTATTCATCGAAAATCGAATTTTGTTTTTGTCTCCTTCTCATCGGTAACATTCAATTCAAGGGCAGTCTGATCTTTTTAAATTCCGCAAAAGGAGCAGTTTAATGCAACAAATACCTGATACCCAGCTCACCAAGACAAAATCAAGGTTACCTCTTTATGAAGATTTAGTAGGTATGTTGTTCTTTGTTCCTGTGATTATTAATTCTTTATCGGATAATGTTAGTTATTCATGAAACAATGCATGAGCCAAACACTTCAAAATAATTGAAGATATATACAGGTATTTAACCATAAACTGGACAAACATATACAGTGCGCGTCAAAATTGTGGAACAAATTCATTTTCTCAGAAGAACAATATTTGGCAACAAAATCCTGAAACAGGTCAATTTTTGTTTCACTTTTACCAAATTTATATGCATTTTTGAAGGACTTTTGTTGCACCCTGTGCCATCCCCACCAACCCTCTGAATTTTTTGAATCGGGAAAGTAGGTCATGTGGTACTTTTTCGGCAAGGTCTTTGTATCTTCTTTACAGGTGTACAGAAATTTTCAAGAAAAATTTTTTTTTTGAATCCTGAATTGGTTCTGAAGTCGGAACTAAAACAAAGCTTAAGTGATCAGGAAGTCTGTTGAACATTTTCAAAGAATTATGAACATGTGTGTTCTGAGTCCTCGTCAATCGATTGATTGGGGCCACGAATTTTTCCCTGGATCTTGTATGATGGTCGTGCATCTGTCCATGTTTAACAAACATACTTCTTTTTCCGTTGATGTACATAATACAGTCCAGTATGTAACAACATGGTAACGTGAGTATTTTGTATTTTATGAAAATTGGCTTGCAGCTCGTTCTCCGAGCGATTCCTGCTATCAACCTCAATGCGTTTTTCTGCTTCATGCAGCAAACAATATTTCTTCATCTACAGTTACGTCGCAGACCAGATCGTTTATATGAATTGAAAATAAAACTGGTCCCAGCACAGATCCCTGAGAGACGCCCGATATGATTTTTCGTTTTGTGGACACACTGCCATTTGAATCCACCACCTGTTGTCGATCTTGTAGATAGGAAGTCATCAACTCCAAAGCTTTGCCTCTAACACAAATATGATGTAATTTTGATTGTAGGT
This sequence comes from Myrrha octodecimguttata, assembly GCA_958510865.1. Taxonomy (NCBI): domain Eukaryota; kingdom Metazoa; phylum Arthropoda; class Insecta; order Coleoptera; family Coccinellidae; genus Myrrha; species Myrrha octodecimguttata. The sequence goes on from OY294056.1 coordinate 58,755,595, forward strand.
TTTGGTGATTGACGCAGTCAAAGGCTTTGCTTAGATCCATACATGTTATGACTGCCTCTTCTGATTCTTCTGAATCATCTAATGCTCTCGTTATGAATTCTATTATATCAGCTAGTGCGGTTGTTGTCGGATTTTGATCTTCGGAATCCATGTTGCTGGGCACTTCGCAGTCAATTAGCTTCTAAGTATGAGACTAGCCTTTTTTTGATAACAGACTCGAATATTTTCGAAATGGCTGGTAGAATTGAAATTGGGCTGTAGTTGTCGAGTACATCTTGATCGTCATTTTCGTGAACTGGAATTAATCTGGCAATTTTCAGCTCATCTGGAAAGTAGCCCTGTACGAAGCAGTTATTCACTATTTTAGACAATCGTCCTGCCAAGCAGTGAACAACTTTTTTTCAGCAACCTCACCGAGAAGCCGTAAACATCTCTCGTCGATTTAGTTTTCAGTTCGTAGACAATGCGCTGGCGACTTCCTTAGGCGTAGTTGGTGTCAAGAAAATTAAGTTCGGGTGTTTCATTTTCTTTTTTTTCATAAGTCTCTCACTTGTTTCTGAATAACCACTCGTCAACTGTATAACGTTCAGTTTGTAGCTTTGGCAATGTTAATGCTCAAATTTCGAATTTCTTGGAAAGTGTTGTCATAACCAGACATCCATCATTTTATTTCGTCGATACCTAGAAGTCTACACGAGAGTTTATTCAACTAGGAGTTGTCAAACAAAGTATTAATTTTTTTGTTCTTGAATGTAAATAAAATTTTCTGAAAATGTTATCCTTTCTTTCTTGATTAAAGAATACCACATTGCCTAAAAATGGAATTATCCAGGTTATTCTTTCTGAACGTATCAACTCTAATGTCACTGATGATTTATCGTTTCATTCTACTAAAAAACCTTAAAAAGTACTGACGTGAAGTCAGCAGCTTTCAAGCGTTCGTTCACATTGGGAAATGGCGACTTGGAAATTTCAGTGAAATTTAAATGAAATATGAGAATTTCTTCAAAATTTTCCATGGATAATTCTTCCTATTGACACTATTCGTCTTCCAACCAATTTCATTCCGATCAGATAAATAATTTTCAAGTTATCGAAAAATTAAAATTTCAAATGGGTGTAACACGAAAACCATTCGGCAGATTTCGCCCATTAACGATCTTAAGCGAGATATTCAGGATCAAAACCTAATCTGAAAATTTCAAGACTGTAGGTCCTTCCATTCGAAAGTTGGAGCACACACGGCCAGACGGCCAGACAGAATGAAATTTAACGACGGATTCTTCATCAGTGAGTCTAACCTAGTCGTTTGAGACCGATTTTAGCTCAAAATTCCGAAATTACAGACATTGTGACGAAACGATAAGTTATTTTTTCTGTCACTGTCTCCTGATTTGTGAGTGGTGGATCTTTGGACCTTTGAAGGTTAGGAATCGATTGTGTTATTTCATCTTCTTATATCCAATAACATTCCGCTATAACAAACAATTTGAACAAGCGCTTCAAAGCTACTGACCTTTCGTCATTGTTTTTCTAGAATTTTTGAATGAACATTTCCTGGCTAGGCTAAATTTAGAATTTTGATTGGAATGGTTCTGAACCTCAGAGGACGACAGTACACAACAGTATAATTAGGTTACGTACCACAATGTATTATCACAGACCATTGATCTGTGGTATTATTGAGGTTCAAGTGACGAGGAAAGTAAATTCGTCCCATGTTGAATGCATTTCGATTTTTTCGATGACAGGAGAACAGACGATTTCACAGATATGAAAAACTTAATTACTCACCTTTAAATCCAGGGTTATCAAATGCATATTCAGCTTTTCCTTTTTCGGGGTCAGTCTCAAGGATAAGATGCTCTGAAAGAAAAAAGCCTAATTAAAGTTTATTGTAATATCTTTTTACAACGGATATTTATCTTCGCATTGCAGTCTTCCGTTATAGAGGTTTCACCTTGGTTTTGAATTCCCCAATTTGATGCTAGATGATATGTATAATATCATATTGAATATTGAAAAAATGTGCAAAATTATAACTAACAAATTACGGTCAATTGGTTTTTCGACCTTGAGTATTCTTTGCTCACAGTAAATGCGTTTAAAAGTTATATTTAATTGATATGTTTCACTCATAACTACGTGTTTTTTTCACACGAACTATTTATGAATTGCTAATATTTCGAGAAATATGTAAGATGGGAATATAGAAATACAGTATGGTCCAACGAAAACTTAACACCTCGAGAATCGATGTGTCGAGTTTTCGTTGGACCATACTGTATTTAGCATGTGTTAAACATGTGAACTGCATTCATTATCACGTAACATTGAGAATCATTCGATGTGCGCTTTTGAAGAGAGAATTTTCGAACATGTTTTCTCACCTTAACTTGCATTTTAAAAACGATTCTCAATGCAATGATTTCACCATAATTTAACTGGTGCTCAAAACACAATTTCCATCCGAATAGTAAATCTTGCTTGCTCACGGAGGATTTTCACTTTAAAGATTAATGTTTATGATAACGAGAACGATTATTTGTTGATAAATCAACAAATTCTAGTTTCTTATTATTAAACTGATTCTCTTTCATCTCCATTAACCATTCCTGTGAGGCGCTGTTTGTGACAGAAGTGTATTTGCCAATATATTTATTTTCGAGTCAATATATTTATTAGTTGCACCAATTTAATATATATAATTTATGTGACGATATATTTATTTTTCATTCCGATATATTTACATTCTTCCAAACACGATATAATTACGAGTTGGGAGTTTCAAATATATGAAATGTAAGAACCAATATATTCGATAGATCGAATTAATAAATACAGTGCGCGTCAAAATTATGGAACAAATTAATTTTTTCAGAAGGAAAATATTTGGCAACAAAATCCTGAAACAGGTTAATTTTTGTTTCACTTTTACCAAATTAATATGCATTTCTGAAGGATTTTTGTGGCACCCTGTGCCATCCCCATTAACCCTCTAAATTTTTTGAATAGGGAAAGTAGGTCATGTTGTACTTTTTTGGCAAGGTCTTTGTATCTTCTTTATAGGCGTGCAGAAATTTTCAAGAAAAAATTTTTTTTGAAAAACTAGTTAGTTCAAAGAGGTTTTCATTATGTGTACTTTGTCATGGCTATTCACTTTGAGACGATGGTACCTGATGAAATTTGTCACCGAATGAAAGTCGACCATTATAGTTTTGTTCATGCACAACTTTCAACACCCTCACGTGAAAAATTAGAATGTGTGAAACATTGCGGTGACAAATTTCAACAGGTACCATCGTCTCAAAGTAAATGAGCCATGACGAAGTGCACATACTGAAAACCTCTTTGAACTAACTAGTTTTTCAAAATAAAAATGATTTTTTTCCTGAAAATTTCTGCACGCCTGCAAAGAAGATACAAAGACCTTGCAAAAAAGTACCACATAACCTACTTTTCCTATTCAAAAAATTTAGAGGGTTGATGAGGATGGCACAGGGTGCAACAAAAATCCTTCAAAAATGCATAAAAATTTGGTAAAAGTGAAACAAAAATTGACCTGTTTCGGGATTTTTTTGCCAAATATTTTTCTTCTGAGAAAATGAATTTGTTCCATAATTTTGACGCGTACTGTAATTTGGATCTTACATGTTTCGATATTCAAACCCCCCAACTCGTTAATATATTGTGTTTTGTAGGAAACAAATGTATGGTACACCAAATAAATATAGTGCTGCAACTAGTAAACTCGAAAATGTAATCGTAATCCCACTTTTGTCCCAAACGGCGCCTCAAACATTCCTCTATTCGATGTTGCACGTTGTTGTGTTGTGGCATTTTATTGTTGTGGTGTTGTGGGAGAAATAAAAGCTCAATCTTCGGCCGAAACCACATGCACGGGTGTATCCCAGATATGATGTTGCAAAAAAATATGAAAAATTATAGATACAGCTCCTTGAAAAGACAAATGGATAGACATCTTCTTGCGCTAGTGAAATTTCATTCACAAGACTGCCATCCCTCTCGGCATTTGACAAGGTTATACCGTACTGATGATCGGTAATAATCGTAATAATGCTCCTTTGGTGTTGGGCTTTGGTTGATTGAATGATCAGCTCCAATCAAGGTGGTGTATTTAATGACGAAGGGGCTATTCACCTCTTTAGAGAATTGGAGTAGAACCTTATACAAAACTGCGAAATTGACCGCTTTATACAGGGTTTTTCGAAATTATATAATCCATCAGATTTGAAATAGTTTTTTCTCAGACGTGGAACCCTATATTTCATGCAGTGTTTCCAATTTGAGTTCCATACGATTTAAATTTTCGGAGATTTCGGGAAAGAAAATGTCAAATTTAGTGTTTTTTTTTCCGAGGTACCGTTATTTTGGAATAACTCAAAAAATACTGATTTAATCATGATGGTAACTAGGATGAAAATTATGATGAACAACTGTCGGAAGTTTGATTTGCCGGACGACAACCAACAATACTCCCTGACTCCTGGCGTTTATATGTAGCCAGTAGCCGTGACTTAAAATAACAATGCTAGAAGAAAACGTTACTTGTGCTTGGTACTCTGTAGTTACAGAACTTAATAACCTACGATCCTATATAAGATCACCTTTAGACGAAAACTTTTTGCTTGTTGACACTGTTGTTGATGTCCAAACCTGCTGAACAAATAGCGAGTCCCTAAGTCGATTCTTCCGGATGATTTTGTGTTCACGATCAGCTGAGATCTCGACTGTAAACACAATAACTTCCAAACAAAAACAACTCAGACTCGATATTTCTGAGCGAGTTTGGGTCTTAATTACAAAGATTGAATTCGTGAATGGGTGAAATCAGCCCAACGACTCCGTGTGAACTTGAATCACTCCATAATTAAGAAAATAATAAGAATTAAAATACAATGAGGGTTTTTCCTGAATTTGGGTTATTACTGCAAATTTAAATTTGAACATAATTATTATGGGTTTGATTCATCATTTTCCCAAATTACCTTCAGAAAGTAATCAAAATCAGATTTCAAAATTGGGGTTTGGGATTTGCCAAGCATGCACGAAGTGACAACGGTGTTTAGTAGAATAGCTTTTTACGCTATAGAATAATGAAATATTTATTCCTATTCTGTGGTACACACGTGTTCTTTTTCAATATAACCAAACAATTTCCGTTTGCAATTTGTCAGTAATATGACAGCCTGTTTTTTTTTTCTATTCCTTGGTCGTTGTGTTCTACTCTTACCAGATCGAAGTAGAGCTATCTCTGTTTTTCTAAGCGAAGTAACACGTTTGACGTCCTTTTCTTCCCGAGAAAGCTGAATTCGACGTTGCCATATCGTGCACTCAAGACAAATCCCTTTAAATGCAAATCCCCATTTTTATTTTTCAGTTTTAGACGATCAAACATTTTTTTTAAAATATAATATTGAATTTATATGTTTCAAATGTGAAGTTCTGAAGGTTTTTCATGAAAATTACTGCATTTTCGTTTAAAGGAAAAACCCCCATTCGATGCGGGTTGAAGTTCTCAGAACTGCTGAATCCAAAAATAAAATATTGATAGTCCTGATCGAAAATCAGATTGTATGAGATAAATATTCCTCGATTTCATCTGTTATCTTGGTTGTCTGCTGGTATAATATAAAGTGCATCTATGAAGAGTTTTCCACACCTACCTGAATTACTATCATAATAATAGCCCTTATAGTCTGGAATCCTATATTGCATTGTTACTGTTAGTAGAGAATAACCTTGGAGTAGTGATCATTTCCGACCATAACAATTTCCATCTATACGAACAAAGAAATCACACGTTGCTAGTCTCGGAAAATCCCATTTACCATCTATTAGATTTTAATGTGGTGTGCGGTTGATGTTAATTCACTAATATATTACGAATACATAAAACAATTTGAATATTTAATTTATGTTAATGGCATCGTTATGACATACTATAATTGTTCATCAATAGGTTTTTTGATTGGCATCACTAAATTGATGAATTCGTAGTAATTTCTTGCAAAACCCGAGAGGAATGTTCAACTACTGAAAATCCTGAAATCCATTTTCAGGTGGTTTCTAGATCTTCATTCCCAATATCTGAAAAAGACTATTGAAATGATATTACAATTGGTATTTATAGAAAACGCCCTAATTACGGATTGCAGGATTGAAACTATTTGTCTACGGCAGTTTCTAGGAGAAAAATTGGCCTAAGAGAATATTGGAACAATGCAAACGATGAACAAAGTGAACTTTAACGTTTTAGATTCTAAATATGACTCATTCATCAGTCAAATGTGAAATTATTTTCCTTCGATTATTTTCGTTTTTTCCTACAAGCTGCCCTAGACATATATAGTTCAATCCTGCAATCCGCAGGGGCATTTTCTATATCTAAAAATTTTCATTTAATTTTAATACTCTTTTTTCGGACATTGGGAGTGGGAGACCTAGGAAACACCTGAAAATAATGAAAACCCTCCTCAAATAGCCTTCAATCGATAATCGAAAGACACGAAAAAAAGAAAATTTTTCAAAGTTTTCATGGATAATTCTTCTCATTGACATTCTTCATCTTCCAACCAAGTTTCATTTCGATCAGATGAAAATTTTTCGAGTTATTGAAAAATCAAAATTTCAAATGGCTGTAGCACAAAAACCGTTCGGCAGATTTGGCCCATTAATGAACTTAACCGAGATATTCAGGATATTTACCTAATCTGAAAATTTCAGGACTCCAGGTCTTTCTTTTCGAGAGTTACAGCGCACACGGCCGGACGGACAGAATCAATTTTGACCACGGATTCTGGGGAACAGCGCGTTATCATTTCGTCACGATGTCTGTAATTTTCGAATTTCGAGCCGAAATTGGTCTCAAACGACCAGGTTGGGCTCACTGATGAAGAATTCGTGGTCAAAATTGAATCCGTCCGACCGGCCGTCCGGTCGTGTGCGCTCTTACTTTCGAAAGGAAGGACCTAGAGTCTTGAAATTTTCAGTTTAGGTTAAGATCCTGAATATCTCAGTTAAGTGCGTTAATGGGCCAAATCAGCCGAATGGTTTTTGAGCTACAGCCATTTGAAATTTTGATTTTTCAATAATTCGAAAAATGTTTCTCTGATCGAAATAAAACTTGGTTGGGATATTAACAGTGTCAATAAGAAGAATTATCCATGAAAAAATTCGAAAAACAATTTATTTTTTCAAATTTTTTATGAAAATTTTTATATTTCATTGAAATTTCACTGAAATTTTCAAGTCACCATTTCGCAATTTGAACGAGCGCGTAAAAGCTGCGGACTTCACGTCAGTGCTTTTCTAGATTTTTGAACTTCACTCCACAAGTTAAATGCAGTATATTAGTAATGACCAAGTTATGCATCATAGTCTTAGTATTGAGAAGAGTCGTAGTCTCAAGCCTCAACCACCATTCTATAATGTGCTACCAGGTTTACACTCGACTGATCATGAGGTTTTGAATATATGGCGAAAATAAAATTTCCTGGGTAATCTTTGGGTTTCGACAAGTGGAGAGCAAAGCAAGATGTGTCAGAATTAACCATATATCTCGGATGAATCAAGATACTATCAGTCAAATCTAAGATTAAAGATTAGGTTTCCGCACAATCTGGCAACGATGATCCCTAAATGACACTCTTGGTGCATGCGCACATCCTGTTTTGATTTCCACTTGTCGAAACCCAAAGATTACCCTTTTCCTTATTTGGATTGTTCAATATTTGTTCCATGCCCAGTTAGCATTTCGAGAATGATCCGGTGTAGATAAAGAAGAGTACCTATATTGGTAGCATGTTATGGAATTCCACACATAACTTGTTATCATTTAGAGTGCCAATCTTAATTCATTGGTAAATATCCCTTTTTCGGACAGCATTTTATATATCACTCATGTTTCTATACTCAAGCTACTTCTGTATATTTCGAACCTTTCACACTTTGATGATTAGATTCATAACATGTGCATTTCTTCTTTCTCTTATGATTCTTGTATGTCACCTAGTTTATTTTAGCATGATTTATCAGAGACTCTGGATTTATCCCCTAGCTTTTCTTGAGCTGCTTCGACCATGAGTTGAAAGTAATTACTGCTAATTTTCGTTTTATCTTATTCATAGTTGAATTATTTAACATTCCGTTATCACCTTCCCAACTTAACCACTGAAATCTATACACTAGAAGTTCATTATCATTATTTTCTCCGAGACAACCATTCTGAAAAATACTCATGCCAAAAATTATAAAATACTAGTGAGCACATAAATTAAACGATTTCATTCATAAATCAAAGCTGAGATACTTGAATATGCAGTTGAATATTTCAGAGGTAGGTAGTTGTTAAATTCGTTTTATCAATTTCGAGGTTACGCAAACTCAGGTCAACATGAATGATTACATCAGATCAGAAACGACAAGGAGAAGAGAGAAAAAATCCCCACGCGACCGTTGGTTGGGAATGAAGTTGAATTCATTAAAACAAATCACTGGCTGATGATATTACCGGTTCTGTTGGACTGCCCGAGGTAAATAAAATAATAACAAGAATTTAAATGGGTGAGGCTTGACATGGCAATATACAGCAGGCCAACTTAGACGGTCTGGTATAAATCAAAAGCAAAGAGAAGAAAGAAATACCGGATATGTGAGGTATATCAGTTGAGTTGTGCTAAAATGTAAATTTTTTTTCGAATATTTCAGATATATTCATAGAGATGGAGTTTGGTCAGCTTATAAAAACGATAGGTAGGTAGGAATCAATAGAACATTTAAGTTCTAATACGTTGGATAGGAGAACTTGTTCACACAATTTATGCTTTTCGGGACAAAGAGGACAAAAGTGTTTTTATTTTTGATTATAGTTAAATCCTCACAGTAACAAACAACATAGAGGGACTGTACGCAGTTTTTGGGCGTCCGCAACATTCTTTTATGACGTAGTCAGATTGTGGTATATTTGGACATGCCCATCAATGATATTATCTCATTGTAATTGTATATAAAATCAAATGGAAAATATTCATTTTAATAATTCTCGGTTAATTATGGAAATTGATACCATTCATGATCGATATATTTTCTTCAGTTTCAAATTTGTAGTGAGAAGAATACTGACCCTTTTCAGTATTTACCTGCTGAAATCCGAGCTTTGGCATCGATGCCGCATTACCCGCATACCGCCGGTTAATATGTCACCAGTTGTTTTGGTGAGTTTCAATCAGTTTCTAGCGAGTTTTCAGATGTTTCCTGATGTTCAGTTTATTATTACAATACTTTAATTGACTATGGGATGTAAGAAGTGTTGTTGTTTGCGGAGACTCCCCTGAATAGGACTCTTGCATGAATTTTTTTCATCATTGGAACCAAATATGCTATCCGTAATACCACTGAAAACCTTCAACCGCCATCAATAATTTCAATTTTCAACGAGAAAATGCTCTATTAAATTTGGCTCCGCATGTCGGTTGTTTAAACGGACGAAAGTTCGCGGTTTCCGTGACGTATGGGGATATATCCACTCTCTCCCTCTTTTGCTGTACTTTTCACTCTAGCAAGCCAATATAAAGCGTCGGGCTGTATCGATCGGTGAATCGTACAATAACGAGTCACGTAGAGGCGATCTGACGCGTTTCTCCCGCTTCGACATCGATTCCCGATTTGGCCATTTTTAATACCGAATTATTCAAAATTCGCAAATTGTTGAAGTGTGTGATAGCATACATTATGAGTTTGTATCGATATAGAATGTGAAAAACATAAAAATATGATAATTCGTGTTACATGCAAGAGAGCGAAATCTCGTATCACAGGTTGGTATCTGTTTTGTTTTGAACGCTGTCCAAGTGTGAAATTTTGTATTACATCGCCTTCTAAATATGACGTATGCTACCACTATGTTGTTTGTTACTCTGAGGTTAAAGCGCAAAAGTATTGATATCAATGTGAAGATGTTTCGAGTGATGAATGTATAGTTTGAATACTTGTCAGGAAACTGAAACTATTGACAGATGATTTTTCTGAACACGGAGCTTCGAAATCTGGATTTGTTGATCTATACTCAAAGAATTAGCAAAATTAGATACAGGGTGGTCCAACGAAAACAAACAACTTTTCCGCTTTTTTCAACCCTGTAACTTCAACCCCCTGACGGGGGTGAGCAGAACCCCTTTATTATGAATAGAGATGAGGGATGTTGGGATAATGAATTTTGAAGAACGTATTGATTACTATCTGACCCTAAAATTTCGCTTCAAAATATCCATCAATCGTGAAATAACAGCCAATATAGTGGAAGAGGCAGACACATTTCAAACATATTTAGTAGTTATGTTATGTTAGGTGAAAGTAAGTGGTCCTACACTTTTTTCATTTCGTTATCGATGGAAAAATGGAATGAAATTTCAGTATCAGATGGTATTCGATAAGATCTTCGACATAAATCAAGGGGTTCTGCTAACCCCCGTCAGGGGGTTACAGTTACGGGGATGTAAAGAGCGGGAAAGTTGTTCCCCCTTGAATCAGAAATTGACGGGTCCCAGCGATTTTCCACATTTTCATTTTAAAGCCGGAAAATTAACAGTGCTATGCCTAGGGGGCAGTAGGACACAGTGGCGAAGCGTACACCGAACACAACCTATATTTTAACTCGCACAAGCTTCTGAAACCTAGGATAATCAGTGATATACAATACGATACAGTTGTAAGGTATCGAAATGAAGACGATTGCAAAATTTTGATAATATTTTATGAATAAAATTTGAAAACAATTCAGCATTATCTGTTATAGATCGCTATTTCACAATATCGTTTCACGAGAGTAACAACAAAGATTTGAATATGACTTCAAAAGTTATAACAAGGAAGGAAAATTATATACAGTGCGCGTCAAAATTATGGAACAAATTGATTTTCTCAGAAGAAAAATATTTGGCAATAAAATCCTGAAACAGGTCATTTTTGTATTACTTTTACCAAATTTTTATGCATTTTTGAAGGATTTTTGTTGCACCCTGTGCCATCCCCATCAACCCTCCAAATTTTTGGAATAGGGAAAGTGGGTCATGTGGTACTTTTTACTACGAACCCTTCAATGGAGAAAAAAAAAATGGGGTGACATTGGAAATTTATTTCGGCATTGAAATACCACTCGGAGAATCATTGTGCATTACAAGATAAGTTAAATTAAATGTTCAAAATGACCACCATCGTTCTGAATGCAATAATCAAAGCGCTTGACACATTCTTCCTGTACCTTCTGGAAAGTTTCTGGAGTTATTCTACCTATCTGGAACCTTATTCGGTTTTTCAAGTCAATTTTTTTTCTTGAAAATTTCTGCACGCCTGTAAAGAAGATACAAAGACCTTGCAAAAAAGTACCACATGACCTACTTTCCCAGTTCAAAAAATTTAGACGGTTGATGGGGATGGCACAGGGTGCAACAAAAATCCATCAAAAATGCATATAAATTCGGTAAAAGTGAAACAAAAATTGACCTGTTTCAGGATTTTGTTGCCAAATATTTTTCTTCTGAGAAAATGAATTTGTTCCATAATTTTGCCGCGCACTGTATAAATATATCTTACTACTAGATAGATAACTGAAGAATTATAGAGAACCGTTCATATAACGTAAATAATTGTACGTGAGTAAGTATTCAAGGATACTCACTGGAAACAACGCAAGAAATAGCACTAAATGGTTCTACGTTAGCTAACATTCATTTGAAATGTTTTGCTCTGGGTAAGTCTGAAAACGAAAAAATCAATCTTTGGTACCCGCATAAAATCTCAATTTATCTCCGAACCTATCCCCTGGAATCAAATTCTTGGTAGCATGACGACAAAAGAGGAAATAACCATAGATATAGAATTATAATCATCCCGTAGGTAATATACTCACAGCCCATATGAATTCTAATGGCATAGCTATTCGTGGTTATTACTAGCTTCATATTTTTAATGCATAACACGTTAATCCCTACGGCACCTTAATAGATTTGTGAACTTGCCATACACATAAAGTTTACAGTAAGTATATCCCCCAGTGAGCTATGAAACAATGGTTATAAACCAGTCAGATGCACTAGTTGTAAATACCATCCAACATCAAATATGCGACAAAAATTGAGTATGCATAGCGAATATTGAGGTCGAATATTATGTCCGCATAAGGGGGGTTAAACTTTTTTTGGATAAAGGAAATTGCAAACGTTATGAATTTTGTGATGCGAGTACAGTTAAAGTTGATTGAAATGTAAATGAGTTAGATAAGAACTTAATCGAAGGTCATTCAACGTGAAAGGTTTTCCCGCTAATATAGATGTTCTAACTTGAATCATATTCATTCTTGAAGTGTTTCTCTGGACACAGTTAGCACAAAGAATGAACCAATAAACAGGTAATACAAACAATAAAAATCTATAAAGGCACTGTCGTGAAGGCAGCAGCTTTTGCGCGCATGTTCAATGTTGATTACCGCTTCGGCAACGAATTTGAACATTCCAAAAAAAGCTGCTGCCTTCACGGCAGTGCTGAAATATGGGGAAATTAACCCTAAAATTTCAAATGGCTATAACTTCGAAACTATCTGGCCGATTCAGCCCACTAACGAACTTAATCTTCGTATTTTGAAAAGAAAACCTTCATGAAATTTTCAAGTTGATAGAATCCTCCGTACGCCCGTTATCGTGGTGACGGCCGGCCGGACAGAATCAATTTTGACACCGGATTCGTCATCAGTGGGTCCAACCTAGTCGTTTAAGACCATTTTCGGCTCAATCATCGAAAATTACAGGCATTTGGACATAACGTTAGCACACTGTTCCCCAAGAACAAGCGCGCAAAAATATAGTACCATACAAAATGTTTTGTTTTTTAAATGAAAATTCATCACTTGAATTCAATTTTGTCAAGTTTGTGTTACTGAAGGCTTTGGTTATGGTTGATGTTAAAATGACAGAATTTTTGACAACGGATCAGTTTCTGGTTGACAAAAGTATCTCACCTAAACTACTATTTCTTTATTTGCGTATCTACCAAAAACAAACGGTGGATCGTAACACTGTAACTACCGAAAGAAACAACTAAGAGACTCGATATTTGTAGAGTACGTTTGGACCTTAATGACGAAGGCCGAATCCGTGAACGAGTAAATGCGCCCAATGTTTCTTCAGATAAACCTATTCAAAATTTAATTTTCCCAATATTTCCAAAAATGCAGATGGGATCGAATTCAAATCAAGTACTTGACTGATGAAGAATGCGACCTTAAAGTTTCATGCGAAATTTGGAAAAAACCATATGATTAGAAGAAAGCAGAATGAGAGAGAAAGATGATTAGGCTGATTTGGAATACAGTGACTCTCTATATACAAGCTATATGTACATATATTGTATAGAGTTATTGCAATTTGGAATAGCCCTCAGAACTGGTTCTACAAAATCATAACCAGGTTCCACCCGTGACGTCATCGAATATGATTCGAGAAAGGTTGGTTCAGTTGTGGTTAACTTTTAGGTGATACCAGAGTCAATCGAGAACGTCTAAGGGCCGGTATTATAAAAATATTTTGACAGTTTTCTAGAAGTAAACTCGTGAAGTGTGGTTGAAAAATGAGAGTTCACCGCCTTCTGTTTAAACTTTAAATGTCGCCTTTGGGAGGAGCCATCACCTTCAATTCAGAATTCAAAGTTAATTTGACGTCTCTGAACGAAGTGACGACAAAATCTCAATGACGAGAGTATTCCAAATCTATCCAGGGTACAAATCCCGAAACCCCTTTGGCTAGAGTCATGGAAATTACCTTGCTATTTGAAAGCGTATTTTGATTGGTGTTAAAGTTCGAAAATTACATTTATACCAACTATCTCACAACTCAACAGATGGCGAATTTCCATAATGATACTATTATTTGTCCTTAAACTGTAGTGATACCTGCCTACAGTATAGTGACTCTAATGATCTAATAATATAATATAATAATATATTATTAGCTCATTGATAGTGACTACTTGTCTTGGGCGATACCAGGATTTCAAGTATCGATACCTAATGAATATCGCATTGATAGTATCGATGCCGAAAGTACTTGGTATCGAAACAAACTATCGATACTCTCGAAGTATCGGAACTTTACTTGCATCCCTATCTGGAATTGTGTTTGGTGACTTCTTTCGCATTTAGAGAGAGATGTTAGATATTTGCCTCTATTTTTCTATGAAATACTCGAATGTCATCAAAACTTTCTTAACCTATGATTGAGAACAGTACAGAAATACCGAAATGTCGAGAAAGTAGTTTCGCTTTAACGAAATCAAAATTTATAAAGATGATGAATTATAGGAGACAATAAAAATTCCAATATGTTGGAAAACACAGGCCTAAGGCCTATGATATGTGGAAGAAGAAGAAGAATAAAAATTCCAATATTTCAAATGTATAAAGGCACCATAGAACGCTCTGAAACAGAGAGATATTGCAACTTTTGATAGCGCAAACGTTATGCTATTATGATGACGCTTAATATTACGTTTTGGTTTTAACGGTCGTTCCAAAAGTAGACTTTTTGCTACACGTTTTTGTTAGCGTTGCGTTATAGATATAAGTTTGTTTGGACAGGTTATGTGAGACGTCAGATTTTGGTTCATCGCTTGAAATCGATTTATGTGTTCCTTCTACCACTGATATTGTGTACTTCAGATCGTAAGTATCTAGGCACAGATAAAGGAGAAGAAGAAGGAAGATCGCAAGTACGGCACCGCCAAGGCTCCGTAGCTGGAAAAGCCGGATGAGTACACCAGACCTAATTGTCGAACAATTGTCGCCATACGGCCAGATTTATCGGAAAAAGTAGTGAAATCTTGGACTGATCGAAAGGACTATGGTACTCGTAGCTGTGTCGCCCATTCGGTTCGGAACTTCCTGATATTTCAAACAAATCTAATTACACGGACTTCAGTTCCCCTGATAGAATTCTGCAGTCGTGAGCAACCTACACGGACACGAAAATCGTTTTTTCAGGTCTTGGTCATCTCATCTTCTCTATTGAAATTCACTGTATTTGGAGCAATGCAATTTATCTCCGTATTCGATGAGTTGAATGGATATCAATTTCAGTTTGCACAACTCCTATTTTACCACTTGGAATGAATCCACGCAATATATATAGTTTTCTCCGGATGCGATAGCGAATGTCCAGTTCGGTTTCATTAATATCTGAATGGAAGTCATAAACCGGAATGATTGGCAAACGTTCTGATAAAATCCGTAATTATGGGAATGAAAACCGCGCTTCAGATTTCAAGATCGCAGGGAGTACATGGTGTTTTAACGAGATGGAGTTGGAGAGGTGAAAAATAAAATTTTGAATGGGTAACCTTTATCTACGAAATCATTGAGCGAATTTTACCCATTCATTATTTCGACCTTCTTAATTGAACTGAAAACCTACTCTACGAATATCAAGTCTCTAAGTATTTTCTTTTGGAAGTTGTTGTGTTCAAGATAGGCCTAGCCACCAGTAGTGAACAAACCCAATAAACACAGATACGTGAAAACAACGTTGAATTTTTCTAGTAACGCCACGACCAAACAACGTTGAAAAACCTGGAAAATGTCGTTAGGAAATACGTTGCATTCTCTTGTTTAGTAACGTTACTTTGTAACGATATTTCTAGGTTATTTAAACGTTAAAAACATCCACATTGTAACGAAAATTCCACTAAAATATATCGTTACTTTTCGGTTTCAACCTAACTATTCCTCATAACGGGTTATCAACGTTTTAAATTTATTTTGAATTCAACCTCAATACAACGTTTTTTCTTTCTTAAATAACGTTGTTGATAAACGATTATTTTACGTTTGTTTATACTATCCGACCACCCTACTGAAACATTCAACTCAAGTATTTCAATAAAAGCTGATCCGGTATTTCTGTTATGAATCATCTTCCCTTACTTTTTGTGAGAAACAATTCAGTATCTTTGCATTAAATATCTATCTTCCTTAAGAATCTGCATAGAGACTTGTTTTGTAGGTTTTGAGTTTAATTACGAAGGTCGAATTCGTGAACAGGTAAAATTCGCCCAATGATTCCGTGGATGAAGGTTCCCATTTATAATATAATTTTTCCAATATTTCCGAACATACAGATAGTATCGAGTTGAAAAAGTAGTAAAAAGAAAAATTACAACTTGAAGGTTCATGTAAAGTATCGTGACCACCAAATGTAGTATATTTGAAATTCTATTGATGGAATCGATCATCACGAAATTCGTATTTCGGAAATGACAACGATTTCTGAGAAGTTACCTAGAAATTCGAAAATTTTTTTCATGTAATATATCTCCGAAGATTGATATACGATAGAACTGAAATTTCGGACACTGTTTTTGAATAGCGACTTCAAGGTATGATGTGAATTTCTACGAAATCTAATGAATAGTTCGTGAGAAAATATTTTTTCCGGAAAGAAATGATTTTTCAATTCAGTTGAAATGTGATGAATGGTTTTTGAAGTGTTTCAAGAAAAAATTGAAAAAAAATTCTTTTCAAATTTTACGAACTTTACGATACCTACCAAATTCTGCAAGTAGTCAAGCGCTTGTATGCTTCAACTCACTACCAAGTTTCAATCCCTAGATGAAGAGGAAATAACCTTTAAAATTGAAATAACTATAACACCGAAACCGTACAGTCAATGGGGGTTTTTCCTATAAACGAAAATGCAGTAATTTTCGTGAAAAACTTTGGAACATCACATTTCAAACATATAATTTCAATATTGTATTTTTAAAAAAATGTTTGATCACTTAAAACTGAAAAATAAAAATGGGGATTTGCATTCAAAGGAATTTGTCTTGAGTACACGATATGGCAATGTCTAATTCAGCTTTCTCGGAAAGAAAAGGACGTCAAATGTATTACTTTGCTTAGGAAAACAGAGATGGCTATACTTCGATCTGGTTAGAGTAGAAGACAACGACCAAGGAATAGAAAAAGAAGAGCACAGACTGTCATACTGTCATATTACTGACAAATCGCCAACGGAAATTGTTTGTTTATATTGAAAAAAAACACGTGTGTACCACAGAATAGGAATAAATATGTCATTATTCGTTAGCAGAAAAAGCTATTCTACTGAACACCGTTGTCACTTCGTGCATGCCTGGCAAATCCCAAACCCCAATTTTGAAATCTGATTTTGAATACTTTCTGAAGGTTATTTGGCAAAATGATGAATCAAACCCATAATAATTATGTTCAAATTTGCATTTGCAGTAATAGCCCAAATTCAGGAAAAAAACCCATTTGGCCTATCGATAGGGTCTTCCGTTCTAATGTAATAGTTTCTTTAGTCTACAGCCGGTCGGACTTGCGAGCCAAGAATACCTCGAATACAACGGGGTGACTTCTGACGGCCTGACCATGAGATATAAGCGAGGTTTGATGACATTTAAATGTGGCTGTGTTGCCTAGCTGTAATTTACTACCACTGCTTGGTAGTGTTTCCTCTTAACCGATTTTGACATGAGATTCGTCATCAGTTCCACCTAATCGTTTTCTGCTCCACATTCGGAAATTTAAGATATTTGGGCAAAACGATAGAACGCTGCTCCCTAGAACATGCGCGCAATAATCAGTGGATTTGAAAGTCATAAAGAACGTGAAGGTGAATATGTGAGACAGTAATGACAAAAAAAGAATATTCTCAGATTTTGAATAGGAAATCATAAATCAGATGGTTTATTTACAACGTTTTTATGCAGTAGACCATCAACTTATAAACTCATGTGATTAGCACCAATAGGTGATTCACGAAAGCTACAGTCATCCAGTAAATATTTCATTAATATTGATGATAATGAATCAATTCGCGAATAATTCATAAGAGTATTTTATTTGATAGCGCCCTCCGTGGAAGAATTCGTTTGGATGAAGACAAACACATCATAAATCAATGGCCATGAAGGGTAATAAAATAAGATTTCATGCTGCAATTCTGTGTTATCTCTGTGATGGCGGGGAACAAACGTCAAATAAACGCAACCACAAAGTATTCCTGGTATTCACTTCAAAGGAGGAATTTTATTGCGCATGAAAACCTTTGACAACGACTGTTAGAATGCAGTTTTAATTTATGCAAGTACTGAATCGTGTGATTCCAGGACGTGCAGAAAGATGCCTCGAGAGTGAGATAAGAGTGTGAATAAAAGATATACAGGTACATAGTAAATCCATTTAAATATCCATTCATTTCGAAGAAAGCAAGATACGGGTAGTTCGATCAACAATTCATGGACTAAGCCATAACTATTTCGTAGTATTTCTTCATGTTCTTTAATTCTCTATTGTTCAATACCTAATCTTTTATTTCTTCGGAGTATAGAGGATATAACATTCGATTGTCGAGTGACATTCGGTTCCATGCACAGGTCATGTCTACTTGTTGTTTATATTTTACTCAGAAAATCGACGCGGACATATGTCAATTGTCATACTCTTCAATTCTTGATCGAGATTCAAGAATCGGCACCCTGACTAACACAACTTGTTTAGATTTCCCTGGAAAATGCTCGAATTGGTCTCTAGCTATAAATTCGCATCTACTGAGAAGCGATAGGTACACCCTCTGGCGAAAGAAACTCGAACACTTCCAACCTAGTAGTTTTCCGACGTGCCCGTTATTCTAACGAGTTTTGCTTACTTTCAGAGTTCATTTTCTAGCTATTGTGTTGTTCTTAGAGTTGGAATTTTGACATACCGAAAATGTTTGTAATATTCATTAATCGGTTCGTTTCTTTTCGATTGTATTGATTCGAAATGACAAAATTGTTGGGTGCCTTAACTCAATGTTATTCATGGTCAAAGAAGTAAGGAAGAAAGGATCATCTACAACCCTAAGTGTTCATTTTTTCCAAAGCCAAAAAAAAGGGAAGTTAATTCGGAAACATCATTTGGCAGGGAACTCGTCGATAGAAGAAAGGCCTGGATTTTGGAATTGAAGATTGGAAAACAGGTCACGAAATAAATAAAAGTATGTTCACTACATTTCTCAGAAGATGATAATTTTCATAAAGGTGAATTTCAAAGTATTCATTTTACAACGACTTCATGCCCATATGTTCTTAGATGTACATGAAAGTCAGAGAATTTTGATGAAGAAATAAGCTGTTCTTTCAGAGAAATTACCGAGCACTTCTGATGTAGCTACCTTTTTCACATACCACACAAAATTATATTCAAAGAGAGTGATCTGATTGAAAATAGTACAGGTAATATATATACTATTATAGTTGATAATAGCTAAAGTTATTTGAATGAATACATTAATATTTTTCATTTGTATATAGGTAAGTAGTTTTGGTTGAACCGTAGTTGTGACATTCCTTAATTTGCTTGTAGGTATCTTGAGATGATGTGATATGAAAATAATAGTTATTTATGTATCAAGGGAGTTATGAAGATATTAATGACCGAGGGCAACAGATTCCAATCCCGAGGGACGTTAGTCCCGAGGGATTGTTAGTTGCCCGAGGTTGTTAACATTCAATAACTCCCGTGATAGATAATTGATCCTGAAAACCAAATTTTATTGGTTTTCGAAATCAAAGGAACGTTGTTTAAGAATGAAATATATAGACATGATTACCGTGAATATATCAACTGACAAGTTTGTAAGTTGTTTTCTAAGACGTGCACCATTTTACTTTTCAATTTCGACAATTTTCTGAACTCAGACTTGTTCACTAAACGAAATCATTTCTAAAATTTTGTTTATAGATTAGGCACCGGCTCCTTGTACACCCTCGAACGATTTCTGAACTGAAGCTTATGTTATCAAGTCTCCACAGAAGCACCTATATTGAGAGTCGGAAATTTTGGGATTATGTATTCGAAATGGATAAAACGCACATTTAGAATAAATGAAGTTGTGAATGCACTTAATATAAAACTTAAAATGTCCCCAACATATAAGCAATATTTCGATATGGAACTCTCGCAATCTTCATCACTTCTTCTCACTTGGTGATCAGTTCTTCGAATCGTAGGTCGGTCTGAAGAATTCGAGACCCTGACATTCGGATTCAAGGTCAAATTTCGGTGTTGAGGGAATTCTTCGATTCAGGTTTTCTTCAAACAGTATTTGCTCACTTATAATCAAATTTAGGATCATAATGTTAATGTTATATTATATCGTTACACTCATTGTATCCTTGTTTCTAAAGGTTCGATATGAAAATGTTTTAACAAGAATATTTTTTATGGAGTGAGTGTTCTAAAAGGCATTGAAATGACCGGTATTTTATAACATCCTCGAATGTCGTATAAATGATTACGTTTTCTATACAGGGTGGTCCAAGTAGTGACGTCAATAAAATTTTTTAGATTCCTCACACCTGGGGGTATACAAAAATACACCATGTATGTTACGCGATTTTTCGTAGTTTTCGAGTTATAGTTTTTTTTGTGTTTTTCCGATTTATTATTCTAGCGAAGTTTCAAAAATTCATATCTTTTTATGATGAGGATATTGTGCAGAATTTTTTTCTGTAACATGATGCTCCCGAATGTTCTTCTAATGAAAAAAATAACTCAGCTTCCTGAAATTACTCAAATATTTTCAAAACGAGCTTGAAAGTTACAACTTCAGATTTCAGTAGGATTCACTCAAACATTCAAGATCAATTTAAAAATACAAAAAGGAGTTTTCATAATTTCTGACTGAGTTTAAAAACTTCGCACGGTACTGAACTACCAAAATCATAAGAAAAAAATAGTAATTTATGGGGCTTTTTTTGCTGTGATCGGTCTTTGAAGGCGGATAGGCTAAAAATCATTGAAACACGATTAAAAATAATTTTTTACCTGTAATCATTATTATGGTAAATTATATACAAAAATGTGGTTCTAAACTAATTTTAATTGAAATTCCTGTAAACTAATTGTAGCTTGTGTAATTTTACAATAATTTTGGACTCACCACTGACTGAACATTTTGGCATATTTCAAAATTGGTAGTTGTGAAATTACTTGCTTTCGGATGAGAAATAAAAGCACAACTCACAGAAAAATGACCATTTACTACAATAAATCTTCAAAATCCCTCCCTCCATCTTGAACACTTAATCGTCAACGTTTTTTTGTTTTATTTTTTTTCCGCTTCCAAAAGTTTTGTCTTAATTCTGCTTTGCTGTTGCTTCTCGTAGCTAACACCAGCTCTTTGTAAAATCCCCAAATAAAAAAATCGATGGGGTTCAGGTCTGGCGGATGTGCATGCCATTCGATCGACCCTGCACGCCCCATCCATCATAATGTAAAAATATCACGAGCCACAATTATTTTACAGGAATTTGAATTAAAATTACTCTTAAGTCACATTTTCAATTTAATTTGCCATAAAAAGTGATAAAAAGTAGAAAAATAACTTTACTCGTGTTTCAATGATTTTGAGTCTATCCGCCTTCGATGGCCGACTACAGCAAAAAATGGCCAATAAAGTACTATTTTTTTCCTATGATTTTGGTAGTTCAGGACCGTGCGAAGTTTTTAAACTCAGTCAGAAATTATGAAAACTCCTTTTTGTATTTTTAAATTGATCTTGAATGTTTGAGTGAATCGTACTAAAATCTGAAGTTGTAACTTTCAAGCTCGTTTTGAAAATATTTGAGTAATTTCAGGAAGCTGAGTTATTTTTTTCATTAAAAGAACATTCGGGAGGATCATGTTACAGAAAAAAATTTTGCAAAATATCCTCATCATAAAAAGATATGAATTTTTGAAACTTCGCTGGCACAATAAATCGGAAAAACACAAAAAAAACTATAACTCGAAAACTACGAAAAATCGCGTAACATACATGGGATATTTTTGGATACTCCTAGGTGTGAGGAACTTAAAAAAAAATCATTGACTACTTTGACCACCCTGTATACAGGGTGTCGACTTAAAAAGTCCAAAACTTCAAGGCGGGATTCTACATATGATTTCCAACAAAAAAAGTCATATAACACATGGTCGAAATATTGACGGTAATTATTCAATTCAAAATTTTGGGGTTTTACGGAATATCTCAATATTTTTCATAAAATCGATCACACTCCAGTTATCCTTGTAGACAAATCAAATTTGATGACAGAGATCAGAATTGTATGAAATTAGCTGTAACACAAGAATTTTTTTGTGTCAAAAAATTCCTTACTCCGATTGATTTTATAAAGAAAATTGAGATATTCCATCAAAACACAAAATGTGGAATTGAAGAATTACTGTCAATATTTCGACCATGTGTTATATGACATTTTTGTTGAAAATCATATGTAGAATCTCGCCTTAAAGTTATGGATTTTTCAAAGTAGACAAAGAAATAGGAACTGCTCGAAAAACTGATACATGAATTCTCCATTTCCAATTTATATTGTCTAGGAATCTCTTAAAATTTCAAACGACTACTCCATCTTCCTTTATATTAAATTCAAACGAGTCTGCTTTGATAAAAAAAAATTGGTTTTTTCATATTTCCTTAATAGATAATATGAAGATTCTACTCGAAAATAGTACACAGAAGTATAATCAGTGGCAATTTGAACATATTTCTTCTTTCTTCTTCGAAAAATCAAGGCGAGACAGTATTTCCAAAAGTTAACGATACATGTTTTCTCACTGTATAACTGAAATAAACCATAAGCATTCTGCAGAATTGTTCGAGGAAATCATAAAAGATTCTGTTTTCATGAAAACATAATTTTCACGTACTCAATTACTTCCGTCGGCAACTTCAACAGGTACCTATCTGCGGCACGCTTTCTCTCATCCGCTATAAAATTGTTTATGCACCAAGTGTAGACCGGGTGTACATATTCGCGCGACATCACGCGCGAAAGAGCGACAAATCCCAAGTCCTCTGTGCCTGAATCATGGAACGTTGTCCACTGTAGGCGAACTTTCATCTTTCATTGTGAACGGCAGTTAAGCTGGATTTATAAACTCGACGTTCCCGTTCGCAGTTCACGTTCCCGTTCGCAGTTCACGTTCCCGTTCAAAGTTGAAAGGTACTAAATGCGCAGTGACATTTATAAAGTCCGCAGCAGCATCAGTTGACTGTCGGTGTGCTGCTCTCCTGATTTTTCCTCTGGCGTTCAAGATGACCATGTTTTATTTTTTGAGGTTACCTTTCGGAATTTAACCAATATAGCGAGGTAAGGATGCACTTATAATTCAGAGATCAGTTCGTTCATTGATAAGTTACACTTGGTTTGGTAAGATTCTCCCAACTTTGAGAAAGGAAACCCAATTTCACAGGATATTTGACCTCTATGAAACCTCGTTCGTCGTTCGGCGAGTTCGCGTTCATGAGGTTTTATAGGGAGCGTGTTGCCTAACGTAAACGTTTCCACTTGACAAAGGACCTAAGACCGAGAGTCCAGTGTAATATTTCTTCTCCTCGATTTAGATCGAAACTTTTCTAGAAATTGCAAATTTTCATCGAAAGCCAACTGATCTAGTTCAATAGCATTTAATGAATATAGACTCACTTGTAACATTTCCACAGCATACAATGTTTCTATACCTATCTATTTTCATTAAGGATGCAGTGTGCCTCTCCAAACATAGTAATTATTCTTTATAATCTTTCTCATTCCAAACAAAACCAAATAAACGCGCTGCAATTCAATTTCTTTACTTTCCGGTTCGACATTGACTTACTTTTCGAAGATGAATGCGTTTGTCTACGAACTCGAAATAAGTACGTCTCGAAGAAAATGGCGATCGAGACCACACGAGAAAGTTCAAGTGTGTGATGACTTTGATTTTAATATTTCGTGAGAAGTGAAATCCGTCTCGTCCAACACCTGAAGGTTTTATTGCCGATAAATTCCGACAATCGCTACAAACGAGGAATCTGAATCAATTTACTCTATCCTCGTTCTCACGGAGGGTCAATTCAGTTGAGTAAGTAATAGGATAACATTCTCCACTCGAATTAGCCATAGCAATATCCTTAGAATTTGAAACACCGGATTTGAGTAGTTTTTACCACGATACAAATATGAGCTTTGTTTTGGTTCTGAAATTTAGAACGTCTCTAGGACAATTCTAAAGATTGTTCGTTGTGTCTCCACGAGCTGCACTCTTGTGCAACAGGGTAGATGGTGTAGCACCACAGATTACAGAATGTGTATAGCACTGATACCTTCGGTGCCTTTTGCTGTAAATTGCACTCTGTCCGTTGCAGAAAGTTAGTGTGGTCACAGATAATGAGTTCAGAGCATAGAGTGAGGATATTTCTTGTGATAGTTATTTATGCGCAAGATGCATAGATTATATCAGGTGTCGACTTTTTCCTACAAGTACCCATGATGTAAAAATCATGGTGTGCTCATCTGGAAAATGACTGACGTCAGCTAGCAGAAAATACAAGTAGTTATATATTCTGTGCTTTGAATTTGCATGTTGATTCAAACCCAGAATATATAACTCTTTAAATTTTCTACTAGCTGACGTTACTCATTTTTCAAATGAGCACACCATGTTTTTTACATTATGGATTGTTCCACGATGTAAGTAAAACATCATCGATTGTTCTATGCATGATGAAAAAACCTACTTACATCATGATTCTATGCCATGGATATGTTACCATAGAACATTGACTGTCGTTCTGGGGACAGAAATATTGCTTCTTCATCAATCAAATTCCGTAATTAACCTTTTTTCAGGAACCAACTGAATATTTCATAGTTACGGAATGTAAAAGCGGCAACCGAAATTACCAAGTTGATTTGCGGAACATATCCTATATAAACTTGACACTATTAACATGAAATCAGAAATCCATGAATTTCAGCCAATCACAGATGACGTCAGCTGGCAGAAAATACAAAGAGTTGCATATTCTGTGCTTTGAATTCGCATGCAAATTCTCAACTCTTCGTATTTCAATCTTGCTGACGTCACTAATTTTTCAGATGAGCACACCATGTTTTTCACATCATGGAACAATCTGTAATTACCTTATGATCCATAGAACATACTTAGTAATTTCGTCATTCTTGATTGTTGTCTCGTCTATGACCTATGGATCATAAAGTAAATAAAGATTGTTCTATACTATGGATATGTTACCACAGAATATTGACTGTCGTTCTGGTGACAGAAAGAACGATTTTTCATCAATCAAATTCCGTAATCACCCTTTTTTTCAGGAACCAACCGAATATTTCATATTCACGGAACGGAAAACCGGCAACCGAAATAACCAAGTTGATTTGCGGAACATATCCTATTTAACTTGACACTATTAACACAAAATCAGTAATCCCAACTTGAATTTCAGTCAATCAGAGATGATCTTAACAAAAAACCTATATTTGAAAGGAATTATCTTGTTTGGAGAGTTGAGGCAACTTTTACGGATATTTATAAATAACGAGGGCCTTATCATGTCGAATTCGTTCGTCTATAACAATAGGTGAATAAAAAGGAATTGATGAAATTATTTCCCAAAATATGAATAAGATATTTGAAATGATGGATTCTTACTAATATATAAAAGGAGTATAACAAATATGGAACATCTATCCATTAATATTATAAAATATGTTTTAGAGAATAAGGAGCAATATGAGGTTTATTGTTAGAAGACTTTTATGGATACATAAAGTCATTTCGAAGCCAAATCAACTGTAAATCAGAGTATCGGAGAGATTGATATTACTCATGGATTTTATTGGATAGTTTCAATTTCCTTTCCTAAAAATATGTTTTATGAATTTGGATTGTACCTCATTATAAATATTTAATCCAAAAGATATGAATTTGTTACGTACTCGTGAAAATATTTCGAGGAGATATTCATGTTCATTATTATTTAAATATTAATTATTCACTTGGCTGTTCATGTTTTTATTAATTTATCAGAAGAATTTCAAACCCAACAAATTAATCGTAGTATCTATCGTTCCAAATGTTTCCTATAGCCCTATAGGAATGTTTGAATACGCAACTCTGGAACACTTCATCTCCATGAAATAAATATTGAAATAATAAATACCTCTTGTGATAAATACGTATTCAAAAATATCAAGTTTCGGGATTGTGTATTCAGAGACGCGGAAAACCTTTATATATGTTTTCATCATTCTGACTGAATGAACTGAACAGCCAATACTTAGATTTGTCAAAATGAATTTATTTTTGGAAATTCTTGAAAATAATGTATGGCCCAACACGGCAAATCAAAAAAAGCTCTGATTTGACTAGTTGTAACTTCGTAAATATTTCAGATTTCACATGGCAGATATCTCAATACCGGGCTGCGTGAAGTTAGCGAAAAGTTGATAAAACAAATTCCGAAACTAAGTTCAATATTTAGTTTCAATTTGTTTTGTATGAAACTTTTCATGCACTATTATGGTTTATCAATGAATCGCATTTCTATGATTTGGTGCTGACTTCACACTCCGCACAAACATTTTCCAGTTTTGAAAAAAAATTGATGCCAATAATTAGTCAGCTATTTGTTTCAATTTGTCTTGTTGAAAAAATCTCAATTTCTTCAGTAGATGTTTTTATATTCGCATTAATAACATTTAGTGCCAACTTCACGTTCAACATCAAAACTTTTTGGTTTCGAAACAATTTCAATGTCAATACTCGGTAACCAATTTGTTTCAATTTGTTTTGTTAGAATTACTCCAATATCTGTTTGAGTTTTCGAGTAATTCACGCTTGTTTTCAATGAAGCGTGAAGTTAGCGAAAAGTGTTCACTTCTTTTACTTTTTTTCACTTTTTTTTGCGCCAATAATTTGTAGTCAATTTGTCTTAATTTGTCACGTTGGAATGAGTTCCAGAACATCGGTAACTTTTGAGTTATTAACAATTTTGTGTTTTACACACAACGCCATTTATGAAAACCAATCCGTAATTGAGTTTTCAACCCCTCATGGCAGTGTTCAAGTAAAAGAAGTGAACACTTTTCGCTAACTTCACGCTTCATTGAAAACAAGCGTGAATTACTCGAAAACTCAAACAGATATTGAAGTAATTCTAACAAAACAAATTGAAACAAATTGGTTGCCGAGTATTGACTTTGAAATTTTTTCGAAACCAAAAAGTTTTGATGTTGAGCGTGAAGTTGGCACTAAATGTTATTGATGCGAATATAAAAACATCTACTGAAGATATTGAGATTGAGTTCAACAAGACAAATTGGAACAAATTGCTGACTAATTCATGGCATAAAATTTTTTTCAAAACTGGAAAATGTTGGTGCGGAGTGTGAAGTCAGCACCAAATCATAGAAATGCGATTTATTGAAAAACCATGATGGTGCATGAAAAGTTTCATAAAAAACAAATTGAAACAAATTCGAAACTTAATATTGAACTTAGTTTGGAATTTGTTTTATCAATTTTTCGCTAACTTCACGCGGCCTCAATGTCGGCATCCATCGGCGAAAACTGAAGTAGGATAATAAAGCCGTATTTTGCGAACACTTGGACCGCATTTTGGACCCAAAATATGTCAAAATGTCCGCACCATGCATCTATATGTTACGCGTCATCGTAAAATTATATTGGCTTGATGGAAATTCGAATACATTTATCTACTAAACTGTTAAACATAATTCTTTAGAACTTGTTCCTCCCCCGTAGTGAATTTTTCATTTCAGTCGGTTTTTTTGTTTTTTTCTTAAATTCAGTTTCAAATATTTGTCAAAATGAATTTATTTTTGGAAATTTTCGAGAATGATGTATGGCCCAACTCGGCAAATATTTCAGATTTCGCATGGCAGATATCTCAATGCCGGCATTTGGACCGCATTTTGGACCCAAAATATGTCAAATTGTCCACACCATGCATCTATGTTACGCGTAATCGTAAAAACATATTGGCTTGATGGAAATTCAAATACATTTATCTACTAAACTGTTAAACATAGTTCTTTAGAGCTTGTTCCTCCCCCTTAGTGATTGTTTTATTTCAGTCGGTTTTTTTTTTGTTTTTTTCTTAATTCAGTTTCAAATATCTGATTCCCCTGAAGATTCTCAGTTGACTCGTTCCTACATATCGATTCGGTAAGTCGTGAAATGTGAAATACCTGCATATAACACACCATGTTTGTATAATTCTTCGATATTAAGTAGCGGCGAATGAATTTCTAAGAGATTTTACGTGGATACCAGTGTTAGTGGGTATAGGTTTAATCCACCTAGGAAATATTTTTACTGCTTCTCGCATATTTGAAACCGGCTTCGAAAATATGTAGGTAACTCTCGATACGAGTTCCCGCACGTTTATAGCTCAAGTCGAAATCCATTGAACTCAACATTATTATTTTATGTCTTGTGTTTAGTGTCGCGATAAGATCCTACTTGAGCAATGGTTTCAATGTTCGTTTGAATCATCTTAAAAGCTATTTTACGTGATACTGAAGTTGCTCGAGCACACAAAATTCTTAAATCTGTTGCAGGTTATACACTGTGTCCTAGAATTGGTGGTTAATAATTCACTGACGTATTGTACGATCGATAGTGTTCGGGGAAGTTCAAAAATTTTATTTTTTGAAAACTGTTGATGAACGGATTTCATTTATTTTCTGCGGAACTAAGGGGAATGAAAATCAAGAAAGTTCATGAGGTTTTAACTACCTAGTTGCTCGAACTCTAAATGAGAACATATACATACTATGAAAACTAGGCGGTTCGAAGTTCGATTTCAAAACAACATTTTTATATTTCAATGGTTTTGATTCTGGGGTAACGTACGAAATCCAATTGTTTTATAGGAGAAACATACCGCCTTATCTTTTTCTGATCGTAAACACCATAACGTCTGATCCAATCAACTTAGAAACTCGATATTTGTAGAGTAGGTTTTGGTCTCAATAGCGAAGGCCAAATTTGTGAATAAATTTTATATTCCCAATATTTACAAAAATCAGATTGGATCGAATTGAAATCTAGTCTAGTACTTGATTGAAAAATTGAAGTTTGAGAATGAAATGAAAATAAGAATTTAAAATAATTCAAAAAATCATGTTGGATTTTTTTTCGAAGTATTCTACTGACACGATAATCAAGAAATTCGACATATTTTTTCCCAATATCTCCTGAAATTCGAATTGAACTGAAAATTCGTACACTCTCGTGAAATCTAGTGTTCGAAATCTGTAGGTACATAATCCCTTCGGAATGTAGGTATATATTTTTCGAAAAATAAATTTTTTCAAAAAAATATCGAAAACAATTTCCTTCTTGAATTGTTTTGATAACACGATCATCACCTAATTTTGTACGATTTTGTACATTGAGGTTTATCAACATGATCGAATCATTGTTATTCTGTACTATTTCGAAAATAACAAGGATAACGAGGAAAAACCACGAAATCTGACATTTCTTCGTTTCCCAAAATCTCCAAAACTTAGAACCGGATTAAGAAGAAATTTGTTACATTGTTGTTAAATATAGATTTCAAGGTCTGTGCGAAATTCTTCCGAAATCTGATAAATTGTTTCCGAAAAATTTCGAAACTTTTTTGTAAAAATTGTTTTAATGACACGATCTTCACGAAATTTGCACACAGTTGTGCATCCGCGTTGTTGAACTAGTTCATGAGTTTCATCATGATGGGATCAGTGTTATTAGAGTTATTCCGGAAATATCAACGATTTCCAAGAAAAAACACGAAATTATTTTTCCAATATCTCCGAAAATAGTAACCAGTTCTAACTGAAATTTGACATACTGTTATGAAAAGTGAGGTTCAGTGTATTAGTGGAATTTCGTCGAGATCTGTAAATAGTTTTAGAGAGAAAAACTTTTTTCAACCAAACGTTTTCGGAGTTAAAGCCATTTGAACTTTTGCGGTTATTTCCCTGATATTCCTAGAACTACTGAAGCGATCGAATTGAAACTTGGCGATTAGTTGGAGCATAAGGACTAGTAACTTTTTGCAAAAATTTGTTAAGATCGTGCTTTCAGTAAATAAAAAAAATCAGAGAGTACACAATTGATTTGGAACTACAATTTTGCATGATTCCGTGTCATGTTGGAGTTCATTTTCGCCTGAATATTCATGATGACATTCATAACAACTAAGTGACAGCTCCCTGCTCCCTAGAAAAAGTTCACAGAAATACTTGCAAAGTAATCAAAATATAGCATATAGCCTAGTTCTGAAGATCATACTTTATGAATTCGTTCGAGAATTTCGTTCTGGTCAATTAAATTAGGTGAACTTTCCACAATAACTTCTCCCTTTCATACACCATGTTGTCACAGAGGAAATATATCCTTAATGGTCTAAAATAGATAGCATATCAACTACATTTTTCAGAAATAGTTAACGCGTATTCCAGTCTTCTTGATTTTTTCAATTAAGTATTAAATTCATTATAGCTCACATCATTTGAAATCAAGAAAAGCCTTATGCATAATGGAGATATCTTAACATGGTACATAACAGCACGTCCACGGTGTTAATTGCATTCGTTCAAGGGCACACGTAATGTACTGTTGTTGTTTTGTTATTGTTACAGCATTCTAGTGAAACAGTTGGATTTTCTCGATGGAAGTTTAAGAAAAGTATTAAATTGAAGGCAGTAGCTAGTACGCACTCTTTTCAATTCGTTATAGGGGAAAATGTACTATTCTATAACACAAAATAAGGACATAATTTAATTTCTTTATTGAAAATTCTAATCTTGGCATCCGAAACTATTTTTGTATCAAAATGACATTTGGGCCAATTATCATCGATCTTGTTGCCTAGAATAAGCTTGCGAAGAGTTAACACACTTATGCACTAAATAGCCCGTTTTCGAAGCATAAGCGCGATACAGGGTGTTATTCAATGTCAACTTTGAGCAATATTCTGATAACTTTGGTGAGTTATGCGTGACCTTTGAAATAACGGTTTTTGGTCACATCTTAGTATTTTTTGGTGGTCAATTCAATTGTGGAGTAGAATTCTTGAAAAAAGATTTCAAAATGGAGGAAAACCTACCAAGTTGAAATTTTTTGTTTTCGATTACCAAATTGGATGGCATTATTTCAATGTTCTCAGTTTTCTAATATTTTCTGTGAAAAAATTCTTCCAAAATTCAAAGTCAACTTTTTTCTACATGTCTTCAGTGAAAAAAACCACCCAAAATTGTTGAAATCTTTCGAGGTTGAACTAACTTTCATTCTGAACACTGGTGTGAAAACAGAATGAAAAAATATCCATTGGTTTTCATTTTGTAGCCTTCTAAAAATTCTACTCGCAGTACTTAAATAATTTATATTTAAGAAACTGTTGGTCCTACGGATGCAAAAATTATGCTATTATGCCTCCAGAATTACCTGGATAAAAATGAGAATTTGTTGAGAAAAAAAATATTTCCCAAAAAAACTTCGGTGGGAATCGAACTCTCTCCACATTCGGACATCAGGGTCGAATACGTGAACTACCGTTGCTTGGTAACGGACATTGATATGATCAGAATAAATCCAATTCATACTCGAGTGGTAAACTGACCCTACTGTCCGTAAATGAAACGAGTTCGATTCCCATCAAAGTTTTTTGAAGAAAAGTTTTTCCCAAGCTTGTTCTTGGGAAAAACTTTTCTTAAGAATTGAACAATGCTTATAGGTGACTATCGATAGCTCAACTTAAACCTTCTGTTTCTACTACTCTCATTGTGTTCCAGTTATACCTGATGGTTTATGGTTTTACTCACCAGATTTTGGTCTCCTCCTGCTCCAGTAGTAAACTGCACCAACCACCAGAAGAGTAATGAGGACAGAAAGTACAACAGACGTTGCTACAAATCCTGCACCGTAGCACCCGTCCTCGGCATTCACAAATTCAACACTTAACACAAAGAACAGAAGCCAGAATGTGGCCCTAGAAATTATGAATTCCATCGTAATGCACCTCTACTTCAGCAATTCCCTTGGTACATTTTTGATGATGGAGGTGATGAGCCTGTAAAAATAGTGTGTTAGATTGGTTACTGATTCCAGTGAGGGAATATAGGAAAACTAGATGCTATACTTCAAGCAATGGACCAGAAAGAGATAAAGTATATACCGGGTGTCAAGTTGAAAACTTGCTTGCCAGGCCAATTATGTCACGACATCGATGCTTTGGGAGAAAATGCAGGAACAGGTCAATTTTAATCCAAAACACTTGCTAATGTTTGACGAACATTTAACAACTAATGGAAATCATTATGAGCATCTCATTTGGTTAGTACACTAAGTATGAATAACATGTATAGTTATATAGTTATAGTTGGTAAGGGGTTACATTCCACTGCGACCTTAAGGTCTATTGTGCCCTCTTGTCGGAGCTGTTTTCGCAACCTACAGCTCGCCCTCCAGCTCTAGAGCTCTGATGAATTCTAATATATGTGAGGGCTTCAAGAAGGCTAAGTTCTCATTCCTCCTATAATGCTCCTGTCCAAGATATCTTTTGCGCAGGCTCACAATGGCGAGGCATTCTGTGATCAGGTGAACAGGAGTTTCCTCCTCTTCCCCACAAAATCTGCCCTCGTCAGTTTCTGATAAGCCCATTCACATCATGTGCTTCCTTAGGCGACAGTTTCCTGTGAGGAAACCAGTGAGGAGGCGTAACTTATTCTTACTGAGATCCAAATGATTTTTGGATATAGCAATTTCAAAGTTCCGAAGGAACTTTTTAGAGTGTTCCATTCCTGGAGAATTCCTCCAGAGTGCCCCCCTTTCATTTTCTTCTTTCTCCAAAAACTCTTTCTTATAGGTACATTTGCGTATACCACAGAAAGGTTTCTGGGCCAGTAGGTAGCGTTTGTGCTCCCTTTCTGGCTAGAGTGTTGGCCTCTTCATTTCCTTTGATTCCTGAGTGCCCAGGAACCCAGACTGAGGAGACCTTGTTATTCTTGCCTACTTCATTGAGTTTCTTTCGGCACTCCCATATCAGCTTTGAGTCGATGACATAGGAGTTCAGTGCTTTAATAGCAGCCTGACTATCAGAATGGATCACTATGTCACACCCTTGATAGTTTCTTTCCAGGTTTATGTTTATGCATCTTTCGATTACAAGTATTTCTGCCTGGAAAACACTCGAGAAGGCGATAGTGTACACTTAGTTCTAGGCCCGTATACTCCAGCGCCGGCCCCCGTCGTGGTTTTAGAACCACCTGTATACCATTTAACGGTATTTGCTTTGAAGTTTTGGGTAGTGTATTCCTTTTCCCATTCTTCCCTTTCACATAGCATTCAAAGTCAGAGTTCTTCTCGATGCTTACTTTTTTAATCATAACATACCATGAATACCATGTAACTACTGCAAGAATTCAGTAAAAATTTGCAAACTGTAGTATTCATGTAGAGGGGCAAGTTGTCTTTCAATTGAGGTATAGCTAACCCTTTGTTCTCTAACGAGAATTTAGAGCTGACAACCCCTACACCTAGGGGTACAATAGTACGCAAAATATGTAACCCCGAATAAAATTTGTTCCGGCATTTTCTCTCAAAACATATCTGAGGAGAATTGAAACCAGTATATCCTAGGGATCATTTCTAGTACCGACATTTTCAAATCAAACTCACCGCAAATAACGAGATTCCAAATATATTAGAGTTAAAACGGCTGTCTTCAGAAAGACATGAGACAACTTATCGTCCATTTGAAGCGATATGATTAGCAAGAAACAAAGTGGAAAAGTTGTTCTATATTCTGATGGAATGAAATTGATGGAAAAAGTATCAGAACTTTTAACAACTGGAAAAAAATATTTGACTCACAGATGACTTCACTTACTCCCCAATCCACAGACCAAGTTTTAATTGAAGAACAAGATGAAGATCATCAAGATAAAGTTATACCACGCACATCTTTAGCAGGTGTCACCTGGTATAATGAAGTTTGTATGGAAAGCGATGGGTTTCCCATAATACTCAATTATCGAGCAAATAGGAGAAGAACCAGTTAATTATATCGACACGGGGACATATCATAAGAGTAAAACTGTGGACGTGTGTACACTGGTTATCGCATCAGAAGTGGCCATAAGAATTGTCCAGTTTTCATGAATTTTTGTATCGACATGATAAGGTTCGCGTTATTTATAAATATCCGTAAAAGATGCCTCGCCTCCTCAAACAAGATAATTCCTTTAAAATATATGTTTTTGTTAGGCTGAAATTTAAGTTTGGGTTGCTGATTTCATGTTAATAGTGTCAAGTTTATAAAGTATATGTTCAGCAAATCAACTTGGTTATTTCGGTTGCCGGATTTCCGTAGTGTAAATATGAAATATTCGGTTGGTTAATTACGGAATTTGATCGATGAAAAAACAATATTTCTGTCACCAGAACATAGACATACTAAGTCTATGAACCAGAACAACAATCAATGTTTTAAGGGGCATTTTTGTGCTAGGGAGATTTACCCTATTGATCGAGAGATTCACCTTATTGGCTGACGACGATCACGTGATCGTATTCGGCCAATAGGGAAGAATCTCCGATTACCCAAATACCCGAATCTACCTAGCACAAAAGGCCCCTTTATGGTAACATATCCATAGCATAGAACAATCTTTATTTACCTTATGATACATAGACCATACCTAGTAATTTTTCCATTGTAGATTGTTGTATCTTCTATGCTCTATGGATCATAAAAAGTGAATAAAGATTGTTCTATGCTATGGATATGATAGCATGAAACATTGATTGTCGTTCTGGTGCATATACTTAGTATGTCTATGTTCTGGTGACCGAAATATTGTTTTTTCATCAATCAAATTCCGTAATTGACCTTTTTTTTCAGGAACCAACCGAATATTTCATATTTACGCTACGGAAAACCGGCAACCGAAATAACCAAGTTGATTTGCGGAATATATCCACTATAAACTTGACACTTGAAATCAGGAATCCCAACTTAAGTTTCAGCCTAACAAAAACCTATATTTGAAAGGAATTATATTGTTTGAGGAGCCGAGGCATCTTTTACGGATATTTATAAATAACGCGAACCTTATCATGTCGAATTTGTCCTGAAATTCCTGTTCCCCACTGATACAAAATATGTGAAGAATATTGTGGGTTGGCAACTTGGGACGAAGAGGTCTATTGATGAAGAATTCAAGGTCAAATTGATCGATTCAATGATTCTGTCAGACCAATGTTCCCAACTGCAGGAAATTGTCCATATCTAGGGTATTTTGGATCCCAAAAAGTAAAAGGGGATTTTTCCGAGAAATCACCGAAATGAGAGAATTTTCGCGATGATTTCATATTATTTCATTCATGATATTCATATATTTTCATTATATGATATTCATATATTTATTATTTGATAAAATCAAATAGCCGTTAGGTTTCGTGAAACTTCATGCGAAATTTTGAGAGGATCGTATCATGACAATAATGATTTGGAAAATTTTAAATATTTAGTTCACAGAAGCTATCAGTATGACAGCGCTAAAATTCCGCATGAACCTTCATACCATCATTTTACAATAGTGTTTCAGCTCGATCGAACATTTCTTCTTGAAATCATCTTGAAACGATTTGGTATAGGATCTTATCGCTGAGGAAGACACATCTGGACTCGAAGATTTACGGAAACTTTGGTTTCTACTTATGTCATTAATACAAATGGTGTGATAATTCCATGGAAAATTTTCCATTTCGTGAAAATAAAAATATTTATTCATGAAACTTTCCGGAATATTTTAATTGTAGAATTGCATGTGATTGTGCTCAGAAGGCTGAAAATATCTCAACATC
The DNA here is from genome assembly GCA_958510865.1 of Myrrha octodecimguttata. Classification (NCBI taxonomy): domain Eukaryota; kingdom Metazoa; phylum Arthropoda; class Insecta; order Coleoptera; family Coccinellidae; genus Myrrha; species Myrrha octodecimguttata. The sequence continues at coordinate 58,791,398 of OY294056.1, forward strand.
CGATTCGAAAATAAATAACGATTAATTAAAGTACATAAAAAAATAATTGCGGTTCGACCGAGCGTAACAGTAAATAAGAAATAAAAACACCTTGTTCACTCGAACATTATATGATTATTTTATGCTTGCTTGGTATTCAATTGATATTCCGAACCTACACGCACTAATAAGTGTGTCAATTTATGAATTAATTGATTTTCTACTGCAACAATTTAAGAGACGCATTCGGACGAGAAATAAGTTAGAAATGTGACGAAAATGTCGATTCCATCCATGATTTATTCTCATTAGAAAAATACCCTACAAACCTTCACATGAATACAGTTAAAATTATAGTCATAGTAGTTCCCTTTGATTGGCTATTTTTTGCGAGCATGATCATGTTATTATTTTATGGCTTTTGGCTCCGCATGGTTGAAAAATAATTCTCTTCGTAAATTGAACACTTAGTTTGACTTGGGGGAGACATGTCAGCTTGAAGGTTCATGCATATTTCATGAGGAATGTATTTGTAGAAAAATCAGTTGGGGTTGTCAATTTCAATCCTCAATAAATGAGCTAAGGAGTCGAAAAATTATGCTCCCGGTGTTTTTCAGAACCCATAAAAAACCTAGAAAAGCACTGGCGTCAAGGCAGCGGCATTTGTGCGCATGTTCAATGGAGATGACCGCTTTGGCAACAAATTTGAACATGCGCGCAAAAGCTGCTTCCTTCACGGCAGTGCTTTTCTAGGTTTTTTTCAAGTACTGGATTTCAATAGACGACTTCGGCTCAAGTTGCCAACCCACAATTTTCTTCACAAATTTACTGGGAACTAGAATTTCAGGACAAATTCGATATGATAAGGTTTGCGTTATTTGTAAATATCCGTAATAGATGCCTCGGCTCCTCAAACAAGATAATTCCTTCCAAATATAGGGTTTTGTTGAGATCATCTCTGATTGGCTGAAATTTAAGTTGGGATTCCTGATTTCATGTTAATAGTGTCAAATTTTTATATGATATGCTCCGCTTGGTTTTTTCGGTTGCCGGCTTTCCATTACGTAAATATGAAATATTCGGTTGGTTCCTGAAAAAAAGGTTGATTACGGAATTTGATTGATGGAAAAACGTTCTTTCTATCACCAGAACGAAAATCGATGTTCTATGGTAACATATGCATAGCATAGAACAATTTTTATTTACTTTATGATCCATAGAACATAGAAGAGACAGCAATCAACAATGGAAAAATTACTAGGTATGGTCTATGGATCATAAGGTAAATAAAGATTGTTCTATGCTATGGATATGTTACCATAAAACATTGATTGTCGTTCTGGTGACAGAAAGATTGCTTTTTCTAATTCCGTGATTACCCTTTTTTTTTCAGAAACCAACCGAATATTTCATATTAAAAGAATGGAAATCCGGAAACCGAAATAACCAAGTTGATTTGCCCCAACTTAAATTTCCGCCTAACAAAAACCTATATTTGGAAGGAATTATCTTGTTTGAGGAACCGAGGCATCTTTAACGGATATTTACAAATAAGGCGAACCTTATCATGTCGAATTTGACCTGGAATTCCCGTTCCCCAGTGATAGTAAATTTGCGAAGAAAATTGTGGCAACTTGGACCTGAGTCGTCTATTCGATCTCATCTATATTTTTGGAAATATTGGAAAAATAAAATTTTTAATGGGTACCTATATCTACGGAATCATTAGGCGGATTTTATCCAGTCACGAATTCGACCTTCGTAATTAAGCCCCGAACCTCCTCTACAAATATCGAGTTCCTAAGTCGTTTCTTCCGAGAGTTATTGTGTTTACGGACGGCCTAACGGCTGACTGAAAGAATCAACTTAGTAACGCGATTTTTGAAAGTAGGTTTGGACCTTAATTACGAAGGCCGAATTCGTAAATGGGTTAAATCCACCCAATGATTCCGCAGATGTACCCATTAAAATTATTTTCCCAATATTTTTAAAACTACAGATTAGATCGGATTGATATCCAGTACTTCATCAAAAAATGACAGTTAGAAGGTTCATACAGAATTTAATGAGGATAATATGATGAGAATATCACACAGTATTGAATATTTGAAAAAAAAAATTTGGAATTTTTTTCAAATTGTTCTAATGACACTATCATCACGAAATTCAGTACAAAGTAGTCATTTAACATTTTAAAACTAGCTGCCAAGTTTTATTATGATTGAATCAGTATTTCTTGAGTTATACCGAAAAAAACAACGATATCGAGAAAAAACCACGAAAGTTAACATATTTTTTACCAATATTTCCGAAACTATTATTCGTATCAATTTGAAATGTGGTACACTGCAGTGAAATATAGTGCTCAAGATATAAGCGAAATTTTTCTCGAATATAATTGATGGTTTCGAGAAAAAAAATATTTCCGAAAAAAATTTTGAAGAGAAATTTCTTTAATTAACTGAGCATACTATCCCAACAACATTTCATCAAAAGTTGCTTCAACCTTCTGCCAGATTCCAGTCCAACCGCTTCCGTAGTTCCTAAAATATCAGGAAAATAACTCAAAATTTCAAATGACTATAACTCCGAAACCATTCGGCTGATTTCGCCCATAAACGAACTTAACCGTGACATTCTGATGCTCAAACTACCCTAAAAGTTTCGAATCGCTAGCTTGCTCCGTTCGACAATTATCGTGTCCAAGGCCAGCCGGTCGGACAGAATCGATTTTGACACAGGATTCGTCATCATTGAGTCCAACCTAGTCGTGTGAGACCATTTTACACTCAAAATCGAAATTTACAGACATTTGGACAAAACGCCTTCTAGGGGCTTCATCTAAAAATTTATTTAATGCACCCCTACTAATTTTTATCGAGGAACTAAGTCACAAGGCTCTCAACATTCATTTACAGACACCCTGTACATCGAACGAATTCAGGCATATGATTTCTCAAATCTGTTCAATTTGATTAGGTACCTTGTTTCACGTGAGTCACACAAAAACAATATACTCAATATTTGCGAATGAAATTTATTGTTCACTTTTCGTTCTGGAACACAAATCAATCCAAGATTAGAACGCGCATTTATATCTCAATTCATAAACATGTCAGTCAAACGAAATAATGGTAACGCTATCAAGGTTTAACAATTAAGAAACAATGAATAAGGTGATATATGTATGCAATCTTTGTATGATATTGTGTAGTAATATACATACATTCGACCCATGCAGCAATTGATTTATTGAAAGCCAAGAATATTACACACTCTATTGTTCGTCAAATCATTGAGTGAGATGTGGGGGTTTTATATTGAAATAACAAATTATGAGCTAATCAGCATTGTGTGCCTGTAAAGAAAAATTTGGTCACATAAATCGAAATAAAAGTGCACAATCGATTTAGAACTAACTCGGAATCAAAACAAACCTAAAGTAAACATAGATTGTTCTATGCTATGGATATTTACCATAGAAGATCGTTCTGGTGACAGTAAATCGATCGCATTTTCATCAACCAGATTCCGTAAGTAACCTTTTTCACTCGCTTGTTCCAGGAACCATCCGAATATTTCATATTTACGGAGCGGAAAATCGGCAACCGAAACAACAGAGTTGATTTTCGGAACGTATCCTATGAAAATTGACACTGTTTGCATGAAATCAGGAATCCCAACTTAAATTTCAGCCAATCGGGGACGATCTCAACAAAAACCTATATTTGGAAGGAATTATCTGGTTTGAAGAGCCGAGGCATGTTTTACGGGTATTTATAAATAATGCGAACCTTATCATGTCAAATTTGTCCTGAAACTCCCGTTCCCCAGTGATAGTAAACTTGCTAAGTAAATTGTGGGTTGGCAACTTGGGCCGAAGTCGTCTATTGGCAAGGTCAAAAATTGTCGATAACGTCATATCTCGAATAACGATTACATTGAAATATGGGTCGTATGTCAAAAAGTGCCTTTGTTCAAAACAAAACCGACGTAGCTGAAGATTTTATCGAAAACGTCTCAGTATCATCAACAATGAAATTCTTTACTTTTTGAAATCACTATATATACCGTTTCGGCATATATCCTTCCTTGAAAAAAAGCAAAATTTCGTGAGGATCTTACGATTAAGATATCGCAAGACTGTTTTATCTGTAGAAGACCTAACAATTAGATTTGAAAGAGTTGCAAAATGGCGAACTCGCTGCCTATTTAAGTAGTAGATGGATAAATTTAGAATAGTAATAGGCAAATGTTCCATCATCTTTGAATGTTTGATATAAAACTACTGACCGTTAATACTTGTGTTCATAATATCCTTCAGTTTTACTGTAGGGAAAAGTATACTACATTCACTGTTATGAAGTCAGTCCGTTGGCCATGGAAGTTAGACGAAGTCCACACTGTATAATTGAAAAATGTTTGGTAAGTTAATTTTTCAGTCAGGTAACGATGCAAGGTTGTCTTTTCCACATAAGGGTACCTAATAATAGTAACGTATGTAACTAAATCAAACCATAGAATCTTATTCGATAAAAAAAAATCTTGAAAAGCACCGACGTGAAGTCAGGAGCCCTTGTTTACATTCGAATCCTTTTCCTTTGAATGAACCTCTAGGCCGTCATTTTTCAACCGAGTGTCTATTCGATCATATCAGCATTATTGGGAAAATAAAATTTTGAATGAAATTTATGAAATCATTGAGCAAATTTTAAGTTTTCACGAATTCGACAATCTTAATTAACCCCCAAACTTGCTATGGAAATATCGAGTCTCTTAGTCGATATTTCAGTATGATATTACGGTCGAGGTTGGCCTAACTGCCAATCGTAAAATGAGCAATAGGAGACTAGATATTTGTTGAACCGGTTCAATTACAAAAGTCGAATTCGCGAATTGATAAAATCATCCAATGTTTCCGCACATTCGAAATTTTATTATTTTAGTATTTTTGAGTAACTCTGTAAATAACAACAATACCGAGGAAATAATCAAGAAATTTAACATACTTTTCTCCCAATATCTCCGAAGATAAATATCGGATCAAACTGGACTTTAAAACACTGTTGTAAAATACTGACTCAAGGTTTTTGCCAATTTAATTGAAATCTGATGAGAAGTATCTGGTGTAAAGCGCAGCAGAAATTAACTACCGCCTATCTCGAAATTTTGTCACAAGGAAGAATCAAAATCGCCCCAGCTAATCCATCAGCCCATAAGAAACCTTAGGTTATTAAATGTATTATCGAAAAACGTAAGTTTTTTTAAACCTCAGATTTTCTATAATCGAAAATGATAACAATTCAAAAATTCTGTTTTTGCGCGCATGTCCAAATGTCTGTAATTTTCAGCCGAAAATGGTCTCAAATGACTAGGTTGGACTCACTGATGCCGAATCCGTTGTCAAAATCGATTCTGCCCGGCCGTCCGTCCGTCACCACGATTATGGGAGTGAGGAGGATTTTATCGACTTGAAAATTTCAGTTAAGGATGCATTTCAAAATGCGAAGGTTAAGGTTGTTAATGGGCGAAATCGCCCTCTGAATTGAGGTTATTTTCGTGATAACTCGGGAACTACTGGAATTGGTTGGATTGAAACTTGGCATTTAGTTGACGTATAACAACGCGCAACTTTTTGCAGAATTCTGTTAAGATTGTACTCTCATGTAGTAAATTGTGAGAAAAAAATTTATTCAAGACTTTTTTCGAGAAAAGTTTTTCATATTAGATAAAATTTTTGTTAGGCCATTGGGCCTCTTATGTCACAGTAGTGTACTAGATTTCAGTTTGATTCGATCATAATTTTTGGAGATATTTGGAAAATATGTGTCAAATTTCGTCGTTTTTCCTCGATTTTTTTTCGGAATAACTCAAAACTTGCTGATTCAATCATGATGGAACTTGGCAGATAGTTTTAAATTCCTGATTGACAACTAAGTGCAAAATGTCGAGATGATATTGTCATCAGAACAAATTGAAAAGCACTTTCAAATTTTTATTTTTTCAAATATCCGATATTCTGTGATCATCTGATAATATAATCCTCATGAAATATAGAGTTTCCAAATTGTTTCTACCGGAAGTTATTGTGTTTACCGTCAGCCGTTAGGCCGGAAGAAACGACTTAGAAACTCGATATTTGTACACTATGTTTGGGGCTTAATTACGAAGGTCAAATTCGTGAACGGGTAAAATCCGCCCAATGAATCCGTAGATATACCCGTTAAAAATTTTATTTTCTCAATATTTCCAAAAATACAGATTAGATCGGATTGAAATCCAGTACTTTATCGGAAAAACCTAGCAAAGCACTGCCGTGAAGGCAGCAGTTTTTGCACGCATGTTCAAATTCGTTGCCAAAGCTGTCATCTTCATTGAGCATGCGCGCAAAAGCTGCTGCCTTGACGGCAGTGCTTTTCTAGGTTTTTTAACTTGATTTCTGTATCTCTTTTCTACAATTCAACGTAAAATTAGCCAATTCAGGGAACATAGATTTCGAGTGATGCTGAAAACTAACGTTGCAAGTATCAGATCTCTGGATTATTCTTTCGAAAGTTATGGTTACCATAAATCTATAAACAGACCGAATGAAAATCTACCAAGAAATTCGCTTAATTGATACAGATTCAATTCGAACAAATGGACGCACTGGTGCGAGCAGTTTAAACAAAGTGTTAAAAGAACGAAGATAATTATATTTCAAACCATGCAAAGCTAACTTAGCCAAGAGACATGCAATGTTAATTTGTAAATGTATATTAATAGAGTTGTTGATCGCATAAATTGATACTAGGAGTATCAACAGAGTATCACTGTAATGAAACATTTTTCTCTTGTCTATTCGACCTCAATTCAATTAACTATTCTTCGTGGGACTTCTGACAAATTTTCATACGTGAAACTGTGGGAGATTTCGATCTCATTTCTCTCATGATGAATGTAAAGGAAGAATGCGTTCGTGTGGTGGAAATTAATAATAAATCAAATTCTAGGAATATTTCAACGATTCAAGAAAGGTTCTAACATATTTATTACGATTCACATGAATAATTATACATGATTGAGTTCTTGAAAATGAACATAATTATAAAGTGAGAATGAAACGAGTGATTAAACAGAGAATGTGTCCATGTTCAAGATGAGGAAATCAATTTGTATAAAATAATAATCAGAATCACCGGCTATGGCTGACGAACCGTTTTGAAGTTATACTCATTTTTGTTTTGGAGGTTATTTCCTCAATATCCCAGAAACTTGGTACCTAGTTATTTATAAAATATACCGACGAGCATTGGTTATGCTTCTTCGAAAATTTTCGAATTCGGCAAATGTTCATCTTATTCCGATGGAATTTGACGTAGGTACACTGTGAAATCAATATTTAACAGAAGTACTTCAAATTCCAGTTAGATCCGGTATTTATTTGAGAAAAAGAAGACATTTCAATGTATTTCAAGGTTATCTCCTCAATATATCAAGGAGAACAGTTGCTATTAGATTTTAAAGTTCATTGTAAGTTGTAAAATATAAACATTCACAAAAATTTATTTTTTTAAAGCTATCTGATTGCAGAGAACTTCGGCACAGATCTTGAAGTCACTATTTGACAACAGTGTTTCGAATTTTTCGAGTTATTGGGAAATATACAGTACGCCTCAAAATAATGGAAAAAATTTGGCAACAAAATACGGAAACAGGTCAATTTTTGTTTCACTTTTACCAAATTCATATGCATTTTCGAAGAATTTTTGTTGCACCCTGTGCCATCCCCTTTAACCCTCTAAATTTTTTGAATAGGTCATTTGGTACTTTTATGGCAAGGGTTTATATCTTCTTCACAGGCGTGCAGAAATTTTCAAGAAAAATTTTTATTTTTGGAAAATTAGTTAGTTCAAAGAGTTTTTCAGTATGTGCACTTTGTCATAGCTCATTTACTTTGAGACGATGGTACCTGATGAAATTTGTCACCGAATGAAAGTCGACCATTACAGTTGAAGTTGAAACTTTTCGATGAAATGTTTCAATTCAAAGAAAGATTTCTGACAACGCAATGTCATCAATGTTATGAATGTGTCAAGCGCTTTGATTATTGCATCCAGAACGATGGTGGTCATTTTGAACATTTAATTTAACTTATTTTGTAATGCACAATGATTCTCTGCGGGTGTACTTCAATGCCGAAATAAATTTCCAATGTCACTCCATTTTTTCTCTCCATTAAACGGTTCGTAGGGGTTGAAAGTTGTGCATGAACAAAACTGAAATGGTCGACTTTCATTCGGTGAAAACTTTCATCAGGTACCATCGTCTCAAAGTAAATGAGCCATGACAAAGTGCACATACTGAAAACCTCTTTGAAGTAACTAATTTTTCAAAAAAAAAAATTTTTTCTTGAAAATTTCTGCACGCCTGTAAATAAGATACAAAGACCCTGCCAAAAAAGCACCACATGACCCACTTTCCTTATTCAAAAAATTTAGAGGGTTGATGGGGATGGCACAGGGTGCAGCTAAAATCCTTAAAAATTCATAAAAATTTGGTAAAAGTGAAACAAAAATTGGCTTGTTTCAGGATTTTGTTGCCAAATATTTTTCTTCTGAGAAAATGAATTTGTTCCATAATTTTGACGCGCACTCTATATCAAGTTTCGAGCTCATTTCCTAGATATCGTCATTTCCGAAATAATTCAAAAAATACTGATTGGAAACTTGATAATTATAGTTGGCATGCACTGATGTGAAAAGTTGTTAGAAATTCCTTGATGACAATCTAATCATATTGTCCCAAGAAATTCTGCATGAACCTTCAAGCTGTCATTCTTCAATAATGTACTGATGGATTTCAATTCGATACGATCTGAATTTTTGAAAATTTTTCTGGGAAAAAAAATTCGATTGGATATATCTGCCGAATCATTGCAAGGATTTTACTGATTTTCAAAGTCTCTCTACAATTATCGAGTGGCTCAACTAGTTATTGTGTATAGTAACTTCCGAAAATATTCCCAATATTTGCAAAATGCAGATCTCATACTCACTTGATTTAAAAATGATAGCTTGAAGGTTCATTCAGAATTTCGTGAGGGCCAAACGGAAACACCGCCGAATCTTTCGATCGGGAAGTAAAGCTCAAATGGATTCAATCGAATCAGCTTTCGAAGTATAGAGAAGGAAATTCCTGAAGCTTATAACTCCGAACACCATTTTGCGAATTTTGCCCATTAGCGAAAATAGCCGGCGTATGTGGTCTCCACGCCTACTTTGGAACTTCAAGGTCTTAAGAGTGTTAACAGCTGGCATGTTTTCGTTCCTTGAAAAAGCACCCAAAAGTGAAGATTGAATAAAAGAATATGCGAAGAAAGAGGATATCATAGGCAATCGAAAAAACTATTTGTGAATTGAGTTTTGTGTCGCGGGTGATTATTTTTCATTTTAATCACAACTACATAGGTATTTAAGGCAGTAAAAATAATTCTGCGAAATTCAGAATTAAATTATTGAAGGGAAATAATTGGAAATTAATATTAATGAATACTGATGAAGATCAAACCGAAATCGAACTTATTCCTTATTTTTCAGGAGCACACTCAAAAACTCCTACAATTTTCGATTAATTAGCATTGTTTCATCTTGTATTCTTCCTTTAATTCCATCGTCGAATGTTAATCATCATTATAAAGTATCCCCATTATACGCTCACAAAAACGCCAAGGGCTGAAAAGGATTTACCTGTTATGAATTCAAAAATAAGTGAACACTTCCTCCGTCGATATTCCCAAATCTCACATTCAAAATTCGCAATCACAGGAACAAATCGACAGTTCACACATTTTTTCTTAACCAAAAGCACGCAAGATATCGGATACGACCGAATTAAAACCGCTTACTCGTTCGCCGACTCCGAAGACTTTGCCTCATCACAGGTGTACGTAAAGTTGTTTGTTTACAGGTGAATTTCTAGTGGGAACGACAAACCACCTCTCACTTACCTGTCCGCGTTTTACCATTCTACCTGTTGGCGCGCCATCTATCGGAATTCGCTGATAGCCGGATCGCAATGTGCAGTGCAGTACCTGGGGATGTGATGTATTCATGCATTCCGTTGTAATTGAGCAGCGTGAAGAGCTAAGGTCGCCTCGTCTTGCGTGCCGGACCTTAGTATTGCAGTTGTAAATCATTTCCAGAATGAACAGATGATTCGTTATTGTACGAGGGCTCCTGAATGATTGGAACGGTGCTGATTTTAACGGATGTTCCAGGTATACGTGTGCATGGGCATTCACGCTAATCACAGTATCTAAGAATATTCATTTCATGTCTTGATAATAGGGATTTGTAATGGGGGTTTTTCCTTTAAGCGAAAATGCAGTAATGTTCATGAAAAACCTTTAGAACATCACATTTCGAACATATTTTCTCAATATTATATTTTAAAAAAAATGTTTGATCACCTAAAACTGAAAAATAAATATGAGGATTTGCATTTAACGGGATTTGTCTTGAGTGTACGATATGGCGGCGTCGAATTCAGCTTTCTCGGAAAGAAAAGGACGTCAAATGTGTTACTTTGCTTAGGAAAATAGAGATAGCTATACTTCGATCTGGTTAGAGTAGAAGACAACGACCAACGGAAATTGTTTGGTTGTATTCGCAACTACTCTTTGAATGAAGAACAACAGGAAGGACCTTTTCTACTTCGTATAAAAGTGGGACATAGGCGCCCATTTTGAACCTCCAAGTATGACTCATGTTAGTTCGTTTCTTCAGACAAAGAAGTCTCGGAACAAGTCGTTCTCTCTTCAAAGTGAAAGGAAAGTCGGCCATATGCAACATCCATCCCGGACCCACTTTATGAGGCATTATGCTCATTCCTTATGTTCTTTATTCAGAGCAACTACTGCTAAGCGATACGCCCTCTGGTGATAGAAATTCGAACACTTCCAAGCTAGTAGTTTTTCGACGTGCCTGTTATTCTAACGTATTTTGCTTACTGTTGGAGTTCATTTTCGAGCTTTTGTGTTGTTCTCCGAGTTGAAATTTTGGTGCACCGAAAGTGTTTGTAATATTCATCAATCGATTATTTTCTTTCCGATTAAAATTTTCGATTGTATTAATTCAAAATGGCATCCTCCCGAAATGACTATTGTTGTGTGCCTCAACTCAAAGTTATTTATGGTCGAAGAAGAAAGGATCATCCACTGCCTCAAGTTTTCATTTTTCCTAAAACCAAATGAAAATAAAGTCAATTTGGAAACAACATTTGGCAGGGAGCTCAATGATAGAAGAAAGGCCTAGATTTAGAAATTAAAGATTGGAAAACAGGTTACGAAATACATGAAAGTATGTTCACTGCATTTCTCTGGAGATGTTTATTTTCATAAAGGTAAATTACAATGTATTCATTTCGAAACAACTTCATGTCATGATGTTTTCAGGTGTAAATGAAAATAAAAGAATTTTGATCAAAAATGCTGCAGAGAAACTACCGAGCACTCCTGCAGCTACCTAATTCACATACTACACAAATTCATATTCAAAAATTTCAAAAAGCACTGCCGTGGAGGCAGCAGCTTTTGCGCGCACGTTCAAATTCGTTGCTGAAGCGGTCATCTACATTGAACATGCGCGCAAAAGTTGCTGCCTTCACGGCAGTGCTTTTTGAAATTTTTTTTTGAATTATATGTCCATTTTTCTGGGGGAAATTTTTCGATAATAAATATGAAAAACTCTAAAAATTGTTACGATAATGCTTGCTCTGTTTGCCGATTTCAAAATTTCAAAAAGCACTGCCGTGAAGGCAGCAACTTTTGCGCGCATGTTCAATGTAGATTACCGCTTCAGCAACGAATTTGAACATGTACGCAAAAGCTGCTGCCTTCACGGCAGTGCTTTTTGAAATATTTACTGATAAATTACTGGATTTCAATTCGATCAAATCTGTATTTTTGGAAATATTGGAAAAATAAAATTTTGAATTAAGACCTCACAGAAAGACTCCTCTAAACACCATTTGGGAAGTGTTGCAGAATAAATGTTCATAATTTCAATACTATTTACTTAGCCAATATTATTATCGTTAATATGTATATAAGTGTTTTTTTTTCTTTTTTTTTGTATGATTGTGTATCTCCAATTGTTTATCATTCTATCATGTATCAATCCATACTCTTAATCATTTGTTATAAACAGGCTGAAGGACTTCGGTCGATGGCCTTTTGGAATGATTTTCCAATAAAGAACTGTTATTATTATTTTAAAATTTTGAAAGGGTAAATCTACGGAATCATTGGGCGGATTTTACCCATTCACGAATTCGACCTTTGTTATTAAGCCCCAAACCTTCTCTACAAATATCGATTTTCTAAGTCGTTTCTTCCGGAAGTTATTGTGTTTACGGTCAGCCTAACGGCCGACTGCGTAAACACAATAACTTCCGAAAGAAACAACTTAGGAACTCGATATTTGTAGAGAAGGTTTGGACCTAAATTACGAAGGCCGAATTCGTGAATGGGTAAAATCCACCCAATGATTCCGTAGATATACCCAATCAAAATTTTATTTTTTCAATATTTCCAAAAATACAGATCAGATCGAATTGAAATCCAGTACTTCATTGAAAAATAACAGTTCGAAGTTTCATACAGAATTCATTATAGAAATTTTTTTTTTTCAAATTGTTCTAATGACACGATTATCACGAAATTTCGCATGAAGTTGTCTTTCAGCATTTCAAAACTAGCTGTGAAGTTTCATCAGGACTGAATCAGTATTTCCCGAGTTATACCGAAAAAATAAACGATATCGAGAAGAAAACCTCGAAATTTGACACATTTTTTCTCGATGTCTCCGAAACTTATGATCGTATCGACCTGAAATTTGGTACACTGCTGTGAAATATGAAGTTCAAAGTGTGAGAGAACTTTTTTTTTGAATATGATGAATGGTTTCCGAAAAAAAAATTTTTTGGAAAAAAATTTCGAAATTATTATTAAAATTCACTGACAATCTGATCCTGACGAAATTTGGCTCAAAGTTGCGCGTCGTTATACTCCAGCCTACTGCCAAGTTTGAATCCAATCTCACAAGTAGTTTCTGAAATAAAAAATAAACAACTTCAAAACTTCAACTGCCTATAACTCCGAAACTATTCGACCGATTTGGCCCATTAACGAACTTAACCGCGGCATTCTGATGCGCAACCTATCCTGAAAGTTTCAAGTTGCTAGCTTGCTTCTGTCGACAGTTAGCGTGTCTACGGCCGGACAGAATCGATTTTGACACCGGATTCGTCATCAGTGAGTCCAACCTAGTCGATTGAGACCATTTTCGGCTCAATCATCCAAAATTACAGACATTTGAACAAAACGATAGCACGCTGTTCCCCTAGAACATGCGCGCAAAAAGAGTGATCTAGTTGAAAACCTAACAAGAATTAGATATACTGTTATGTTCATAATAGTTGAAGTTATTTATATAAATACATTAATATTTTTCATTTCCACATAGGTAAGTTGAACTAGGCTGTGACATTTTTCATGTTGTTTGTGTATCTTGAGCTGCTGTTATATGAAAATAAAATCAATTATATGTCTATCTGTTTCCTTTTCTTTAGAAATACGATGCAAAAAAACTAAGGCAGAAAATCTGTTTTCATTTTGTTGATTCACTCGTTTGTGAACAAAGAGAACAAGTCATATCATTTAGACTGATTCTAGATTTACCACATAATATAGCCTGCATTCAACACTTCTTCGCATCAATCAGAGTCCTTGAATTACTTATTGAGGTGCCTATTTTTCCAGAAATTCAAGTAAACTTAGATATTGGTTCATTTTGATCCACCTATCAACATACATTATTACACTAAAATAACACCGAAATTATCCCCCAGGAACGATTTAAAGCACGATTTTATACAGTGATCGAAAAGTTCCTTCCCGAGAAATCTTACACAAAATTATAATAATTTCTTTAAATATTCAAGTTCTGCTTAATAAATATTCCTTCTCCACCACATTTGTAAGGTTTGTTTACATAAAACTACTAGCTTGGACAGGTTCCAAATTTAACCGTTAGGGCGCTGGCATCTTCGCAGAAGTTCCCAATTGACAAAAAAAAAGTGTGTACCACAGAATAGGAATAAATATTTCATTATTCTATAGCAGAAAAAGCTATTCTACTAAACACCGTTGTCACTTCGTGCATGCCTGGCAAATCCCAAACCACAATTTTGAAATCTGATTTTGAATACTTTCTGAAGGTAATTTGGGAAAATGATGAATCAAACCCATAATAATTATGTTCAAATTTGCATTGGCAGTAATAACCCAAATTCAGGAAAAACCCTCATTATTAACATTATCCCTGACATGAAGTCAGGTACTTTTGTCATTGGTCCATTTGACCTATTAACGAATTTGTCCTTCGTAAGCCAGCTCTACATCTGCTCTATAAATATTGACTCCCTAAGTTCTGCCTTTCAGTGTTTCGTGAACACAATAATTTTCACTGAAAATATTTTATCATTCATTGGCGATGTATTCCTTCCTTATGTTTGAAAAGAAAACCGACAATAATTGTGTCAAAGGAATAAACGTAGTGGAAGTGGATTAAATATTTATTTTTCACGCTTTTGATCTGGGTAACACTCCGTGAATTTTGAGCCGAAAGTGGTATTAAGAGCAAACAATACCTCAAAAATAACGGGGATATTCTGGAGGTCAAAGCTCGTGTTTTTCAAAAAATTGCTTGGTGCAAATGGTTGAAAAAAATCATAAGAATGCGCAATGTTGCCACTTCTTTATATTCGAGAATTTTCGGGAAAATAAAAACTAAAATGGAGTAAAATGGAAACATAACTAGCATTGCGCATTCTCGCTAAATAATTAAGTACATCCCAAAAAAAAATTTCAAAAAATACTCACTGAAGCCTACAGAAGTACCCTCCCTGTTCTCTCCCATAAACGTCGAAATCTCCCGAATTATAATATTCCACGCGACTATAGGCAACGTTTAAGCATGTAGACTGAGTCCAGCGGCCTGACCTTGAGATACAAGCGAGGTTTGATGACATTAAAATGTGGCTGTGTTGCCTACCTGTAATTTATTACCACCACTTGGTATTGTTTTCTCTTAAACGATTGGGTTCGACTTCATGAAAAAGAGTCCGTGGTCAAATTTAATTCTTTCCAGCCGTCCAGTCCTATTTACTCTTCACATTCGGAGAAAAGATCTACTTTCTTGAAATTTTCAGATTAGGTTTGAAGCGTCTCGGTTGAGTGCGTTAATAGTCAGAATCGGCAGAATGGTTTGGGAGTTATACCCATTTTTAAGGTTTGAGGTAAATTCCCCAATACCTAACGCAATACCTTATGCAATCAGATCGAAATTTCGGAACAAATTGAAGAACAAGAACGCGCAACTTGGCACGAAATTTAGTGAGGATCTTTTAGTTAAAAAATGAAATTTTTCGCGAATTTTCCACATTTTAAAAAAAATAAAAAATTTGTCAGGATTATCGACCTTATTGCGATTAAAAATGACGCAGACCTTGGGGGTTATCATTAAAACAACAGTGATCCAAATTTCAAATCGGTCCGGATTTTATTCACGGAGATATTGAGAAAAAATATGACAAATTCGGTTAGTCATTTTGAAATTTTAGGATATTTCCTCAATATCTGAAGAAATACTAACGGACTCAGGTTAAAACATCGTAAGTAGCTGAAAAATATTGCCGCGCAACTTCGGACTGAGTAAATAGGGTATCCAACTATCCAATCTGTAAAGAGTCAAAAACAATTTCCGAAAATTTTCTAAATTTTTCTCGAAAAACATTTTTTCCAGGAACTTTTCATCAGATGCCAATGAACTATGGTACATACCTTGTGAATATTCCATTAAGAATTCATTTTCTGGGGTTTCGAAAAGGAATGTAATATTTATTTTAAAAATTTCGTGACGATTTTATATTTTGAAGTTATTTCCTCAATGTCTCGAGCAAAACTGATATAATCAAACTTGAATTTTCCGTCACAATATCTTTAATTTTTGAATTATGAACCGAAAACGACTATGTTGGACCCCCTGATGAGGAATTTGTAGTCGAATAAATCAATTGTCATTTTGTCAGATCATCCAACCGTTAACACAATATTTTCTGAAAAAATTAACTTAGTGATTTGATATTTGCAGAGCACGTTTGGGCCTTCGTTATCAAAATAACGAAGGCCGAATTTGTGGATGTGTAGAATCGGCTCTACGATTGCGTAGAAATATCCAATTGCAATTATATTCCATTATATCCAAAGATACAGATTCGATCAAATAAAAACTCAGACTCAGAAAAGTGACGACTTGAAGGTTCATGAGATATTTCGTTCTTATCTTGAGGTTAAGTTGCGTTGGATAGGGTCCTTGTAAGCACGTTCAAGCACCTGATCTCACATATCACGATAGTACTATTCAAATTTTTCATAAACATGATTTTCCATGATTTTCAAGTAACTCATGTTGTATTCATTTTAATAGAGAGATATTGCAGTGTCAAATTTGTGTAACGTTATTAGCGCTAACGTTATTTTTGACATCTAAGCATGCGCAGCTTCAGTTTCAGAATAACGCGACGTTAATAGCGTTAGCGTCTAACGTTATTAGAGAGATATTGCAACTTTTGAATAGCGCAAGCGTTATATTATTACGGTGCGCTATATATAACGTTTTGGTGGTTAACGTGGATTTAACGGTCGTTCCAGAAGTAGACGTATTGCTACACGTTTTTGTTACCGTTGCGTTAGTTATCAGTTTGTTTGGTTAGGTTATGTGAGACGTCAGATTTTTGTGTTACGAACTCACGGTTAAACTCCTAAAGCTTGATAATTTGCATTTCTGCATTAGTTTTTCGATTCTGGACAAAATGAAAATGGAATCGGAAGCGGTAATTTCACGTGGTGCTTGTGCAGAAGAAGTGGAAATAGTTATATTACACAATATAATTGGCATGGTTCAAACTATTCCTAATTTCCAACCCCTAATGTTGCTTTCAGAAGTATTTCTTAATTCGTGAAAAAGTAACAAATACCTATTTATGAAAAAAAAAATGGTTAGGTAGCACTAATAAATCTTAATGTCTAATATCAGTTGTGTGTAAGAGGTATTGTAAAATATATTTGAAAAATCTGAGGAAGTTGTGTAATTAATTCCAAAAACATATTAATAAACAACTTTTCTATGACACTCATCGAAGCCGGAAGAGCCCGAAGCTTAACGATTCCTTCCGATATAGGATAGCGCAACGTAAATTGCGGCTCGCAATTGTCCGTAAATAACGGAAGACGCTAACGCTATTAACGTCGCGTTATTCTGAAACTGAATCTGAGCATGCTTAGATGTCAAAAATAACGTTTGCGTTAATAACGTCACACGAATTTTACTCTGCAATATCTCTCTATTTACGGAAAATTGCGAGCCGCAATTTACGTTGCGCTATTCCATATCGGAAGAAATTGTTAAGCTTCGGGCTCTTCCGGCTCCGATCACTGTCATAGAAAAAATGTTTGTTAATATGTTTTTCGGAATTAATTACACAACTTTCTCAGATTTTTCAAATCTATTTCACAATACGTCTTACACACAACTGATATTAGACATTAAGATTTATTAGTGCTACCTAAGCAAATTTTTTTTATAAATAGGTATTTGTTACTTTTTCACGAACTAAGAAATACTTTTGGAAGCAACATGAGGGGTTGGAAATTAGAAATAGTTTTAACCATTCTAATTATATTGTGTAATATAACTATGTCCACTTCTTCTGCATTAGCACCACGTGACATTACCGCTTCCGATTCCATTTTCTTTTTGTCCAGAATCAAAAAACTAATGCGGAAATGCAAATTATCAAGCTTTAGGAGTTTAAACGTGAGTTTGTAACACAAAAATCTGACGTCTCACATAACCTAACCAAACAAACTGATAACTAACGTAACGGTAACAAAAACGTGTAGCAATACGTCTACTTCTGGAACGACCTGTAATCCACGTTAACCACCAAAAGGTTATATATAGCGCACCGTCATAACATAACGCTTGCGCTATTCAAAAGTTGCAATATCTCTCTATTGCTAGGAGACAAATGAGCAAATATGACTGAACTATCCTGATGTATGCATTTGATTGTTTGGAAGAATAAATATGTACGGAAAATTTCACGCATATGCCTTAGAACCCTACATACCGCACAGGCAACAATACGTCATATCAAAATCTTCGAACACAGTTGGTGGGCTCACACATCGACATTATTTACAGTAAGAGGGATATAGTTTCGAAATGAAGAATCAGGGTGATTGAATCAGTAAACTCATAGATTTTGCAGCTGAGACAGAAAAGTTATTCATTTCAGCGCTTCAGCTCTCAACCTGAACAATTTTGCGGAGGGATGTAAAAAAATTACAAAACCAAAGGATTTAGATGATCCTGCTCGCGAATAAAGGAGCTTGTGGCTTGTGACTGGCCAACATCGATGAACGGCTAGAAAAGATGTGAGATATGTATATTTTGGACCACTTCAAGGAAAGCTGCCGGACAACATTCCAGTCGATACAACACATAAACAAAGAAAAACAAGGTCAATACATACGATGTATATTCATTTATGAGATACTCATCGTGCAATATTGACATTCGAAGTATTTAGATAATATTCACGAGAATAATTAGGTGTTTCATTATTGAATACACCTTGCTAGTTTTTCGTATTATATACAGGGTTCTTCATTCGTAATTCAACATGGGGTAACCTGATGTAGAGCTATTTCAGACGAGTTGAAAAATCTATTAATGATAGATGTAATCAATTTCGTAACCAAGATAAACGGTGGTTTATGTATTCACTGATATTATCAATTCCTCAACTTTTGAACTACCTATACAGGGTGTTTCATCATAAACTGGTCAAACATATATAGCCGTATAGATGACATTGGGAAAGTCATTTTTGCCTTATTACATATACTCCGTTTTCGAAGCATAAGCAAGATACAGGGTGTTAAATGTCAACTGAGCAATATTCTGTTAACTGTGGTGAGTTATGCGTGACCTTTTAAATAACGGTTATTGGTCACATCTTAGTATTTTTTGGTGGTCAATTCAATTGTTGTGTAGAATTCTGGAAAAAAATATTTCAAAATGGCGGAAACCTACAAAGTTAAAATTTGTTGTTTTCGATTGCTGAATTGGATAGCATTATTTTAATGTTCTCAATTTTCTAAGAGTTTCCGTGTCCATAGTGAAAAAAAAATTTCATCCAAAATTGTTGAAATCTTTCGAGGTTGAACTTACCTTCATTTTGAGCACTGTGGTGAAAACATAATGAGAAAATATCCATTGGTTTTCATTTTATAGCCAGCCTTCCAAAGATTCCGCTCGGAGTACTGAAATAATTTTCATTTTAGAAACTAGCGACCCTACGGAGGCCAATATTGTGCTAGTGGGCCCCCAGAATGACCTGGATAGAATAATGAATTTTACAGAACAAAAAATTTTTTTAAAAATATCTTTCATGGGAATCGAACTCGCTCCACTTACTGATAATACTCCGAGTATAAATTGGATTTATTCTGATTATAATGATGTCCGTTACCAAGCAACGGTAGTTAATCGAATTTGACACTATTATCCGAATGCGAAGAAAGTTCGATTTCCACCAAAGTTTCTTAGAAAATATTTTTTTTCAAGATAAATTCATATTACTAATCAGGTCATTCTGGAGGCCTATTAGCATGATTTTGGCATCCGTAGGGCCACCAGTTTCTCGAATAAAAATTATTTAAGTACTCCGAGCGGAATCTTGGGAAGGCTATAAAATGAAAACCAATGAATATTTTGTCATTCTGTTTTCACACCGGTGTTCAGAATGAAGGTAAGTTCAATCTTGACAGATTTCAACAATTTCGGGTGAATTTTTTTTTCACTGTAGACATGTAAAAACAAGTTGAGTTTGAATTTTGAAAAAATGTTTTCACGGAAAATCTTAGAAAATTGAGAACATTAAAAAAATGCTATCCAATTCGGCGATCAAAAACAAAAAATTTCAACTCTGTAGGTTTTCCGCCATTTTGAAATATTTTTTCCAGAATTCTACACAACAATTGAATTGACCACCAAAAAATACTAAGATGTGACCAAAAACTGTTATTTCAAAGGTCACGCATCACTCACCACAGTTATCAGAATACTGCTCAAAGTTGACATTAAACACCCTGTATCTTATGGTTATGCTTCAAAAACGGGGTATATGTCATGAGGCAAAAATGACTTTCCCAATGTCGTCTATACGGCTATATATGTTTTACCAGTTTATGGTGAAACACCCTGTATAATCCGTTGATATTCGAAACGTATGATTTACTTCCACAGTTCAATTACTTTATATTCAATCAATTCAGGTTTTCATTAGGAAAATATGAGGCTCCTTAGAACTCGATTGGAATATTTGAAAAGTGCATACATTCAATACAAATCACTAGATTTTTAGTTTTTGGGATATTTCCTCAATATCTGCAGAAGTTATAATAGTAAAATAATGACGAGCAACTTCGTAAGAAAAGCAAAAAACTTTTCTATTTTTTTTTTCAGACATTCATTCTCGAAAACGAAATAGACTAAGCGCGTAAAAGCATTGTTTTGTGTTCTTCATTGACAATGGTGAAAGCTTCTGACCTCACTTCGTTCCTCTCCTAGGAATTTCTCGAAAATGATTCATAGTTAGTGTAAAAATGCTGGATTTTTCCTTTATTTCATTGCACGTTCACAGGGAAAAAATTTATATAAATTGGAAATTTTAACATCTCACGTTGTTACGTACATATTAGATTTTCTCCGAAACTTGCTATCTGCAGTCGAGAACAAGGTCTTACAGTTAATGAAATATTTCGTGAGTACATGGCTTCGAATTTGAACAAGCCGTAAAAACTCCTGACTTCAGGTCATTGTAATTCTAGATTTTTTCCCACATTCTACAGATACATTGCTAACTTTTATTCACTGAATATGCTCGATTACAATTCGTACAGAACTCACTTGAAATATAGACATCATATAAAACATATTATGATTTATAAACAAACTCAGATATTTCAAAGACATTAAGATATATCCAAAATTTCGATTTTAAATGGTGTATTTTTGAGAACATGTGAACTCACAAGAATACATAATAAAAGACACAAATATTGTTGAAATATTTTTTTTATTATAATCTGGAGATAATTTCATGGCATAAATTTTTCGAATATGATTTCCAGGATATCCGTGAGAAGATGTTGGTTTGTCGGCATAAACCAATGACTTAACATAGCTCCACAAAAAATAATCGAGAGGCGCTAAGTCGAACGAACGAGGGGGCCCCTCCTGGAAATACATTTATCACCTAACTGATGTTGTAATGAATTGATTATTAAGCGCGCTCTATGGCAAGTTGCGCCTTCTTGTTGGAACCTCACGTCGTCGATGTTCGGCTGATTAATTTTTGGAAACAACAAATTCGTCAGCATAGCTCGCAACAGCACATCTTCGGTACGCGCATTTCTTCGTCTTGTCTGGATCGAGAAGAGTGGAATAAGTGTGATAAAGTTCGAAAACTCTACGGATTGCTCTCTGTAGACCGTTATGTTGGCCGTAAAATGGACCAAGTGAACAGAATTATTTTTCGAAGTAAATTTTCACAATCCGGAAGCGTTGAACAATTCATGATGAATTGCCAAACTTCAATGAACAGAAATGTCAACCCACCTTAACATTAACTGTCAGCGGCGGTAGTTCAGTGGTTAGAACTCATGCCCCATGATCGTAAGGTTCTTGGTTCAAGCCCTTCGCCGGGAAAGAGTTTTTTCGGTTGTCAGGGGAACGGCCAATCATTCGCTGTTGGGTAAACAATTAACAGTGCTGATTTCCTGACGTTGCGTAAGGAATCAGTAACAAAGCCTTCACAGAACATACCAAATCTTCTAACTCGCATAAGCATTAGCATCTAAGGGATTCCGCAGCGGAACCTAGGAGAATCGACAAAAATACAAAAATATAAAAAAAATACAGACCATAGACAACAACCATCGAAACTTCTCATATAGGTAAAAAACATCCATTATTTGCCTGTACATCCTAGATAAGACTGCAAATATCAATTGAATACGAGACAAATTGAATTCACAGAAAATCTAGAAAAGCACTGACGTGAGGTCAGGAGCTTTGACTTTGAGTTCAAATTCTAACTATTAGATCAAATTTTGCACCTAGTTGCGTGTTGGTAATCTCCATCTGATTATGAAATTTAAATCTGATTGCATTTTTACTTCTTGAGATATTTCGAAAATAAGGTTAAAATTACAAATAAAAAAGAAATTTGGCACATTTTTTTTCCTTATATCTCCGAAGGTAAATATCAGGTCGAAATGGAATTTGGAACTTGTTGTTGAATACTGACTCTAAGGTTTGTGCCAAATTCCATTGAAATATAATCAAGATTTTCCGAGAAAAAAAAATTTTTCATCAAAAATTTTGAAAGTTTTCGAACAAATTTTTTTTTAATTTTCTAACAACTGGATCCACACCAAATTCTGCTCTAAGTAGCGCGCTGGTATACCGAAACTGTCCACGACGTTTCAATTTTATCAAGTCGATACTCCATGAGAAATCGAGGAATTAACCTCAAAATTTCAAATGGGCCTAACTCCGAAACTATCCAACCGATTCCACCCATTAACGAACTCAACCAAGATATTTGAACTCCCAACATAATCTGACAGTTTCACTAAGTCACTTAGTCTTCCCCTTAGACCAAGGAAAGTCTAAGGTCTTTCCCTTCGAAAGTTAAAGCACATATGGACGGTCGGACGGACATAATTGAATTTGACCACGGATTCTTCTTCAGGGATCGAGCTCAACCCAATCGTTTAAGACCATTTTCAGCTCAAAATACGAAAATCACAGACATCGTGACGAAAAGATAACGAGTTGTTTCCTGAAATGAGCGTGTTAACACAGACCAACAAGACAAAAAAGTACTTCATCGTTTGCGGGAATCGCGTCTTTCCGACCTTGAGAAATACAACAGACATAACGACACTTTCTTCTTCCTCAAAACAGTTGTCAAATTAAATACTTGACTTTTTGGAATATCTAAAATCGAAATGTAAAAACGGATTTGTCGGGATTCAGGAATCACAAGATTAAAATCAGACTAAGATTTTTCGATGAAACCATTTGAAAACCAAATTTCCAATACCAAAGCTAGTGTTTCCTCACATCTTGAACTCCTATAGAAGAACTCGGTTAAAGTAAACAAAAATTTTGGAAAAATGTGTGTTCTATTGCATTGCAAACCTCTTTCTAATATGTGTGAACACAATCGAATTAATGTGTAAGAAATGAAGAAATTTTAAAAATTTAAAAACAAGAAATAGACTTCCTTTAAAAACTACATTGTCTTATCTTTTCCATAACACTGTCAATTATTACTCATATAAATATGTTATTCGTTCGGTTTTCAGTAACTATATTGTAGTAAGTATACCATGTTTACGTGAAGTCTGCCAAACTGTTTCAGACACTGGTTTTTACATAATTTAATTCAGCAAGTTGAGTATAATCCATAATTGCTTCACTATTCAATCAATAAAGAATACATACAATATACAACAGTAATTCATTAAGAGGTATTTTTTTGACGACAACTTGTTCTCTGAAATCAATTTATCAAGCAAACAGAAACATACTATTGTATTAAATGGAAAATGTATAGGAGTGATACTTTCACATCAAATGAGATTCATTTCAATATAAAATCAAACTATGAATAGACCAACTTTGTTCGATTCCAATCCTTGTGGTTGTGCAATCATATACAATTTTATTAGACATCCCATCGTTTTAATTGAATAATTGAGGTTGTAATTCTTTTATTCAGTTGGATTCCTTTATATTATATAAAATAAACATTATGAATGAGTCCACCTAAGTTCGATTCCAATTCTTGTTGTTGTGCAATTAAAGCATAAAATGGGGACTGTCATCATAAAATAGAACCTCAGAGATGACAAAACAATTGATTTTGTGGTATAAACTGTTTGGATTATGTTCTAAAATGGAACAGATACGAAATTATTCATCAAATAAATAGGACAAAAAATTAATTTCAGTTTGTTTACATGTTTATAACCTCTTCAAGGGAGTCCAAAAGCGGCGAGAGTGACGTAATCCTATTCCTGCAATCTGATTGGCACCCCAAAGCACCCCAAACGCCTGCTAAAATTCTGATTAGCTCGATTCAGGGTCATATCTGCATTGACATAGATTTCCTAAGTAAATGACGCGAGTGGTTTATCTGGTTAGTCTGTGGTGTTAATCTACAAACCATAGACAACAACCATCGAAGCTTCTCATGTTCTCAAACACCTAAAAAACATACATTATTTGCCTGTAGATCGCAGATGAAACCGCAAAAATCAATCAATTAACACGGGAACACACGGGACAAATCATTTTCACAAGATAATTTCTCTGATAGCACACTTTTTATTGCTTTCCAATTCTGTAATTTTTTTTTTGCGAACAATAATTATTAATGTTCCTGGATTGCGTCCGAACGATCTCATTCATGCTGACAGAAATCTAGCTGGCTAGCCCCTGTAATTTGCAATCTTTTTACTTCACTGTTCACACTAAAACATAAAACGATGACAAAATTCCGCATTCTTATCAACTTTAGAGGAAGTCCCTAATTTGATGGAAACAATGGTCAGTTATCACTCAGATTCAAGAACATGTGGTTCAGCTTTGGGCGGTCTGAGGGTTTTCCGACCCAATATCCTCCAAATGCAACCCCTGTCTTGTTTGATACCCTAGATGTGGGCATTATATCGGCTTTCGTGATTTTAATGTTTTGTTTTGCTATTTCTGTACCTTCTACGGATAAAAGATCGGTAAGTAATTTTGAACTCGTCTCTCCGATACGCAAATTAGAATTCTCGGGAATTCTGACTTAAAGTAATTCCATTTCTTACGGGTCTTAGCTAGAAATGACTTTGAGGTAGGGCAGTAAAGATTCTCATCGATATAATGAATTTTTCTAACATTAAGCTTTTGCTTTTTTAAGGTTGGGCAATGGTGTTTCAAGGTTGGGAATTACCTTACCTTGCTGTACCCTAGCTACGGCCCTGGGAACAGCGATTAATGGTTCTGCCCAAATGCAGTTTTCGAATTTTGAGCCTAAAATTAAACGATTAGGTTGGACTTCCTGAAGAACAACCAAGGGTCAAATTCAATTCTGTGAATCCGTCTGTCCGTAAGGGCTTTAACAGTTAGAGGAAGACTTAGCGAATTCAAATTTTCACGTTAGATTTTGAGCTTGAATATCTAGGTTAAGTTCATCAATGGACAACATCGGCAACACGGTTCTGGAGTTATGCCTATTGTTTAATTTTTGAGCACTTCTGCGTTCTTGGGAAAAGTGCAGTAGAAGACAATTGTCTTAAACTATGTGGTTGGGCTTCCTGAAGAAGAATCCGTAATGAAGATATAATTCTGTCCAGTCGTCCGTTTGTGCTCCAACTTTCGAAAGAAAGGACCTAGCGACTTGAAATTTTCAGGTTAGGTTTGAAGCCTACATATCTCGGCTACGTTCGTCAATATGCAAAATCATCCGGAAGGATTCGGAGTTATGCCCATTCGAAATTCTGAGTTCCCCAATATCTCTAGAAGGGCCGATTCAATCAATTCAAAATAGAGAAATTAGTTGGAGCATTCCATCGCCCAACATCACACCTTGGATCCAATATATTTGAAAGAGTGTCTCAGATTTCAATATTTCGGTCCGATATTTATTTGCCGGATTTTGTTAAAAAAATAAGTGAAATAATTTTCTCAATTTCTCAAGAATAACTGATGCCATCAGAAAGAAACTTCGTAGCTAGTTGTAAAATATCGACGTGCAACATAGTCCAGAATTTCGTTAGATCTATATCAGAACAGTTTATCAAATTTTCCTTGAAAGATATTATTTTTCAGAAAATATTAAGAGCAATAAACAGTAACGTGGACCTCTCAAAGTCAGGTTACCCCACGGTCTGCATGCAAGACTGTGTCAATAGCCGCTAGGAATATTAGAATGCATGAAATATCGACGTTAAAAGTAGAAAACAGGGTGTCGATTTGCTGTCCTCAGTAACTATTTTCCGATGTGTACCCAATCCTTTTGTGAGAATGCGCAATTTCATTTATTTTTCCATTTTTCACTCCATTACAGTTTTATTTCTCCAAATATTCCTGAAAATAAAAAGTCACAGCATTGTGCATCCTTACTGTTTGTCCAACCAATCCCACCCGAAATTTTTTTCGAAGAAAACGAACTGTGGCCTCAAAATGTCGCTCCGTTATATTTCAAGTAATGTTTGTTTGCTCTTAATCAGATTTCAATGATAGTTTGGCACTGACCTTGCACTGAAAATTCGACAACAGTGCTCCGAATTCAAGGTAGATCAGAAATTTGTCAAATTTTATGGCTATTTGAAATTTTGAGATAAGGTACTTCCTCAATATCTCAAGAAGAACCGGCGCTATCGAAATTGAACTTCGGAGTTTGTAAGTCGAGTAATATCGGCAAAAAACAACATACAATATTGCATGAGCATTTTACGTGTTTCTCTAGAATTATCCAGATTTCTTTCTAATGGAAAAAATTGTTTTTCCGAAAAATATTCTCCAGCGGGGCAAAAACCGCTTTGGCAACGAATTTGAACCTACGCATAAAAGCTGCTGACTTTTCCTAGAATCCTGGTAATTTCATGTTGAAGTCAGTTTACTGTGATATATGAGGCTCTTCCTCTTCATGATGTTACAAATAGTTTTATATGCGAGACGATATTGAATCTTGTCTTCATTCATTATTTCTTTTTTTCAGAACATCTATTCATTCACAAGAATATTTTTGCAGCTACTCATTGGATTGTTGACATTATGTGAGTAACGCCAAGTCAAATTTTTCATTCAAGATATTAACTGATCATCAGGAAATATCGTCCTCCTGTTCCTATAAAGAGGGAATATTGCGAACTTGTTATCTACTATCAGAAATCAATAGTTCAATCTTTGGTCACTCTGTCCTCAAGAATCACTTGGAGGTACAGTGTAAGATATACAGGGTGATGCTTCAAGTTGTTCATTAATTTTAACCAAAGTTTCCTCTCATTAAATAAAACAACTTTTTCCATATACCATTTTTCCAGATTCGGCTCCAGTAAAAAAAGAGAGGCTGTTGAAATTTTCAAAAAAAATCGGTCTTTCTTTGGTAGCATTAATATGGTTACTCCTAACTATAAGAAATCAGCAAGAATGCAGATGAAGTTTATCTTATGTCATTATAAGAATCTTCAGTCAGTTTAGAATAAATAATTATTCCTTTTAATTTCTACTCACCGTTTTGGAGATATTCAACGTTGAGTATTATAAAATCTGATAAAATTCCGGAACCATATCCGGACCATAGAAAATATCCGAAATATTTATCTATTCCGCATAGACTCATATAAGATCTATGCTATTTTGTGATCAGACCTCGGATATGGAGACTATGTTTTCATGTTTATGGACCAGACTTTCCATAGAGTTCAATTGATGTGTTTAGGTTAGTTGAGTCGATTGATTTCATATAATTCAGTCATGAATTTGATAAAACAAGGATAATTATGACGTTTTCAATATGGAAATGGGCGAGGATGGAATTGTGTATAATCTTGTAGTGGAATGAAATTAGATATTGTGTCAATATCAAGTTGTAGATCAGTGTTTCGATAGTCCAGAGTAGTGAAAGGTTTTCCTTGCAATAATATCGCAAAAAGCACCAAATCACAAGAATTAATTGAATACATTACTTTTCTCAATCATGTTTCTTTGAATTTCCAACATTGGATTTTTTATGCTGCGAAAAAGATCACCGTAAGGGATATCTGTGTTGAACTTGCAAACAAAGCGCAGGAGTGTATTAGCACATTGAGAAATATTTAAATGCTCATAACTTTTTACTTGAGACGAATCTGGAAAAATGGCAAATGAAAAAAGTGTTTTATTCGATTAGAGTGATCTATGGTTGAAATTAATCGACAACTTAAGGACTCACCCTGTATAGTGCGTTTACAACCTTATCTCGCTCGACACTGTGGTATTTTTCAACTATCTCGTCCGAAAATATTAGTACTTGATAGACTTTTCTTGAACTCCACACAGGGTTTTATTACATTCGCTATCCTGATCATCTTGCCAACAAACTTTCTCATGCCGTTATTTCAGCTATATAAGTAACGTTTGTTTAAGTATATAGCAAACCGAAATCAAAGTATTAGTGGACTGAAGAATAAATTTGACATTTTCTGTTTCCTTACTTCTTTCAAAGTACCTTACTCAAAAATACCCACTCGGTTCAACTTACAGCAAATTCGTTAATATATCTGTTTGAACTTAATAATCTTGGCAATTATAATACAGTTTGCTTCAAAATTATGGAACAAATTAATTTTCTCAGAAAAAAACTATTTGACAACAAAATCCTGAAACAGTTCAATTTTTGTTTCACTTTTACCAAATTTTTTATGCATTTTCGAAGGATTTTTGTTGCACCCTGTGCCATCTCCATCAACCCTCTAAATTTTTTTAATGGGGAAAGTGGGTCATGTGGTACTTTTTTGGCAAGGTCTTTGTACCTTCTTTATAGGCGTGCAAAAATTTTCAAGTAAAAAATTTTTTTTTGAAAAATTTGTTACTTCAAAAAGGTTTACAGTTTTGTTCATGCACTACTTTCAACCCCTACGAACCCTTCAATGGAGAAAAAAAAATTTTCACGTGATGGGGTTGAAGGTTATGAATAGTATATAAGTTTTATTTAAGATATCGATAATGTTGGGTTAGTTAACTGAGAAAATAATAATCATTTGTGTAATTTGCAGCGTATTTGTTTATTAAATTAATATAAACTGATTCATTTCACATAACAAACTCGCAGTTGCAAGAATTTATACATTTTCCTACTTGTAAGCTATACAAAATAACTTTTGCGTTGGAAATATTAATTTCGCTAACATCCCTTTTCAGTAGGAAACTTTGGACAAGATTGGGAAGTAGCTGTCGTACAGGCCAGAACTCCTTATAAAGCTGGAATTGCAACCGAAATCAATGCTACTATAGGTGTTCACATAGGACTGCGCAGTGTTAATATCACCTTGAAAAGTGATCCAAACCCGAAGTCAGAACTGAAAGGAGAAATAATCAATTACAATGAGAGATTCACATGGACTTGGGACCAAGGAAATCTCGGCTTCGGGCCCTTTGGTAAACCTTAAAATTGTTTCAAGCTTCATAGGTTCAATATTTTTATGATTCATCTGAATACAAGGTGTCATATTGAAAAGAAAAAAGAGGTTTTTGGTGGTAGAAAATCAAGATTTTGGAAAATAACTCGAACCTGCCCGATTTGTTTTAGAGGAGAATATTTTCTGACATAAAATCCATCAACATATCCTTAGCGAAGGAGGCATTTTCCACGGACTCAAACTAACTAGAAGCGCAAAATTATAATAATGAATTTCACTTCAAGCTTTATACATATTGCAGAGTAGTACTGTGATGTATGAAGTTTATCATTTTGCCCAAATGTCTGTAATATGTCTGTTAAATATTTTGCCGTAAATGGTCACGAATTACTTGGTTGGACACATCCATGAAGAATCCGATGTCAAATTTAATATTGTCTATGAACCTATCCATATAGAATTTATTTGAAATTTCGCGAAGGTCAATATTAAACACCATTGTGCCAAATGTCAGTTCAACCCGATATCTATTTTCGGAAATATTGTGAGAAAAACGGAGAATACGGAAGCAATGCACATGTCTTTTTCTCTTTCTTCTACGCATAGTTCTTTTTACTTTCCTCATTTCGTTCGAATTTTTTTCTTACGCTATTATTATCCTATTCCAACAAGTCTGTAAGGTTTATTCATTATCAAACAAATATGTGAAACTTTTGGAAATACAGCTCTCAAAATAAAATGAATACATTCAATTATGAAAATTCAGTAGTTATTGAAAAATGTGCCTCAAGGGCACATATTGACCATTTTCTACAGGCGCTAAAATCCTAAATCCAGCTCTGGCTGTATTGGGATCTTCTGAGAAGAAGCCAGCGCCGAGCGCCCTAACGGTTACATTTGGAACTTGTCCGAGCCAGTAGCTAGTAATTTTATGAGATCAAACCACAGAACACATATGTATATTTACTTTATGAACAAACCTTAGAAGAAGAAGCGAGGTAGAGAACAAATATTTATTGAGCAGAGTTACATATTTGAAATTATTATAATTTTGATTCAGATTTCTTGAGTAGGAACTTTTCTCTTAGATCTCGATATAAAATTATGCTTCAGATCGTTCCTGGAGGATAATTTTGATGTTATTTCAGTGTATATGTTGCTTGGTGGATCAAAATGAACCAAAAATATATCAAAGTTTACTTGAAATTCTGGAAAAAAAGGCGCCTCATATAATTAATTCAAGCACTCTAATCGATGTGAAGAAAAGCTGAGTGCAAGCCATATTTTAATCAGGTGGTAAATCTAGAACCAGTGGAATGATATGACTGGTGTTCTCTTCGTTTACTAACGAGTGAACCAATAAAATAAAAAATATAGCTTTTCTGCTTTAGTTCTTTCTGCATCGTATTTCGAAAGAAGAGGAAGCAGATAGACACATAAATAATTTTATTTTCATATAATGGCAGCTCAAGATACTAGCAAAATGTCACATCTGGTTCAACCAGAGCTACCTATATATACAAATGAAAAATATTATAGCATTTATATAAATAACTTTAGCTATTATCAGCTATAACAGCATATCTAGTTTTTGTCAGTTTTTCAATCAGATCACTTACTTTGAATATGATTTTGTGTAGTATGTGAAGGTAGCTGATGCAGAAGCGCTCGATAGTTTCTTTAACAGAACAGCCTCCTTCTTCATAAAAATTCTCTTATTTTCATTTACACCTAAAAACATTTGGACAAGAAGTTATTCTGGAATGAATACATTGTGATTTACCTTCATAAAATAATCAACTTCAGAGAAATGCAGTTTCCAATCTTCAATTTCAAAATCCAGGCCTTTCTTCTATCAACGAGTCTCCTGCCAAATGCTGTTTCCAAATTAACTTTACTTTCATTTGGCTTTGGAAAAATGAAAACTTAAAGCAGTAGATGATCCATTCTTCTTTGGCCAGGAATTACATTGAGTTGGGGCACACAACAATAGTAATTTTGGGAGGATGCCAGTTAGAATTAATACCTACAATCTAAAATTTCAATCTGAAAGAAACGAATCGATTAAAAAATTTTACAAACACTTTCGGTATACCAAAATTTCAACTCAGGGGACCACACAAAAGCTCGAAAATGATCTCTAAAAAGAAGGAAAACACGTTAGAATAACGGACACATCGGAAAACTACCAGCTTGGAAGGGTTCCAATTTTATCGCCAGAGGGCGTATCGCTTCTCAGTAGATGCGAATAATCAGCAAGTTTTCCCCAGTTTCAATGGCATATATTTCTGCCTGGAATATACTAGTAATTAATTTCCGAACTCAGTTGAATACTGACCTTAGGCTTCTCGCCATAAATAAACCTGCTCTTTGCGTTCAGTTATTTGCAAACCATAAGCAAAAATATGTTTATAGCCGGTTTGGATGTCAGCATTGCCCTTTGTAGGTAAACTACCATTCCGAGGTCACCATTGGCATTTTATGGCAAGCAACCGTGATTGCTAGCCAGGACTTTCTTTGTGTGAGTTTCGTTACCCAATTGATCGTATGGCATCTTTCTCAACCAAATCTTTTTCACCTTATCTATAGATTCAGATCAGCCATAATTCTGAGCTGATTGTTCCTACTTCCTTCGGCATCATATTATAATTTGACAATATGGGGATTTATACAGGTCGAATCGTTGAAAAAATCCTTCTTATTTGGGTCAATCATCTCCTACAATCATTTCAAAAGTGTCAATCTTGATTACCTCTACCATTCAATCAATCTTTTATAAAGGGTCTTTCAATAAGGACGGGTCGATTTTGACATGAAATAAAAAAGGCCGTGTGTGAGATTTTAACGATTTTTTTTTTATTTGAAAGAGCTATATATGCCATTATGTGTGGAAAATCACATCGTTTAAATGTCCGCCGCGGCTTCTCACGGTGGCACGAATTCGAGTTGTCCAATGTTCAACAACTCTGCCGCATAGTTCGGGTTGAATTTCAGCGATAGCCTGAGCTATGTTGACTTTAAGGGCATCGGTCGATTGTGGCTTATTGGTATAGACCTGCGACTTAAGAAAACCCCACAAAAAAAAGTCTAAAGGTGATAAGTCGCAGGATCTCGGTGGCCAATTCACGTCACCTCTGCGAGAGATAACCATGCCCTCAAAGCGTTCATGCAGAAGATCCATGGTGGCATCCGCTGTATGGCTCGTAGCGCCATCCTGCTGGAACCACATGTCGTCTAAGTGTAGATCGTCCAATTTGGGCCAAAAGAAATCGGTGATCATCCTTCTGTACCGTTCGCCTGTGACGGTAATGGCCTCACCAACATCGTTTTCAAAAAAGTACGGACCAATAACACCGCCGGCCCAAAATCCGCACCATACGGTCACTTTTTGTGGATGCATGGCTACTTGGTGAACTTCGTGTGGGTTGTTGTCATCCCATATACGGCAATTCTGCTTGTTCACATAGCCATTCATCCAGAAATGCGCTTCGTCGGAAAAAATGATTTTTCTGCCAAAGTTGGGGTCCTCTGCCAAACACACTGTAGCCCAATCAGCGAACGAACGGCGTTGCCTATGGTCAGTAACTTTGAGCTCCTGAGTGAGTTGAATCTTGTACGGGTGCAGCCCTAAGTCCTGACGCAAAATGCGCCACGTTGATGTTTGTGAAAGACCGAGTTCTTGTGAACGTCGATGAATTGACTGCCTCGGGTTCTCCTGCACACTATCACGGACAGCAGCGATGTTCTCGGCCGATCTGGCGGTCTTTGCACGTACGGGTGTTGGCAGATTGTTTATTGAACCGGTCGATTCGAATTTGGCCACCAAACGTTGGAGAGTCGACTTTGAAGGACCACCTCGTCTGCCGTAAAATGGGCGCAATGCACGTAACGTTTGCACTAACGAACACTCATTTTGGTAATACATTTTTAACATTTGGACGTGTTGCTCAACCGTGTAACTTGCCATGGTGATTTGGCATTACTAACTGAATAAAAAAATATAGGTTAGAAAGACGACGTTAAAACAACATGGCCGCCACAGGCTGCCAACATCGACCCGTCCCTATTGAAAGACCCTTTACTAACTGACTTCCCTAAGATATGTCATTAATGATGAAGTTACATGAAGCCAGAGGACAGGCGCAAATTACTGGAATCGTGTAAGCAACACTGTCGATTAGTGGCAATTCCATTTCGGTGGAAAAAAGTCGGTCCATTGGTTTGATGAATCAGTGAACTGACTCCGGCCAGGTGGACTGTCTGGTGGGTTTGTGTAACTACAACATAAATGCTTTGAATATATTTTTCAGCGATGCATTTGATCTATTTATGCGGCTATCATCTTGTGAACAGCTATTAGATTGAGGAAATTTAAAATAAATATATTTTCCCAGCTGGCAGACTTCAGCAAGAATTCCGAGCTGCCCAAGTTCGTGGGGTGCCCACTCCCATTCTTTGGGTGGTAGATTATTTCGTCATAGATGGTGAAGGGTATCGATACGGAAGATTTTACAGAACCTCTGGATGGTATTGCCATATACTCATGTGGACCGCCTTCGCAACCTGGTTGTTGGCTATTATTTTATTTAGGTCTGTCATTGTCGACGGAGGATACTGTTTAGGAATTACTGGAATTTTACAATTAATTGCCATTTTCGTTTGGCTAGTTGTAAAAAATCCGAACCCACTTTTCATTCCATTCGATGGTGCAGATCTGAGGACCAACTTCGGAAGTACATTCTGGATAACATTATTTAATGGTAACTGCTTTCGAAATATATACCTAAATGAAGTTGATTTGTGAAAGATTTTGAGAAAGTTGTGGGTATGGCCGACTTAATGAGACAGTTCAGCTCGATAGCGGAATAAATTGCAGCAGGCATTAGGCTTGTGTGAATTATCGTCCTAAATAGTGAAAAATGTGCAATAGATATCGAAATTTAATAGTCATCTCAAATTGACGCGACATATTTGTTTGCGTGTGAAAATGCGTTGAAATAATTTTTGCTTCAATAAAAGTACATCATAAGTCTCATCTTCAATTAAGATTTGCCGAAATTATTTCACAGTTGTGAATGTAAATCCGCTCATCTGCTTGTTGTTTTTTGGATTTCCAAAAGTTGGCTCTCTTTCATTTATTTTCAATCGCGTGTTACGGACATTCATAAACTCCAAACAATTATGGTTTTTCACTACAAAAATCTAAGTGGCATCGATATATCCTGAAATAATTGAAGAAGGGGTAGATCTAGAGTTGCGGTCCATTCACTTCTATGAAGTCAACCAATAGGCATAGGAATAGTTCTTTTTAGTTTTTGTAACCTGAACGTCGGGTATGCACTCGTGAAATGTCATCCTATGGTTTCGTTCACTTATATATACACATAATAACTGCCAGTATTCAAAGATTTTACGAATTTTATATAGAACGAATAATACACGAAGTGGAATGTGTGGTACTTCCATAGCCTACTGACTGACTTCTTAGAAACGAATGTAGCAGGTATTTTCCTATGAAATTGGATTAGCAGGAATGAACGATTTTCAAATTGTAGATTCATTGTATCACTCGGCAATAGCATTTGTTGAAAATTCTTAAGAAGGTCGCTGCAGTTTTCTGGATGATTTGTGATAACGTAACCCGTCCTCGTAAAATAATTATTCTATATAGATTCGAGTTGGCATCACTTTTTATTGTAAATATGCCCATTTTGGTCTCTAGAAAACTGGCCAATATTTTAGTACATATTGAATGACGATGAAATTCTAAAATGAGTACACTTCTGTTCGAAGTGGGAAACTTACAGTTCATTTGACAGTCTAGATGTACGAACCGAACAATAAATGTAATCCAAATGCTCGCGAGAATTCCTTCGATGAGTGTCAAAAAACCATAAACCGACTCTACTCGGATTAGATCGAGCGGATTCTTCACGCTAGTCAGAGAAATTCGCCCCATCAAAATCGAATTTATTGTTCGGTTTGTATATTTGGACGCTGCCTGAATATTCTTACCTTAGACTGAGGTTTGTCTAGGGTTCTTATCTGAGACACACGCAAAACGGTGCGGTCACTAGATAATCAACATTTTTGCAATGTTATCCAGAGAAGGCAATCATGACCAGAAGGTGCAAGGTTCGAATGTCTATTAAATTAAGGTAAGCGTCCACCGAAGACGGATCGGGTCGCAACGGTGAGGCGACCATTAATGCGTACTGCTTCCATTGCAAATGCACAAGACGGGCCGGGTGGCATCGACGGATTTCAGCCGACAGTCGTCGCACAGACCAACCAGATAAATAAACCACTCACGTCATTTACTTAGGAAATCTGTGTGCACGTGTTCGTGGACCGAGCGCAGCCATATACAGCGTGACCAATTATTTTTTTCAGAATCTACCAAACCTTATGTAGAAATCTACTTATTTCTACCAAAGACAATCACAGAAATCTACTGAAAATCTACTGCTACCTAAGAACAGTCTTTAGCACTTTATGTTGGAGGGAAAGTAGAGAACTTTAATGTTTCGTGTAATTCAAACAAATATCGCAGTAATTAACATTCGCTCAGCAAAAAAAGCTGGAGAAGCACTGCCGTGAAGGCAGCAGATTTTGCGCGCATTTTCAATAAAGATAACCGCTTTGGCAACGAATTTGAACATGCGCCCAAAAGCTACTGCCTTAATTCACGGCAGTGCTTTTCTAGGTTTTTTTCGATAAACTACTGGATTTCAATTCAATTTAATCTGTATATTTGAAAATATTGAGAAAATAAAATTTTGAATGGGTATATCTACGGAATCGTTGGGTGAATTTTACCCATTCACGAATTCGACCTTCGTAATTAAGCCCTAAATCTTCTCTACAAATATCGAGTTTTTAAGTTGTTTCTTCCAGAAGATAACGGCAGACCGTAAACACAATAACTTCCGAAAGAAACAACTTAGAAATTCGATATTTATAGAGAAGATTTGGACCTCAATTACGAAGACCGAATTCGTGAATAGGTAAATCCACCCAATGATTCCGCAGATATTCTTATATATTCACCTAAATGAAAGGCTCTTCCGTTTTGGATGGAAACGATGAAAATGCGGGAAAATGTACCGCACACACGCACCTATGATGGGAAATACGATATACTTATTAAAGGCGAATTTTGGCGCTGTAACCACAGCTTACTACAGATTGTGGTTACATGTAGTTACTTGGGTTACCACATTTTCGCGGAGCTAACTATGTAACTATGACGTATTGATGACGTCACGCATACCATACCGCGTAACCTTCCTCTTGAGCAGGGTTACTCGTGTAGTATGTAGTTCTATCTCTTTCCAAAGGGTGAAATGGAATGAGTTTATGAACATAGATTCGAGAATGAAAATAATTGGGGCCATTGGGGGTCATATTCTATGGAAGTTTCAAATATTTTTAATGTTCATATATCGTTATCGGGAAAGAAGTCACTTCTCCTTTCGTTTTGTACCGGTGCAAAAATTTTTTTGGATTGCATTTGAGCTTGTATTAATTGTTGTTTTTAGATTTTAAAAAGAAAGTGTAAGAAATTTTAATCGATAATTGCTATTGTGAAACCAATTATGGTTCTGAAGTTGCAGCTATTGATAAAACATTAAATTATATGGTAGATAGTAATTGGTCCTATGTATTCAAAATTCACATTGAATGTAAGTTTTTTTTAGCACTTCTATAAGTGAATGCGCTCATTTCAAGTAACATCATTTCATTTTCAGTCCCTGAAGAAGTTCCAAAAGTAGGAACTAAAGCTAGGAATTATCAATAAAGAATACATTTGTAGTCCTTATTAATTTATTTGACTTCTTTCCCGATAACGATAAATTAATTTCCAACGAAGTCGAGAATTATATCCAATTTTTATTGTTCATTTTTGAAACATCTGGCAGGTTTTTTTATTATTTTTTTGCACGCTTGTTTGATAAAAATGGAAACAATTGCCATACTTCTAAATAAAAGAAGTCTTCCGATACAAGATAGTATCGAAGTTCTCTTTGGAGTTGACAGACAGAAGTAAGAAAAAAAAGTGAGGTTCTCTTTGGAGTTGACAGACAGAAGTAACTACGTAACTATGACGTCACGGGTAACTACTAACTATGGTTACCTGTGGTTACAGCGCCAAAATTCGCCTTAAGTGTGACGAGATTAGAGAAATACCCCAATGTCAGTCAGAGCTATCTATACGAGTTATGTTATTTTTTTACATGCGCTTATAGCTCTGAATAAAATACATAAGGAAGGAGCATACTGCCTCACAAAGTGGGTCCGGGATGGATGTTGCATATGGCCGACTTTCCCTTCACTTTGAAGAGAGAACAACTCGTTTCGACACTTCTTTGTCTGGAGAAACTAACTACCATGAGTCATACTTGGAGGTTCAAT
This sequence comes from Myrrha octodecimguttata, assembly GCA_958510865.1. Lineage (NCBI taxonomy): Eukaryota > Metazoa > Arthropoda > Insecta > Coleoptera > Coccinellidae > Myrrha > Myrrha octodecimguttata. Next base: position 58,829,148 of record OY294056.1, read on the forward strand.
ATGGGCGCCTATGTCCCACTTTTATACGAAGCAGAAAAGCGTTATGCTCCTTCCTGTTGTTCTGTTGTTTATTCGAAGGATTATAGTTATGTTAGGTTAGATTGTGCCACTTCTCAACTCAGACAGAAGCGTTCTACTGACAATGATGAAATTATAACGAAAATCTACCAAAAAAGTAGATTTCTACCAAAATTGGTCACGCTGGCCATATACTACAAGTACTTTGGGGCGCGTTGGGGTGCCCATTCACATTGCAGCTTGGAACACACGATTCAAGGTCTGCACCTGCAGGCAGTGAAACCGCTAGGCTAGGCGGGGCGGGTCACATTGACGGAGAAATACGCTCGCTGAGCGATGCTTCGGCTGTTCCGCCGAGCACTATGACGCTGTAGCGAACGCAGTTGCATTTAATTCTAAGCGAACGGATTTCTCCGCCTGTGATGAGCCATGGTCCGTCCGTCTAAATAGACGCTTACATTTACACGTAACGGTATGCACGCGGTACCTACTGGCACACGAATAAAGTTTTATGACGTTGTAGACCTCCACTATACAGAAATAATAATGCGGGTGTACTTCAACATTGCATATCCATAACTGCTTATCTATTGATTCTTATCGTCGTAGAAACTTTTTTCTAACACACTTTCATTTTCAGGTCTTCTCTGCCTTATTTGTGCAATTATAATCATAGTGATGGATCAGAAATATGACGATTACCTATATACATATTTTGAAGTTGATCCATTGACAAGTTTCGACGAAATATCTTATCTAAGTGAGTATATAAGGCATCAGAAGTATAGACGGTTCGCATATACGTACTGCAGAGAGAGAGAGATATCCCCATAGACATACATCGATTTCGAACGATGGACCAAAAGCTCCGCTTAAAGTTTAGGTCATGATGTAAAAAAACATAAATCAATTTCAAGCGATAGACCAAAAGCTCTGGTTATAGTTACGGTTATCCAACCTGACATATAGGCAAACGATAATCTGCCAATTTGGATAACCGTTACTGTTAAGCACATTCGCAGATTTTCTTTTGCCTACATGTCAGTTATTTCGATAACCGTAACTATAACCGGAGCTTGCTTTTTCTTTCCAACCGACAGTACCGACCTACCTCAAGAACCACCTGCCGCCGACATTAAAAAAAAATCGTCATACTAGACAATAGTTTGAAATAGACCTTAATATTCTCTTTTTTGGATATGCTGCAACCCTTAACTGAAAGCATCAACCATGATGAGTATATCCCGAAAATATTAAATGTTCCGAGGGTATCAAATTGTAGTTACCATTTTGATAGAAATATGTATTATAATGTTGTGTTTTGAAATCGATGGAATCAAAAACAATAAACAATTTCGAGAAATTGAATCAATTTTGAGTCCTTGCAGCTCCAGTTCATAATGTTTCGCATTTTGATCTACGTTATATTTTAGCTCCAGAAGAAGAATCCGTCCTCAGACATAAGGAGGTCAAAGACGATATCCCCTTAATTCCAATGGCCAATCCAGAAGACGAGGAGGATGATAAAACTGAATATATTCCTGTTTACAAAAAAAGAGGCACTGTAAGGTACAGGCAAAACAATCCTTTACCCCCACCTGTACCGAGGGAGAAAAAACCAACACGATTGATGCAACAAGTTGTTTGAGTTGTTTAATTTATTAAATAATTGGAAAATAGAGTGATGAATAAATATTTCGTGAAATAAATTTTCTGTTCCTAAGCACACTTTCATGGGTTGTAAACAATGATCTTACTGAGAAAAGAACATAATATGCCTTTTGTGACAGCACGCCATTACAATCACCAAATAATTAAATTGAATTATTGAACCACTTTACAGTACAATAACCATGATGTAAAAAACATAGTGTGGTCATCTGAAAAATGAGTGACGTCAGCAAGCAGAAAATACAAAGAGTTATATACTCTGTGCTTTTAATTAACATGCAAATTCAAAGCACAGAATATATAACTCCTTGCATTTTCTGCTAGCTGACGTCACTCACTTTTCAGATGAGCACACCATGTTTTTTACATTTTGAAGCTATGACCATATGTTCATCCAAATTCCTAAGATTTCTGGGGTATGTGGTTTCACCACAGATAGACGCTGTGTCTATTTGCTGTGATGACTACCTCGGTAGCCTAGAGGGTGGAAACATGTTCTAGGATGCTGAAGGTACCGGGTTCGAATCCCGGCGAGGTCATGGATGTTGTAAAGTACATGTGGTGGTGATCTGGAAAGAATCTAAAAAGTAAATACTCGAAGATGTGTAGATGGACATTCGTAACTACTGCTAAGCGATACGCCCTCTGGTGGTAGAAACTCGAACACTTCCAAGCTAGTAGTTTTTCGACGTGGCTGTTATTCTAACGTAATTTGCTTACTTTTGGAGTTCATTTTCGAGCTTTTGTGTTGTTCTCCGAGTTGGAATTTTGGAATACCGAAAGTGTTTGTAATATTCATCAATCGATTCTTTTCTTTCCGATTAAAAATTTCGATCGTATTAATTCGAAATGGCATCCTCCCGAAATTACTATTGTTGTGTGCCTCAATGTTATTCATAGTCAAAGAAGAAAGGATCATCTAGTGCCTCTAGTTAGTCTAGTTTTCATTTTTTCCAAAGCCAAATGAAATTAAATTTAATTTGAAAACAGCATTTGGCAGGGAACTCAATGATAGAAGAAAGGTCTAGCTTTTGAAATTGAAGATTGGAATACAGGTCACGAAATACATGAAATTATGTTCACTGCATTTCTCTGAAGATGTTTATTTTCATAAAGGTAAATTACCTACAATGTATTTGTTTCGCAACAACTTCATATCATGATGTTTTCAAGTGTAAATAAAAATAAGAGAATTTTGAAGAAAAATGCTGCAGAGAAACTACCGAGCACTTCTGCAGCTACCTAATTCACATACTACACAAAATCATATTCTAAAAGAGTGATCTAGTTGAAAACCTGACAAAAACTAGATATACTGTTAGAGTTGATAATAGCTGAAGTTACTAATATAAATACATTAATACTTTTCATTTCTGTATATAGGTAAGTTGAACCGGCTGTGACATTTTTCATTTTGTATGTGTATCTTGAGCTGCTGTAATATGCAAACGAAATCAATTATATGTCTATCTGTTTCCTTTTCTTTAGAAATACGATGCAAAAGAACTAAAGCGGAAAATATTTTTTCATTTTATTGATTCACTAGTTTGTAAACAAAGAACAAGTCATATCATTTGGACTGATTCTAGATTTACCACATAATATAGCCTGCATTCAGCACTTCTTCACATAAATTAGAGTCCTTAAATTACTTATTGAGGTGCCTATTTATCCAGAAATTCAAGTTAACTTAGATATTGGTTTATTTTGATCCACCAAGCAACATACACTAAAATAACACCGAAATTATCCTCCAGGAACGATTTAAAGTACGATTTTATATCGTGATCCAAACGAAAAGTTCCTTCTCAAGAAATCTTACACAAAACTATAATAATTTCTTTATAATTCAAGCACTGCTTAATAAATATTCGTTCTCCACCACATTTCTAAGGTTTGTTTACATAAAACTACTAGCTTGGACAGGTTCCAAATTAATCCGTTAGGGTGCTGGCATCTTCGCAGAAGTTCCCATCAGTATCCCGGCACATATAAAGGAAAAAAAACATGCTGTGATATTCTATGGTGAATAGTTAGTTACTCCCCATACTAATCTTGTTGGACGTGGTTTAATCGCGACATCTATTGGAAAACTGCAACATTCGATGAAATCGTGCCCCATGCAAATACGCCCTCTTCAATATCAAAGATTTCATCATGTGAAGTAAAACAGTTTTCTACTTGAGTAATGACTTGAAATAACGACGTGTGGAAAAAATTATTGGCAATGAATAATTTAGCGGGTACTTTTGAAAGACTTAACCTTCTGATGAAAACCAACACTAGATTTCTTCGAAATCTGCATTAAGATTGTTCAAATAAATTGTGAAAATTTCAGTTTCACCATTTAAGTGCTTATTAATCTACATAAATACTCGTGAAATTTGAAAATCAGTTCAAAATTTATATGAAATGGTGTCGAGTCAGAATTTCAAGAGGCCTGGTAATTTGAAAAATCACAGACATTTGGACAGTATGATAACACTCTTGTTTCCTAGAACAGCATGTAAAGAAAGTGATTTCAACCAAGTTAGTATACCACTGTAGTATTCCAGAGCAGAGCAGTGCACTGATAAAAAAGCTTCGAGTATTCTAGAACTTTGGGCACTAAGTCTATCGGGTTCAATTTTCTGAGTAATTCGCGTTAAATACCACTACCGAGCGCCTACCTTTCAAGCAAATTTCGAATTTTCCCACAATAATTCATATTGTCAAGTCTTTCATCAGTTGATGTCCTGGAATAATAAATGTACATGATTGAATGAAAGAAGCTACCGACTGTAAATACATTAACTTTCGAAAGAACCACCATTAGACCTCGATATTTGTATAAATGTACCTAAAACTTTCAGAAATATAGATTGGATTGAAATCTGCGAACAAATTTATGTTCGTAACTATAATTTACTTGATGGTTTTTATCGGGCACATTACACGTTTGGGGGTCTTTCGAATAGCTGTCAACATGGGATCACCTTCAGTGATAAATTATCGTTTGTGGTAACTTACTTTCCCCTCAAGTTATTATTTTATGTAAGGTAAAATAAAACACCATCATTTTGTACAAGGTCCCTTTACTTCACATAGTTTGGTATACATTGACTTCTGGGTTATTTATTTGAAAAGGTTCCATTAGACCTATTATATATTATTAAGAAGAGTTGTCAGACAATTTCAACAAATACATAATTAACAAATGATATATGTATATATAAGAGAATTTAAAATATATTCAACACATAGTTCAAGCATTGAGTTTTCAAATATTATATATAATTGAAAACTCAATGGTTCAAGTCATAGTAATTTCTGTTTCTGGGTTGTGATACAAAGTTTTAAATGAAATTACCAGAAATACATCTGAATACGTAGATTCAAATCACGAAATTTATTTCAATTTAATAATGGTAACTTTATGAAGAGGGATTTTTTTTCCAAACAATTACAATCATTTCAAATGCACAATTTTTTGGTAGATATGAATATAAATAATATGGATCTATACAGATACACTCAATACAGTAATTCAAACTCCCCAATTTTTTTTGGATGATTACTCATCATTCTAATGTTATAAAAATGATTTAAACTAGTGAAATAACAGTATCATGTTTATATTTTTTACGTGTGAATAGATTCAGGAAGTTTTCTTGATGAGTAACATTACAATCAATTTATACCCTTGCAGTATTAGTTGAATATATTATCAGGTATTTTGTGAGCTCTCGTTTTATTCAAACAAGTATTGAACTGGAGGTGGGTTATCCAAAATTTCGTTACTAATCAAAACTATTTCTTTTCCATTGAATAAAAAATTCTGCTAAAAAGAGTTCCTTTGATCAAAAGTACATAAGTATACATATTTAAATGATACAAAACATTTATAGATCTGTCACATTAACTAACTTCATCCTTGCCTCGATAAGTTGTATTCCAACGTAAATCCTACATGGAGTATTCCTTTTCCAATATTTATATTTGAATTCAATTCTTCTATTCTTCTTTCTTCATGATGAAAGGATATAGATGCTCTGCGACAACATAATGAGTTGATGCATGAATGTCAAGTACGACGTATGCTTCCAGGTTCCACTGAAACAATGAGAATGTTATAAAATGAGTTATCTTGTATTTTGTGTCTGCGAGTCGCATTGTCCCTAGCAGGATTCAACTTCCTACACATAATATTTTTTACTTCAAGCCAAAATAGAGCAAATGAAGTGAGTGGACAAGCAAATAAAGCCAGCCGAATAACAGGTGCACTAAGGGACATCATCTGGAGTAATACATTTATGAATAAAAAGGCTAAAGTTAGGATATACAAAACTTGTGTTAGACCGGTATTGACATACGCTATAGAAACAAGAGCGGACAACAAAAAAACTAAAAATATCATTCGAACAACTGAAATGAAAATACTAAGAAACATCTCAGGATACACACTAAGAGATAGGAAAAGAAACACTGACATAAGGCACGAATGTCAAGTAGAAGACATTGTCAGGTGGGGACGTAAGCGTAGAAGAGCCTGGAATGATCACGTGGACAGGATGACTACGGGAAGACTGGCAAAAATCGCTAGGGATGGTATACCACGGACACGACGCCCCTTAGGAAGACCCCCAAAGAGATGGATGGATTCGTGGTCATCAATATCTCAAGAGAACTGAGAGTTGGAAAACACAGGCCTAAGGCCTATGATATGTGGAAGAAGAAGAAGAAGAATATTTTTGCCATTTTTATAATCTGGAACATAATCTCAAATATTGTTGTGTAATATTGACTTATTAATTTCTGATTTGATGCTCTGAAAGAGATCATGTCATTGATTTAAACCTAAGAACCACTAATGACGAAGAAAGTATAGAGAAACCTAGCTTGGCTTCCAACCTGTGTTTGAATTATTTGCCACAGCGGTCACATAATTCACTGTTCTCAAGATATTGAGGAAATAACGTCAAAATTTCAAATAGGGTGATGTGGTGTGAAAACATTTTTGGAAAAAATTACTGATCAGTATATTCATAGGAAAAACTTCTGCATTATGCTACGCGTTTGCACTCTTCAAATTATTACGAAGGTCCAATCTGATCACATGAGTACTTCTCGAGATATTTAGGGAATAACCTCAATTTTTCAAATAGCGATGAAATTTTGAAGTTTTTTCCTTATATGCCTCCCAAAATCAATATCGGATCGAATTGAAATTTTAAAAATTTTTGTTGAATACAGAGTTCAAGGTATGTGCCAAATTAATTTTTTTTTAGAATTTTCCAAATTTTTCTTTAAAAAAATTTTTTTCCGGTAACTATTGATCATACTGCAATGAAATTTGACATGAACTTTCGAGTCAATATTCGGCAACAGTGCTTCGAATTTCAGTTAGATTCGATATTTATTTTAGGAGATTTCGGAAAACAAATATGTATGTCACATTTCGTGGATGCTTGAAATTTCGAGTTAATTTCCTCAATAACTCAAGAACAACTAATGCGACCAGATTTGAAATTTGTGGATAGCTGAAGAATACCGATGTGGAATTTTTCGCAAAATTTTCTATGGATTGCACAGGCAGAAATTAGAAAAAAATTATTTCTTCACTATTCAGCATCAGTGATTTAAATCGTATATTAAACTTCGGACATATATGAAAAAATAACTGTGTAGCGAATTCATCCGCTTCAACAAAAACGGAAAAAAGGGTGGAGTCGAAACACGAAATTCAAATCTCTGAAAAATGGCATAAATACATTTCGCTCCGATCCCAAAAATCACTCCACTTCGCTTGACTCGATTCGACTCTCTCCAATCCATCTGCATATCACCGCTAAGAAGATATTCGATCTCGACGCCGCATTCCTGACATCTGTATTCCATCTTCATCTGTATCCGGCGCTAGTGAAGAAATCCATCTGGTTTACTACCCTCGACGACTTCCGTCCTCTCGTCATTACCGACCACAACCCGGCGCCAGAGAAGGACTACCTGCCGCCACTACCGAAGATTTATAAGCAGAATTGTTAGCCTGCCTTTTCAACAAAGAGAATTTTATTGCCTTTCGAATTCACTTTTGTGTAACACTCGACAGAAAAATAAACAGGCTAATTCGTTTCCTTTTATTGTGTGTTTGAATCCACAGAACAGACGCCCCCACAACTGTATCGAATTTCTTGGTTATTTCCTCGATATCGTTATTTCTGAAATACCTCACGAAATTCTGATCAGATGATGATGAAATTCGGAAACTAGTTGGCAACTGCTAATCAGAAAATTTGCACAATATATGTTGCGATAATTGATCGATTAGATCAATTAAAAAAAACAGTTCATATCATGTCCATGAGACTCCAAACCTACACAAGTATCAAGTCCCTCAGTAGAATTCTTCCGGAGTTATTTCGTTCACTATCGGCGGGTAGACCGATCGTAAACACAATAACTCCCGAAAAAAGCGACATAGAGAATCGATATTTGTAGAGAAGATTTTCGGTTCAATTACGAATTGGTGAATGGGTCAAATTCGTCGAATGATTCTGTAGGTTAAGCTTTTCATTCAAAATTTTATTTTTTCAAGATTTCCCGAAATACGAATATGATCCAATATTTATATTGGTAATATTGAGAACATTTTGAATGGGTATATCGGCGGAATCATTAGTTGGATTGCTTGGAAATATTGGAAAAATGAAATGTTGAAAGCGTATATCTACGGAATCATTGGTCGGATTCTACCCATTCACGAATTCGACCTTCGTAATTAAGCCCCAAACTTACTCGACAAATATCGAATTTCCGAGTAGTTTTTTCGAAGGACGAATTCGTGTCATCCACCCAATAATTCCGCAGATAATTTTATTTTTTCAATATTTCCAAAAATACAGATTTGATTGAAATTAAATCCTCTACTTTATCGAAAAATTACATTTCGAAGGTTCATACAGAAATTCATGACGATATTATTCAGAGGATCACATAATAATGAATATTTGAAAACAAAAAATTGAAATTTTTTCATTTTGTTCTAATGACACGTTCATAACGAAATTTCGCCCATTAGCAATTCCAAACTAGCAACATTATCAGAATATTTCAGTGGAACAGCGTTTGGTGGAAGAATTGATGTAAGATATTCACTGCTGAAATGTCTACTACATATGAACTAATATCAACTTCAAGCTTTGTGCCCAATTCCATTGATTTTGATTGATAATCTCCGGAAAAAGAGTTTTCACAAAAATTTCGAACATTTCCGAATAAATCCACATTGATTTGCGAGTGGGTATTCTTTAACTATTTATGGAGTTTTAATTTGATCGCATCAGTACTTCATAAGAGAAGAAGGAACCTCAAACTTTCAAATTTGTTAAACTTTAAAACCGCTGAAACTGGACTTCGAAAGTTAGAGCACATACGGACGGCCAGACAGAACTAAATATAACTACGGATTCTTCTTCAGGGAGTCCAACCTTACCGTTTAAGACCATTTTCAGCCAATTGTACAAAATGATAAATCGCTGTACCCTAGAACAAATGCGTAAAAACTATGAAACTACATTTAGAAAGTTTAAGGTTTCATTTTCAATCTAGTATGACTTTTGAAGAAATCAATATCACATTTTCTTTGCCGGAGTTATTGTAATCAATAATTAAAATTTAAAATAAAAAAGACAGGGACTTACCAGAATTTAAAATCCACTGTCTACATCTGACAGAATTTTTTATGAGGAAACTAAATTTCCGAAAGCCCAGGACTTGCCTGGTTGATAATCCACAATGAAAATAAATACATTTATCTCGAGACATCTGAAAAATAATTCATGATTAATTCGGTTCGAATTAAGGAATTTCTTATTTTTATGCAAAACTACATAAACTGCTTGAAGGTTCATGCGGAATTTCGTGAGGACTATACGAATAGAAGATCACATAATATGAAATATTTGAAAATAAAATCGGGAAAGTGAGGTTGTGTTGTTTTACTTTCAACGTTTGACAGCACAGTTTGACAGGCTGTCCCCCCATCAGCTGATTCATCTCGATGAACCATAGATAGCTGGAATTGCTCTATTCTGCATTCGTAATCAACGTCAAAACCTACTCGACAAATATCAAGTCTAAGTTAAGAACTCCCTGCCCTGTTGAAAGTCATCGGAATTTGTCTGATGAATTAAAATACGAATTTATTGTGCATTTACTATTTCGATCGAAATGAAAAAGTACCCTTTGTTCGAAAGCTAATTAATTTAGCAATGCCATATGTTCTTGTTTGAAATAGGGAATCCTTAAAGTAAAAAGTGAAAGATATACAAATGTTGCTCTTATTTCAAAAAATTCCACTCAGAATCACATACTCCCCCATTCAGTTCCTTTAAATACTGAAAATTCAGGTGTAATGTGTAATTAAATTTGTAGAAAGGGTCGAAATTCCTGTAACGTTTATCTGAATATAAAAGAGGTCTTGTTAAGAATATGGAATACTCTCATTACCTACATGTGAAACATGTTTTTGGAAAAAACATCATTCAATTGTGTCAATATTTCACATACCTATATTAAAAATTGGTTTAGAATTCATGAAAAATATCCCAGTGGACAATGAGATAAATAAACATCTAAGTGAAAATGAAACGTACGTCAATTTCATAAGAAATACAGTACCTACCTATACAAAGATAAACGTATCCTTTCATTCATTATGTCTTAAAAAAAGGTTATTTATTTTAGTCTGAGAAGGGCACTTGAGTAAATGCATAAAGACAGCATATCTTCTAAATATTTTTTTCAACAAGAATTAGCTTTCGAGTCATAATTTACATCTGAATGGTTTTTCGATATTAATAACAAAATCTCAAAAGGTTATATTTGGCTAAATTACGAACTTACCTTCTAGTAGGATCGAATCCACATGAACACTGGAGTCGGTATACCCTTGAAGCCCGAAACGAAACAGACCACAATTCACAATCACTTTCTCTGCCCCAAACCGACTATACAAATAAACGAAATGTTTCTTATTCCTTATCTTCATTCAACACAACTCACTAGGTCAATGACACGTAGTGCAGCTGCTGAATAAGAAAGAAATGTGGAGAAAAGAAGAAGATACATGCTAATTGAATAGAGATGGGGAAATAAATGAAAGGGTAGATAGCAAAACCACAGAATAGAGAAGTATTAATACTTCTCTATTCTGTGGCAAAACCACGAAACGTTCGAATTTACGGGAGGGAAAAATGAACTGAGAGTTGTTTATGAGAGACATCTATTGAAACATATTAAACCCAACCAACTATTTTGCTGTAATGGTAATCGTCGTACGGATCAACTAAGAATTTTCCCTCCTTGGGGCTAGCGACATCTATTGATGGATTCCAACGTCCTCCAACAAAATTTACACTGAAGTAACTAACTATCTTCTCCTAAGGGCCGGTATTATAAAACTTAATGGGAAGTTAACTTTAACTTTAACCGACAGTTGAAGTTATGCTCAAAAATGTCGGAATTATAAAAGTCTCATTTCTATCATAGACAAGAAATACTGTGATGATTTCTATGAAAAGGAGAATGAAATAGTTTGAGATTCTGTAATAAATCTAACCACCAATTTCTGGGTTGGAAAAGCTGAACTTTGGAAAAATATTCCCTTTCAAAATATGATAGGAATAAACAAATCCTTTATTGACAAATATTCCCACTATGTATCAGGGAGCTTAATGGATTGTGGTTTCCATAAAAATAGAATTACTGATTTGAGGGAGAGTTGCAATGATCAATTTTGAATTCTTATACTTTTTACAATATGGAAGGGGTGTTTGGGTATTTATTCAGTCACCTAACTGAAAAAACTACTTCCACTAATGAATATATTGGAAATGAAAGCTTAAAAGGAAAAACTTTGACAGTAATGAGATACATTCAATTCAGGAATTATATAACAATTACAATAAAATTTGTCCAAATCCAATTAGGTACAGAATTTTTTACAAATACTTCACCAACGGGCAAGCACTTTCAACTGACACTGGGAGTGGTAATAATCTCTACACTAAATTTGCAAAAATTGTCATTCAGTTAAAAAATATGGTAATGTTTTGTGTGGCTCAGAGTTATCGAGCCCTGATATCTAGAATTTGTACAGCTACCAGCTTGACCATTACTATAAGAAAAGTATCCATTGCAATTGTGATGATTTCCTTTTATCTTGAAAGTTAAATAATGTGTATAAATTAATATGCTTCATTACGCATTTATAACTTTTATCTGTTATATTAGACACCGGAACGAATAAATGCCAATGATTTTTTTTTCATTTACATCTTATAATAGTTGAACAGAAAGAGTAACTGATATTTTCATTACAATAATATGCCATGAGGAACTCTCGAGATTGGATTATTACTTGAGTGAGGTTCATAGCAGGCATTTTGATATAAATAGATAATAAGTATGCAATTTTCCATGAGACATTTCTGATAATACAGCCAGTATAGTTGATTTGTGAAAACCCCTAAAATCTCCAGCAACTATCAAGAAAGAACAAGCTGCATAAACTCTGCGTGTAATCAACACATTTGCATCACTAGCGTCACAGCACGATTTCTAAGAATATGTATTCCATTACAGGCGTGCAGAGTGTCCAGATAAGCGAAATCGGTTTTTGAATTCCGTTTCTTCCCATAAGTTCAAATGGTTCAGCCGATTTCTGAATATCCTTTCTCAACAAGGATATTCAACAATTTTCATGGCATCATCTTCATAGTCAGTTAAAAGTTCTTCAAAAATGAAGTGAATATCTCTCAACGAGGATGTTCAACAATATTCATGTCATCTTCGTCATCGTGAATTAAAAGTCCTTAAAAAATGAAGTGAATTATATCTTGCTAACATGTTTCCGAAAATATCATAACAACAAACAAATCGAGGTTATATTCCCCTTATGTCAGCCGAAAAGACAGAGAATCTGTGGAAAATAACGATTTAACTTTAATTTTAACTATAATTGATACCCAAACCACCTAATAAGATAACCCTGCAAATCTAACTTTAACTGGAAATTGCTGCTTAATTTTCAGTTAAAATTAAAGTTAACTTCCCATTAAGTTTTATAATACCGGCCCTTAAACAATGATACAAATATTGTTATTCTATGATACACATATTGTTTTTTTTTTTTTTTTTTTTTCTATCTTTTACTGTGCTTGGCCATTTCGAACCATCGACACATCGAACATATCATTGGTTTAAGATTCTTTCAAATCACCACCACCTAGACACTTTACAACATCCATGACCTCGCCGGGATTCGAACCCGGTACCTTCAGCATCCTAGAACATGTTTCCACCCTCTAGTCTACCGAGGTAGCCTACAAATATTGTATTTTTATCACAGACCATAGACTTATAATAAGTTTTGTTATCCTATGTCTATGTGACCTGTGACTCTTTTAGGATTGTTAGGTTAAGTTAAAATTCAAAACTTTCTGTTTTGTATTTTGAAGTTCTATTCGTGGGCAACTTCTATTTGTGATTTTCATGTGAAACACCATTTTACTTCATTTCTCTGCCTAGAAATTTACATATATTATGTATAACAGGAGAAAGAAATATGACAAAATCAAATTTCTGGGCGAGGGACAATTCGCTACAGTTTTCAAAGCCAAAAATTTACAAACAGGTGGTATAGTTGCTGTGAAAAAAATTAAGATAGGTAGTAAACAAGAAGTACAAGATGGAGTGAATCGAACAGCTCTTCGAGAAATAAAATTGTTGCAAGAGTTGGATCATTCGAACTTGATGTGTCTTCTGGATGTTTTTGGACACTTATCGAATATATCATTAGTGTTCGATTTCATGGACACTGACCTGGAAGTGATAATAAAGGACACTTCATTAATTCTCACCACTGCGCATATTAAATCGTACATCATCCAAACACTTCAAGGTTTAGAGTATTTACATCTGAATTGGATGCTACACAGAGATCTTAAACCCAATAATTTACTTGTTAATGCTGAAGGTGTTCTAAAGATTGGTGATTTTGGATTAGCTAAACTATTTGGTTCTCCATCAAGGCTTTTAACACATCAGGTTGTTACTAGGTGGTATAGGGCGCCAGAGCTCTTATTTGGAGCTAAACAATATGGAACAGGGGTTGACATGTGGGCAGTAGGCTGTATTTTAGGAGAATTATTATTAAGAGTACCTTTATTTCCTGGTGAATCAGACTTGGATCAGCTCACCAAGATATTCGCAGTTTTTGGAAATCCAACAGAAGAAAATTGGCCTGGCATGAAATCTTTGATAGATTATATAGAGTTTAAGCCGTTTACACCAATTCCTTTGAAACATATTTTTACAGCAGCTGGAGATGATTTGCTGGATGTTCTAGAAAACATTTTGGTACTTAATCCACTTAAACGAAAGAATTGTACTCAGTGTTTAGAGATGCCTTTCTTCTCAAATAAACCTGCACCGACCCCCGGACCAAAATTACCTTTGCCACAAAATGTGAAGAGCACCATGGAGCCAGAAAAAAATGCTCTTAAAAGAAAACTAGCCCATGATGGTTCACTTGGCCCTAGCTTAGCCAAAAGATTATTTGTTTGACTATGTATAATGTTAAATCTTTTTTTTTTCTTTAGTATAATTCATAAATAAGTTAGAATTGAAGAAGAGTAATTCGATTCCTCGAATTACATGTATATTCTACTCAATGGAATGAGTCAGTATCGTTCGAATTAATGCAATTAAAGTGAGATTGGTTGACTTACTATAATTTTTATTTATTTTTCTTGCTTCTATACTGAAAGTTATACTGAGTTATTGTGAACCAAGCTTCTAGTATGCATGTGTTTTGCATGGAAGTGGCCAAAACAAGGGTATTTCATAATCACTTCAGATATTCAGGAAAATCAATCACAAAAAGTCACTTGGTGTGTGATCAACCCAAAGGAGAGTATAGGACATTGTAACCATTTACTTGACAACTGCCTGGTGTAAATTATTTTTATTCTAGTCTCTCAGTATCAAAAAAATTTCTTTCTATATTCGTAGAGATATCATTATCGATTCTTTCTCATTCAATCGGTTATGTCAGGAATGTAATCAGTTTGGGTTCTAGGTATGGGCACATTCTTTAATTCATCAAACTTTAGTTGGGAATACACCAACCCGTTTTTATGCGCATGTTCTAGGGGAACAGTGCTATCGTTTTGTCCAAATGTCTCTTATTATCGCAAGATTATGGGCGTTCTTAGAATCCTAGGGACTGAACTTTCTGAGTAGGTTGCATTTCGAAATTCGATGGTGAAGTTCATAAGTGGGAAAGACTGGCCAAAAGGTTTGGGAGCAGAAGTAAATTGTAATTTTAAGGTTATTTCCCTTACATTTCAGGAACTATTTGAGCTATTATTGAAACTTAGCAGTTCGTTTAAGCATAAAAACGCGCAGCTTGTTGAAAAATTTTGTTGAGATCGTAATGTTAGTGTGTTACTAAATTAAAAACATTTTTCGCCAAGAACTATTCATTAGACGTAAAGAAATTTGTCTAATACCACGAACCCTATATCTCAACAGTGTACGAAATTTCAGTTAGATACTATTATATTGGAAAAAAAATATGTCAACTTTCGTGTTTTTTCCTCGGTATCGTTGTTTTTCCTGAATAATTCGAAAATAGTGATTCAATCATGATGAAACTTGGCAACTTTTATGGAAATAGTGATGAACAACTTTGTGCCAAGTTTCGCGATGATCGTTTGACTGAAACAATTTGCAAAAAATGTATTAGTTTCAAATATTCTATATTCTGCGATTTTCCGATCAAATTATCCTCCCGAAATTCGGTAGGATCCTTCAAGCCATCATTTTTCAATCAAGAACTGGATTACAATACGATTTGATATGTATATACGCAAATTTGGGGAACATAAAATTTCGCATATGTAAATCTACGGATTCATTGGGTGGATTTTACCCATTAACGATTTCAGCCTTCGTCCACTCCAACTCTACAAATATATCGATTTTTCAAGGAGGCTTATTCAAAGTTCGATTTTACAAATGGGTTAAATTCGTCAGTTGCTTTCGTAGATACCCATTCGAAATCTTATTTTCCCAATATTTCCAAAAATATAGACGATCGAATTGAAAAACAGTTCTTGATTGGGGAATAATATCTTGAAGCTTCATGCAGAATTAGATGATTGGAAATCTTTCCATCAGGAATTCATAGTAATATTTTGTATGCCTGGATGCATTTTGTTCTGAACCTATGCTTCCTGTAGTCCTGTTCTTAACAATTGATAAATTCTCCGGAATTATTTTAGCACCTTCTGCAGTATTTTTTAAGGCCCAACGGCGTCTGAGTTTTACCCCATATCAGGTTTTGAGTTTATTTCCCCAACATCACACGGAATACTGATTAATTCCGAGCACATTGAAAGGAAGACGAATGGATGAATGAAACTTACTTGCGAAGAAATTGCAAAAAATTCACGCACCTGAAACTTACAATTTCACAACAAATTTCATTCTGATTTTAATTCTGATGAGATATTGAGAAAAATATGTCAAATTTCGTGTTATTTTCCTCATTTACGTTATAAGAACAATTTGAAAACGTTGATAATTTATTCTCCAAATATTCTATAATCTCCGATCTCCTTATCAAATTAGCCTCACGAAATTCTGCATGAATCTTCAACTGCTATTTTTAAATCAAGTTCTGGATTAAGGTATTAACTTACTCCACAAATATTGAGTTTCTAAGTTGTTCCCATTATTCTCTTGTCTCTGGTTGTTATTTTTGGAAGTTATTGTGTTTACGATCAGCCTCAAAAGCTGCTGACTTCAGGTCAGTGGGGTCAGTGCTTTCCAGAGATATATCTGGTGCTTTGTAGAGTTTTTTATGATTCAAGTTGAGTTATTCTGTGGTTCTTGCTTAACCTTAAAAAAGTTTATAAAAATAATAAAATATTGCAGTCAATAATTTTGAAAGGAGAAAAATATGCATAAATATATTTGATCACATCACAAATCAAATTCACATAGATATTTTGATCTTGATTATCGATGGAAACCACTCGAAGAGAGGAGGTCAAACCGGTAGGTCTGAAGGAAAATCTATTTAATATTTATGAAATATTGCGTTGATTTGTTTATACTCAGTACAGGTTCAGCCCAGAAGAATTGAAAGTTATAAGGGAATGTGGCAGGGAAAGCTTCTTTCAGAGGTGTCTTCCTTTCGGTGCAGTCTTGGGGGTAGCAACATACTATGGAGTAAAATCAGGTAATCTGATACTTATATGCAGTAGATCTGACGTGAATGCAGAATAGTTAGTCTTGCTACTTTTGCTGTCCCTTAATTAAAAAAAAAAAAAAACTGAAGCAGGCCTAGAGTGATGGAAATATGATTGATATGAAAAATCGTACAATGAAAATTTAAGAACAAATCAGGCACATAGTTTAAAACATTACCAAGAGCATATTCGGTCTCAAAAATATCGGAAGTGTATCAAAGAAATTATATTTTGAGTTAGATCAACAATTACTTATGATTCACCAATTTCCATTTGATGCAAAAATACTGATTGTAGAGGTATTTAGTTCATAACCATAGTATGCACTTGATAAAAGTAATGTTAATAAACTTGGAGGCTCAAGATATGACAGGCAGGTAATTCTACCAGTGTGTATATTAATATTGAAATATATCCAGCACAATGAATTAAACAGGAGATAAAAGAGTTTCAGTTCAATAATGATGAACAAACATAAACATAAGGATGAATACTTGTAGATAAATCAACAATTACCTACTTCAATTCGATCTGAGATAATCTAGGAATCACAGGAATTGAGCGTTCCTTAGTTGTGATGGTACTACACAAACTGCAAAATCGTAGATACAATTCCATGAAATGACAAATTGATCAACTTTATGTATATTACTTGAAGTATTCAGAACTCAGAGGTTAGGATCTGTAAGGTGCTCCTAAGATGGCTTTAATGAAATTTTATTCATAGGAGCGCCATCCAAGAAGCATTAAGTACCTAGAACCCTTTCAACAAAGAGAGTCAGGGTCATTCTAATGATCTATAATAACCGCGAAACTGCAGTAATCGAATTATTTGGACATTACTTTCCCAGTGCATTGGTTAATTGGAATGGTTAGCTCATGTCAAGGGGGGGGGGGATTTTGTTGATTTATCGACACATATTTGTCCTCGTGTTGATGTTGGTTTATAATATAATACATGAAATTGCACAGAACAAATGATCTAGTTCAACATAAAGTACTTTCCCGAAAAAAGTTTACAATTATGCAAATTCAACCTTCCTCTTTCTCATTTTAATAGGAGATTTTAATTTGTCTTGAAATATATCAATATCCGAAATATTATCCAAAAATAAAGGTATATGTAGTGATGAACAATTTCATACTTATGTAAAATATTCTATAGGATATCTGAAGCCCAGTCCCAAGTTTGGAGCAACCCCAAAGGTTATAATAGCAAGTTTAGTGGGATATTTTCTTGGCAAAATCTCATATCAAAGAAAATGTGTAGAACGCTTAATGCAATTACCAAATAGTCAAATAGGACAAATGTTGAGACAAAGGAAGAGAGGAAATTTGCAAGAAAGGTAAATCTTCAATATTTGATCATCCATACTTGTGAAATTAATATTTTTCATCTGTAAGTTTTTCAATAACTCTGGAAAAGCTAGATAATTTTCATTACGCTGTTCCTTTGGACGTTGTATTTCTAATTTTGACGGTAAGTTGATTTCCATGATCGCACACCCCTAACCTAAAAAGTGGGATAAAAAATGAATAAAGAAATTAAACGAAGTATATTAATTGTAATTCAAATTCTCAACTTAAAATACATGTATTCATGTTATTAATTGTATTTTTAGCTGGCCTGATGATGGCCTTGTGGCAGAAATCGATCACTGATAGTTTATAAATAATATTTGACTTGTAGTGTGTTTTTCTTCAATATTCTATACTTAATATCTGCACTTTCACGCAAGAATTAACAGCTAGTAAATCTTCAAATAAAAGTGGGGTGTGAAATTCATAGATTTTATCCTATATCTTTCAGTGTAGACAGTGGTTTTGGACCTGGTTTAAGTTTAGCTCCATTCGGCAGTATTTCTCCTTCAGATGTTTATACAGATATCGATTCAAATCCATCAAGAACTTTTGATTTAGATACTAGCAACGTACCCCAACTTAATGGTCTGGATGATACCTATAGACCGTCCTTGGATAGTGAGTTGAAAATCATTGCCGATATGTCCTCTAATTGCATTCGTGTGAACTGTTGAGAAATAGAAGGGATATTTTTTTCAGGTCCAGATTTTGGAGAAGAGGAAATGCCACCTCAGCAGAAACAAGTTACAACTTATGAAGAGTTAAGGAAGCAAAATAGGGAAGAGTATATTCAAAAACGTACTGGAGCATACAAGTGAGTTTTTTTTTATCTCATTGCAAGAAAATTTCAAGGAAATAATAGATCACAATCTTGAATTCTGGATTGTCTTGTATTGGTTACCATATCTTTCAAAAAAAACAGAATTCAATGATTATATTCTTCATGACGCCATTGTAATATGCGTTAATCTTGTTCTCAAATTACAAATTTTTGTAATCAACCAAAATATCAAAAATTTGAGCCCTGAACATAATTGTTGCAAATCAAATAGCTCAATGAGTATAAAAAAAATCCATCCATCGTCCATATAAAGCTTTTCTATAAAAAGATAGAAACAAATGTATGGAACTCCATGCAAAAATTATATATCATTTGGCTTTGTTTCTTAATGTTTTTCAGCATGTATAATCAGGCTCTGGTGCTAAATCGAAAATATCAGTTCCGAATTAGTTACTTTCAAAGGTTATGCATTCCATGTGAAATGTTGATATGCTAAATTTGAATTTCACCATGAAAATATATTTGAAATGCAATAAGGAAACGAAAAGGAAAGGAATAGGTGTGTTAAACAAGCGCAAATGTTTCTATGAAGTGAACAGCATTTTTGTTGTTTTGACTGTAATAATAAAACCATAATCTGCACTATGATATGATAATCTTGAAACTATTAATTGATTATGAGGGTGAAAAAGTAATTTTTGATGAATTAAATTGTATATTTGAATATAGATCATAACTACAATATTTCATAACTGCTGTATATTTGATGGATAATTTTTTTCACATTATGTTGTACTGCTCTGCTACTGCTGCAACCAGTGCTGCTCCCATGCCATTACCATCCTCGGATAGTTTCAGTTCGAAGTGTATACCAGGAGATACTAAATGGTTGATTTTTTCAACTAAAATGTTGTGAAAATGCGGATGATATCTATATACAGATCCATCAATACCAACAGTTACAACTTTTTCACCAACTTTATTCAGAAGCGCAGAAATACCACTAGCAACCAAGTAAGCAGCTCTTTTGGAGATACTTTCACAAATGAATCTGCAACATGACCAACTTTAGGGTAAATTTTCATGGACTAAGCAACTATATCTGACAGAATTAAACACTGTCTGAGTATGGCTACTGTAACCGTATTGAATCGAAGCAAAGGCACATAAATTCTCACTGTTTTTTTAACATTACACTCAAATGTCTGTAAACTTTTGATTTCAAGCCAAATGTGGTTGGACTCGTTCATAAAGGATTTGTGCTCGCATTCGATTCTGTAAACATTCAACTTCTGGACGAAAATAACACCAGAAATGTTCAGATATGGCTACTTAAATTTGTAATTGGACAGAATCCGCCATCAGGCTTCATGTAGATGTGATACATAATATTATTTTCCATACTAGTCTGAAAATTACCGATTCTGTCGAAATATTAACTTAATGTTCAGTTTGAAAATGCCGGCGGAAAGGTTTATTCAAAATATTTCGAGGATAGTATTTCTGGAAAAATATGAAACAGAGTGTTTTTCATTTCTTCAACTGACTTCCTCACTAGGCATGTTCTCAGAAGACAGAATATAATAGCTTGGATCCATCCTAAATGAGATTGAGGTGGTTGTTTTTTATTATCAAATATCTTTCTGGAGTGTAGACATTTTTGAAACAAGCCAGTTTTTGAAGAGCTCTTTCTTTCTCACAAAACATTTTACTTATTAGCACCTATTTTATCTTCTAAATGAGGTTTTTTGAAATTAAGATATTTATAGTGCTTGTCAATAATGTTTTCAATTTTGGCTGGTAGTTTCCATTTGTTCATTGCATTTTTATTTATTCCTGACCCCAAATACAGCACACAGTACACGTGACACAACTATATTTTTTTGGCTCTGATGCTCTGATATTAAAATCTAGAAGATTTTATCGATTTTCACTGTCACCATCTTCTGTCTCTTCAATTAAAAGACACAAGTGTGGTTGATTTCTACTTTATTATAAACACATGACGCGTTTCACTACATTGTAGTTCCATCAGATGCTGAGTTGCAACTGTCTCAAAAAGTGTGTTACTGTTTTACATAAACCAATACAGGTACAGAGATATTTCCAACGGGTCAATCATGGAAAAACCAAACCGGGCTCCTAGCTGAATAGTTTTAACAATGGTGAGTTTGACAGTTCCGTCTGGTAGTTTAATAAATTCCCAGAATTTCTTGAACGGTTTATCTCTAGAGCCTCCAATAAATTTAACTTCCGCTCTTTGTTCTCTATGTGTAGAATCTTGAAATTTTCGTTGAATTCGTGTTTTTCTATTATTAAATGTTCGACGTACGTGGAGTTTAATTTATTTTTCAAAAAAGAACTTCTGTGTTCTTTCATTCTGGTGTTGAATGATCTACCCCTTTGACCTATGTAAGTTTTAGAACATGAGCCACAGGAAAGTTGATAAACTCCTGATAGGTTGAATTTCAGAATTTTAGGTTTATAGTTTTTGAAGATTCTACCGAAAGAGATTGTGGTTTTGAAAGCTATGTTGATGTCAGATTTTCTCAGAAATTTCTTAATTTTTAGTGATGGGTTTCCGAAAAAGGTTAAAGATTTGAATGTTGTTTTTTTTTTCGACTTTGGGTATGCTTCCGAGATAGCATTTATATATTGTTTCTTATTGATTATGATATCGATCATTGACGGTGAATAAGCGTTATTGGATGCTATTTGTTTAATTAGATTCAATTCGTAATCGAAGTTCTTTGGAGATAGAGGAATTGATAATAATCGGTGTGTCATACTATGATATGCGGATAATTTGTGTTGAATTGGATGGAAAGAATCTTTTGGGATAGTTATATCTGTATGAGATGGTTTATGAAAAATGGAAAACTGGAACTTGTTGTTGATTCTTGTTATTGTAAGGTCTAAGAAGTTCAATTGGTCTTCGGTTTCCAATTAAAACTTCTTAGACCTTACAATAACAAGAATCAACAACAAGTTCCAGTTGTCCATTTTTCATAAACCATCTCATACAAATATAACTATCCCAAAAGATTCTTTCCATCCAATTCAACACAAATTATCCGCATATCATAGTATGACACACCGATTATTATCAATTCCTCTATCTCCAAAGAACTTCGATTACGAATTGAATCTAATTACAATGGATTTCTATCAAGTAAAGGCCACCACAATACGAAGTTCTGTCTCTTCGCTGCCCATTTGCAGTTCGATCTTAGAAGAAGAGATAGTTAAACGTTCTGAATGTTGCGTCAATTCAATTGAAGAATAAAACAATCTCTATTATGTTCAGATTTGGTTTAATATTTTGTAGCGGTAGGTATTATAAATATCACGAAAAATAATCTCGATGCCAAATCGAAAATCTCATATTCTTACCTCACGTTTATGTAGTCTTGTTCAGTAGCCTGCTTTAAACCCAACTCTTCTAGTATTTCTATACAGTTAGTGTATGTGCCGAATCGATCAGATTCGATATCAGAAACATATTTGGTGTAGAATCGGTCTCTCATGAATAGGAGGTCAGATCCGACACCTTTGAAGAGAAGCCCTTCTTTGGTGAATTTTTCTAGAATTAAACGCACAAGCTCTCCCATATACATTCCTGAAACATGATATTCTCGTTAAATTCAATTTTTAATTTCTAATGGAATAATATAGAAGGAAAGTGTAGGTGAAGTATGATACCATGTTGAAAAACTACATGGTGTGCTCCTATGCACCTCTGTTATCGTAAATTTAACTGTGATGTTACAAATGGAGGTACAGCACTCTGGCAACCAGCCTAATGTTACCTGTGCTCATCTGAGCATTCTGCAACATCTATTGTGATGATATTCCCGAAAAGTCATTTTATGCAAGTTGAAAACCATTCAGGTGGCAATTTATACTTCATATAACATGAAAACAACTAACTGCCACAAGAGCGGTATAAATTCAGTCAGCTGACACTTTTTTGGTCAAACTGACAATTCCTGTCCTCCTGCAATTTGATGTTTGGTTTCATGTTTTTCAATATTCTACATGTAATATATACATGGTGAGTCTTAAAGTTGCACATTAATTATAGCCCTAGATTCCTCTCACCAAATAAAACACTTTTTTATTTACCATTTTTCGTGATACAGCCTTGGTGAAACGATTCAGATATGGTTCCTCCGAATGAAATGAATTTCGGTGTGAAGTTCTTCATGACTATATCTCGTATTCTACAGTAACCAGTATCATCTAACTTCAAACAGTTTTCTGGTCAAGACTCCCCGATCCATAAAACTATTAGAAATTAGCATGAATAATGCAGATAAAGTTTAACTTAAGTCATTATAAGAATCTTCATTCAATTTGGAATACTTAATCATTACTTATTATTCCTCCTCAAACGAACCGTTCTCTAGATATTCGACGTTTTTATCGTGGATCCGCCCCTGAGCTAGTAAAGACTGTGAATTAAGCGCAGCTCACGTTGTAAAAAACAAGGAGTGCTCATCCGCAAAAAATGTGACGTCAGCAAGATTAAAATACAAGGAAATATATATTCTGTGCTTTGGATTTGCATGTAGTTTTATACGTCATCATTTGTACTTACGATCACAGATGAGCAGATGAGAACACCATGTTTCACTTACATCATGGGCCTATGCTATAGTCCATTTCTGTGGACCAGACTTTCCATAGAATTCTAGAGTTCAATTAATGTTTTTAGGTTAGTTGCGTGATTTCTTACAATTCATGTATTAATTTGATGGAAATTAGAATAATTATGGAATTTTCAATATAAGAATGGACAAGATTGAAATTGTGTAGAATCTCATGATGGAAACAACTGGATATTGTACGAATTTCAAGTGGAAGATTAGTGTTTTAATGGTCAAGTGTAGTGAAATATTTTTTCCACAGTAATACTGCAAAAAATACCAAATCATAAGAATTAAGGAGTAAATGAGTTTTCCCAATCATATTTCTTTGAATTTCAAGTAATGGATTGATTATTCTGCAAAACAAATCACCATAAGTGATATCTGTGATGAACTTGCAAACAAAGTGCAGGAGTGTATTAGCACATTGAGACATTTTTAATTGCTTATAACTTTTTACCAGAGCCGAATCTAGAGAAATGGCAAATGAAAAAAGTGTTATATTTGATGAGAGGAATCCATGGTTGTAATTAATGTACAACTTAAAGACTCACCCTTTATATAATTCCATCCGGAATACTCCGACCACTCATTTCGAATCTGTCTTTTTCGTTTGGATTGGAATTCTCAATTATGGATCGCAATCGACTAGACAGAATGCAAATAAGGGCAACTTGGAGTGGAATTATCGTACGCATCCTGAATAATAATAATAATTACTAATACTAGTAATAAAATGACTTGTTTCGAAAGGACTCTTCCTTTCGGACTAGAGCTGATGCGATGATATGATGTGAGTAGCTTGACTGTCTAGGCCCGCTCGAACCATGTAAGCAGGCCATTTAACTGCAACTCGTAAACTAGACTATAAACTTAACCTGAAATCATTTTTTCGTGTAGCTGTTTTCCTGGATTCACCGTGTGTTCGTCTATCTCTTTATCGAACGATGTCCTGATGAAATCCAGACTTCCGTCATCTCCAAAGGCACCCCATTCAGAATTTATCAGCACGTTTCCCGATCCCATATTGACACCATCGAATAACTCGGCATTGGATTGTTTTTCCAGGTAGCACGCATTGCTGCCGGTGCTGACTATAACGCCAATTCGGGTGTCGGGGTTTTGGAATGCTGATGCTATAAGGGTACCAGTGGTATCGTTGATTATTGCACGTACTTTAACGTGACCTGGAACATAATATGTCTATTATGATATGTACCATGTTTTCAGTTGTTAGAATCGAGGTCACAATCAGTTGCGATTCTTCCATAACTATTTCGTTCCGAAGGTCATTAAGGTGTCTGTTCAGAGGACAAGATGTACATTTTTAGCAGTTCTAACATTGAATAGCGGTGGTGGTTCAGTGGTTAGAACTCATGCTCCATGATAGTTTTTCAGGGGACCGTCCAACCATGCTGTTCTTAATGCTGGCCACATACGCTCCGGTCTACCGGAGAGGTTGACTTGTGCAGGTTTTAGGCCTGACGCCGTAACATGTATGGGATGGTTGGAGGTCTCGCACACATACTCTGGTTCACCGTAGCGTGCTTCGAGAAAGAATCGAATTTCGCTTCTTCGCCGGTCGCCTGTGCAGCTCGGAAAACCTGCGCACGTCTGTTCCAATACACGCACCTGTTTACCTGCGCAGGTCTTCCCCTCCGGTGGACCATAACGTGGCAAGAGGAATCAAAGCCTACAATTTGCACAAGCACTACCATAAGTCGAAGTTATTTCCTCAATGTCTCAAAAAAAACTGAATAGATTTAAACTTCTAATGCGCAACTCACTGATTTTTTTTGGGGATCGTACAGGTAAAAAATAAAAAAAAACTTGTTGAAATTTTTTTTCGGAAACCATTCCTTAAATTGCAATTTGGCACAAACCGTGAAGTCACTATTCAACAAAGATGTTTCAAATTTTTGTTTCATCGAATTCGGAGATAAAGGCAGAAAAATATGTAAAATTTCGTAGATATTTCCTGGGCATCGTTGTTATTTTCGGATAACCCCAAAAAAAAACTGGTTGATCATGATTAAAGCCGGTAACTAGTTGGCAAATGACGATGCAGAACTCTGTGCCAAATTTCGTGGTGATCGTGTCTCGAAAACAATTTGAAAAAAAATATTTCAAAATTTTGTCTTCAAATATTTCTTGTTTCGAGATCTTCTGATCATATTATCCTCACGAAAGTCTGCATGAACCTTCACGGTGCCACTTTTTTAATCAAGCACTAGATATCAATTCGATCCGATTTGTATTTTTGGAAATATTGGTAAAATAAAATTTCGATTGTTTGGGTATATCTGGGTGAATTTCATTAATTCGTGAATTCGGTCTTCGTCATTAGTCTTCATGACTTCGCTGAGTCTCTA
Source organism: Myrrha octodecimguttata (assembly GCA_958510865.1). Lineage (NCBI taxonomy): Eukaryota > Metazoa > Arthropoda > Insecta > Coleoptera > Coccinellidae > Myrrha > Myrrha octodecimguttata. The sequence goes on from OY294056.1 coordinate 58,855,300, forward strand.
AGTAGATTCTTTTGCAAGTTATCTTGCTTAGTTTCGGCGGTCGGGCCAGCCTTAAACACAATATGAATGATACAATTTGGAGGGGCGAAATTTTTAGAGTAGGATTGTTTCATAAGGTCCAATTCGAGAATGGGTAAAATCTGCCTATTGAATCAGTAGATATTACCTATTCATAATTTCATTTTTCGAATACAATTTCCAAAAATACAAATCGGATCGAATTGAAATCTGGTGCTTGATTGAAAAATATAAGTGTGAAGGCTCATGCAGAATTCCGTGACGACCATATGGAAAGAAGATCGCCAAATCGCTCCATCAGAAAGTAAAGTAACATTTGGCGGTGGAGATACGGGAATAGGTGACCGCTTTAGCAACGAAAGCTCCTGACCTCACGTCGGTGCAGCAATAGAATTTTTTGTATGTTAAAAATGATAATCTTCATAATTTTGATAAGGTTGATTATTTGTTCTATGGTCCCTGATTAGTTTTCCCATCCCTAAAGAAGACGTTGGTTGGAATCACCCATTTCTAGTGGATAATTGTTTTAGCTCACCCATCATGATTTTATTCATCTTGAATAATTCATTTCAATTACCTAATGGGGGGTTTTCCTTGATTTGGGTCATTAATGTAAATGCTAATGTGAACATAAATATTATGGGTTTAATTCATCATCTTCCCAAATTACCTTCAGAGATTATTCAAAATCAGATTTCAAAATTGGGGATTTAACATTTAAAGGGATTTGCCAGGCATGCACGAAGTGACAACGGTGTTTAGTAGAATAGCTTGTTCTACTATAGAATATTGAAATATTTATTTTTATTCTGTGGTATACACGTGTTATTTGTCAATATAACCAAACAATTTGTTAGTCGTTTCCGTTTGCGATTCGTCAGTAATATGACAGTCTGTGCTGTTCTTTCTATTACTTGGTCGTTGTCTTCTACTCTAACCAGATCGAAGTATAGCTATATCTCTTTTTCCTAAGCAAAGTAACACATTTGACGTCCTTTTCTTCCCGAGAAAGCTGAATTAGACGTTGCCATATCGTGCCCTGAAGACAGATCCCTTTAAATTTCAAATCCCCTTTTTTGTTTCCAGTTTTAGGTAATCAAACATTTTTTTAAAAATGTAATGTTGAAATTATATGTTCAAAATATGATGTTCTAAAGGTTTTTCATGAAACTTACCGCATTTTCGTTTGAAGGAAAAGCCCCCATTCTGAAATGAAATAAAAATGGGAGACCATCTTTGTATAAAATTCAATACCTTCAATGCCCCTTCTGTTAATAGCATCTTGCAATAATTGTACAACATCGTGGCCTTGCGTATCGGTACAGTTGAATCCCTTGGTCCACCTTCTCAAGATACCGGATGTCAAGCTCTTTTGGATCAATGGGAAGCCGAACGTGAAACCTAGCGGCAGGGTCTCAGAGAGAAGGTTCTCTTCTTTGATGAACTTATACAAACAATCGGCAGCATGATCAAACAAGTGCTCTCCAGAACCCAGCATTATGTGCTTTGGTATTGCGAAAAGTTTCGATCGCATTTCGTAGCTTTCTTTGCTGAGCTCTACAAGGAGTACTCTGAAAGTGTTCATATTAGTTTAATGATAGTTCATGGAGGAGAAAGAGCTTCAGTAGTTATATAAAACAGCATGGCACAAGGACGAATATTTGAATATTTGACGATAAATCAACAAATATTCCACCTTGATCTGTGCTAGTTATCCAATTAACCAAAGACTCTACACTTAAAGAGAACCATCCAAGGAATTCAGTTATTGCAGTTTAATTTCATGGTTACTACCGATCATCAGACTGACTAACTTGAAAACGAAGACAGAACTTGTAGACACTTCCAACCTGTTGGATGGCTGGCTTGAGTATAAAAATCTAGAAAAGCAATGCCGTGAATGCAGTAGCTTTTGCGCGCATGTTCAATGTTGCGCGTCGTTAAACTCCACCTAATTGCCAAGTTTATATCTAATCGCTAAAGTAGTTTCTGAATAGAAAAATAATTAACTTCAAAATTTCAAGTTACTATAACTCCGAAACTGTTCGACCGATTTGGCCCATTAACGAACTTGACCGCGGCATTTCAATGCGCGACCTACCCTGAAAGTTTCAAGTCGCTAGCTCACTCCGTTCGACACTTATCGTGTCCACGGCTGGCCGGACAGAATCGATTTTGACACCGGATTCGTCATCAGTGAGTCAAATCTAGTCGTTTGAGACCATTTTCGGCTCAATCATCGAAAATTACAGACATTTGGACGAAACGATAGCACGCTGTTCCCCTCGAACATGCGCGCAAAAATTATACAGCGCCAACAGGTTTGAAGTTTATAGAATTTTTCTCTGCATTTTCAAGGTGAGTCAGTCTCATGATCGGTAATAACGGTAAAACTTAAGTAAATGAATCCCTTGGATAGTACTCCTTCAGTGTGGAGGCTTTGGTTGATTGGACGATTAGCTCAGATCAAGATGGAATATTCGTTGATTTTTCGACAGATATTCGTCCTTGTGTTTATGTTAGTTTGTTGATGATAATGTCATGTGTTTTATGAACGGACTTCGGAATATAACAGTTAAATTTCTTTTGAGACATAATTCATTGATATGGAATTCGACATCGAGAATGAAATATCACCCAATTATCCTGGATCTTTGAAAGATTACCAATTTCAAAGATACAATTCCGGAAAGAAAAACTTGTTCGCAAGATAAACAAGAATCCTGAATAGTTTGATTTAACAAACATCACATCAACCTCCGCCAACACCTATTCAAAGGTAAACATTTTCAAATACTTCCACCTCACATTCTGGAGCATTGCGGGAATAATTCGGCTTCATTCGTCGAAATTTCGCTGGCGAAATTCTCCCAGAGATGCGCATTCTGGTTTGACAAAAAGGTATGATTTCACTGGTTAGGCCCGATACTTATTTATATCGATAAAATACTTGCGAAAAAATTCGGAGTATAAATACAGGTTTGTCACATTACATTATATGTGAAATTCACAGAAGAGTTTAGGTTTTATTCCTGCAGCTGTTATGTGAGTTTTATTATTCGATGAAATAATAAACCAGTGTGTAACATTAGCAGCGTTATGACCATGATGTGAGCAAAACATGGTCTGCTCATCTGCTCATCTGTGATCGTTTTACCAATGATGATGTCACATTTTTCATTAAAATTCAAAGCACACCAGAGCTTTTGGTCCATCGCTTGAAATTGATTCATGTTTTTTACATCATGGGTATAACCATGATGTAAGCGATGGACCAAAAGCTTCGGTTATAGTTACGGTTATTCTTACTGACAGATTTTCCTTTGCATAAATGTCCGTTTGGATAACCGTAACTATAACCGAAGCTTTTGGCCCATCGCTTACATCATGGTTATGCCCATGATGTAAAAAACATGAATCAATTTCAAGCGATGGACCAAAAGCTCTGGTGTGCTTTGAATTTGAATGAAAAATGTGACATCATCATTGGTAAAACGATCACAGATGAGCAGATGAGCACACCATGTTTTGCTTACATCATGGTTATGACCCTTCGAGTACCTCAAATACGTTCCACTCAAATCCAATGCTAAACATTTTCCCTCTTCATTTCCGGTCGGCAGATCCTGTACATATGTAACATAGCATTTCACAACAGATGCTTCGTGGGTGTTTTTCGCTAGGCCTTTATTCACATCTATCAAAAATCTCCTTTGAATTTCCACCAAAGTTCGATCGCTTAGATAGAAATCCCTTAATTTTTCCCGTATCTTGGGGGAAACGACGGGTCGCATCTTGTTACATTTCAGATATTCTTTCGAATCAACCGGAATGGAACCCCTGGCAGGTTTCTGAACGTCGCTTGGTCGACAGGTTTTATGCATTTCTGCATCGCAGTAATAGAGAAGGAATGTAATGGGAGCTAGAAGTAGATATATACGTAGAATTAGATGCATTTTGGCTTTGTGTACTTAGAATTTTGTTGATGAAATGACATTGAAGTTTAACATGTCAATCATGATGTAAAAAACACATCATGATGTCAGTGTTGCTTTATTTAAGTTCCGTGAAACAATGCATAGAAGACTATAGGTATTTTCCATTATGAATAGAAAATTCCCAAGAAACGAAAGCACGGATTAACTAGATAGCAATAAGACCTATTATGACCTATATCGCAGAAAGAAGACCCGATGCATCCAAATCGAGACAGTTATTAGAAACAGCAGAGACGAAGATACTGAGGAGAATTACCGGAAAGACCTTGATGGATAAAGAGGGGAGTGATAATATTACTGCGGAAGGTTGAAAACATTAGTGATTGGACACGGTAGATGAAACAAGATTGGAATCAGCACATAAGCATGAAGGCGGACAGACTGCTGTCCGTATTGCTGGAGATAAGTCACTCAATGGAAGGCGGGGTACAGGTAGACCAAAAAGGTGATGGAGAGACAGTCTGCAGCCCAGCTGCAAAACTGAAGAAATAACAGGCCTCATGGCCTTCAATTGAAGACAGTAGAAGAAAAATAAGACATTTATTATTAAGGTAGCATTTTGGAGTGTCAATCTCATTGAAGCTATTGGCTTGTGCCAGTCAAGGTGGCAATGAAGTCATTCACGCATTCGAAAAAGTGATTCCTCTTGTTGGTGTAAGCTATCACTTTGTTCTATCTGAAGGTTTAATTCATCAGCAATTTAAGTTCATTGACTGTCTTCGAGAATTGATTCGGGTACATAGCAATTGACATGTCAATCACTAAGAATAATTCGAATTATTTATTCATGTGAATAAACGTGTCTCTCTCACTGCTACTTCTTCACCCTCACATATTCATTTAGGAGGTGTATTCCATGATGTCTATGAATTGTACTACTAAATAGATAAACTTCTATGGCTAAATGGATAACGGCACAGTTTGGTGAAAGTGACTTTGACGCGTTCTCTTTGAATCTCTTTGATTCGATTACCCCTTTTTAGCAGTTTGTGCTACTAACAACCATTTATTAGTTTTGTGTTGTCAGGATGAATGAATTCCTACAATAGAGCCAGGGTTTACTAGGGCGAATAGTTCCAATGTACCAAGAAAGGATCTGCCGACGGTTGGAAAATTTCTTGCATCAAAAATGACTTCCTCATGAGAATTCAGAGGGAGTGAATTTAGATGAGCAAAAGGTTGAAACCGAAATAAAAATATTGCCTCATAGATCCCTGCATTTAATATAAATCTGAGTGTCTGAAATGACACTCATGACACAGAATAGACACAATTCAGGTAAAGGGTATAATGTAGAGGGGTCAATGAATCCCCTTAGACGGATTATTCATCAAATAATTGAATTAAAAAGATTGGTTGTGAAGGTACTCGATACCCTAAAACAGTACAATCTATGCAAGGTTACGTATTATCATCTCTGAACAGACGTAATATTTCTAAATGCTCAAATTTGATGGCGTATTTTTTTTTTCAGGGAAGCCGCAAAAGCCCCTTTGCCTTATCAGGGTGCACCAAGATTATCAGCTCCAAATGTGCCTACTGGAAAGAATAAATATGGAGATGAAATGGAGTAATTTTCTGTTAGGAACTTGAGCTAGCGATGAAATACAATAACATTTACTGCTTGTTATTTTTCTGTTGAATATATAGAATATTTGTAGGAAACATGTTGTCATTGAAAGTAAGGCCCAACTCATGCTTCATAATACTAATCTTAAGCTCAAAGGTGTAGCTAGTCGACCTATCACTTTCGAAATATTTGTTTTGAGAATTTGGACAAAGTCAATGCAAAAGTGGGTCAACGTGAAGTCCGACTAGTCTTAAGCATAGCTTTAACCAAAAAACTTTATTTATTCAACCCTAAGTGCTCTTAGTGCTCACAGTTTCATCGCTAAACGAAAAGCCGACCGTTCATAAAAAATTATTCTAGAGCTGGGTTAAAACCTCGAAATTTTGCTACAGTTGTGGTAGTTCACAACTGCTTCATGACGTCAAAGAACCTAACCGATTCAGTAGCCGATTTCGCTTGAATGAAATTGTGCAGACCAAAAAAGATTCATTTTAACCACTCTGTTTTGGTCACTTGCTTGAAATAAACTGAATAATACTGTCAATTCTCTTGCTGTCTTCAATTTCAAAATGTCTCTCAATGTATCTAAAGTTTGGGGTACCTATCTTAAAAATTTTGAGGAACATGACAACATCGGTAAGAGTATGTGATAATATTATCATTGTTTAAGGATGATATTAGTTTAAAGTTCTAAAAAACTTAACAACACTTGAAAATATTGAATTAATATCGTGAAAATAACTTAGATATACAGATTTCTGCTGTGCTACAATGGGAGTAAAATCCAAAATAAAAATAAATGCGCAAGCAATAATTTGCAGATAAAATCTTTATATTGGTTCACAGGGTAAAGAAATAGTAGAATTAAACCATTTGATGGAGACATAAAGAGCAGGTGTGAAGAATTTTTAGGGATTTTAAATTCACAATGGGTTTTTCGAACTAATCGAAGGAGGAAAAGAAGCGTTCGATTTAGTTCAATAATCCCAATGCGCAAAAAGGACAGGTTCTTTTAGACAGATGGACCGGTTTTCGTCAGTACGCTACTGACTTATTGCATTATAACCCACTTTTTCAGGACTTTCACGTAACGTTCGTTACAGAACGTAGAAAATTGGTCCATTAAAATTTATCGCATTTCGTTGAGCTGCTACAGTTTGCTTTTCCAGTATGCACATACTCTTGTTATGGACTTTTTAAAAGAAATTCGCATATCATCACTTTCTTTGCGTGTTCATAAAGGCGGCCTGTCTGTGCTGATACAGGGCGACTAAATTAATTTTTACCTTAGATTCCTTCCATCAAATAAAACACTCTTTTCATTTACCGTTTTAACAGATTCGGCCCCGGAATGAAGATACAGCTGTTGAAATTTCCAAAAAAAAATCATTCTTTCTTCGAGATGGTTACTCAGAATCAGATTAATGAAACTATAAGAATTCAGCATGAAAATGCAGATAAAGTTTATCTTTATATTGTGAGAATCTTCAATCGTTCCAGATTAATTTATTATTCTTTATGATTTGGATTAAACGTTTAATGTTATAAAATCTGACATAAAGAGAGAAATCACCTTATTTTTATGGATCCGCCCCTGGGCCAGTAAATGCCGTAAATTAAGGTACGCTCACGTTTATCCAGAGCATAGAATACACAGGAATATGTATCTATTTCGCATATACCTAATATATTTATATTAGGTGGCTATGTTACCATGCCTAACGGCCGACTGCGTAAACACAATAACTTCCGAAAGAAACAACTTAGAAACTCGATATTTGTAGAGAAGGTTTGGACCTTAATTACGAAGGCTGAATTCGTGAATGGGTAAAATCCACCCAATGATTCCGCAGATATACCCATTCAAAATTTCATTTTCCCAATATTTCCAAAAATACAGATAAGATCGAATCGAAATCCAGTACTTCATCGGAAAATTACAGTTCGAAGGTTCATACAGAATTTAGTGATATGATAAGAAAATCACAGGTATTTTTTTTTCGAATTGTTCTAATGACACGATCACCACGAAATTTTGCATAAAGTTGGCTTCAAGCATCTTCAAACTAGCTGCGAAGTTTTATCAGGATTGAATCAGTATTTTTCGAGTAATTCCGAAAAAAACAACGATATGGAGAGAAAAACCTCGAAATTGGACATACTTTTTACCGATAACTCTAAAACTTATGATCTGCTGTGAAATATGAAGCTCAAAGTCCGAGTGGAATTCTTACTGGATATGATGAATGGTTTCCGAAAAAAAAATTTTTTGGCTCAATCATCGAAAATTACAGAAATTAGGACAAAACGATAGCACGCTGTTCCCCTAGAACATGCGCGCAAAAACACTACAAATTGATTAATGCCAGAATTTAATCTCTGTTAATCGTTTTCATTATTCATCATTTCAAGATTAAAAACCAAAATTATTGAGTGATAAGAATCAAAGTTGCAGTATAGTATGAAGTACTCAAGTAGCTATGTAATTTTCCCCCATTATCGGATGGAATGTCTAATCTCATTGTTTATCGGAATTTTTGTGGAAATTAGACTAATTTTTAGTTCACGGAAAAAATATACAATTGAAGTGGACATTTGAATGCCTGTTTGTAATGATAAAAATGATTGCTGTGCTGTGATTTTTGTTTTATCTAGGAAAATCGACAATCATGAAATTTTTGATGTAGAATTGACTGAGGTTTATGAAATGAATTTACATTGATATTTATTCTCATTAGATTACAATGAAAGTGGAACAATTCAATTTGATTTATCAGAATGTCTCATTGTTTTCAAATATAACTGTACCGAAAGAACTACTTCGCAAGAGAATGGATATGTCATAAAGTGAAATTGTATCAAAATATTTCCGAACCAGCTTTTTTTTGAAGTTTATTTATTTTTTATTTCAGAAACTACTGCAGCGATTGGATTGAAACTTAGCATTTATAGGTGGAGTATAACGACGCGCAACTTTTATCGAAATTTTGTTGAAATCATACTGTCGGTAAATTTAGAAATAATTTTTTTTCAAAATTTTTCTCGAAAAAATTTTGTTTTTCGAGAACCGTTCATCGTATTAAAAAAAAAGGTCCACTAAGACTTTGAGCTTTATATTTCACAGCAATGTACCAAATTTCAGTATGATGCGACGATAATTTTCAGAGATATTTGGAAAAATATTTCAAATTTCTTGTTTTTTCTCTGTATTTCTCTGGAATTTCTCTGAAAATACTGATACTGTTATGGTGGAACTTGGTAACTAGTTAAAAAATACTGATAAACAACTTAAGCAAAATTTCGTGATTAGATTAGAACAATTCAAAAAAAATGTTAGAGATTTTTTTCGAACATTCAATATTCTGCATTCTTCTGATCATATCATCCTCACAAAATTCTGTTGGAACCTTCAAGCTGCATTTTTCAATCAAGTACTAGAATTCAATTCGATTTCATCTGCATTTTCAGAAATATTATGAAAATAAATTTTTGAATGGATAAATCTGCGGAATCATTGGGTGGATTTTACCCATTCACGAATTCAGGCCTACCAATTGAGTTTATAAAAGTGAATAGAATATCACCTTTTAATTTTGATCATATGAAATTATGTTTGAATTCATCTCGCATTTTCGAATTCTTCATATCGTTTAACAATGAAGATACATATTGATGAAAATACCATCAAGCAAAGATGGCAAATAACAGAATAGCAAAATAACAGACAATGGTTCGATGATCTCTGAACCTGAACAACATCGCCATTGTTCTGTGATTATGCCGGATCCAGGTAAGGAGAAACTTGCTAACTCATGAGAGGAAAAGACCCTCCCAAATGATAAATCACTCGAATCTGCTTCTCCGATGGAAGTTTTCACATACGTAAGAATATTGACTGAAATAATACAACTGTTGTTTATACAGTCTAGCCTAACTACAGGTACATACCGTAGAAATAGCAAGTACGGATTGATAGTTATGAATTAATTTCTTGCTTTCACCAAAAAAATTACAGGGTTATTATTCATATTCATAGAAATACATCATCGATCATAAAACCTTAACTTGTTGACGGAATTTATTGAAACGTGGTTGAAACATTGTCGACACATAGGGTGCGTTTTTATTTTCATCGAAATGATTAATCGAATGACCTCTATCTCACTCTTCTTTGGTGGAACACAAAAGATGAGAGAGAGCGAGATACACCGATTAATCAGTTCGATGAAAATAAAAACGCGCCCATATTATGAGGAAGCTATTCAAAACATAGCGAGACAATATTGTTCTGGTTGCGACAGTCGGAACTGTCCTAGAATAGAACTACGTAGAATCGATTCCATGCTGAAGCCCGATTCTGAACTATCCTAGAACAGTTCTGAAAGCGATGAAACCAGAACGCGAATTGAGTTCGAGTTCTCATCAGAAACACAAAGAAAGGAACACTTTTGTTTTTGTTTAATGACAGAAACGAAAAATGGTAATCATGCCTTTGTCTGTGGTTACATTAAAAAATATGCGAAAGCCCTTACTGCAGTTATTTACAACATAAATATTTTTGAGGATACTTGCGTCCCCTTTTTTTCTGTTGTAAAAAATCATTTTTCTGAATTTTTCATTATTACTTACAATTTTATTTCAAAATGAACCAATTGAAAGTAAGTGCTACAAAAAACAAGATTGATTGATATAATAATGAATTTAATGATGAAAGTATTTCAGATATTTGTACGTTTTAGAGGCAAATTCATTCGGAACATTATTTTCCAATAAGGAGATGACTTGCTCCCATAGATTAATTCAAAAAGTTCGGACTAAAATGTCCGAAGTCCTTTCACAGTTCCAGAACGATTCTGAAAATAACCAAAACAGGATTACCCAAATCCTGAACCTGTTCTGAAATGAACTGAAACACTAAATCGCAATCGCGGGAGCTCGAACCGTTCCAGAACAGTTCTGAACTAGAACTAAAGAAACCTATTGAACATATTTGAAGAGTGTCATTTCAACAGTCATTTTGAAGAGGAAGGAATTCTCTTACTTCAGAATAACAAAAAACCCTTTAATCATTAGAAAATATCTGTTTTGTTAATTGAACTCTCATTATCGTTCACTTTATAAGGCTCATTTTATATAAATTTCATATCGATTTACAATGAAAGTATCGATTCGTAAAAACTTGCTAATTCATCAGAGGTAAATAGACCATTTCAAATTACTCAAATCTGCTTCTCCCGTGGGAGTTCTTAACATGTAAGAGTATTTACTGAAATAATTGAAGTGTTGTTCATGAAAATCATTAAATCATAACTACATGGAATCGAATATTCTTGAGAGTTAATTTCAGCTTAATCTGTTTTGTAGGAATGTTTAGACAAAAAATTTAATGAACTAGCAACTACGAAGCAAAATTCCATTGAAACATATTTGAAGGATTTTTCTGATGGTAGAAAGTACCTAGGTACGAAATTATTGAAAGAAAATAATTCTGCAAATTTTCTCTTAATTGTCTGATGGAGTCAGCTAAAGAATCTGAAATATTACAGTTCACTTCATTGATCATTTGCACTATGCCGATATTATTCGATAGGCAATTTCTTTTCTAGAAACTGTCCTCGACAACTAGTTTGAATCCTTCAATCTGCAAGGGCATTTACTATAAGTATTATTTGTTTAATTTTCAATAGTTTATTTTTCAAATATTGGGAGGGAAAACCTAAAAAATTCTGAAAAATAATGAAAAATTCTCTCAAATATCCTTTAATCGATACAAGAAAACTTCCTGAACCTGAAGAATTTTTCTGATAGAGGTATTTTACAAAATTTGAACAGTTTTTCTGAAGAAATACCTCGATATACTGAATCCTTCAACTTATTTCACCTAAGACGTTTATACGATGGCCCTTTGGAAATACAGTAAGAGCTTTCAGTTTGATTTCTTGAAAGGTATCAATATGGAGATGAAATTATGTTTCTTTTTACGAGCTTGTTCTGAGGAACAGCGTGTTATCGTTCGCTTCAAAAATGGTCTTGAAAGATTAGGTTGTACCTAAAGAAGAATCCGTGGCCAAATTTAATTCTGATATTATGTTACTGATTCGCGAATTCGGCCATAGTAATTGAACTCCAAACCTACTCTGAAATTATAAAGTCTGCAAGTAGAATCTTTCGGCCGTTATTCTATTTATGATCGGCGAGAATGGCTTAGATTCGCTAAATGAATCGTAGATATACTCATTCAAATTTTCATTTTGAAAAATTTATTTCTAAAAGTATCGATCAGATTGAATTGAAATCTAGTATTTGATTGACTGGTTTAAATTTAAAATTTATGCACGAAATTTGCTACAGAAGTTGGTGGCGGCCATACCGCCAAATTTTTCCAACAAGATGTAAAGTTGTCATTGGCGTGGTCAATACGTGAATAGGTGACCGCTTTGACCAATGATTTGATCAAGCGCGTGAAAACTTTCCTTATTCGCCTTTAGTATTTTAGAACTTTTTATCTTGACATATGATGTGGTAATCTGCGAGTATTCTCAATGGAATCTTACTCTGTATACTTTCAATTAACCCATTCAAAGATTATTCAATCACCCAATTATATTTTCCTCAATTAGCAGCGAACATGTCAAATGTTTCACTATATTTCTTCATCAGAGCACATGACTTTCCTCATACTGATCCTACTTCATACAGGTTGTGTAAACTGGTGGGACAAGGCATAGGATAAGCTAGAGAGCTGTGCAAGTTCAGGAAAGTTTTTTTTAAATCGCATTTTTTATGCCCTTTTTTCAGAGAACACATGTAATTTTCATATTTTGAGCCCCAATTAGCCTCAAACCACTAAGTTGGACTCAATGATGAGAAATCCATGGTCCATTTTTTTTGTTCGCATGGCTGTCCGTCCGCTTGTGCTCTAAGTTCCAAAAGGATTTTTAACCTTGAAACTAAATGACCTTACAACAATGATGCATATATATGGCATGGTTGTGAAAAGGTCTGGTTTACGGAAATTGAACTTCCATCTTAGCCAAGGTTTCAACAAAAGTATTAACACACAATAATTGTAATTGTATATTTCTATACTGTACGTATATTTCTGTGGTTTAACAATTCGTCAGATTTTCGTCGAAATTTCTCATAAACGTACCCATAAAGTCGACATTTATTGATCTTGTACTGAATTCAGTTCGATCGGATATTTATTCTCGGATACATTGGAAAATTCCTATTCCAATGGTGGAATTTTCCACAAGATACTTCACGAAGACGAAGTATTTTTAAAGCAGGCTTGGAACTTAATCGCGGAGTTCAATTCGTGAATTGTTGAAATCAGCCCGATGATTCCGTAGATATATCCATTTGCAATTCTATTTCTCCAATATTTCAAAAATACAAAAAAACAAGCGCGTAAAAGTTTCTGACATCGCGTCAGTGTCTATTGCTCTGAAAATCCATCAATTTAATTTCGATAGAAATAATTCAGGTTATAAACGTCCGATCAAGACTAACAAGTTCTCCCACAGCACCAAATTTCATCGGAAAAAAATTACACCTTCTCGAGCAGAAAGGCTTGTGCTTAACTTCATTTTTGGAATTCCAGGACGTGTTGTCAAACAAAGTTTCAGTAGCGGTGCAATAAACCCAACTCATTCATTTTTTCGAGCGAGATTAACGGTGTTTTTTTTCGACAAATGATGCCATAATGATAACATTTCTTCTCACTTTTCTTCCGAAGTGGTGAATAGAGAAGTTTAAGGACATATAGATAATTATCTACTTTGTTAAAAAGCGAAAAAGTGAGGGAGACTGCTCTAAGAAGCGCGTAAAAGTTTCTGACATCATATCACTGTTTTTATAGAATTTTTCATTCTTGAAGCATGAATATTAATCTGAAAATTCACCAATTTAATTTCGTTGGTAGTTGGAAGTAAGTCGAGTTGAAAACTTCCAATCAAGACTAACGAGTTCTTCCACAGCACCAAATTTTATCGGAAAAAACTCAACCGTCTCGAACGGAAAGACTTGGGCTTAACTTCGTTTTTGGAATTCCAGGACTTGTTGTCAAACGAAGTTTCAGTAGCGGTGCAATGAACCAAACGTATTAAATTGTTTGAGCAAGATTAATGCTGTTTTTGTTGACAAATGCGATAATGAAAACATTCTTCTTCCCTTTTCTTTCAAAGTGGTGAACAGAGAAGTTTGAGGACATATAAATAATTATCTCCTTCGTTATAAAGCGAAAAAGTGAGGGATATTGCTCTAAAATGAAAAATTTCGTGAGGAACTGACTATCAATTTGAACAAGCGCGTAAAAGTTTCTGACATCATATCAGAGTTTCATTGAATTTTTCATTCTTGGGAGCATGAATTTTGCTCTGAAAATTCACCAATTTAATTTCGTTGGAGGTGAGTCAAGTTAAAAACTCCCGATCAAGACTAACGAGTTCTTCCATAGCACCAAATTTTATCGGAAAAAACTCAACCGTCTCGAGCAAAAGACTTGTGCTCAACTTCGTTTTTGGAATGGGGGTTTTTCCTTCAAACGAAAATGCAGTAATTTTCATGAAAAACCATCAGAACATCACATTTCAAACATATAAGTCCAATATTATATTTTTAAAAAAATGTTTGATCACCTAAAACTGAAAAATAAAATGGGGATTTGCATTTAAAGGGATTTGTCATGAGTGCATGATAGCTTTCTCGGAAAGAAAAGGACGTCAAATGTGTTACTTCGCTTAGGAAAACAGAGATAGCTTTAATTCGATCTGGTTAGAGTAGAAGACAACGACCAAAGAACCGAAAAAGAAGAGCACAGACTGTCAATCGCAAACGGAAATTGTTTGGTTATATTGACAAAGAACACGTGTGTACCACAGAATAGTAATAAATATTTCATTATTCTACAGCAGAAATAGCTATTCTACTGAACACTGTTGTGACTTCGTGCATGCCTGGCAAATCCCAAGCCCCAATTTTGAAACCTGATTTTGAATACTTTTTCAAGGTAATTTGGGAAAATGATAAATCAAACCCATAATAATTATGTTCAAATTTGCATTTGCAGTAATAACCCAAATTCAGGAAAAACCCCCATTCCAGGACGTGTTGTCAAACAAAGTTTCAGTAGCGGTGCAATAAATCAAACTCATTATATTGTTTGAGCAAGATTAATGCTGTTTTTGTTGACAAGTGCGATAATGAAAACATTCTTCTTCCCTTTTCTTTCAAAGTGGTGAACAGAGAGGTTTAAGGACATATAAATAATTATCTCCTTTGTTATAAAGCGAAAAAGTGAGAGAGACTGCTCTGAGACGAAAAATTTCGTGAGGAACTGACTATGAATTTGAACAAGCGCGTAAAAGTTTCTGACATCATATCAGTGTTTTATAGAATTTTTCATTGTTGGGAGCATGAATTTTGCTCTAAAAATTCACCAATTTAATTTCGTTGGAAGTAAGTCGAGTAGAAAACTTCCGATCGAGACTAACGAGTTCTTCCACAGCACCAAATTTTATCGGAAAAAACTCAACCGTCTCGAGCAAAAGACTTGTGCTCAACCTCGTTTTTGGAATTCCAGGACGTGTTGTCAAACAAAGTTTCAGTAGCCGTGCAATAAACCAAACTCATTATATTGTTTGAGCAAAATGAATGCTGTTTTTGTTGACAAATGCGATAATGAAAACATTCTTCTTCCCTTTTCTTTCAAAGTGGTGAACTGAGAGGTTTAAGGACATATAAATAATTATCTCCTTTGTTATAAAGCGAAAATGTGAGGGATACTGCTCTGAGATGAAAAATTTCGTGAGGAACTGACTATGAATTTGAACAAACGCGTAAAAGTTTCTGACATTATATCAGTGTTTTTATAGAATTTTTCAGTCTTGGGAGCATGAATATTAATCTGAAAATTCACCAATTTAATTTCGTTGGAAGTGAGTCGAGTTGAAAACTTCCGATCAAGACCAACGAGTTCTTCGACGGCACCAAACTTCATCGGAAAAAAATCAACCGTCTCGAGCTCAACTTCGTTTTTGGAATTCCAGGACGAGTTGTCGAACAAAGTCTACTACTTTTCAGTAGCGCAGCAATAAACCTAACTCATGCATTTTTTTGAGTGAGATCACCAGTGCTTTTTGTTGACAAACGATGCCATAATGATAATATTCGTTTTTATTTTTTTTTTTTGGAAGTGGTGAACAGAGAAGAAAAGGTCATATAAACAATTACCTCCTTCGTTATAAAGCGAAAAAATGAGGGAGACTGTTCTAAGATGAAAAATTTCGTGAGGAATTGACTATGAATTGGAACAAGCGCGTAAAACTTTCTGACATTATATCAGTGTTTTTATAGAATTTTTTATTCTTGGGATCATGAATATTACTCTGAAATTTCAGCAATTTAATTTCGTTGGAAGAATTAACGAATTCTTCCACATCACCAAATTTCATCGGAAAAAACTCAACCGTCTCGAACGGAAAGACTTGTGCTTAACTTCGTTTTTGGAATTCCAGGACGTGTTGTCAAACAAAGTCTACTACTTTTCAGTAGCGGTGCAATAAACCCAACTCATTCATTTTTTTGAGCGAGATTAACAGTGCTTTTTGTTGACAAACGATGCGATAATGATAACAATCTTCTTCACTCTTCTTTCCAAGTGGTGAACAGAGAAGTTTAAGGACAGATAGATAATTATCTCCTCTGTTATTAAGCGAAAAAGTGGGGGAGACTGCTGGACCGCACATGGTTTCGCCATTCAAAAGTCCAGAGAGTTGTTTTATCTGAAATTTGCGCGGCCAGGTGAAACACAGATTAAGCGGATAATTGTGGATTAAAACAATCTCAACAAATTTTGTGATATCAGTTTAAGTGGAACTGGAATGCTACAAGAAGCATTTCTGAAAACAAATACAGGTGAGTTTCATTAAAATTTTGTAACTAACTTTTTTAAATATGTCAATGATTTTTTTCTATGATTCTCGAAATAATCATTCCAATTCATCTTGAATATTTCATTCCTGCTGGTGCAACATTTCTCCACCACCCAGTTATATTGAAATAAATCGAAAAAAGGGAAGTCTATGTATTTTCAACATTTTTGAGTTTGATAAATTTTTCAGAAATAACATTCAAAACCAATCATCCTCTTAGTGTATGCATTAAATTTACTCTTCTTTATCGTTAATTGTCATTATGAAATACCATGTTGCCCAAAGAAAATTATATTTGGAATTAGTGAGCAAGAAAAAATTATGCATTGGTAAATAATGTTTTTCCGTCCGAAAAATCAGTATTCTCAATTATCGCAACAAGATCCTGAATGTTATTTCGATTGTCAACACTCTCTTTTATTCCTAATGTGGTTTAAATTATCAATTATTTTTTTTTTTCATTTCTAACTACCGTCACCAAAAGAAATCTAAATTGTAGTGTTTATGATTTAAATCGACTCAATTTTGATTATGCTAATACTTGTTACAAATGTCCAAGGAAATGTGCAATCACTATAATTGATTCTGCTCAGACGTTGTTTTTTATAGGCTGTTACATATTCGTTTAAATTGGTATATTATTGTTCCAAGATTAGTGTCAATTTAAACCACAATGTGGAAAATGTTGTTCTACAAATCTCCCTGACTTGTCTCAATCGAAAACAATTTTCATGATTGAAAAAAAATTATATTTTGATAATTTGCAACCGTTCTTGAGCATGCAGAAAATTAACTCTTCTTCATCGTCAATTGTCATTACGAAATACCATGTTGCCGAAAGAAAATTATATTTGGAATTATTGGGTAAGAAGAAATTGTTGATATTAGGAATTTATGTCAACATTTCCGTACATCAATTATGGAGAGAATGCATTACAGATGGTTATTAATTACAATCTCATTACCCGACATATAAACGGAGTCAAACCGTAGGTTGAGATTGAATTGATGAACAATAAAGTGAAAAGGTTTACTACCATTTCCTCATAAATTATGTTGGTTTGCTGTATTTGTTGAAATTATTAGCAGACATTCAAATAGTTACTTCAACTTTCGAGCTTCTATTTAAATCATTCAAAGATCCGTTGCCGTTGAAAATGTTCTTGAAAAATTCTAGAAAAGCACTGAAGTGGAACCGAATGTTCGACTTCCTGATGAAGAGAAAAATTCCGGTGTCAAAATCGACTCTGTCCGGCCGTGCGGCCGTATACACGATAACTGTCGAACAGAGCCACCTAGCGACTCGAAACTTTCAGATTAGTTCGCGCATCGGAATGCCGCGGTTGACTTCGGTAATGGGACAAATCGGCCAAATAGTTTCGGAGTTATAGCCTTTTGAATATTTGAGGTAATTTCCCTCATATTTCAGAAACTACCGGAGCGATTGGATTGTAACTTGGCAGTTAGTTGAAGCATAACGACGCGCAACTTTTAACAGAATTTCGTTGGAATCGTATGGTTACTCAATTTGAAAAAAGATTTTTTAAACATTTATTTCGGAAATTTGTTTTTCTGATATCTTGAACTTAATATTTCACAGCAGTGTACCAAATTCCAATTCTATACGGCTATTACTTTTGGAGATATTGGGAAAAAATATGTAGAATTTAGTGGTTTTCTTCTCGATATCGTTGTTTTTTTGGGACTAACTCAAGAAATACTGATTCAATGGTGATGAAACCTCGCAGCTGGTTCGAAGATGTTGAAGGATAATATTGTGCAGAATTTCGTGATGATCGATCATTGAAAAAATATGAAAAAAAATAAAATTTTTGTTTTCAAATATTTAACATTCTGTGATCTTCTCATCATCATATTATTATTATTATTTATTTAGTTAGAGCTGAGGCAACGCCTTTAATGCTCAGAATGTAAATATAAAAATAGAGGCAGTACATCAGTTATACACAAGAAAAAAAAAAACCGAAAGTACATAGAATTCAGATACGAAGGAAGAAGCATAAAGAAATCAAACAAAATGAGACTCGATAAGGTTTGGACCTTAATTACGAAGACGGAATTCGTGAATGGGTAAAATCAGCCGAATGAATCCGTAGATATACCCATTCAAAATTTTATTACCTCAATATTTAAAAAAATCAGATTAGATCGAATTGGAATCCAGTACTTTACCGAAAAAAAACCTAGAAAAGCACTGCCGTGAAGGCAGCTTTTGCGCGCATGTTCAAATTCGTTGCCAAAGCGGTCATCTCCATTGAACATGCGGACAAAAGCTGCTGCCTTCACGGCAGTGCTTTTTTAGGTTTTTCCTTGATATCTCAGAAAAGATCGGATCGGATTGAACTTGAGTGTACTGTTGCGAAATATTGACTCCCAACTATGTGCCTAATGTCATTGATATCTGAGGAATAGTTGTCGAAAAAAAATGTATTTAAAAAATTTGGAAAATTTCTAAAGTTTTTTTTGTATTTACTAGGAATACGATCCAACTGAAATATTGCAAAATTCTGTTCTTCGATATTCTAAAACCCATATTACCAAGGTTCAATCCGTTCGTATTGGTAATTTCAGAGGTATCGAGAAAATAACCTTGAAAATTTAAATGAGCATATATCTGAAAAAATTTGGCCGATTTGGCCCATTAACGAGCTTCACTGTCGCATTTCGATGCGCAACCCATCGGAAAGTTGAAGTCGATAGCACTACACCGGATCAGTTAGTCTGATCATTTTACTATATGCTCTTATTTAGTCGTTCGAGACTTTTTTGAGAGAAAATTCGAAAATTGCAGACATTTGGGCAAAGAGATAGCACCGTTCCCTAGAACATACTCGCAAAAACATGCTTTGATAGTAGCTGAGTGCTTGAATGCATAAATTGAAATTATTATCAGGGCAATACAATGGAATTAACTTACTCAAGTGGACAGGCCTTCATAAAAACTTATGTAGTACATCAAAATAACAATTAACGAAATTAACATGTTTATCACTGACACTGATTTGTGAAACTCATCACTCGAGATTCGCATGAGAATAGGTAGCAATAAATTTTTTCGGATGGCTTGGAGAGTGAATATTTGCGTAGGTAAGGATCGTTTACTGTCGCAACACAAGCTTTTTCAAGTCAAATAATCCAACATACAATATCAAATTAGTTTCAGTGATTAAAATGTTAGGTTTGTTAAAAGTAGTTTGGATGTCCCATTTAATTTTGTATTTGGTATGTCTTATTGATCTAGTATACATAACAGTCGTTATTGTATTGCCTTGATAATTTTTTACTAATTATAGTAACCAATCGAATTACCTAATTTTAAGTCATGTGTCAAATTTCACCCGATCACCTATAGATTACAGCGACTATTTCCCTCTTCGTTATTTCTACCTATCAGAAACGATCAATTTTGAATTACAAATGGTTTCTATGTGTTTGGCAGGAGCTATCAGCAGTTTATTCGAGTTTGCCCGCGGCAAAATTTGTCAGTTGTTGTCACCAAAAATTACAATACCTTCGAAATCCTATGCATAATGCATGCAGAATAATCTGTTACTCATGAAATAGTCTTGTCAAATACCATTCGGGCATCTAATTTTTCCTGTGAAAAAAATTGAAAAAACACATTGCAAAGTAATATTTTTTAACAAAAAGCTTTTCTCGGAAAAATTAGATGCCCTTATGATATTACTTACGACTATACCCTACATGTGGTTTTAATAGCTTGTGGGAACACGAAAATATAGATCTGAATATATGTGGTGTTTTCGACAAAGAGGATCATCAAGTTTGAATTGAACGTCAGATTCACAATCAATTTTTCGAAATCTACAAAGTAAAATTATCTTATCGAATACCCCTCGGGCCTTCATGAATCCTCAAAATTTTGTCATAGAGAATCCTTTAAGCGTGTTGCTCAAGGATAACCGCTTCAGCAACGAATTTGAAGATGCATGCAAAAGTTGCTGCCTTCACGGCAGTGCTTTTTGAAATTTTTTACTGATGAATTACTGGATTTCAATTCGATCAAATCTGTATTTTTGGAAATATTGGAAAAATAAAATTTTTGAATGGGTATATCTACGGAATCATTGGGCGGATTTTACCCATTCACGAATTCGACCTTCGTAATTAAGCCCCAAACCTACTCTACAAATGTCGAGTTTCTAAGTCGTTTCTTCCGGAAGTTATTCTGTTTACGGTCAGCCTAACGGCCGACTGCGTAAACACAATAACTTCCGAAAGAAACAACTTAGAAACTCGATATTTGTAGAGAAGGCCGAATTCGTGAATGGGTAAAATCCACCCAATGATTCCGTAGATATACCCAATCAAAATTTTATTTTTCCAATATTTCCAAAAATACAGATCAGATCGAATTGAAATCCAGTACCTCATCGAAAAATAACAGTTCGAAGTTTCATACAGAATTTAATGAGGATAATATGATAAGAATATCATAGAAATTTTTTTTTTCAAATTGTTCTAATGACACTATCATCACGAAATTTCGCATAAACTTGTCTTCCAGCATTTCAAAACTAGCTGTAAAGTTTTATCAGGACTGCATCAGTATTTCTTGAGTTATACCGAAAAAATCAACGATATCGAGAAGAAAACCTCAAAATTTGACATATTTTTTCCCCATATCTCCAAAACTTATGATCGTATCGAACTCAAATTCGGTACACTGCTGTGAAATATAAAGTTCAAAGTGTTAGTGGAATTTTTTTCTGGATATGATGAATGGTTTCCAAAAAAAAAATTTTTTTTTTTTTATTTTCTGACAATATGATCCTGACGAAATTTGGCTCAAAGTTGCGCGTCGTTATACTGCACCTAACTGCCAAGATTGAATCCAATCGCTCAGGTAGTTTCTGAAATAAAAAATAAATAACTTCAAAACTTCAAGTGCCTATAACTCCGGAACTATTTGGCCCATTAACGAACTCAACCGCGGCATTCCGATGCGCAACCTATCCTGAAAGTTTCAAGTTGCTAGCTTGCTTCTGTCGACAGTTATCGTGTCTACGGCCGGACAGAATCGATTTTGACACCGGATTCGTCATCAGTGAGTCCAACCTAGTCGATTGAGACCATTTTCGGTTCAATCATCCAAAATTACAGACATTTGGACAAAACGATAGCACGCTGCTCCCCTAGAACATGCGCGCAAAAATAACTTTCATAAACCAAACTTCTCTGTTGGATTTGACATTCTTTTCTTGTACGTTTTTTTATAAAGTTGATTTGCCAAGATCCACTTTTGCCCCATGTATCAGTTCATCTGCACTTTAAAATTCGAGATTCTTCGTTCTATATTTTCATTTTTTTTTTTAAATTGGAATACAAAATAGAACACTGTAAAAATACTAAATGAAATAGTGCTCGAATTTTCAAATTATCATTCAATATTGCCATGTTCTATATTATAAACAGAATGTCGCTTGGTGTCGATCTCTCAGTCCACCTGCAAAACTTTAGTTCGTGAGGGTATATTTTATACTGTTGGTTCCAATAAATTTGCATCAACCTTTTGACTACGATGACAGCAGCCACTTAAATCTTAAATGGGAAGGGAGCTTGAGTGATACCTTATTTTGAAGGAAATTCTAGGTCCTTCTGAAAATGACCATACACTTCACCTTTTTGGTTAGTATATCTTTAATTTATTATTTTGAACTAGTGGAGAAAATAACATAGGAATAACAGCAAATTAAAGAATATTGATCACAGGGTTAATACGAAATTGTTGGAATCAACTCTATAAAATGAACCACTACAAACTGAAGTTTTTTTCCTCTTATTTTCTTCAGAACAGCACGCTATCGTTTGGTCTAAATATTTTTTCGAAAATGGACTCAAATGACTAGGTTGGAATCACTGATGAAGAATCCGATTCTATTAGTCTGCCTGTCCGTTGTCTTGATAATTTATGAATGAGAAGAGTTAGCGACTTGAAAATTTAAGGATATGCTCCTCATCAGAATAGGCTGATTGCGTTCATTAGTAGGCCAAATCAATGGAACGGTTTTGAGCTATACTCATATGAACTTTTGTGGTAATTTCCTACTAATGCATACGGATTGGAACTTAGTATTCAGTGTGAGAGTAGTACATTTTTTATATTTTATATCTTGGGGTCAATATTTTACTACTATGTGAATTTCAGTTCAATCCGATTCTTGTTTTTGGAGAATTTGGATTTTCTAGAGAAATTATGTCAAATTTCTGTGGTCTCCGAACTGTGTGCACCACGTGAGTTGCAAAAGGTTGAGGTTTGAGGGTTAACTAGTCCCATTTAAGTGCTATAGCTCGTTGGAATCAATTCATCGAGGAAGTATCGACCTATATAGGATTTTCCATTCGGAAAGAACCATTCCTGAAATCACTGCCCATATTCACCAATTTATTCCAACGAATTTTAATCGAAAAACTTCTTCGTATTAAAATCGAACGATTTTAACATTTCTTTGAAAGGAGTTCAATAAGGCATTCCATAAGCGCCTTCTACACTGTATTTCTTCAGCTATCAATTCCTCTCTACCGAAGCAAAACTGCATTTCATGTCATACTCAACTCAATACCACTTCACCACCATTCTTATGAAATATCTGTGTGAACGATTTGAATTTAAATGTTGTTGAAACTAGGTGAATGTCAAATCAGTGCTGTAGCAACAAGATGCCATATAAGTGCAAGACTCCTTGCTGAATATTGAGTTGTATTGTAAGGCAGCCTTTCTGCTTTCTTCAGTGCAAACATACTTCGCACTGGGGAAAATCTTTATATCGTTGTTGATTCTATATTTTTACTGTCGTTTTGAAAGTTCTGAACTATGAGAATTGAATTACTATGTAAAGAAGTGCAAGAAATTAATTATAGAAGATAACTTCAATCGGCGATAAATTCAAAAGTAAGCATACAATATCTGCAAAACCGACAATCTTCTTAGAATTGATCTTTATGTGCTCTAATAGTGTTAAGCACCTTTTGTATTATTCCATCAACATGAAAGTGTTCGTCCTGACTATTTTGTTACCTTCTTATATCTTAAAGCGTTAAATATTAAGTTCATCCATCTTGTTGAAGTTGATTTTAGCGTAATAGTACTGGTTTTGAAACCTAAACACAATGTAGCAAAAAGTTTGAAATAAATAACTGTTTCAGTCACAGAAACATTCTATTTTAGTTTTCAGTTTCAAATTGACGACAAATAGCTTGGTCCTCAACTTGAGGATTGTTATATCACATGATCGTGATCATTCAAATATGAAGTTAGCTGCGTGGCAATAATTAAGATATTTTGCGTGTTTTCGAGATTAATTCTTTATTAGATGGTTTAGAGATGGTGTGACATGCAGTCTCATATTGATAAAAACTCGTAATAAGTTGTCTATTCACGTTCCACGTAACAAAATAACACGGAATGAGCTTAATTTCAGCCTTAAAAAATCCCAAGGAGATATCATTATTTATTTCTATGCGAAGATTTATTTCGCTCGAGTTACATTCTTACAATTCCATCTCCTCACGAGTTCAGAATGGAAAATTAGCACAAGAAAGAATTTAGTTCATGAAACTCAAAAAAAAATTCACAGTAGGTAGTAAAAGTTGAAAATAATGTAGCATCATCTAATGCCTGATATTCAAGACATAATTATTCTCAATCTCTCGTGCACCTGCATGAAACTGAACCTGTGTTAATGCGCAAAAATGATTTATGTTAATATAATATTCATAGAATATATCGGTACACTCATATAGATGTGAATTAGGGAAGCTCACCTCTAAACCCTTGTGATCGGTCCTTCCCATTAGATTCGCCATTTTATTGATCAATTGGATCGGCTATCCAGATCAATTCATAAATTTGTAGTTCATATAAACGATAGATGACTTAAATCGATAGTTCAATCAATCCAGTAGTTTGTATGAACAGTAGATTACATGAACCAATAGTTCGAATTGATTGAACCCTGCGAAACTCATAAGAACAAGAATTTCGCAATGAAATATTCTAAACAATGACATGGAATAAGTACACTAAAGTGTGATTCTAGGTATGAGAGTTCGAATTCGGACGATCGAGTATCTGTCATTTCTAGAAGAAATTAGAATGTGGTGTATTACCAGATTCATTTAGTCTTTCGGTGTATTCACGGTAAAGAAATTTGAAATTAAATATCCAAGTCAATTTCAAAACAGAATTTAATGAATAAATGAAAAAGAATTTATAACCTCATCAACTTCGTCAAAAATATTTTCAGTCAACTCCTAATCTTACAAGGATGATTCTGCAACAAAAATATGTAACTCATTTCGACAATTCCAGTAACTTCCAAATGGTTAATCTCACATATAAGGACGATTTGGGATCTAATCAAATATATAATTAAAAAATTTGGAAAATGAAAAAAGTGTTGTACATTATTCATCTATTTCGGGTATACGAGACTTGCAATTTGTTGGTTGCGGTGTTAGTAAAACTACGTTTTTGAAACAAAAATTGCTCTAAAAAATATTTTGATGAGATAATATCTATGACATACATGGACTATATACAATCAGCGTAACACGAAAGTTGGGATGACTAATTTGATTTTCTGAGTCTGAATGTCATTGTTTTGTATCCCTCAGATTTACTAGGAATTAATAGTGCATGAGAACTAAATTTAGAGAAATCATGGCCTTGAATTCATGAAATTGACGTGTTATTCTCGAGTGGAGATTAATGAGCTCTTTTGGGCAAATACAGAGTGCCTCGAATTCAAGTCTTTACTCTTTGAACGCTTACTGTTTGTAGTTTGGGAACTTGATTTGGTTGGGCTCAATGATGATAAAATCGTGAATAACACAAACCGAAAACTTCAAATTTCATCAAAACGATTTTTTTCGGAAAAAGTTCGATATATTCTGCTAAGATTTTGACGCACCTCGCCTTAAATTTCAAGCCATTTTAACAACTGAGTAATAGATTTCTACCCGATTGCATTTATATTTTCGAAATATTGAGGCAAATGTGTGTGAAATCATTCAGTGAATTTTGCTAATTTGCTCACTTCTTTTTTCGAATAAGTCCCAATATCAATTTAGAAAATATTAAGTCTCTGATCTCAGTGGTTTCTTTCGGGTGTTTGTGTAGAGACCATCAGGGTTGATAAATAGAGGGATTGCTTAATGTCACCAATTCTGTACTCCATGTTGTGACGTCATTTGTGGACGCGCCATAATTGAATGATTTGAACAACACTTCGAGATGACATACAAATAGTTGAACGATTCCTTCTTTGCTGAATTCAATCAAGAATCAGAGAATCACTCAAAAATAAGCTCTAAATAATGTGAATTACCATGTTTGGTTCAATTCTACTATTAAATCTGATTTTTAGTGCAGAAATACAGTGTATGGATTATGTTAACGTTCTTATCGCTTATAATACCTGAATATTCTCCGGAATAGTCCACCTATTAGACATCGTCACAGTCCGGAATGATATACAGGGTGATTCAAAAGTACTTCGATAAACTTCAGGGGTCCTATTCTTGAATTGTGATCATGATAAAATAGGCGTTCCATTTATGATGGAACAATAGAGAACGTTCATACCATTCAAGAATAGTGCTCCATCACAATATTTTAATGTGAATTGTCCAACCGAATATATGCTAGGAAATGTTCCGTTTCCAAGATACAAGGTGCTGAAGTTGTATCTTATTTTCGTTTCTCTTAAATATCTCTCGAAATACTGACCTGAATTGAACGAAAATTAGTATTGAGTGGTTTTTGAGGTGTTGAATTCGGAACTGATGTTATTATTACTCACATTCGTACACCTCTTTTTCTTTTATAACTTTTTTGAGCGTACTTCTAGTACATTTTTCAGTGAAATGATCGATTTCTCTATCATACCTAGGTAAAAATGCTTCCCTTGTTACAAGTCGCTATATTTTTTCAAGTTTTGCCACTAATAACTATTATACAGTGCGCGTCAAAATTATGGAACAAATTCATTTTCTCAGAAGGAAAATATTTGGCAATGAAATTCTAAACCAGGTCAATATTTGTTTCACTTTTACCAAATTTATATGCATTTTTGAAGGATTTTTGTTGCACCCTCTGCCATCCCCATCAACCCTCTAAATTTTTTGAATAGGGAAAGTAGGTCATGTGGTACATTTTTAGCAAAGTCTTTGTATCTTCTTTCAGGCGTGCAGAAATTTTCAAGAAAAAAATTTTTTTTTATGAAAAATTATATAGTTCAAAGAGATATTCAGTATGTGCACTTCGTCGTGGCTCATTTTCTTTGAGACGATGGTTCCTGATGAAATTTTTCACCGAATGGAAGTCGACAATTACAGTTTTGTTCATGCACAACTTTCAACCTCTACGAACCCTTTAATGGAGAGAAAAAATGGAGTGACATTGGAAATTTATTTCGGCATTGAAGTACCACCCGGAGAATCATTGTGCATTACAAGATAAGTTGAATTAAATGTTCAAAATGACCACCAACGTTCTGGAAGCAATAATCAAAGCGCTTGCCACATTCATAAAATTGATGACATTGCGTTGTCGGAAATCTTTCTTTGAATTGAAACATTTCATCGAAAAGTTTCAACTTCAGTAGAAACGTACATACCTATCATAACTGAAGCGCAGTGTTTCACACATTCTAATTTTTCACGTGAGAGGGTTGAAAAGGGTTGAAAGTTGGGCATGAACAAAACTGTAATGGTCGACTTTCATTCGGTGACAAATTTCATCAGGTACCATCGTCACAAAGTTAATGAGCCATGACGAAGTGCACATACTGAAAACCTCTTTTTCTTTTATAACTTTTTTGAGCGTACATTTTTCAGTGAAATGATCGATTTCTCTATCATACCTGGTAAAAGGCTTCCCTTGTTACGAGTCGCTATAAGCAACCGTTTTCTAGATATTTGGGCTAGAAAATTCTTATAATCGATGCGTTTTGAATGTATTACCATTATTTTGCATTTCTCACAAGAATGCGTAATTAAACGTTTGAGTAAGTAGTCCTGGTTTTTTGTAGTGAGCGCCACCTAGGCTTTTACTATTTCCCCGTTTGAAGAGGTCATTGAAACTTTAACAGCTTATAACATGGAAAATAACCGTTTCTGGACATATATTTATTTGGACAATTCATATCAGAATGTTGTGTGAGGAATCACCTTCTGAAGTTTGTCAAAGTACTTTCGAATGACCCTGTATATTTCAAGCTGAATAGCTATCTTCTTAATTTTGGTGTAATACAATTGATATAATTTAATGGTTGAACTGGCAAGTCTAGATAATGTAGAAACATTTGTCGAACCAATAATTCTCGGAATTCGCAACAAATTATGAAAACTTATCTGTAAATTTCATAAGAAAGAGGTTCGTGATGTATTGGCACTTTTTCACAAATTCCACAACTCGCATAACATGAAAAATGTTTCATTTAATGAAATAGTTCAATCAGGTTTGGATATCTTAGTATATTAATGAAAAGAATCTTTATTTTCGTTTGATCCCTGTAAGGAGTCTTGTCACCCTTCCGTTCTGTAACTTGTATAACATGAAACTCCTCTATTTGCATTGCTTCAGTATTGAAATGAAAACAGCTCAATCAGGTTAGGATACATCAATAGAAGGAATCTTATTTTTTTTGATAACTATAGGTAGAAGATGAAAAGAAATGATCAGTGAATACAATTATATTTTCCACACATACACTATTAAAAATGAAAGATTCTTCGTACTTCAGTTTGTGTTACACTTCCTTCCATAATTATTAGGGGTGGATATCACAGGGTAAGGACTTCAATAACAACAACTTTTTAAAACAAAGTCGACGTTTCGTCGATATATTTTGACTTTCTCAAGACTAAAAAGACATAAGTTATACATAAGATACATTGAAATTTAACATAAAAATTGTGTCCTACCTAGTTTTATTGGTTGTTATAATGAATGCTAATACAGATTCAAGAAATGGAAATAGAACACTTTGTCTAGTGATAATAAAATTGTCAATTAGTTGAAAACAGTTCCTAACTAATACAAATGACAAATGCCACTAATAACAATTATACAGTGCGCGTCAAAATTATGGAATAAATTCATTTTCTCAGAAGGAAAATATTTGGCAACAAAATCCTAAAACAGGTCAATATTTGTTTCACTTTTACCAAATTTTTATGCATCTTTGAAGAATTTTTGTTGCACCCTGTACCATCCCTATCAACCCTCTAAATTTTTTAATAGGGTAAGTATCTCATGTGGTACTTTTTTGGCAAAGTCTATGTATCTTCTTTACAGGCATGCAGGAATTTTCAAGAAAAGTCTTTTTTTTAATGAAAAATTAGTTAGTTCAAAGAGATTTTCAATATGTGCACTTTGTCATGGCTCATTTACTTTGAGACGATGGTACCTGATGAAATTTGTCACCATTTCTCCATTAAAGTGCATGAACAAAACTGTAATGGTCGACTTTCATTCGGTGACAAATTTCATCGGTTACCAAAGTAGATGAGCCATGACGAAATGCACATACTGAAAACCTCTTTGAACTGATTTTTCAAAAAGAAAAAAATTTTTTTTCTTGAAAATTTCTGCACGCCTGTGAAGAAGATACACAGACCTTGACAAAAAAGTACCAAATGAGCTACTTACCCTATTCGAAAAATTTAGAGGGTTGATAGGGATGGTACAGGGTGCAACAAAAATCCTTCAAAGATACATAAAAATTTGGTAAAAGTGAAACAAATATTGACCTGTTTTAGGATTTTGTTGCCAAATATTTTTCTTCTGAGAAAATGAATTTGTTCCATAATTTTGACGCGCACTGTATAATTTTTATTAGTGGCATTTGTCATTTGTATTAGTTAGGAACTGTTTTCAACTAATTGACAATTTTATTATCACTAGACAAAGTGTTCTATTTCCATTTCTTGAGTCTGCATTCACATTTATTATGAAAAACCAATAAAACTAGGTAGGACACAATTGTTTTGTTAAATTTCAATGTATCTAATTTATAACTTTAGCCTTTTTAGTCTTGAGAAAGTCGAAATATATCGACGAAACATCGACTTTGTTTTAAAAAGTTGTTGTTATTAAATTCCTAATCCTGTGATATCCACCCCTAATTATTCGTACTTTTTTTGGGTTATATCACAGAAAACAATACAAGTAACCCAAATCACTGAACAGGTTTGCCAACGTATTTTCCTCACAAACCGTCCCCTTACCTCAGGTAACCCTAGTCTAAAAGCTTCATTTACAGTGACTATATTATCATAATATAGTCACTGTAGCTTCATCTATCTCGTAACGCCCCCTATATATGAATCCTTGTAGAGATTTTGAGAGAGATGACATTCAGTAGTTCACATATGAGAAATACTTATATTAATTGACTCTTTGATTATTGAATGAATCTCAGAAGCTAAAATCTTATTCAAAAATGAACACCAACCCTGACTGAACGACAATGACCTGTTATTTCCTTACCTTCAATAACTTTTATCTATCATAACCTTATCTCTGAAACCGAATGAATTTCCCTCCAGAAAAACAAAGGATAATTCTATTACAAATTTTGAATACATAAATTTCTAATCTTTTATGAAAATTGAGATTATCGATCACTATTCCTTGAAGATAAGATTTCTTATTCATAGATCAATCAATTATACGCTATCGAAGTAGATGAAGTGCTTGTAGTTTACCTTGTTATATGATTGAGGACAAACAAAGGCACGGTAGCGATAACATAATGATATGCATAGCGATATCATCAGCTTCTATCGGAAAATTTTACTAATGTATATAGAATTAATGAAGTTATATAGTGAAATGATATTCGCTTGAAGATATGAAAAATCTGCTGAAATATTTTCGAAAATATTCGAAATAAAAACATTAAGAGGTTTTTAGCTTTTCACTGTCAAAGCCATTAATTCACGTCAGAATACGATTTCTCATGCAGGATGTCTGGTGAACAGTGAAAATGAACAATACTTTCCAGGAATCGCAGAAATCCCATTATTTTTCTAAATCAACACGATGTGTTGTGGTTTAAAAATTTTCGAATACAGATATCAAGAAGCGGAAAATATGCTTCCAGGTTGCTGTTACTTTCTGACGTCATTATTCTGGCTCTAGTTGACTATAAATATTGATAGAATTCGAGAACTGACACGAAAGTTAGGTGCTTCTGCGCGTTTGTGAATAGTTTCAGTGACCTGATAAATTGAGGAAATAATCTGAGAATTTAAAATCAATAAAAAACTTTTACGTATTTTTTCCTGATCTCCCCGCAAAATTATTATTATTATTATTATTTATTACAAAATTGAAAAGGGAGGGCATAAGCCAATTAATTCTCAGGAAAATACCAAGAAATTCATAACACCAAAACCATGAAATATACAAAACGAAACTGAAAGCATACTGCATTCAATTGGTTTTTGAAAAAAATTCACACTCGGAGCGCATACAATTTCAATATCTTTATTTTCCTGATATTTCAGGAACTACTGGAACGATTGGATTGAAACTTGGCATTTAGCGGGAAAAAACCGACGTGAAACTTCTTGCGAAATTTTCTTGAGATCGTTTCATCATTTAATTGAAGAAAAAAAAATGTCTAAATTTTTCTCGAAAAAACTTCTGTTTTCGGGAACTATCGATCATCTCCGAAAAAAACTTGGCTCAAACCTAGAGCTCTATATTTCACAGCAGTGTACCAAATTTCAGTTCGATTCAGTTATAATTTATAGAGATATTTTGGAAAAAATCTGTCTATTTCGTGGTTTGTTCCTCGGTATGGTTTTTTTTCAGTCAGTGTTTTTCTAGGTTCTTGAGGTTAGATTTATTATTCAAAAATTCCAAAAGAGCTCGAACCACATTCAATTTTAAAGCAAAAAGGTACCCGTGGTAAAACTCGATATTGTGTACTGTTTTCGGGTTTTAAAATTATGAAGTAATAACCACTGCTGGTAAAAAGTAATGATGGTGATATCAATTAAACAAGAAAAACAGGAAGAAGATTAAAGTTAATACTAACAACATGAAATTAAATTCAATTGGAGTCCGTGTCTTTATTTTAATTTTCTTCTTGTTATTTCTTGTTCAATCAATAACTTTATCATTACCTACATTATAACAGCGTCAGTTGTTACTTCATAACTTTCAAATCCAAATATTGCGAAAACGATACACAGTATCGAGTTTTACCGAGACTACCTTTTTGCTGTAATGATGGTTCACTTCACTCGAAGTTTGATAATTCTAGCAATAAAATAGTGAGCGCATAATCGTATAAAATTTCATTACAATATTACCAGTAGTTTCGTCAGAATCGTAAACAACATGTATAGTCTATTTTCTTCAACGACCTTTTTCTTTGAAGAGGATGGTGTTGAAATTTTTTCACAGAGCAAACTCAAATTATTTTTCGGTTTTCCATCCTAGAGATGAGGGCACTTTTTTTTTTGAAATACCTTGCACATCTAATTCATATTATTTTCTTGATATTCCTGTCATATGCAAAAAAAATTAAAAATAGATTGGCTGATCCAGAGCCGACGGCAATGTAATGAAAACCCGTCATCTAATACGCCTCCATTCAATTATCCTCAATAAGTACAATACTCATCTGAGACAGTGTTCACATTGTTGGTACTCAATGATGCTCGTAATAAAGTGAAATATCTGAAGTATGGATGCAGCAAATCACTGTCAATTTATCTCTAATCGATAAATCAGTCCTTCATCCGGATTAACTACACGTGTATTCTCGAAAAATGTATGATTATTCATCAGTGAAATGTAAATATAGGGTGCCGCAGTGAACAGGAAATGGAGGTCCTTTCTGTGGAAAAATCAAATTCCTGCAAAAAAATTTTGTTCTTGAGGGAGAAAGGTAAACCCGCAAGATTTCCCGTCGCCGAGATATTAAAAAGATATTCACATCATTGTACGCAGTGTGAAATGTGAAATCGAACATAGGCGGTCTCCCTTAATTTGGAAGATATGGGCCCTCAAAGTTCCAAAATGAGTCGTTTTCAGGTCCCCTTTTCCACCATAAAAACGATCTCTCACTTCATCTGTATAGTTCACAAACCACCTTCAACCAACAATAAGCAACACTGTTTTTCAAGAATAATCAATATTTAATGAAAAAACAATGAAATTACTGGACAACCACTTAACCTCTATTCCTTCTGATTTCGAGTCAGTCTAAAAGTGAAGTTTGGCAATGGGGCGAATTTCATCGGTCGGAATCGTGCGTATTTGTGAATGACAGATTATTGCTGGCGAAAAAAATGAAATATCATGAAATATGTTCTTAGTTCTTACTGTTTACTGCGATACTCTAAATCTTCCAATAGGAGAATTCGTTTCTAATAAAATCTACAAGGTTGAAACACATGGTAATGGAATGAGAATACACCCTGATATATATTTCAACGTACATTTTTTTCATATGTGATAGGTCGCAACCTTCCCAGATTTCCAATGAAATCGAGGTTATTATTTAACCCATTTTATTGGAATACCCCGAATCTCATTTTAAACTGGGACCATCTCGAAGACACAACAAAAATCGAAGTGGATAACAACCTCTCTATTTCGAAGGGGATAGAAAGAAAGTTCAAACGAAAATATTGAGAGTGAAACCTTAAACAAATATTCTCAATGATTTTGTTTTGACGTTAGAATTCTTCTTCAGTGACAGAAGCATTTTTCTCACAATCATATCCTTCGACTGTCCATCATTTCATATTTCCCGCCAGCAACTACTCTTCGGTCATAATACGTTGGCCAGCGATGAAAAGACGCTGTTGCCAAGCTCCGCTTCAACATTGGGAAGTATTTCGTAAAATATAGGTAAATAAGAGGTTGTCTAATATTTTCACTTTTCTTCCTTTAAATAATGAATTTTCTTGAAAGGAAGTGACGCTATTCGTTGGTTGAAGGTTCAAAGATGATTTATGAACTAGATTTGAGAAGTGAGAGATCATTTTTATGGCGGAAAAAAGGATCTGAAAATGCAACAATTTGGATGTTTGGGGGCCCATATCTTCCAAACAAAGAGAGACCGCCTATGTTGGCCTCCATATTTTTTATTCAGGAACTCACACTGCTTACAATGATGTGAATATCTTACGTATAGCTTCGCGACGGGAAATCTTGCGGGTTTACCATATACCGGAAAGATGAGTCATTCGATATGCTGTCAAAAAGGTCCATTTCTTTTGAACATAATATTTGAATTTTTTCACATAGTATTCGACATCGAAAATGAAATTTAACCAATTTACTCGCAGCATAAAATGATCATCAATTTCAAAAAGACGATGCTTTTACAGAAAATTGAGATGAGTGTATTGAAAATTTTAATCAAGCAAATGCTCCAATTCATCCAAGCCTCACATTCTGGACCATTTTAGAGATAATAGGCTATATTCGACGACAATTCGGTGGAGTAATTCTTCGAGAGATCTAGAAAGAACAGATCTGGAGATCTGGCTGGCCAGAGGTCGACAATTTCACATACAGAGTGTGAGACTTGTATCGAATTTCTGGAGAATCGAACAAATGTTCTGAATTTCAGAATTGAGGGGGACAGATTTAGTAACTTTCGCCCTTGCAGGATTAACCCCTACAATTTTGTGAAGGCCTGCTGAGCGTTGTGAAGTTTGATATGTCCATTTCACAGACATAATGATTTTTAAGAAGAAATTCTTCTTATTTATTTGACTAAATAGTCTGCCCAAATTGTTTCATCAATCCAACAATATCGATTATATTACCGATATTTTTCTATGAGTGATCCCCTAATGTTGGGTTTATATTTTTGCGCGCATGTTCTGAGGAACACCGTGCTATCGTTCTGTCCAAATGTCTGTAATTTTCGAGTTTCGGGCCGAAAAAGGGCTGAAACGACTAGGTTGTACTCACTGATGACGAATCCCGGTGTCAACATCGATTTTATCTGGCCGGTCGTCCGTCCGTAAGCTCGATTACTGAGAATCCTATCGACCTCAAACATAAAGGGACGGTTGCATTGCAAAATGCGAAGGTTGAGTCCGATCTGATTTGTATTTTTGGAAATATTGGGCAAATAAAATTTTGAATCGGTATGTCTACGGAATCATTGGGCATATTTTACCCATTCTCGAATTCGACCCTCTTCAGTGAGACCCAAACCTACTCTACAATTATCGAGTTTCTAAGTAGTTTCTTCCGAAGGTTATTGTGATTACGGTAACACAATAACTTCCGAAAGAAACAACTTAAAAACTCTATATTTGTAGAGTAGGTTTGGACCTTAATTACGAATGCCGAATTTGTGAATGGGTAAAAAATCCACCCAATGATTCCGCAGATACACCCATTCAAAATCCAGTACTCCATCTAAAAATCACAGTTCAAAGGTTCATACCATGATGTAAGTAAAACATGGTGTGCTCATCTGCTCATCTGTGATCGTATTTACAAATGATGACGTCTTTTTTTTCATTCAAATTCGAGGAAATATCTATTCTGTACTTTGAATTTCAATGAAAAAAGTGACGTCATCATTGGTGAATACGATCACAGATGAGCAGATGAGCACACCATGTTTTACTTACATCATCATACAGAATATCATAAGTATAATATGATCAGAAGATCACAGAACATTGAATATTTGAAAAAATTATTTATTTTTCAAACTGTTCTAATGACACGATATTCCCGATATTTTCCACATAGTTGTCCATCAGCTTTTTCGAACTAGCTGCCAAGTTTCATCATGATTGAATCAGTAATATTTTGGGATATTCCGAAAAATACTACGATATCGAGGAAAACGAAATTTGAAATATTTTTTCAAAATATCTCCACAAATTATGATCGTATCAAACTGAAATTTGGTACACTACTGTGAAATGTGAAGCTTGAGGCCTGAGCAACTTTTTTTCTTGAATATGATAAACAGTTTTCAAAATTTTTCCGAAAAAAATTTTGAAATTTTTTTTTCAGATTTACTGATGGTACGATCTCAACAAAATTCTGCAAAACGTGGCGCGTTATTATATTCCAACTAACTGCCAAGTTTCAATTCAATCATTGCAGTAATTCCCGAGTTATCACGGAAATAACCTAAAAATTTCAAAGGGCTTTAGCTCCGGAACCTTTTACTCGATTTGGCCCGTTAACAAACTCGACCGTCATTTTTACGCGCTTGTTCTAGGGAACAGCGCGTTATCATTTCGTCACGATGTCTGTAATTTTCGAATTTTGAGCCGAAATTGGTCTCAAACGACTAGGTTGGATTCACTGATGAAGAATCCGTGGTCAAAATTGATTCTGTCCGGCCGGCTGTCCTGCCGTGTGTGCGATAACTTTCGAGAGAAAGGATCTAGAGTCTTGAAATTCTCAGGTTAGGTTTTGATCCCGAATATCTCGGTTAAGTTCGTTAATGGGCCAAATCTGCTGCATGGTTTTTGTGCTACATCCATTTGAAATGTTGATTTTTCAATAACTCGAAAAATATTTATCTGATCGAAATGAAACTTGGTTGGGAGATGAACAGTGTCAATAGGAAGAATTATCCATGGAAAAATTCGAAAAATTTTTTTTTGAAAATTTTATATTTCATCAAAATTTCACTGTCACCATTTCGCAATGCGAACAATCGCGTAAAAACTGCTGACTTCACGTCAGTGCCTTTCTAGATTTTTTAAAAAGCAACCTACCCTGAAAGTTTCAGGTCGAAAGGATTTTCCGTAATTCGTATTCGAGCATACGGACGGCCGGACAGAATCGATTTTGGCACCGGATTCGTCATCAGTAAGTTCAATCTAGTCGTTTGAGAACATTTCTGCTTCAACATTCAAAATTACAGACATTGGGACAAAACGATAGCACACTGTTCCCCTAGAACATATGCGCAAAAATATCATTCGTTAACAATGAAATCGTCCATTTTCGGTTTCACGAGAAAAACCGTTATTTAGGTTTCCTATTAGGTCTAAAAGGGATTTGACCAACCACGTCATGTCAGTTATTAAAGATGATGATTAATATGACGCTCTTCGAAGTAAACTGTCACTATAAGCGTTGTTTATAACGACTACATCAGTCATTCTTTATTCAACTGTTGTTCGTTAATTATCTTGGGTTGTTTTGATTCGTCGTAGTTCAATAAAATAGATCCTAAATGAATTGCTGACGTTGCTGCTTTGGTCATGAAACGTTCGAATTGATTTGTTGAATCAGGAATCCCAAATCTAATAGTATTCAGTGTTTCGGCATAGAATCAATAGAAAATGATATCTACCCATGTCATGCATCAGGATTTGAAGTGAAACTAAATGTTAGCTGTTGTAGAAGGACTAACTTTTTACGCGCTTGTTCTGGGGAACAGTGCGTTATCATTTCGTCACGATGTCTGTAATTTTCGGATCGTGAGCCGAAATTGCTCTCAAACGACTAGGTTGGACTCACTGATGAATAATCCGTGGTCAAAATTGATTCTGTTCGGTCGCGTGCGCGATAACTTTCGAAAGAAAGGACCTAGGGTCTTGAAATTCTCAGGTTAGATTTTGATCCTGAATATCTCGGTCAAGTTCGTTAATGGGCCAAATCTGCTGAATAGATTTCGTGTCACAGCCATTTGAAATTTTGATTTTTCAACTCGAAAATTATAAATCTGGTCGAAATGAGACTTAGTTGGTAGATGAACAGTAGCAATATGAAGAATTATCGATAGAAAAATTCGAAAAAAAAATTTTTTTTCGAAAATTTTCATTTAAATTTCACTGAAATCTCCAAACCGCCGCTTCATAACCGAGTACTTTATTTTAGCCGAATCCGATTTCCTGATTTTCTTGAGGTACAAATCAATGAAAAAAATTCAGGAAATTCATTGTAGAAATTCATATATTTCAAAATGAATATCCCCAAATTCGTTGAAATTTTACACTAATGTAATCGACAGCGAAAAATCGAAGACATCGTTTACAGTCTAAACAGACATGTATTCTCTGAGCTTTCCGAAACATAAGATATATAGAAAATTCCTTCGCATCGACCGTTCACGAAATCTACTGATGAATAGTCGAAGCATCTACTGAATCCTACAGTCACATTATGCGGGATAGCAGCGTCTATTCACACTCTTCATATGCTTCATGAGGTTATTCCCAGGAAGTTTTATCGGTACTTCCCCGTAGCGCATGTGCACTTTATCGGAATCGTCACTACTTAACAACAGTGTTTCAAATTTGAGCTTGATCGGATATTCGTCTTGGAAGATATTGAAGTCAATATTTAACAACTTTTCAACTCGATAAGATATTCATTTTATTTAATGAAACATAGTGAGCAAAAAGTTATTTTTCATTCGCCTTTGTTCTAGGGAACAAAAGAGTTATCGTTTTGCCCAGTGTCTGTGATTTTAAAGTTTTGAGCCGAAAATGGTCTTTATGGAATAAAAAAAATAATAGAAGAACACTGACGTGAGGTCCGGAGTTTTTACTTGCTTGTTCCGGTGCGAAAGCTGTCATCTATACAAGTATTGACCCTGCCAAACGCATGGTGCCCACGAAATTATGCATGAACCTCAAGCTATTATTTTTGATCAAGTACTAGATTGCATTTAGATCCAAAATTCTGAATGGCTGACCTGAAGAATAATTGGCGAATTCAACCCATTTAAGCATTCGACTTTCTTAATTGAACTGAAAACCTACTCTACAAATGAATTCCTTATGTCGATTCATCCTAAAGTTAATGTGTTTACGGCCGGCCTAACCATACAATGAAAAGTGCCACCTTGAAGTTTCAGCCAAATAGGATCTACAGAACAATGAGCAAAATAACTCTTTCCATTTAACAAAATGCAGGAGGACTCTTTAATTTTTTTTTGCTCAATGCTCTGTAGACCCTATTTGGCTAAAACTTCAACTAATGAATGATTGCTACAGACTTAAAATCAATAATGAATTTAATTAATTACCCCAGGTCATTAATTGGATTTTATGACAATTTGGAGTTTTCCGGAGATTTTGAGGAAACCGAATCTTTTCCTCGAAATTGGAATGAGATACTGAGCCCTGAGGACACTTGCTTCTTAAACATGAATAACAAGGTGCATTCATAATAATAAGTCTACCTCCAAGATGTTAAATTCAGGTGTCTATCGACGACAATTTCCAAAATGGTAACACTTTCTCTAACCCTGACATCTTTACCTGAAAAGTTTATTGATAAAGGAAAGTGTCGTTTGGATCTTTAACTTTATAAGAATGAACATTGTGTCTTATCGATATTAAAAGTGAGATTATGGTCACACAACTGGTCGCCCACAGAATTAATTTTTTCGAGACTTTCATAGCTGAAGAAGTATAACCTCTGCGCCACAGTCGACAGACAATTTTGATAAATAATCACTCTTGTCCTTGGAAATCCCTTCAATATTCAAATGTATAATATTAAATCTGCTCGCTGACCGGGAGAGTTTATTAAACCAGGTCCGGTCCTCCAAGCGATGATTTTCCAAAACCTCAGGTAAACGAGGAATGTTACAGGCCCCTAATATTGGGGAATCATCTCCCATAATGCTATTTCAACTTGAATAATCGAATTAAATTGTGGAGTTATATTTGATAGCTTGTGAACATCATTATGACATATGTCATATATTGCAATGCAACGGGATTCGAACAAAGAGTTGGTATCATCAGCAAACATACTAATCTTTATTGGAAATCGGGCCTTTGGCAATTCATTAATTTGTTAATGAAAAGTGTAGGCCCGTAAATACTTCCCTGTGGAACGCCCATAGAAATCTCTCTCTCGTCCGACGACAACCATCTGCCTCGTGAATGACATAAAGCTCTTCATAAGTTAAAGTGATTGTTCCTTATCCTACACTCCTCCAAAATATCTTGGGGCTTTCCATGTTCCACACAATTGAAAGCCTTGGTATGATCCAAAAATAGTCCAATGGGTACCTCAGCTTGTTCGATGGTTACTAAAGTTGTGGCAGTTTCGATATATCTGTCTTCCACAGAGCCAGGCGGATGAGTCGAGATGACATTAAATTTATAAAAAGTTCAGTAGTCTATTAGATACAAACACGATTGGAGACATGTGGTATTAATGTTCTTAAGATAACTCCTCACATAAAAAAGAAATTCATAAAATAATGAACATGTATAAACACATTTTGTTCTTCTGATAGATCGATAGATCATTAAAAAAACAATACTAGAAATCCAAAACTTTCCATGTTGCCTCTTACTTGACTGTGTTCATCACGTGCAGATTTCAGACCACAGAACTACTGTATCTTACTGAATTGAAATTAACGTCATTCAATAAAAAAGTAATGAATATTTTATATTGCATCGATATACATACGATACAATCAATCGCCTTTCCCTTTCTGGACTGCCAACCGCACAGTTGAAATATAAATCCAAGGTCTACATTGCGGAACTCCCGGTATCGTTTGGTGCAAGAACAAGTCAAATTGAATCATTGTGATTTTTTACAATTAATGGGCACAACCTGTATTTGCTATAGATGTAACTTTCGTTTGTTTTGGGTGACTAGTGTCGGACGAGCCAGGGGGTCGATTCTTGAATCTCGATCAAGAATTGAAGAGTATGACAATTGTCATATGTTTGGGTCGATTTTCTGAGTTTTCTCGAGTATCTGCAAAATTTGTGAGACTTCTATTAGCCATTTCGATCATGTTTTCAAGCAAATATTCAAGAAATAAACTGAATGCAAGATATCGAGAAATTTCAAATCCGAATACAAACATAACCTTATCACCGTTTCCTTCGACTTAGCAAGAGTGGTACGGAGTATAGGAGATATAACATTTGATCACAGACTTACCAGATGAACCACTCGCGTCATTTACTTAGGAAATCTATGTCAACGCAGATATGACCATGAGTCGAGCTAATCAGAATTTTAGCAGGCGTTTGGGGTGCCAATCAGATTGCAGGAATAGGATTACGTCACTCTCGCCGCTTTTGGACTCGCTTGAAGAGGTTATAAACATGTAAACAAACTGAAATTAATTTTTGTCCTATTTATTTGATGAATAATTTCGTATCTGTTCCATATAAGAATATAATCCAAACAGTTTTTACAACAAAATCAATTGTTCAGTCATCTCTGAGGTTCTATTTTATGATGATAGTCCCCATTATACGCTTTAATTGTACAACAAGAATGGGAATCGAACTTAGGTGGACTCATTCATAATATTTATTTTATATAATATAAAGGAATCGCAACTGAAGTAAAAGGATTACAACCTCCATTATTCAATTAAAACGATGGGATGTCTAATAATATTGTATATGATTGCACAACCACAAGGATTGGAATCGAACAAAGTTGGTCTATTCATAGTTTGATTTTATATTGAAATGAATCTCATTTGATGTGAAAGTATCACAACCTATATACATTTTCCATTCAATACAATAGTATGTGTCTGATTGCTTGATAAATTGATTTCAAAGAACAAGTTTTCGCCAGAAAAATACCTCTTTTAATGAGTTACTGTTGTATACAGAGTGTAACAGCCAAATGGAATAAATTCGATAACGAATAAATGAGGGCGTGTTGGGAAAAACGCTCGGACACGTCGATTTGTAATTTTAAATGCGCATATTTTTCAAGAAAATAAAATTATATAGGGTGTTCCATGCGACCGTGGCCAATACCAACTTTCTTATTTCAAATGTAACCCCCTGTATATTATTTATTTTTTGGATTCTTCAGAAAATTCTAGACATAATTCATGTACAATATCCTATACCTATCTTCAACTTTTTCGGAAATATTAAGTGTTTTCAGAAATGTTGAGTAACATAAGAAGACAATTCTACACCAGATGTTGCCAAGACGTTCGCGGCGAGCATTTTGAACATTTCCCACATTGACATTAATGTTTTTTTTTGTTTTTTTTTTAATTATTAAGAAATAATCAGTACTACTTATTAGGTTTTAAGTGTAATGTACCGAATTTGTGAAATAAAATAATTTTTATTTAAAACGTTGATTTTTGCACTAAATCTGAAAACCCTTAATATTTCCGAAAAAGTTGAAGATAGGTATAGGACATTGTACATGAATTTTGTCTAGAAGAATCCAAAAAATTAATAATATACAGGGGGTTACATTTGAAATAAGAAAGTTGGTATTGGCCACGGTCGCATGGAGCACCCTATATAATTTTATTTTCTTGAAAAATATGCGCATTTAAAATTACAAATCGACGTGTCCGAGCGTTTTTCCCAACAGGCCCTCATTTATTCGTTATCGAATTTATTCCATTTGGCTGTTACACTCTGTATATTCTTTATTGATAAAATAGTGAGGCAATTATGAATTATACTCAACTTGCTGAATTAAATTATGTAAAAACCAGTGTCTGAAACAGTTTGCCTGGCTTCACGTAAACATGGTATACGTACTACGATATATTTACTGAAAACTTAACGAATAACATATTTATACGAGTAATAATTGATAGTGTTATGGAAAAGATAAGACAATATAGTTTTTGAAGGAAGTCTATTTCTTGTTTATAAATTTTTAAAGTTTCTTCATTTCTTTCACATTAGTTCGATTGTATTCACATATTAGGAAAAGGTTTGCAATGTAATAGAACACTCCCAGAAGATTTTGGGGGTTTTCCTAGAGACCTATAAGTGTCACTACAAAGATTCTCTGATTAAGGTGAACTGGTTTTCCATGAAATTTTTCCAAAATTCTTATTTACTCCAACCGAGTTCTTCTATAGGAGTTTAAGATGTGAGAAAACACTCGCTTTGGAATTGGAAATTTGCATTTCACGTGGTTTCCTGGAAAAATCTTGGTCTGATTTTAATCTTGTGATTCCTGAATCCCGACAAATTCGTTTTTACATTTCGATTTTAAATATTCCAAAGTCGAGCATTTAATTTGACAGCTGTTTTGAGGAAGAAGAAAGTGTGGTTATGTCTGTTGTATTTCTCTGAGTCGGAAAGACGCGATTCCCGCAAACGATGAAGTGATATGTCTTGTTGGTCTGTGATTTGATTATCCAGTGACATTCGGTTCCATGCGCAGGTCATGTCTACTTGTTGTTAAATTTAACTTAGAGATTCAAGAAGGGGGGTTTTTCCTTCAAACGAAAATGCAGTAATTTTCATGAAAAACCTTCAGAATATCACATTTCAAACATATAATTTTAATATTATATTTTTAAAGAAATGTTTGATCACCTAAAACTGAAAAATAAAAATGGGGATTTGCATTTAAAGGGATTTGTCATGAGTGCATGATATGGCAACGTCGAATTCAGCTTTCTCGGGAGGAAAAGGACGTCAAATGTGTTACTTCGCTTAGGAAAACAGAGATAGCTATACTTCGATCTGCTTAGAGTAGAAGACAACGACCAAAGAACCGAAAAAGAAGAGCACAGACTGTCATACTGTCATATTACTGAAAAATGTCAAACGGGAATTCTTTGGTTATATTGACGAAGAACACGTGTGTACCACAGAATAGGAATACATATTTCATTATTCTATAGCAGAAAAAGCTCTTCTACTAAACAGCGTTGTGACTTCGTGCATGCCTGACAAATCCCAAGCCCCAATTTTGAAACCTGATTTTGAATACTTTCTGAAGGTAATTTGGGAAAATGATGAATCAAACCCATAATAATTATAGGAAATGGTTTCATGGAGAAGAAAGAGCTCCAGTAGTAATAAATAACATAATCACAAGGACGAATATCCGTCGATAAATCAACAAATATTCCCCCTTGATCAGAGCTAATCACCCAATCAACCAAAACACCTACACCGAAGAAGCGGATCCAAGTAGAATGACTACAGCTGTTTCACAATTGTTATTGATCGTCAGGTCAACTTAACTTGGATAAACCGCAGTGTTTT
This sequence comes from Myrrha octodecimguttata, assembly GCA_958510865.1. Classification (NCBI taxonomy): domain Eukaryota; kingdom Metazoa; phylum Arthropoda; class Insecta; order Coleoptera; family Coccinellidae; genus Myrrha; species Myrrha octodecimguttata. Next base: position 58,898,823 of record OY294056.1, read on the forward strand.
GGTTGATTGGGTGATTAGCTCTGATCAAGGGGGAATATTTGTTGATTTATCGACGGATATTCGTCCTTGTGATTATGTTACATAATAATTATGTTCAAATTTGCATTTGCAGTAATAACCCAAATTCAGGAAAAACCCCCATTACCCCCCAGAATAGTAGTCAGACAAATCACCTATGAACATGATATCCATAAGAATCCATATTCAAGATTCTAGCTTCTTTGTTAATATTGATTAGAGTCATCATCCGAAAATTACATTGAGCTCCATATTTCACAGCATTGAACCAAATTTCAGTTCGATACCATTATAATTTTCGAAGATATTGTGAAAAAATATGTCAAATTTCGAGTTTTTTTTTTCAAGATATCGTTATTTTTTCCAGAATAACTCAAAAAATACTATTCCAATCATGATGAAACTTAGCAGCTAGTTTGGAGAAGCTGATGGACAACTTTCTGCGAAAATTTGTGATGATCGTGTCATTAGAACAATTCAATTCAATTTTTTTTTCAAATATTCGATATTCTGTAATCTTCTGATCATAATATCTTCATGAATTTCTGCATGAACATTCGAACTGTAATTTTTCGATAAAGTACTACATTTCAATTCGATGTAATGTGTATTTTCGGAAATATTGTTGAAAATAAAAATTTTAATGGGTATATCTGTGGAATCATTGGGTGGATTTTACCCATTCACGAATTCGGCCTTCGTAATTACGGTACAAACCTACTGTACAAATATCGAGTTTCTAAGTTGATTCTTAAGGAAGTTATTGTGTTACCGTGAACACAATAACTTTTGGATGAAACGACTAATCTTAGAAAATCGATGTTTGTAGAGTGATTGGGGCTTAATTATGAAGGTCGAATTCGTGAATGGGTCAAACCCGCCCAATGTTTTCGTAGATATACCCATTCAAAATTTTATTTTCCCAATATTCCAAAAATACAAATTAGATCGAATTGAAATACAGTACTTCACCGAAAAAACCTAGAAAAGCACTTTCGTGAAGGCAGCAACTTTTGCGCGCATGTTCAAATTCGTTGCCAAAGCAGTCATCTCCATTGAACTCTCAAAAGCGGCTGCCTTCACGGCAGGGCTTTTCTAGGTTTTTGAAGCTTCCGATCCTATAGAAAAAATACCGATCCACCGAATAAGAGTCAAAAGTTAGTTACATCATGAATGACTCTACTCAAAGTACCATCGGAAAGCTATCAGTGTTTCCAAGCTAGTTTCTGATTCAGGCGAAGATAGGATTGAATATTATTTCGAGATGAATTTTTTTGATACGGTAAAGTTCCTTTACTAGTATTCAATCGTTCAATCGCTCTATTTAAGCTACGAAACCAGTTCTTGGAGGCTTCTTTAGTAGTTTACGTATGTAAATGAATTGGTTCATGGGTATGTTTCGCACCATCTGAAATAATCTTATCCTGAAGGTTCTTGACGCAATAACAATAGTGGTCCTAAGTGGATCGTGCTAAAATTTATATCCTTGATAAAACCTGAACAAATACTGAGAGAGGTCTTTCACCTTTACACATGTATACATACATGTATTCTGGTAGGTATACCTTCAGTCAAGAAGAAAAAAAATGGAAATTCGAAGTAAAGAATATTTATATGTATCTATCAATCTATCTATATCTTTGAAGCTCCTGACTCCTGAATATATTGTGTTTGATAGAAAATAAATATATCGAAACGAAAAATACATTCATCGTCACACAAAAAAAATATATTTCTGTAACAAATTAATATATCGACTCAAAAATAAATGAATTTGCCAACACATTTTTGTCCCAAAATATATTGAAGCTAACCTAGGATTTTCAACTTTCTCAGTAATTCTTTTATACATTTTTACTGTTCCGAATGAAGAACGTTGCAGTTCTACACAAGGGCTTATTATTTTCTCAGTTAAATAACCCAATATAATTGATATCTTAAACAAAACTCACTTATTATTCATAACTCATTGGTTTTCCACTCGAAAATTTGCACCGTTTTTCCTTATAACTCAGGGACCACTGGTCGGAAATCATCCGGGTGAAAATTTTTAGGTTGAGTCATGCAACAGTAATCAACGTTGGGAGTTTCATGAATATTCGGTGGTAAGTTCTCCAAAAATTATTTTTTTTCCTCCAACCCCCGATTTTGAGTCCTTTGGGCATACCGATCCTACTGAAAAGCTTGGAGGATTAATCTCGAGCGACACACGATACTTCTACAAAGTTTCACGGATTGCGGTTCAGTACTTTCAGAGAAAAGCCCCGGACAGACGGATTTTTTAGTTCATTCGAATCTACATATGTACTTCAAAATGTAAACTCTGAAATTTTCAGGGGGGGGGGTAATTTTTTTTTTTGATCGATCACTTTATTATTTGATTTTATCAAATAATAAAATGACGCTACAAAACCAGTAAAGTGATATCGTGTGAGACTCATCTGAGACGAAGAAGTTTATTTATTCCTCTGAGATGTGAGCTATCTGAATGAAATAATAGATTTACTTTATGTAAATTATTATTTCTGGTGCATCGAACGGATAATCCCCAGAACCACCAGTATAAATGAATATATTTATGTTAAGAAAAACCAAATCGAATTGATTCAGGAAAATCCGACTTCAAAAAAACTTGCACTTGGAATTCTGAAGCAAGTATCCCAATTATAACCTTCAGCCCTGATATTGCTCAACATTTTACCTGCGGAATTCATTAGTTTGGAAATGGATAAAAAAAACTTGTCTTTGGTTAATGGTTGGTTCATTAGTATTCGCCTTCATTCAACAGATAAAAATTGAAAACGCAATATCCTATTATACATATACTATTAAAGGGAGGTAGGAATTTAATTACGAGATCACAAAATACTAAGGTCAGCGTGTTCCACTATTGAAACTTTTATCATAATAATGATATATCATTCTCGTAATATTATGAGATCTTGGCAAGAAGCTCATATAAATAAGAAATTTTTTTTCTGTGTTCTTCCTTATTGAGGTGGGCATTAAAGAGGTGTGGCATCCTTAGTAGGTTCACTTGTGTGCCTGTGCTATGTGCATGTAGAAAAAGTTCATATTCAAAAGAGTTCTAAGGAATTTCCATTAACAGAAGTTTGATATAATTATAATTAGGTTTGTTCATTGTACCTGCATGAACTACACTAACTTCACTGATTCTGTTCGGTGTATTTTGTTGTTAATTGTTTTTAATAACGTTATGATAAAAATTAATTTTTTCCGTGACGACTTCAGAGAAACGACAAATCTACATCACCCCGAAATGGTAGCGGAAACGAAAGGCGCATAGAATTGTGCCATCCTGGATTTGCGTTAAATTATCTATTTTCAATGTGTATCTGTGAGAATCCTAGAAAAGATAGAACAGGCTAGTTCATGTACACTCCATTCACTTTTATAAAGTATCCCGGTTTGCCATGACATCCTGACAGATTTCACCGTGTATATTTCGAAAATGTTAGGTTATAGTAATTTTCCTGTCAGATAACTGCACAACGTTGTCCTTTCTACATAGAGGTCGTAGTAATTTCTTATTTTTCAAAATGTCAATCTATATTTGGAAAGTAATGAATTTGAGAAAATATTATGTGAATTCAATAATTCCAAAGACCTGGCGAATGTTGAAGAAACTTTTTCCTCTGTTAATATTGGAAATATTTCACGTTTGTAAACATGGTTGGAAGATTCAGTAATGCTTTTTTCTTGTACGGAAGTCAAGAATCGAGTGTTTTGGAATTTTACTGAAAAATGATGGATAGAGTAGTCCGTTACTTCGAATTCCCTACTTTTCTAAATTCTCAAGAAATAAGCCTACATAAGTTATTTGAATACCTTGTTGTACAACTTGAAATATTCCAGTATGAAAATGTAGAAGTTCTTCGAAACCTGTGTCACAGTTAACCTCAAAAAAACTAACACCATTTACAAAGCTCTTGAGAATCTACGTGAATGATACATACACTGGATTGGGATCAACATATTTCTTAACTGGGATGCAGTTAACTTCAGTCTGTTATCTTTGGGTGTGATGACGAGATATCTGGATTAATTCTCCATGAAAACTACCTATCATGCAGTATTCGAGTCAAAAGCAAGATATGGAATTATGTTTTATGAACATACTTTGAAGTCAACTCAAATATTCAATTCCCAGAAAAAAGCAATTCCTAAAATATTAGAAAAAATAGCATTGAATGAGATATTGTATAATTCATGTTTTTTTCGTGCATAAAAATTCAATGTTCTACTTCCTATCGAAACGATTCCACGAAATATATAACTCTTGAAATTATTCGTTAAGAAATTTGTTCAATTCAAACATGACAATACAATACAATCAAAGCGAAATGTTAATTTATTAGTTTATTATAGCTGAAGCTGAATTGTTATTTGTTATTGAAAGAGAGTAGAAATTGGGAACCTCCCGTCGAATTATTTTGACATTGTCGATATTTCAGGAGCGCCAACCTGCCTTGGTTTTAGTTACAAAAACATGATAGACCTAAATCATGGCCAACTGGGATACTTTATAAAAGTGAATGGAGTATAGTAACAACGAACAAAACTATAATCATGTTAAGGCCGATTTACATCAGATGATCAAATGCCCATTCCATCCATACTCTATCAAATTCTTCTAGTGTAAACATACTTGGAGCATTTTTTCGTTGTTCTATCTGCGTTCGCAAAGATTCCATGTAATGTGTAAATGCTGAAAACGTGTTTTCGTTTATACTAAAAGATCAACAAGAATGTTCTTGTTCTGGATCTTGCTCTTTGTTCGTTTGGTTTGAAACCACCTTTAGGTGTAATTTTTGACTAACTCTGGGGGAAAGTGAGGTTGAAATGAAATAAAATATTTCTTTGATATTGAACAACTAATTTATTGAAGATGATATTATGAATCTGATATCTACGGAATCGTTAGATGGCTTTCACCTATTTACTACTTCGACCTCCGTAAATAAGTCCCAAACCTACTCCACGAATATCGAGTTTCTGAGTCATTCCTTCCGTAAGCTTACGTTCGACCCAACGGATGATCGTATACGCCATAACTTCCGGAAGAATCGACTTAGAAACTCGATATTTGTAGAGTGGGTTTGGGGCTTGATCAAGAAGGTCAAATTCGCGAATGGATAAAATCCACCCATTCAAACTTTTATTTTTCCAATATTTCCAAAAATACAGATTGAATCCAATTGAAATTTAATAATGCTTGATCGAAAATGATAGCTTCTAGATTTATGCAGAATTTCATATGAGAGGATTATTGCTAAATCATTCCATCAGCAAGTGAAGGTGTGTTTTGCGGGGTGAAAACGTGAAAAGATGACCGCTTTGTCAACGAATTCGAATGACACGAGCATCACGAAATTCTGCACAAAATTGTGCTCTAGCATTCTTCAACTGAATATCTCATATAATTATATGGGATTAGTCTGTTTTGAGTTATTCCGGAAATAACAACGATACCGAAAAAAAAGCGATATATTTTTATTTTATTGGATTATTGAAATTTGGTTTACTTACGTGGAAGATAGGGTTGAGGATCTGATGAATATAGTTTTCGAAAAACTTTCTAAAAAAAATTCGAGAAGTTGTGATTTTCCATGTAGTAATCGTGTTTCATCATGATTATTTCGGAAATAAAACCACGACATTTGGAAAAAACCACGAAATTTGACTTACTTTTTTTCAATATATCCAAAAATACAGATTGAGCTGAAATTGAGTACACTTCTGTGAAATAAAGAGTTCATGTGCATAGTTTCGTTCTGATGAATTGTTCGTGGAAAAAAAATTCCCGAAAATATTTCGGATTATATTTTTTTGAAAATTCATTGACCAAACGATCCCGACATAAAGAAGTTGCGCGTCGCGAGCTTCAACTCGATGGCTTAAGAGCAAACAATACCTCGAATATAACGGGGTGACTTCTGGAGGCCTGAGTTCGTTTTTTTTTTTTAATTTTTTTGGTGCAGATGGTTGAAAAAATCGTAGGAATGTTGCCACTTTTTTATATTCAAGAATTTTCTGGAAATTTAAAACTGATATGGAGTGAAAAATGGAAAAACAACTAACATTGCGCATTCTCGCTAAATAATTGAGTTCTTCCCCAAAAAAAAATTCCAAAAAATACTCACTGAAGCCTGCAGAACGACACCCCGAATTCTAATATTTCACGCGCCTATAGGCAACGTTTAAGCATGTAGACCGGGTCCAGCGTCCTGACCTTGAGATAAAAGCGAGGTTTGATGACATTTAAATGTGGCTGTGTTGCCTAGCTGTAATGTATTTCCACGTGGTATTGTTTCCTCTTAAGTACTTTCCGAGATAGAGATATTGAGGAAACAACCCGAAAAACTCAAACGGTGATAACTCCGAAGCGGTTTGGCCGTTTTAGACCATAAACGAACTCAAACGTCACATTTTGATGCGTAACCTTCCTCGAAAGTTTCAAGCCGCTAGCTCGTTTCTTCGACTGCTATCGTGTTCTGGACCGAACTGCCGGACAGTTGGCCGGACAGAATTGATTTTGACCCCGGATTCGCCATAAGTGAGTTTGCGAAAATTTTCCGGAAAAAAATCGAGAAAAATTCAATTGCAAAAATATTTTTATTCATAAACAAGGATTTTCAAATTATTCAAAATCAGTTGCGAATGCGGCTCTATATCATGTGTGTGTATAAAATCATCTGCAGCAGCCAAATGGTGAAGAATTCAATTGCGATTGAATTTGAATGAAAATGAAATCAGAAGAAAACCTTCTGAGATATTGAGTGTTAAGTTCCAGAACCTTCTGTGATACTGTGATGAAGACTGATGATGGCCTGTGACAAAAATTTCTCTCACTAATATACTAACTGACAAAGAAACTGCAACACCCAGTAGGAGCTGTTTAAATTTTAATTTTTTTTGTAAAACATACATAGTAAACCGCGAAGGAGATCCAAAGTCGATGTTTAGTTGTTGTTAAAATGCCTGGAGCACGTGTACGCGGAATTTATCGCCAGCTGAGTGAATTTGAAAGAGGTCGAATTATTGGTCTACGGGAGGCGGGGTGTCATTTCTAGAAATCGCTAACCGTACGAACAGAAATCCAACTACTGTTATGAGGTGTTGTCAACGTGGTTTGATAATGCCCAAAATCGAAGAAGAGTAGGCAACGGACGTCGAAGGGGCACAAATGAAGTTCAAGGTCGACTACTAAGACTTATGACCATTAGAGACCGATTTGCGACAACTCGATCTTTGGCTGATGTGTGGTTAGGAGAACAAGGTCATCCTCTGTCCGAACGGTTTACCGCTGAATAAGGTCTTTTGGACTGCAGCATTATCGACCCCATCTTGTGTTACCTCTTACGGTTGAGCATCGCCGGCAACGATAACAGTGGTGTAGAGAACGACAATATTGGAATGTCGAATGGCATCAGGTCGTCTTTTTTGATCATCTCGATTCACCTCGGGTGCACATGATGACCGAAAAAGGGTTAGACGATGTCGGGGAGAAGGACGTGACACTCATTTTGATGTTGAGCGTCATGTACACCGGACAATAGGCGTTATGGTATGAGGAGCTATTGCACATGCAAGTAGGGCACCTTTAGTTTTTATTCGAGGTAACATGACATTGCTGCGTTACCTTCAAGAAGAAGTGGATCCATATGTTCTCCCTTACCTTAACCGGCTCGAGAATCCAATACTTCAGCAAGATAATGCTCGACCTCATATTGCCAGAGTTACTTTAAACTTTTTTGAAGCGACCCATGTGAATCTTTTGCCATGGCCACCTAGATCCCCCGATCTTTCGCCCATAGAGCATGTTTGGGATATCATGGGTAGAAGGCTTGGAACTTTACCCCAGCCCCCACGGATTTTGGTCCGTAGCTATAGGTATCTTGGGATAGTATCCCTCAAGAAGTATTATACCATCTTCTTGCATTAATGCCAAGAAATGTTGGGGAGTGGTTAGATAACCGCGGTGGACAAAAACATTATTAACAAATTTAATAAAAAAATTTGTAAACCTTTCGATTTTTTTCCTTAAAATTGTAATCATTTACTCCTTGCTATACTATGTTTTACCAAAAAAAAAATTAAAATTCAAACACCTCCTTCTGGGTGTGGCAGTTTCTCTGTTTGTTAGTTAGTATACTTATAAAGACTAATCGATATACTCTATTTCTTGACACTAATAGTTAAAGAGTAATTTCGGCTCAAAATTGGATAGAAATTTGGGCAGTTTATTTCCAGCGTATTCAATATCAAATGTAGGTATAGATAAATCGAAATGAATCGATTATTTTCAGACTGCTATTTTTAAATGGTATCGCTTCATAAAAGACGAGTGAATCAATCAATGAATTTCACCTTTTTCCAATTGAGTTTATTTGCTTCAATATCATCTACGCCATTTTATTGGATGTTGGAATTTATATCAATTTAACATCTCGAACGATCCAAATCATGTTCCGTTATCGATATTCGCGGTTGTTGTGTAGTGATTGCTCTCAAGAATAAGTGCGAAAACTTTAGTGTTATAGTGTAATAAATAATTTTTTCTTTGAAGAATTTAGTTCGACATTTTTTTACGAATTGAGATATCGATGGAATGATTTCAATCGAAAAAAATCTATTGAATTTCATGAAAAAAGAGTTTCTTGTATTTGACAGTGAAGGCATTGCAAGTTTGTGATTTTTGTAAAAATGATAACGCCCGCGCGTAGAAGTATATAAAATGTATACATTGGTTTCTATTCATTTAAATGATTAGGCTCAAATAATCATTAATGATCAGAGTAACTGAATTCGATTTCGTGAAGAAGCTCGTAGAACACTTTCAAATCCGATCGGAAACGGAATCTAGAAAACTGTTTTCTGAGTATTTGTTTTTTAGAGTGTCCGTTAATTTTTGAACAATATTGAGACTTGTTCATAACCAACCATTTATAATATCAGAATTATCCACCGTAAAAATAAAACGCTTTCAAGATCAGCTATTTCAGAAACTCCTCAGAATTAATAACTCATACTTTAGTTGCTGAGCTCACAAAATGATTCAGAATTGTTCAAGATTTTTGATACACTTGCAGAAATTCCCGAAAAATATTTTTGGGCTGAAATCAGAAAAGATTATGTTGAGTAAGATATCACCCCTTTCAAAGTAACAGAACGTTTTCTATAATTTTTGAAAAAGTGCATCTACAGATTGTTTCAGAATAAGATGGTGTGATATCAAGAATAAATCTTTAAGTTAATCTATTCCCAAACTTTTTAACGTTTGATGTACAGGTACATCTCTAAATTTTCTTCAACTATGAATCATTTTTGATATCCTCATTTATTTCAAGATGGCTTTGATACTTTGACATTTTCCATCCATATATTCTCCTGAAAAAAATCACAAAAATATGTATGCTTGGTCAAATTTCAACACAATAACTGAAGTATTCTGAATGAGAATGGAAAAAATAATTGATATGTCAGAAACGGTGAGGATAACGAATTTGTCTTCGAATAAATTCGGTTGCGAAAAATAATTTTCATTTCAACCTGAAATTTTTAGTTCACATCCTTTTGGACATCACTGTTGAAAGCATCAAAACTTAAGAAAATCTGGGGGGGATGTATCGTCGATATTTCTCCCAAAGCAGAACATCTTTCACCTCGAGTTTCAAGAGGCTTAGGGTATAGGTCTCTATGTCTAATGATTTCTTCCTAAAAACATCCAAGCATTGGGACCTTCAAGACAAGTGTTTCATTCTGAAACATCTTGAATTTTTGTCATTAATGTTTACATCCACATGTTGGAAAAAATATGTCAAATTTAGTGATTTTTTGTTCGGTATCGTTGTTTTTTCCGGAATAATTCAGAAGATTTGGATCTAGCAATGATGAAACTTGATAACTAGTTTGAAATTGTCGATAAAAAACTTTGTGCAAAATTTCGTGATGTTCATGTCATTAGAACAATTTGAAAAGAAAAATAATCTTTTCTCTTTCAAATATTCAATATTCTGCGATCCTCTGATCAAATTCTCCTCAAGAATTTCTTTTTGAACCTTCAAGCTGTCATTTTCCAATCAAGTACTGGATTTAAATACGGCCTTATCTGTATTTTGGAAATATTGGGTGAATTTTGAATGGGTACATCTACGGAATCATTGGATGATTTTTACCCATTCACGAATTCGGCCTTCGTAATTAAGGTCCAAACCTACTCTACAGATATTGAGTTTTTAAGTTGTATTTTCCGGAAGCTATTGTGTTTACTAAAGGCTGTTAGGCCTATCGTAAAGGTTTATCGGACAACCTGTATAGAAAAATTCTGTTCATCATTCAATACTTATCGAGTCGAAGGTTTGAGAACTGTGCTATAATGCTATAATGCAGAAGTAAAATTATGTAACTTCTTAAGTCAGATACAGGGCCTCATCGCAATAGAGCAATCTCCCATTTTGAATCCTCTTTCAGAGTGAGCTATACTCATTATCAATTGCGATTGATATTCAATATCCCTCAAGAATTTCTGCGTCCAATTATTGAAAAATTTATTCTCAAGATTATCGAAAGATCTCGAAGTGTTGGATATAATACATTAATGATTTTTTTGATGAACTGATCTAAATTGACAGTTCGTTCCTCAAGATGGCATCCGCGTTTCCTATTCTACAAAATCTTACTACAAATCGTTTCTTACAAAAATTTTATCCAATTTTGATCATCGTTTTTCGATTCTTTTGTTACAGAGAAAAAACTTGCATTGTATGCATTCAAACCAATCTGCTGATTGTTGTTTGACTCGCCGAGATATTGTTGTAAATTGACGGAGAAATTCATTTTCCATATACGCTGCATGAGCTCAAAACTGCATATGGTACCGATTAAAGCTTATTTTGGGAAGATTTTTCATCATTTTCTAGGTTTTCACTCCCAATATCTGAAACAGGACTATCAAAAATGAAATCAAAATTGTTTTTTCATGGAAAACTCCCTTGCGCATTGCAAGATTGAACTATTTATCCAGTGCAGGAAAACAGGTTGCCTAATGAACAATACCAGAAAAAACGAACGATAAACAAAGCGAACTGTATCGTTTCAGAGTACAAATCTGACTATTTCATCCGACAAATAAGAAAATTTGCAGAATTAAAAAGCGATTTCAAGCGATGGACCAAAAGCTCCGGTTATAGTTACGGTTATCCAAACTGACATGTAGGCAATGGATAAACTGTCAATGTAGATAACCGTAACTTTAACCGGAGCTTTTGGTCCATCGCTTGAAATCGCATACTATCTTTCGATTTTTCGTTTTGTGAGACTTTTCTCGAATTGACACTTTTCGAAAACCACACCAACATAGATTCACTTAGTTTGAAAGTTTTTTAATTCTACCTCTCTTTTCGGTAAATTGATATGGTCCATAATGATAAAATTATTAATTATTGTTATTATTGATTAGTATGCATTATGTGATTAAAAATTTTTGCCTCTTAAATGAGACCTCACCGATAAAACGGATACATTTCAAAAAATTGGGATTGTGGGCTTTCTTTCCTTATGTATATTTTTTTTTTTTGAGAATGGGTTGCGTTAAAAAAATTCTTTGAGGAGCAAACTTGGTTTTCAGTTTTCCACCAATTCTAAAGACAAGGTCATCTTTTTTCGAAACAGCCTGTATATGAACGTTTATTTCGGATACTCTTCATGTTTCGCTTGTAAGTCAAAACTTTCGATGAATGATGCCATCTATATCGAAATTCAAGAATCTCAATTCGCCATGATTCTGATTCGGAAGAGAATATCTTAATTAACTTCTGCATACAAATTTTGAAAAGAAGAAATATTGTCAGTATTTCAGTAAAGATTGCAACAATATACGTATGACGTGTAAAATAAGTGAGTTGTAATCGTGAAGGTTATGGCCTCCCTTAGAATGGATTTCCGTTCCGATTCAGTATTCAGTCTTGACGATTTCTCCGATTTTAACAGGTAAGGCATTCCATATTAGTCCAGCTGTCTTGTTTAATGGTGATAATACAATCTTTTGATTTATAATACATTGGATAATTCACTCGAAGATCACATGCGGAATGATTATTATCGTAAGTGAAAATTACTTCAGGTATATGTGAGACAGTGCGAGCCTCGTTCTCGGATGAACCATTAATTATTCTCTTGAATTGCGATAATTGTTTATCAGAAAATGTTACGCAGCGTGTCACAAATTAGAAATGTCTCGTTATCGCCAATTTTTTTTGCATGGAAATCATATTTTTTCATGGCTATTCTCAAAGGGATTATCAAAAATATTCACATCCAATATCAAATTTTCGTTAAATTCGAAAAGCTGGAAATTTGATTCATACTCATGAATTGAAAGTCTGGATCCTTCGCCATTTTGAAACACAGCATAACCTAACTATTGGGTCTTGGCTCATTTGTTCTCTTGGAGAAGACGAACGAATCACAAACTACATTCGATGACCTACACTAGTCCCCTTATACAGGGTGTTTCACCAAAAACTGGTCAAACATATATAGCCGTATAGAAGACATTGGGAACGTCATTTTTATGCGAGATACGTTTAATGTCAACTTTGAGCAATCTTCTGATAACTGTGGTGAGTTATACGTGACATTTGAAATTGGTGTTTTTTGGTGGTCAATTCAATTGTTGTGTAGAATTCGGGAAAAAATATTTCAAAATGGCGGAAAACCTACAAAGTTGAAATTTTTTGTTTTCGATTGCCAAATTGGATAGCATTATTTCAATTTTCAATTTTCTAAGATTTTCCAACAAAAAATTTCTCCAAAATTCAAACTCAAATTTTTTTTTACCTATCTACAGTGAAAAAAATTCAACAAAAATTGTTGAAATCTTGCGAGGTTGAACTTACTACATTCATTCTGAACACTGGTGTGAAAACAGAATGAAAAAATATCCATTGGTTTTCATTTTATAGTCTTCCAAAGATTCCGCTCGGGGTACTTAAATAATTTTTATTTGAGAAACTGGTGACCCTACGGAAGCCAAAATTGTGCTGATGGGCCCCTAGAATGACCTGTATAGAAATATGAATTCATCAAAAAAAAAATTTTCTTCAAAAAAACTTTGATAGGATTCGAACTCGCTCCACTTACGGGCAATAGGGTCGCGTATAAATTGGATTTATTCTGATAATAATGACGTCCGTTACCGAGCAACGGTAGTTCATCGAATTTGACCCTATTTTCCGAATGTGATGAGTTCGATTCCTATCAAAGTTTTTTAGAAAATATTTTTTCTTGATAAATTGATATTTCTACCCAGGTCACTCTGGAGGCCTATTAGCATAATTTTGGCATCCGTAGGGCCACCAGTTTCTTAAATAAACATTATTTAAGTACTCCGAGCGGAGTCTTTGGGAGGCTATAAAATGAAAACCAATGAATATTTTTTCATTCTGTTTTCACCCCAGTATTCAGAATGAAGGTGAGTTCAACCTCGAGAGATTTTAACAATTTTGGGTGAATTCATTTCTTCACTGTAGACATTTAAAAAAAAGTTGAGTTTGAATTTCAGAAAAATTCAGTATTTTTTAGATCTGATTTTCTCGGAGTCTGGGCTCCTTGACGCAAGACAAATTTATTTCCTTGGAGTGTGCTGCCCTGAGCTCAAGAACAAGTCCAACCTTTGGGAGAAGGTGGGTGCTTACGAGACAAGGAGGGCAAACTGTTTTTTCGAGACTTCTTATGCATCCAAATCAATTGGACAGTGAGGATATTCTTTCCTGGTGTCACGATTCTTCAACTACTTGCCGAAAAATATAAGGCTTTCAAATAGCTTGGGTATATTCAAAAGAATATTGAAACGGTTTTTGATGGGGCGAGATAGATATGAGATCTATCGTCTGGTTGATAAATGAACTTTTTGGGGTGCTTTTTCTTCGCAATTTTTGCAGTCTGCATGGATCTTTCTGTTTTTTTTTCCGATAATATTAGGGATGTGATTTTCAATGTTAAAAGTGACCACTATCTTTTTAATTTCCATGTTTTTTTAGCCACAGCAAATCTCTGACTTTGTGGCATTTCAGTTTGTTCGTCATAGGTTTTATTTTTCTTATTGAATTGTATTGCCTTTCCGACAAATAAATTTGTTGTTATTATGAATAAATTTATTGTGTTTCACTAAGTGACGACAATTCACTATTTTATAACGGGATAACTTGAAATTCCTTATTTTTCAGATTAAGTATTACCTACCATTGAGTATTAAACTAGTAATAATACTAGTATTAATACTCCAGGGTACTATGAAAGAATCATATCTTGGTATATCTTACTTCGAGATAAACCCTGTCAATATCGCACTACGCAAACCCATAGTGACATCAAAAACGATTTATTTGAAAAAGAAACAAGTATAATTATCCATCAAGGTACAACTCAAATCCAAAATCCTTACTCATACCGAGTGTTCACCAATTGAGTACAAAATAAAGGGAAATCTAATTTTTGAGTGTGCCCTGGGTGGACGATACTGAGTGTCTTGCAGATATTTTGTTGTGACTAGATCAAGAATCAACCAGTTAATTGATTCACAAATTATAATTGGCACATTTTATACAATGTTCACAGCTTGAGAGCAAAATGAAGGGTGTTTCTTTTAGAGGTATAGAACTTTAAGTTGATAACACTGTTTCAACTTCCGGCCATTTTCTCAGCTGTCAAGTAATTTCTGTTTAGTTTGGTCTGGCATTTCGACATGAATATAGACTGACGCCTGAACAACGCTTCCAAATTGTGCAAATTTATTCTGAAAATAATGGTTCTGTTCGAAATACGTATCTCGCTCTACTTCCATTTTACGGTCAAAATAATCGTCCATCGGAGAAATTTTGAATGGGTATATCTTTAGAATAAGTGGAATTTACCCATTCACGAATTCGGTCTTGTTTATTGAGTGCCAAACCTTCTCTACAGATATTGGGTTTCTAAGTTGATTCTTCCGGAAGGTATTGTGTTCACGATCGGCCATGAGGACGAGCTTAAACACAGTAACTTCCGAAGGCAACGAGTAAGAAACTCGATATTTGCTGAGTATACCCATTCGAAACTTTATCTTCCCAATATTTCCAAAAATACAGATCGAATAAAATCGAAATCCAGTACGACAGCTTGAAAATTAACGCGGAATTTCGTGAAGATAATATGATTAGAATATCACCAAATGTTTCATCAGGTAGTAAAGGTGCGTTTGGCGGGGTCAATACGTGAATGGTGACCGCTTTGGCAACGAATCTGAACATGCGCACAGAAGCTGCTCCCTTCACGTCAGTGCTTTTCTAGAATGTTTCAATTGAAGTATCTGTGTGAATTTAAAACCGAGTAAGTTTTATCAGACCCGTGTATGAAATAATCAATACCAAAGGTGTGAATATCGTACCTATACCACATCCTCAATGCCTCTCGATAAAACGATTCCTTAAACACCATAATAATAGTATGAAGTATGTAGTTTTGTTTTGGTTTCGGAGCGAAAAACGTGCTTTTTGGAAAATCCGTGACCATGACTGCGTTAAGAGATTCCCCAAAATTCCCGAATGTTCGTTATTTATTCACTTCTATGCTACTGAAGAAACACTCCAACGATATCGGAAAAAGTACAATTAGTTCTTTGATCGACAAAATACAGCGGTAAGTTTTGGTCGGCCTTTTCATTCGGGTCAGTTGTCTGTAATTTTCGAAAATTGAACCAGAATGGTATCGAATGATTTAAGAAGAATATTCTTCTTAAAGAAATAACTACAAGAATTGAAGTTCGAATGCACGCTGAATCCGTATACATTGTGTCAATTTGATTATCTTACCCTCAAGCTGAAAAGAAACAAATCCAAACAAGGGCTAACTTTGGTTTGAATCAACCCTTTCAGAGTGACGACATCAACCCCTAAAATCTTGAATGGGAAAAGGGTTTGAGTGATACCTTGTTTTGAAGGTAATTCGATGGTCTTCTCCAAAATTTCGTACACTTAATCTTGAATGTTAATAATAATTAAGTTTTTAATTTTTCGGGAGTAATAACAAGAATATCAAGTTTATCGATTAAAGCTTATTTTGGGAGGATTCCGCATTGTTTTTCAGGTTTTTTTTGGGTTTTCACTCCCAATATCTGAAACAGAACTAGTAAAAATTAAATAAAAATGTTTTTTCATGAAAAACGCCCTTGCGGATTACAGGATTAAACTATTTATCAAGGGCAATTTCGCTTATTCCTTGAGCGCTATATTTCACAGCAGTGTGCCAAATTTCAATTTGATACGAATAATAGTTTAAGAGATATTGGGAAAAAATATGTAACATTTCGTGGTTTTTTTCTCGAAATCGTTGTTTTTTTCGATATTACTCAAATATATAAACACTGATTCAATCATGACTGTACTTCTCAGCTTGTTTAAAGATGCTGAAGGACAGCCTTGTGCCGAATTTCGCGATGATCGTGTCATCAGAACAATTTGAAAAAAAGTTTCAAACCTTTTTTTTGAAATATTCAATATTCTGTAATCTTCTTACCATATTATCCTCATTAAATTCCGTATGAACCTTCGAACTGTAATTTTTCGATGAAGTACTGGATTTTAATTCGATCTAAATTTTTTTTGGAAATATTGGGAAAAGAACATTTTTAATGGGCATGTCTACGGGATCATTGGGCGGACTTCACCCTTTCACGAATTCGACCTTCGTAATCGAGCCAATAACTCCCGGAAGATACGACTTAGGAACTGGCTATTTGTAGAGTAGGTTTGGGGCTTAATTACGAAGGTTGAATTCGCGAATGAGTGAAATACGCCCAATGATTCCGTGGATATACCCATTCAAAATTTAATTTTTTCAATATTTCCCAAAATACATATTAGATCGAATTGAAATCCAGTACTTTATCGAAAAATCTAGTAAAGCACTGCCGTGAAGGCAGCAGCTTTTGCGCGCATGTTCAAATTCGTTGCCAAAACGGTCATCTCCATTGAACATGCGCGCGAAAGGTGCTGCCTCACGGCAGTCTCAAAAGAGTAAGTTGGACTCACTGATGACGAATCGGGTGTCAAAATCGATTCTGTCCGGCCGGCCGTCCGTAGACACGATAATGGTCGTACGGTGAATCCTATGGACCTGCGAAACTTTCAGTGTTGTATTTCAAAATGCGACGGTTTAGTTCGTTAATGGGCAAAATCAGCCAGACGGTTTCGGAGTTGGAGACTTTTGAAGTTTTGACGTTATTTTGGCGATAATTAAAAAACTTCTGAAATGATTGGATCGTTACTTGGCAGTTAGTTGGAGTAAAGCAACGCGCAACCTTTCGAGAAATTTTGTCGGGATCATACTATTAGTAAATTGAAATAAAAAATTTTCAAAATTTTTTACGAAAAAATTTTTTTTTTCTCGACCAGTTCATCACATTAAAAAAAAAATTCTGCGTGAGCTCTGAGCTCCATATTCCACAGTAGTGTACCAAATTTCTCACCTAGGTTGTACAACTTCGCATAGAATTTCGTGGTGATCGTGTCATTAGAACAATTTCAAAAAAATTTAAAATTTTTTCTCTCAAATACATATTTAATATTATGTGATCTTCTTATCATATTATCCTCATTAAATTCTGTATGAACCTTCGAATTGTTATTTTTCGATGAAGTACTGGATTTCAATTCTATCTAATCTGTATTTTTGGAAATATTGGGAAAATAAAATTTTGAATGGGTATATCTGCGGAATCATTGGGTGGATTTTACCCATTCACGAATTCGGCCTTCGTAATTTAGGTCCATGCCTCCTTCTCTACAAATATCGAGTTTATGAGTTGTTTCTTTCGGAAGTTGTGTTTACGGTCTGGCCGTTGTAGAATAGGTTTGGGGCTCAATTTTGAAGGTCGAATTCGTGAATGGGTGAAATCCGTCAATGATTCCGTGGATATACACCGACTCAAAATTTCATTATCTCAATATTTCCCAAAATACAGATTACATCGAAGTGAAATCCAGTACTCTATCGAAAAAATAAAGAAAAGCACTGCCGCGAAGGCAGCAGCTTTTGCGCGCATGTTCAAATTCGTTGCCAAAACGGTCATCTCGATTGAACATGCGCGCGAAAGTTCCTTCACGGCAGTGCTTTTCTAGGTTTTTGCGCGCATGTTCTGGGGAACAGCGTGCTATCGTTTTGTCCAAATGTCTGTAATTTTCGATAATTGAGCCGAAAATGCTCTCAAACGACTAGGTTGGACTCACTGATGACGAATACGGTGTCAAAAAGACACGATTACGGTCGTACGGAGAATCCTATCGACCTGAAACTTTCAGTTTAGGTTGTAATTCAAAATTCGACGGTTAAGTTCGTTAATATGGACAAAATCGGCCAGACGGTTTCGGAGTTGGAGCCTTTTGAAGTTTTGACGTTATTTTGGCGATAATTCAAAAACTTCTGGAATGATTGGATCGGAACTTGGCAGTTAGTTGGAGTATAGCAACCCGCAACCTCTCGAGAAATTTTGTCGGGACCTTACTATTAGTAAATTGGAAAAAAAAAAATTTTTTAACATTCTTTTCAAAAAAATTTTTTTTTCGCGAACTGTTCATCACATTAAAAAAAAATTCTGCGTGAGCTCTGAGCTCCATATTCCACAGCAATGTACCAAATTTCAATTCGATACGGTTATTAGTTTCGGAATTTTGGGAAAAAATATATGAAATTTCGTGGTTTTCTTGCCGATATCCTTGTTTTTTTCGGTAAAACTCAAAAAATACTGACTCACTTATGATTAAACTTCTCACCTAGGTTGTACAGGCTAAAACACAACTTGGCATAGAATTTCGTGGTGATCGTGTCATTAGAACAATTTAAAAAAAAAATTGCAAATTTTTTCTCTCAAATATATATTCAATATGCTGTGATCTTCTTATCACATTATCCTCATTAAATTCTGTATGAACCTTCAAACTGTTATTTTTCGATGAAGTACTGGATTTCAATTCTATCTAATCTGTATTTTTGGAAATATTGGTAAAATAAAATTTTAAATGGGTATATCTGCGGAATCATTGGGTGGATTTTACCCATTCACGAATAGGGCCTTCGTAATTTAGGTCCAAACCTTCTCTACAAATATCGAGTTTATAAATTGTTTCTTTCGGAAGTTATTGTGTTCACGGTCCGGCCGTTGTAGAGTAGGTTTGGGGCTCGATGATGAAGGTCGAATTCGTGAATGGGTAAAATCCGCCCAATGTTTCCGTAGATATACCCATTCGAAATTTTATTTTACCAATATATCCAAAAATACAGATTAGATCGAATTGAAATCCAGTAATTTATCGAAAAAAAATTTAGAAACGCACTGCAAATTCGTTGCCAAAGCTAATATTGTGTTTTGGTAACATAATTCCCATTGCTCCCAGACGTAAATGGCACGATATTAATCAATATGGCAATTCATTTATTTCATTAATATCTCGTATGGTATTTTCCATTATGATATTTAATTGATACGTCTGGAATAGTCTTAAATTGACGGCGTACTTGTGTAATCCTTTATAAATCAACTGGGAGTAGAAACTGAATTTTCAATGTATCCAACTATTGTTGCTCGTGCGAATGCATAATTTCGAATTTAATTTTTGTGTTCTACTCAACTTAAAACATCACACAATTCTCATAGATATCTTGTTTTATTATTGAACCTTTTCTGAATTCACATAGTGTGGGTTAATTTCTGATGGAATTGATTATACTAATAATATTTCCTACTGCATTTATATTCACTCAATGAAAGTATTTTGTAATATTTCAAGAGTATGACATATATTTGAATATATTATTCAAAAAATGTAAAAATGTTTTCGTTGTGACAGATAACGGAGGTACACCACTTATGATTCTTTATTCACTTACAGAATGGAACACAATAATGAACCAAGCAACGGAAAATGGTACAATTCGAAATCTTCTTACGATATCAGCGACAAAGGAAGAAGGTGAGTAATTTTTGTTTGAATTAATCTCATTCTGAAATTGATTGTATTGATGATACATATGCGTTTTTGTGCGCATGTCTAGGGGAACAGCGTGCTATCGTTTTGTCCAAATGTCTGTAGTTTTCGATGATTGAGCCGTAAAACGTCTCAAGCGACTAGGTTTGACTTACTGATGACGAATTCGGTGTCAAAATCGATTCTGTCCGGCCAGCCGGCCGTCCGGCTGGCCGTGGACACGATAACTGTCGAATGGAGCCAGCTAGCGACTCAAAACTTGCAGGGTAGCATCGCGCATCAGAATGCCGAGGTCAAGTTTGTTAATGGGCCAAATCGGAAATAGAATTTCGGAGCTATAGCCATTTGAAATTTTGAGGATATTTCCCTAATATTTCAGAAACTACTGAAGTGATTGGATTGAAACTTGGCAGTTCGTTGAAGCATAACGACGCGCAACTTTTTGCGAAATTTCGTTGAAATAGTATGGTCACTCAATTAAAAAAAATTGTCAAAATTTTTTCGAATTTTTTTTTTCTGATACTATCGTTCATATTCGAGAACAACTTCATTTATACCTTGAACTTCATATTTCACAGCAGTGTACCGAATATCAATTCGATACGGCTATTAATTTTGGAGATATTGGGAAAAAATATGTAGAATTTTTTGGTATTCTTCTCGATATCTGTGTTTTTTTCGGTATAACTCAAGAAATACTGATTCAATCGTGATGAAACTTCGCAGCTAGTTCGGAGATGTTGAAGAACAACATTGTGCAAAATTTCGTTGTGATCGTGTCATTAGAACAGTTTCAAAAAAAAATTTCAAATTTTTTTTTCAAATATTTAATATTCTCCGAATTTCTCATCATATTATCCTCGTTAAATTCTGTATGAACCTTCAAACTGTCAGTTTTCGATAAATTCCTGGATTTTAATTCGATCTCATCTACATATATGGATTTTAGCCATTCACGAATTCGGCCTTCGTTATTAAGGTCCAAACCTTCTCTTCAAATATCATGTTTCTAAGTTATTTCGTTCGGAAGTTATTGTGTTTACGGTCGGCCGTAGATATAGCTATTGAAAATTTTATTTTCCCAATATTGCCAGAAATACAGATTAGATAAAATCGAAATTCAATACTTCATCGAAAAAAAAAACAGAAAAGAACTGCTGCGAAGGCAGCAACTTTTGCGCGCATGTTCAAATTCGTTGCCAAAGCGGTCATCTCCATTGAACATGCGCGCAAAAGCTGTTGCCTTCACGGCAGTGCTTTTCTAGGTTTTTTTAGAATTGGAGCACTAGTTTCAACTAGAGAAAAAAGATATTTTCAAATTTAAGACAGGTTTTAAGACTCTAAAATTCCTCTAAAAATTTCACAATAAGAATTTCAAGAAGCTTCTTGTGTGTTTTGAATATTTCAGAATACCCAATATCCTTTTTCCAAATAAACCCATACAGGAATCTGCTCCGAAATCTGATAATACGAGAAGCATGCTACATCATTTTTGAACGAAAATTTTCATCTATAGAGAAACTTGGATTCTACACTCATTTGGAAGCAATTCAATCGAATGAATGTCTGATTTATACAATAATAGTAATAGATTAGTGGTCCACAGCAAAAACATCATTTTCTTTCGATTCAACCTGTCAGTAGCTCATGAAACTTCCTCGCTGAAAGTTTGATTTTGACGAATAGATTGTTCGAAGATAACAGTATGATCAACTCAAGACCCGATTGTTTTCATAGTATCTGGTAAATCGTTATACCTACTGAATACCAGTGTTCCGCTTAGCGCTATTCTTTTTTGTGGAACAAACTTCTGGCAGTGTTCGGTCTTCTGTTGGTTCTACTACGCTCAAAAGTAGTGGAACAATGCACATTTCTATAATTTTCTATATTATTCTGGCTTAAGGTATGTAACCGTTCGTTACCAAAAACCAGAAGGTCAAACTTCAAAATATCGCAGATAACACATTGTCATATATAGTCGAAATATGAAGTCATTAAATTTTTTCCTTCTGTTGTACCATTTCCAATGCCACCGGGTATATTTTTCTTATCAAATCCGGTGATTCTTCGATACATTAAATATGCATTCAAAACCAGAAACAAATTAAGTTGGATATGGAACGTATTTAAGTGCCATAATTATGTGGTCCAGGAAATTTGATTTTCAAATCAACAAAGTGACCATATCACTAATTTTCTCAGTCGGTTGAAATGATTTTTTTTGAATGGTGATGGGAAAGATTTTTGCTGTGATATCGATGATTTTTTCATAATTTCAGCACTGAGGACATGTATCAGATGACTTTTCAATCGAAGGACCCCATAATTCCGATATCGTCACCAGAAAAACCTGCCAAGAAGAAATTTAGTGGAGGTCATGGACATGGAGTTCCAGTTGAACATCCTACTTCGTAAGTTGATTTTCAATTGACTTTTTGCTATTCTTTGGAATCTTCCGAGAAAAATTATTCTTATCTCTATTTCGGGTGGAAATTTCATATTATTTCAAATTGAAACCCTGTCTTTCGAATTTCTCGAGAGGTTCAATGAGACCAGATTCGTTAGGAGCGGTTAGGCCAGCGTGCCACTTCATGCAGAATTTCGTCAGAATCGTAAAGTTACCAGATACAATTTTTTGTTGAAATTTCTTCCCCGGAAAATATGCATTAGATTTATATGGAAGTTCACACTGTTGTTACACTCGATTCGATATTCGTTGTATAAAATATCAGGAAAAATTTGTGAACTTTGGTTGTGATTTCCTCAGTATCGTTGTTACTTCCTAAATAACGCGAATACTACTGTTTTGAATGAAAATAATCTCGGTAATTGGTTGGATGTGATGGTAGGCTGATTCTCAGTTTTGTGCAAATTTCGTGAAGGCATTGAGTATTAAACCTCAATACTTAATGGTAATGGTCAGGTTATTTGAACAATTTGAAAAAATTGTTTTCGAATATTTGAGATTCTGCGATCTTTCAATCATATAATCCCCACGCAATTCTGCATAAATTTTCAAACTGTCATCTTTCATCAGTATACTTTTTTTGAATTCGACCACATTTCTGTGTTTTAGAAATAATGGAAAACTTTTGAGTTTCTCAGATGTTTCTTTTGAAGATATTGTTTCTGTGTTTCAGAAATAATGGGAAACTTTTGAGTTTCTCAGATGTTTCTTTTGAAGATATTGTTTTTGCGATATATCGTTAGGCCTTTAAGTATTTGTAGGAATACGCGGGGACCATAATCAGAAGATTGCAAAATCTCTTCTTTAGGGAGTAGAGCTGCATTGGGCGGAGTATATACATGAATAGGGGAACGTTGCGGAAACGAATTTCGATATGCGCGTGAAAGTTTCAATACACTTCAGTTTTTTCATGTCGAATTAAAAAGAGGTAGATACGTAAGACAATGTACACAAATGTTTAAGTTCCTCTGCTGTTTTATATGAATGACTTTATTCAATATTCCTAAAATATATACAGGTTGTATGAGAAGACTGGCCAAAATTATAGGGTTATATTCATATAGCTTAAGTATACCATATGGCGTCAGAAAACCCAGAATTTTGGCTAGTTATTACGAAAAAACTCATTTGTTCGGAATGAATCGAGTTTTCTCAAACTAATTTTTAAATAATACAATATGAATAAAGGAAAAATTTCTCGCGACACATATTTTAGAGGTGGCTTTTTCCAGCGCATGCAATAGACGACTTCGATCCAAGTTGCCAACTCACCAATTTCGTCCAAATTTACAATTCTGGGGAAGGGGAATTTCAGAACAAATTCGACATGATAAGGTTCACGTTATTTATAAATATCCATAAACGGTTCCTCGGCTTCTCAAACAAGATAATTCCTTCCAAATATAGGTTTTTATATATGTTTAGCAAATCAACTTGGTTAATTCGGTTGTCGGTTTTCCGATCCGTAAATATGAAATATTCGGTTGGTTCCTGAAAAAAAAAATTAATTACGGAAATTGATTGATGAAAAAGCGATCTTTCTGTCACCAGAACGACAGTCAATGTTCTATGGTAACATATCCATATCATAGAAAAATCTTCATTTACGTTATGATCCATAGAATATAGACGAGACAACAATCAACAAGGAAAAAAATTGCTAAGTATGGTCTATGGATCATAAGGTAAATAAAGATTATTCTATGCCATGGATATGTTACCATAGAACATTGACTGTCTTTCTGGTGACAGAAGAATTGCTTTTTCATCAATAAAATTCCCTTATTAGCATTTCTTTCAGGAACCAAACGAATATTCCATATTTACGGAACGAAAAACCGGCAACCCAAATAACCAAGTTGATTTGCGGAACATATCCTATATATAAACTCGACACTATTGACATTATATCAGGAATCCCAACTCAAATTTCAGCCAATCGATGATGATCTAAACAAAAACCTACATTTGGAAGGAATCATCTTGTTTGAGGGGCCGAGGCATCGTTTTCGGATATTTATAAATAACGCAAACCTTATCATGTCGAATTTGTTATGAATTTCCCCTTCCCCAGTGATAGTAATTTTGGAGGAAACTTATGGGTTGGCAACTTTGACCGAAGTCTTCTATTATACGTGGACATCACTTATCATATTTTTGAGTGCTCCCACTAGAATAAATTGTTTGTTCAGTTTAATTTTGTCTAATTCTCGGTTCTTAAGAATTAAATTAAAAACAGCTTTTCTATGACGCTGCCTTCAATCATTAGGGTATTGTTTATTTAAAAAGGGGCTACTTGAAAAACAAAGATTCATAAAACTCATCGTCTTTATTTATATTGAATCACCTGTTGAAATTTTGTCGCAACTAATTCTTGACATCTGAATATTATGAAATAACAGACTTTTAGTAGGCAATACTAAAAGACTGAAAACTTAAACAAACGGGTGGAATTCGGGTGACTGGTTTGTGATTTTATCATACGTCGTTTGATCTTTGACCATGCGACTATTGCGTATACAACCCCTGGGTACTCAAGTTTTCGAAATGAAATTAAAATCGTATCGATTCAAGAAATTGATTGATTTTCCTTCCTACCCTAATGATCCTGAAAAAAAATTCCTGCAATGCATCATTTATTCAGGTTCTATTTCATCTCAAAAGCCATTTAATTTTCGTTTTAGATATTTGGAAACTCTGATGCATCTACTAAAAGGAAATATAGGGTCAGGAGTTTTCGCAATGGGTGACGCAGTAAAAAATGCAGGAATTATTGTTGGACCAATTGTTATATTGATTTTAGGTTTAATATGCCTTTACTGTCAGCATTTATTGGTGAGTACTCAGTCATCCTTTTTCAATGGAATTATCTCATTCCAAATAGTTTTTTGATGGTGATATAAATTAGATAGCACTGACATGGTGTCTAAATTACAGCTGGTTTTTAACATAAAACAGTAAAGGTACGTTCAGGAGTTTTTCGCATGGATTAAAATGGCTCGGTTCCATTTTTATTGAATAAGATATCTCCCCTCATTCTTGAACAGTCGGATTCCATTCTACTCGGTAGACCAGGGCCAAGAATCAAAATATCACGTTTCTGTTCTCTAATGGGCAAAATCGACCATACGGAGTCATAGTAATTTCAATTTTTGAGATTATTTTCTCAAGATCTCAGGAATTATTTATGGGATCGAATTGAAAATTGGTGATACGTGTTAGAATATCGACGGTGATCTATTAAGTCTTCACACACTAATCGATAATTATACTATCTGAAATTAGATTGAAATTGCAAAATAATTAAAAACAGCTATCGGAATGCTTATTATTTGAATGACAATTCAGACATTTGCCTTGACGACTACTCGTTATTTCCAAATAGCGCTACCTCAGGGAGCAAAACTGATTCTCTACTGATGTCCTCACAATTGGCGAAAGAAAAGCGCATCTGTTCATAGAGCTTATTTTTACTCACCTCAGAAATCACCGAATCCATGTGAATATATAAATTATTTTCTATGAATTGTCTAGATGGAATAACTCTGTTTATTTTATTGATGAATTTCTCCATAAGTGTGTTCAACTTCATCATAAAGGTTTTGTAATAAAACACACTATAAAAAGGTTATTCTATTGGCTATCGATTTCGGCGTTACGCCATCATCAGGCCAGCTGAAAAATACAATTAATGTAGTTTTACATATTCTACATGTGGTTCGATTTTTTAAATGTCTCTCAAGTAAAAACAAACACAATAAAATACAACTCTTTTTCTCGAAAATCTAATTTTTTAATTATTTGATTTTTTTAGGTTAGGTTAGAGGTATGCTCACCGTCTCTGTAGTATATAATTTTTTTAAAACAGTGCATAAATTGATCTGAATTATGCTTTTTCTTCTTGATAAAGTCCAAAAATGAAAAATCCACAATCAAAATGAAATTTCTTTGTTATAATTTTTCGTTGTTTACTTTTATGCGTCGTGAAAACTTCTCTAGAAGGAATTTCAGAAGAGGAAACAGGAAAATCGAGGTGGGGGAAGTTAGTCGATGTGTCAAGAGCTATGTAGGAGGCGGGAAGTTTGAAATAGTCAATGGTGAATCTATAATCTTGAAAATGTTCATGTTTCCGTCGAAATCCGAGAGGTCATTCAAAAGATACTGGTTGTTTTTATGTTTGATAATTTCATGTTGTTCAAGTAATATGAGTTTACCAAAATTATTTCCCTTGTGTAATATCTCTAGGTTGTCCAATGTTGTCTTATGGTGTTGTTCCATCAAATGGTTTCCCAATGCAGAGTTTGGTCGGTTTTTTTGATGTTCGGTTAGTCTTATTCTCATAGTTCGTGTCGTCATGCCAATATAGAAACAGGGGCAATCTGAGCATGTTATTTTGTATATGCCACTATGTTGGTCTTTTTCAATTTTTGACTTGTTGTTGATCAGAAAGTTTTCTAAGGTTTTATGTCGTCTGTTTACTATGCTGTAATTGTATTTATCCATGATTTGAATGAACTTTTTGTTGAACCTATAATAGAAAGGAATGGAAATGAAGCGTCTTTTAACTGAATAATGGGGGTATACTTTGTTGATAATATTTTTTCTTTTTATTGAAGTTAAAACATCATCTATGAATTCTTTGGGATATTCGTTATTCTTACCGATTTGATAAATGATCTTGAGCTCTTTATTATAATTATCTTCTGAAAGTGGGATGTTGAGGAGTCTGTTAAACAAAAACCTGAAAACCATTCTCTTCATTGGGGGGGCATGATACGAGTGAAAGGGTATGATCGTGTCTGTCTGCGTGGTCTTCCTATAAATATCGTAAGAAAAGGAGTAGTCTTCATTTAAAGTAATATTGAGATCTAGGAAGTTAATAGAGTTATTAATCGCTTTTTCAAGGGTAAACTTTATTTTAAATTTAGAATTTATGTCATCGAAGAAATTTTTAAGTTCCTCGTCAGTTCCTGCCCATATGCAGAAAATGTCGTCCACATATCTTTTCCAAACAATGATTTTTTTGCTATAGAGTAAGCTCATAATTTTTCTTTCAACATGGTCAACGTAAACATCAGCAAACAAGCCACTGGCTGGAGACCCCATTGAAAGGCCATCCTTCATGCAATAAATGGTGTTATTGAACTCAAAAAAGTTTTGTTCAGTGGTTAGACTGCAAAGGTTCATTATGTTATCTACATCTTCGTCTTGTAAACTATATTCATTGTTGGATTCACGTTGTTTATTTATGTGTTCTCTAAGGAGACAAAGGGATTCTGCTATAGGAACATTGGTGTATAGGTTAACGATATCAAACGAGACTAGGATATATTCTTGATGGGGATTCAGGTTAACTGATTCTATACTTTGTACAATTTCTCGAGAATTTTTAACTGAGAGGGTTGATTTATATTCTAACTTATTGACAAAAAGATCATTTATAAATTTTGAAATTTTATGACAAGGGGAACTTATTGCAGATGCAATAGGTCTTATACTTTTGTCGGGTTTGTGTAATTTTATCAAGCTATATATTTCTGGTAGTTGTGGATTTTTTTCTTTTAAAGTGTGAAGTGAACTATTAAATTTTTGTAATGTTAATTGTGAACTTTTTAAGGTATTGGTGACTTTGTTAATAAATTTGGACATTGGATTTCTATTACATGGTGTTATGTTATTTTCTGTAAAAAATTTGAGTGTTTTTTCTATATACATTTTTTTCTCTAGTATGACAATGCCTGCGTTTTTATCTGCTTTAGTGATAATGATGTTATTGTCAATTATCTTTTTTCTAATGTTTTTAATTGAACTTTTTATGTGTTTATTAATTTTAAGTTGTTTTTGGTTGCATACCTCTACCTTTTTATCCTTGAAAGCTTTCAATGTTCTGGCTACATCCTCCGATATAATGTTAAAATTAGGGTTTTTCTTGATTTGCAGTTCCACATCTATAGCTGTTTCGTACATATTCATGGTCTTGGGGATTGGTGCGAATTTGTGTCCAATGCTTAACGTCTTCACCTCATCTTCAGTGAAGTTGATTCCTGACAGATTAGTAAATCGACTATGAAAAGGATGTTCTGTCGTAGATGGGTTCACTAGTGTGTTCGCTCTATGGTTGTTATCCTCTGTTGTCATCGAATTGTTCCTATTCTTATCATCGATCAATCGTTTTAGTTTCATTCTTCTTTTTTGATCTGTTTCATAATGTGAATAGAAAATGTCTTCTTCCAGTTTCTCGATCAACGTCTGGTATTCCACTGTGTGCAGATGGGAGAGAAGAAGATGATGTAGAAACTTTAGCTTGGTGTCAACAATGCCAGAAGTATGGTATTGTTGTCGGATTTCCTTCCTCAGCATTGCTGTTTGTATGTGAAATTTCAGATTGTGATCGTATTTAGTTGGTACTTTAACGTTTAGAAACTTGGGGATCACTCTGTTATCTTTACACTTATGCAAAAAGTCTAGGTGTTGTCTGACTTGGTGTCTTTTTTGCATTGTATACTTCAGCTGTTGGAGAATATTGGATAGCTCCAATTTTTCAACTTTATTGATGAATTTCTCCATAAGTGTGTTCAACTTCATCATAAAGGTTTTGTAATAAAACACACTATAAAAAGGTTATTCTATTGGCTATCGATTTCGGCGTTACGCCATCATCAGGCCAGCTGAAAAATACAATTAATGTAGTTTTACATATTCTACATGTGGTTCGATTTTTTAAATGTCTCTCAAGTAAAAACAAACACAATAAAATACAACTCTTTTTCTCGAAAATCTAATTTTTTAATTATTTGATTTTTTTAGGTTAGGTTAGAGGTATGCTCACCGTCTCTGTAGTATATAATTTTTTTAAAACAGTGCATAAATTGATCTGAATTATGCTTTTTCTTCTTGATAAAGTCCAAAAATGAAAAATCCACAATCAAAATGAAATTTCTTTGTTATAATTTTTCGTTGTTTACTTTTATGCGTCGTGAAAACTTCTCTAGAAGGAATTTCAGAAGAGGAAACAGGAAAATCGAGGTGGGGGAAGTTAGTCGATGTGTCAAGAGCTACACGATCACGTGATCGTTGTCGGCCAATATTTGATATTTTTTATTTTGAATATCCCGAAAACGGTGAATTTTAGGATAAAGTATGAAGAATAATTGGGAATTCTTGTGATGACACAAGATGACATTATCTGAATTCTTCATGCATACTTCTGATGCATATGATTGGGATTAAAGAAAAATATGTGACGTAGTTGCAGAAAAAATCTCAGTAAAATTAATTTGATTCGAAATATCCGTATCAAAATAAGAATTTTTTTATTTTCATTGTGATTTCAATGGTCTGTATCTTTCTAACGAATCTAAAAACACTGCAAATTAAAATGGTGTTATTCGATAAGAGAAATCTACGGTTAAAATTGAAATGCATCCTCAAGACTCGCCCTGTATACTTATAATAATAATAATGATAATAATAATAATAATAATTTATTTTCATCCTTTCAGATATTTGAAAAAATGTATAGGATACTTACAGATTTTACATAACTTAATAGAACAAAAGGAAACAATAGCAAATTAAATTAATTAATCAAAATTTATACGAAAGAAATTCATCCCATAGAAACATTTTCTAAGCAGTTATAATTTTACCTGATTCTTGAATTGCCTATCGTTCATAGTTTTGTAGGCGTTAGACAATTCATCATAGAGTTTTTTATAATTTAAAGGATAGCGCTAATGACCTACACCTGTAGATTTCTATATGAATTACGTATTCGAATCTCGGAGATTCGTAGTCTTAGGAAATTGAAATTCAATGAAACTTCTACGGTAATTGGAAATCAAAAACGCTGAAAATTTTACACAATTGTTTATGATTTTCTCAGTTGAGTAACCTTATACCATTGATATCTTGAATAAAACTTATGTACTATTCATAACTCATTGGTTTTTCACCCCAAAATTTGCAGCGTTTTTCTTTATAACTCAGTGACGACTGGTAGGAAATCATCCGGGTGAAAATTTTTAGGTTGAGTTATGCAACAGTAATCAACATTGAGAGTTCCATGAAAATTCAGTGGTAAGTTTCAGAAAATAATTATTTTTTTCCTCCAACCCCTTAGGGTACACCAATACTGCTGAAAAGGTTGGAGGATCAATCTCGAGCGACACACGATTTTTCTATCAAGTTTCACATATTTTTTTTTTGGTCGATCACTAGGGTTTATTATTTGATTTTATCAAATAATAAACCAAAAGAACAATATAATCATATAAATATTTCTACGTGAAAAGCGCGATACATTGTTGGGATATCGATGCAACTATCCATGAATGTCAAAAATCATTAAATTTTTCTCCACAACTTGTATGTAAATCGTGTCCATGAATTTTTCTGGAACGTACTAGAATAAAATCACCTCATTTGGGTTTTTTATTTGATTTTATCAAAAACCTTAGTGATCGACCAAAAAAGAAAATACCCCCTGAAAATTTTACAGTTTGTAGATTTGAATGAACTAATTAAAAAAATCTGTCAGTCCGCCGTCCGTTGTCCGGGGATTTTATCTGAAAGTACTGAACGGAAATCCCCGGAACTTTGGATCGTTGTACCCTAAGGGCTCGAAACTGGGGGAGAAGAGAAAAAAATTATATCTCGAAAACTTACCACCGAATTCTCATGAAACTTTCAACGTTGATTACTGTTGCGTAACTCTACATAAAAATTTTCACCCGGATGATTTTCGAACAGTGGTCCCTGAGTTATAAAGATAAACGCTGCAAATTGTGTTGTGAAAAACCAATGAGTTATAAATAATATATAAGTTTCATTCAAGATATCAATGATATTGGGTTATTTAACTCAGAAAATTATAAACCCTTGTGTAACATTTGCAGCGTTTTTTAAGTTATCGGGGGACAAGAAAACTGGATGTTCTTGAATTTGCCCCGTATACAACTTCAGACAGCAAACTGTATCAGTATGACGCAGTTGCACAATTTTAATAAAAATGTAGGTAGGTACATATTCTACATATTGCTCAATCTGATAAAAAATTCTTTGTGATATTTATGAGAATCACTTACCCGCAACATATGAATAATTTACAGCTGTTTGTTTCATATCAACTTGAGTTAATGAGTTTGTTTTACAATAAGTGATTATGATATTTTCATTTATGTTGAATAATTTTATTTTCGATAGTTCCCATTCAGCAGGTATGTTGAAAAACGTGTTCTATAAATTTCCGAGATAGTCTGGACAAATTTTTCCCTCAGGAAATACCTCGGAATAAATTACGAGTTTGATTTATATCTCATTCTGTATATATTTATTTGCTTCGTTACTCATTTGTCCTGTGAATTTTTCAAAAATACAGATGACGTCGGTTGGAAATTCAGTTCTCCATTGTCGAATAACTTCGAGGAGATTCACGTAAAATTGCATGAGAAACCTTCAATTAGAACATTGAAAATTGGATTATACAGAGCTTTCACGATGAAAGGACCAAATTTATTTAAAAATTAGGTTTCTATTTCGTGTTAAAATCCTCGGACACGTCGATTATTATATTTATTTGGGCATTTTTTGC
The DNA here is from genome assembly GCA_958510865.1 of Myrrha octodecimguttata. NCBI lineage: Eukaryota > Metazoa > Arthropoda > Insecta > Coleoptera > Coccinellidae > Myrrha > Myrrha octodecimguttata. Next base: position 58,930,942 of record OY294056.1, read on the forward strand.
AATAAAAATTTTGTATACATGGTGTCTCATTTGAGAGCTATGACTTTGTCATTAGTTTTGATTTATTATTTGACAAAATCAAATAATACACCTTAGTGATCGTCCAACAAAGAAAAAATTATAACCCCCCCTGAAAATTTCACAGTTTACGTTTTGGAGTATGTAGATTTGAATGAACGAATTAAAAAAATATCGTCCGTCCGTTGTCCGGGGCTTTTCTCTGGAAGCACTAAACAGAAATCCTTGAAACTTGGTAGAAGCAGCGTGTGTCACACGGGGTTGATTCTTCAAGCTTTTCAGCAGGATCGGTTTACCCTAAGGGCTCTAAATCGGGGGTCGGGAGGGTAAAAAAAATATTCCTCGAAAACTTACCACAGAATTTTCATGAAACTTAGAACGTTGATTACTGTTGCATAACTAAAAAACTTTACCCGGATGATTTCCGAATAGAGGTTCCTGAAATATAAAGAAAAACGCTGCAAATTTCCAATAATATCGAAAATGAATCATCGCATTCGGTTCTGAGTTGTTGGTATATAATTATTTTGTATAATATATAAAAGTTGGTATATTGGGTTATTCAACTAAGAAAGTAATAAACCCTTGTGTAAAATTTGCAGTGTTGATTAAATGTAATACCCTGTATATTATTTCACTTTACAATTCTACGATAAATTCTTATTACTTTTTGTGAATATACCATATGCCTAAACTCGATGGATTCCAAATATAACGGAAATAGTGGATAATGAAAGATACGATATGAAAACACACAAATGTAATTCCTATTTAATTATTGATGTTCAATCTGTTGTCCGTTTACTTCGAGGCATTTCCGAATTCGACACAATGTTTCCCGTTGCACATTTTCAATTACTTCTGGAGTGATAGGTAATAAGAATTTATCGTAGAATTGTAAAGTGAAATGATATACAGGGTATTACATTTAAAAAAATAAAAACAAGTCATAGCTCTCAAATGAGACACCCTGTATGCAAAATTTTTATTGCGAAAAATGTCCAAATAAATATACTAATCGACGTGTCCGAGGATTTTAACATGAAATAGAAACCTAATTTCTAAATGAATTTGTTCCTTTCTTCAATAAAGCACTGTATATGAAAGTCAATCGATAAAGGGGCAATGTGCATGACGTTCATCTAATTGTCGTTCATGTGGCTGTATCTGCGATTTTACAGTTTGTATAGCACCATCTCGACGAAGAAACACTGGGTTTATGTGTATTTCTCACAAGACGGTAATGGAGTGTTTCGTCTTCGCGATGGTGCTGTGATGAATCTAGAAACCTCTCTAGCGTTTCTGAGGCGAGTCATCCTAATGATCGATAAAACCGTGAAACTGCACTATTTGAATTCCTTGGACAACGCTTCTTCAGTGTGGGGGCCTCGTATGATTCTATGATTACTATAGATTTTTAGACAGAAATTCGTTCTTGTTTCATGTTAGTTCATATTAATTTTGATAAATGCAGAAACCAATGTTGCAGATGGAAGCTATTTATATTCATTCACTTATTATTAGGTTTTCTTCTGTTGATTTGTGGTTTATGTGATAGTAACATCTACTTTCACGACTTCCATATTTTTCGAATTTATTTGTCTATCAATGAAGTAGATACATTGAAAGCCATCTAAATATGTTGAATAGAATAACAATGTCGGTTAATATCGACTTCTGTCGATTTCCTTAATATACAGGGTGTCTGTAAACAAATGTGAAGTACTTGGAGAAATTATTCCTCGATGAAAATCAGCAGGGGTAGTTCATATAAATTTTTTTTTGGAATGGAATGAACAGTGATCAGAACTGCTTGTAAGTTTTTATTTAATCCGAGAAAAGTATCGACTTTATCGAAATTTTGCAAGAGACTTTTTTTCTCCAGAATTGAATGGGAAACCATAGGAAAATTTTATAATTCGAAAATCTATCCCACGAAAACAATTTTTGAACAATCATAAGGGGTTGTTATTTTCAACCCCTAATAATAAAGTTATGAGATCTAAAAAAATGTGCGAGTGACATCTACTTAGTGCTTAGTATTACGAATAGTTTTATGACTCAGTGTTTTTTAGAACCAGGAAAAAAAAATAAAAACCGTCAACTCATCATCGCCTTCCAAAGGCTGTATCTTGTCGATTTCGAAAACAATTATATGAACTACCCCTGCTTATTTTCATCGAGGAATCATCTCCTTAAGTACTTTGCATTTGTTCACAGACGCCCTGTATATCTTGAACGCCTGGATTTCTTGTCTTCAATCTGTAGGAATCACTAATAAAATCAGCGCAACTAGAGTTTCACAATTTTCGACTCGTGCCCTCGAACGTAGATAAGGACAATTATTGACCATTTTCGATCAAATCAGAAAAAATGCTATTCTTGAATTAAGATGATTTCTTGATGAAATCACTCCGAACATGCATTCTAACCCATGCATAACGATTTTTTATTTTCATGATACAGAAGCGGGGAATTTGCGATGATATAGATATTAATTTTTATGATGTTATCAACCGTAATCAACCAAATTATGCAATTAATCAGTGTGCTTCAAAAAATGTTGGGTGTGGTTGATTTCATCTAGTTTATAGGAATGCAAGTAACCTTGAACCCAAGTAGGTCTAGCTTTTTCACTCTTAATTATTTATTTATTTGTGCGGTTCTCAGACTTGAGTGAGCCGTCACTCCAAACAGGAAATATACAGGGTGACTCTCTAAGTTGTAAATTCATTTCATACAAAGATTCATCTCATCAAAAAAAACACTTTTTTCATTCACAGATTTTTCAGATTCGGCTCATACGCTTCTGCACGCCGTTGACAAGTTACATATATCTACTACTGAGATCTGAATTTCAGAATAACCAATCCATCCAATTTCATTCTTGACCATTTTTATGGTTAAAATTACATAATTAATTTCATGTTGATCAAATTTATAGATTAATAATATTAAATCACACGTGAACATATTCCTTCAACTATATGATTTCTATAGAAAGCCTGGTCCATAGACAAGCAGACATAGCCTCAATGTCTTAGGTCTTGACACCAAATAGATATATATTTCTGTCTATTCTGTGGTCCTTATAAACTTGTTAGGTGCCTTATTCAAGGCCTGTACTCACTTAGGGGCGGATCCACAAAAATAGGGTAATTTCACGGATTCATTAGATTTTATATTCAAAGTTGAATATCTCGAAATTGGTGCGTTTAAGGAGAAATTGTAAGAAAACATTAAAAATTCTTTAAAGACTGAAGGTTCTTATAATGACTTGAAATAAACCTTATCTGCATTCTTCGTGCATAATTCTTATTGTAGATCACTGAAGAGTATGTGTGATGGTTAAAAAAATCACACCGGAATTCAGTTCATTTGGAGTATTCTTCTTAAAGCTACAAACGGAGAACTGATTTTTTTGGGAATTTTAACTGCCTGTATATTTCTATCGGAGCCAAATCTGAAAATTGTTAATGGAAAAGGTGTTTTATTTGATGAGAGGAATCTATGGTCAAAATTACGGCACAATCTAAAAACTCACCCTGTATGATTAGTAGAGTATTCGTTGCATCTTATCATAATCATTGAAAGATTCCAAACTTGATTGATGTAACATTTATGCTCACCAGTAAGACAAGTTGTTCATATTACTAAATCAGAGCATATCTTGTCCTATTTAAAATGGCCTACTTAAGATATGGATCATTTGCACATTGATCCAATTCAAACTAACTTATTTCGGTACAAAACTGAGTAATATCGTTTTTGCGCGCATGTTCTGAGGGAACAGTGTGCTATCGTTTTGCCAAATGTCTGTAATTTTCGAATTTTGAGCCCAAAATGATCTCAAACGACTAGGTTGGACGGTGTCAAAATCGATTCTGACCGGCCAGCCGGCCGTCCGTCCGTCCGTAGGCACCATTACGGGCGTACGGAGAATCGTATCAACTTGAAACTTTCACAGAAGGTAGCATTTCAAAATGAGACGGTTACGTTCGTTAATCGGCAAAATCAATCGAACGGTTTCGGAGTTATTTCAGTGATCATTCGGTAACTTCTCGAACGATTGTTCAAAGGATAAGACCAAATGAGAACATGCGCTCAAAAGCTGCTGGCTTCACTCTGCTTTTCTAGGTTTTTTTAGATGGTGTAACAGTTGAAATCAGTGAATCGCAATTTCGTCCATTTTGTAGGTTTTTCCTGGGTTTCCACTCCCAATATCTGGACCAAAACTATTAAAAATTGAATGACCCATAAAATACTTACAGCATAATGCGAAATTTTTTCAAAATAAGCTTTAATTGATAGACAATTTTTAGTGCTTCTTCAAGGAGACAAAAGCGAATGTCTGTACCTTCGGAATTTCGTGCCGAAAAGGGCCTCTGTAGTGCTCGGGAGCATTCTTGTGTTCAGAAGCATTCCGCGATGCTCAGTAGCACTTTTTCGGAATATTTGTGAGCCTTTTTTAACAATCTATGATGTACTGAGCACTGGTTCGATATAGTAGCTCGAGAGCACAGTGCTTAGGAGCGCAAAAGTACTCACAGTACTTTGACAAGCACTGAGGATAACTCAATATATCATATAATTTTGAACGTGAGGTTATGCTTGCCATAAACGAAAAAAATATTGATGGAATCACAAATGTGAACGGTATGCATTTATACTCGAAAACGTTAGAAGTGTCACCTCCAGAAGTAGGCACTTCACGGAATTAATTTTCTGTCAACAGAATCGCTATATTTAAATTATGCCCTGATAACGATATCACCGTTTTAGTTTGCATGAACAAAGCTTATTGGTGTTATTTTGTTTGCAGAGAGAGCTGTTCGTGAAACTTGAACAGTACAGTAATGTTTTGTTATTGCCCGGCAGTCGACTTGTATTCGAGCATTTCGAATCTTTTCTTAAGGTACTTTTTTTGCGAGGGATATTCGGGTATTTGGGTAATCGGAGATTCTTTCCTATTGGCCGACGACGATCACGTGATTGTCTTCAGCCAATAGGGCGAATCTCTCGGCCAATAGGATGAATCCCCGATTCCCCTAATACCCGAATCTCCCACGCACAAAAGGCCCCTTTACCGTCCACGATAAGAGCAGCTTGTAAGTGCGGACAAATGTCGTCAACGTTTGAACTGGTGCCGAGAACAACAGCACTGGCAGAATGGCATTATGTCGAATTCAGCGTCAAATCACGATCCTGTCTTGGTATGTACGATGGCCGTTGAAGGGTATGACACCAGCGTGGATAGTGAGGTGATGTTGCTTTTGAAGTGCAGAGGCACACAGAAATTTTTGGGTTATGGTCTCTTGCCTCCGGTATCCGATCAACACTTCCCTTCACTCAATGCAATATAACAGCTGCGCGTTATGTTGACCATATCTCATACCGCTCTGAGGAAATCATCTTCAAACTCTGGCATACTTAATTCGCAAGGGTTGCGTGGAAGGAGCTGTCACAAGCAATCATGGTCCATCCTATTTGGTCGATACCTAGACGTCTACAATAAGATTGTTTTCAGTTACGAGGTCGTCAAACATATTTTCAATCTTTTTGCTTGATTGTTAATGCATATGCATATTGTTGACCTTTGTGATACCAGCGTCGAATTTAATTTTCTGCATGCATGTCAAGCATAAAATCAAGTTCAAAATCAAGATTCAGGTCGATTCTGTTTGCGTATTGCTATGAACCTTGCTATTGCTATCTTTCTAATTTATAGCAATATGGCCATGATGTTACGTATTCTGTTCTGAGTGTTATAGCAATGTTTGTTATTAATTTTGTTATAGCAATATTGCTATCATGGACTTACATAATCGGTGATTTTAGAGCCGACAACACTGTGTTTTGTGACTTTAGAGTTACAAGGAAGATGAAAATAACCCTACCTCGTGAGTTTTTTTTATAATTTCGCATAAATAACCTCTATCTACGGCATGTAAACAAAAACATCGATATAAAAAAGTTAGGAAATAAAAAGAGTAAAATTGACCAATTTCCTGGAAACCAATAGAATATTAGTTACTAGAAGTCAAATGCAGCAATTTTATTTAGACATTAATAATTCGAAATTCGATAAAATTTTTCGTTGTAACCTCAAAAGGATTGCTGTTATTAAAAAGATCAGAAATCATCTTAGCTGTTGTCTACTATGCCTGTATTTTAGTCTAAGCATTTTCCTTGAAATCAAATATTATAGAGAACCTTGAACACATTTCCATCAGCATATACTTTTTTCATTCATGTACACATCACCAATAAAATATTTGTTACCAGAAATCAAATGCAGCAATTTTATTCAGACGTTAATAATTCGAAATTCGATAAACTTTTTCGTTGGAACCTCAAAGGGATTGCTTTTAATAAGATGATTGGAAATCATCTTAGCTGTTGTCTACTATGCCTTTGTTTTAGTCTAAGAATTTTCCTTGAAATTAAATATTCTAGAGAACCTTGAACACAATTCCATCAGCACATACTTTTTTTTACTCATGTAGACATCACCAATAGAATATTTCTTACCAGAAATCAAATGCAGCAATTTTATGCAGGCGTTAATGATTCGATGAACTTTTCTCTTGGCAATTCAAAGCGATGGCTGTTGTTGAGATCATTAGAATAATCATCTCGGATGTTGCTTACTATGCCGGTATTTTAGCCTAAGATTTTGCTCAGAATTGAATATTCTAGAGAACCCTGAACAAATTTCTATTGGCACATACTTCCCTATCTTCAATATTTTCGAATTCTTGGAAGAAATGAAACAAATGTAAGATTCTCTTTCTAACCTATCTTGTTATCAAGCATAGTAGAGATCCATTTGTTTAGATCATATTGCTCAAAGTCCTTGATCAGAATACCAATAATCCCAATCTTGTTATGATAGCAATACCTTTTCCTAGCAATATTGCTATTTGCAAACAGAATCGACTTGATTATATGATATATTTAGTTCGGTACCCACAGTGTGGAGCGCCAAAGATTTATTGAAAGCCAACTGAGATGATACATTGAGGTATCCGTGGATATTCATATTATTTTAATTGATTTGTTTTTATTTACATTATTTCTATACGGACCTTCAATAAAGGTCGCGGGAATACAAATGATGATTAGGTGGAAGAAATCATTAGAGGCAAGCGCAAAAAATAGTACATAGGAAGGAAGCAAGATAATTGATAATTAAATAATTCCTCACCGCCAGATACGTGGAACAGTTTTACAACAAATGTAAAATGGCTCAAAAGCAATTGCAATTGTATTCAATAAATGGGAATACATGACATTGAATCATTACGTAATATGTTATGCAAGATTGCTTGAGTGGTGTGAAACAGGAAGATGGAGATTTTTCTCAATTGGATTGGATGAATTCAGCTGTGGAAGGGACAATATTATTTATTAATTGTATGTTTGTTTCCCAACAGTGTTTGACAAATATGTTTTTCTATCAGTTCTATGCTTCGCAGAAACAATACCTGAAGACAGTTCTCATTCAATGATGATAAAGAATGTGATATAGTGGAAAACCAATATGGTCAGCCATTGTATTCTGCTGGTTCGTGTTATCCGAAGAATATAACATTAAAGTTAGATTAACTCATACCTACGAGATGCTCTCGACCGGAATAATGGGGGTTTTTCCTTTAATCGAAAATGCAGTAGTTTTCATGAAAAACCTTTAGAATATCACATTTCAAACATATAATTTCAATATTATATTTAAAAAAAAAAATTTCGATCACCTAAAACTGAAAAATAAAAATGGGGATTTGCATTAAAAGGGATTTGTTTTGAATCTACGATATGGCAACGTCGAATTCAGCTTTTTCGGAAAGAAAAGGACGTTGAATGTGTTACTTTGCTTAGGAAAACAGAGATTGCTATACTTCGATCTGGTTAGAGTAGAATACAACGACCAAGGAATAGAAAAAGAAGAGCACAAACTGTCATACTGTCGTATTACTGACAAATCGCAAACGTAAATTGTTTGGTTATATTGACAAAGAACACGTGTGTACCACAGAATAGAAATAAATATTTCATTATTCTATAGCAGAAAAAGCTATTCTACTAAACACCGTTGTCACTTCGTGCATGCCTGGCAAATCCCAAACATCAATTTTGAAATCTGATTTTGGATACTTTCTGGAGGTAATTTGGGAAAATGATGAATCAAACCCATAATAATAATGTTCAAATTCGCATTTGCATTAATAAGCCAAATTCAGGAAAAACCCCCGTTGAAACATTCTGCATGATGGTCTCCTAGAGAGTATCATATAGTGCCCGAAGGGCAATTGTTTAATTTCCGAAACTGACAGAGAACTTAGGAGGCAACATTTGAATTGCACTAGGTACTCCATTTTTGGTACGAGTACCATGAGCAAGTGTTGCACTCGGACTGGGCAGGCGAAGCAGCTGATTTCACTAAAGCTACGATACAGGGGTGCGTTCACAATTGTCAACCTGAATTGTTTGTCTCACCTCGGTTTAATTTACCGGGTGACAGCCGGTGAATGATCCTCGTTCACGATAAAGATTGTCAACCTAAAAATTTACCTCTGGTTTGTTTACTTATTATTTATGATCATAATTTCATAACCTCAAATTTTCTTTTCACGAGTCTTTTTGTGAATTCGTTTTTAATTACGATGATTTATTGTCTAACAATGATATTTAAGCTAATGGAAAAAATAATTACATCGCAGAAAAGTCCACAGTTATGGATATTTTATTATTTTTATTTTCTATGTTTGAAATGCACACATTGCGCAGCCGCGACAAATTTTCACCAACTATTTACGGGGTTAAAAAATTGATCGCTCGGTGAATTTTTTTCCGAATCGTGGACGACGATAAATTTTACCCGACGACAATTGTGAACAGCCGGATGACCACAGGGTGTCGTCGTGCGATCGCTCTACGATAATTGTGAACGCACTCCAGGACAATGAACATGAACCTTGGCGAGCAAAACAAGGAGTTGCCTGTCAATATAAAGCCGCGTACAGACACGGGAGCAGAGCTGCTCATGAGCAGCTCGCGAAAAAATAGACACAGCGAGGCAGCCTTGAGCGAGATGCGAGGCCAAGTCGAGCCGCAGTGGCTCGCGAGCCCCTTCCCAGTAGCCCGTACAGCAGCGTAGTAAAACAGACGTTTATTATTTTACGCGAATTCATATGTATCAACGTGTACTGATATGACGAATGAGAATGATGCTAAATATAAAAATTATTTAATGGGCACGATTGGAAAATCTAGGTTTTCATGGAATGTGGTTGGAAATACGGAAAATTGATAAATGATTGAATTATTCCATAGGAATATTGTACATTATAAGCTTATTCACAATGATTTGACAACGAAATATATATACACATTGTGAACCAACCGGGAAAATCAAGAACAGAATTCGTTCAACCCTTTGATTATTCAAAGTAACTGATGTGGCCCAACGAAGCTCATGCTGAATGGAAAAGTTACATAGTTATATTATTCAAAATGCACTTATCCATACTCTCTCACAACTGCTTCATTTTTCATAGTGCCCTGACGCTTTTTTCAAAGGCTAAAATAAATTTAACTCTCTATACCATCAGAAAAATAAATTGCAACTATAGTTGCTTTTCCCTGTTTATTTCGTTAACTCTAAGTTTTTATGTCACAAATTTCGAATCATCTACGGTTAATATCAATATAGACTCAAAGTAGGTATTAACTTGATGAATACGCTTATATCAAAATACTAGAGACAAATCTGCCGAAACATTTCATTACAGTTGCATTAAAAAAAAACGAGCTTTCCATTATATACCTAAAGATATTTTTCATCTGATAAACAACCTCGAAGTAATTATTATTATTTTCAATATGTTTAACTCTGTGAGTATCGTTCGTTTTTTGTCTCTGATTATAGATTATTGACAGAATGAAAAGTAACGAATTATGCATTATATCTATTCTTTCAGTGAGAATTATTCGGAAAAATATCATATACGATTCAATTCACAAAATATATCTCACGGCTCGATCCGAATTTTTATTAAAATTCTATTTCATTAGAACTATTCCATACAAACGATACGCCTATGAATAACATCAAGACGGATAGCGTCACGAAACGCAGCTGTGTGCTCTCAACATCGTAAAAACATTCCAACTCTACTTGTTTACCGTCCAAACTGAGCCTGAGGAATCCTTTTGCCTCGCCGTAAAAACCGACATCGGATGGATCGAGTTTAGCGGCTCGCGCATCGCTCTGCTCCCGCTCAAAAAACCGTCCACACTTGCGAGGCAGCCCAACTAACTTGCCTCACAAGCCGCTCAGCTCGCGTGTCTGTACGCGGCTTAATAACCCTTACCGTTTTAACGCGCATATTCCAGGGGAACAGCGTCATATACTTTTGTCCAACTGTCTGTAATTTTCGAATTTGGGCCCGAAAATGGTCTCAAACGACTAGGTTGGACTCACTGATAACAAATCCGGTGTCGAAATCTATTCTGTCCGACAGGCTGTCCTACCATAGGCACGATTACGGGCGTACGGAGAATCCTACTTGACTTGACTTGAAAATTTCAGGGTTGGTTTCATTTCAAAATGCGGAGGTTAACTTGGTTAATGGGACAAATCGGTGTAATTGTTTTGAAGTTATATGGTCATTTGAAATTCTGAGATTAATTTCCTGATATTTCAGGAACTACTCATGCGATTGAATTGAAACTTGACAGCTAGTTGGAGCATCACAACACACAACTTTTCGCAAAATTTCGTTGAGATCACACTGTCAGTAAATTCTGAACAAATTGTTTCTTGGAAATTTCTTTCCAGAAAAATTTTTTCATATCATATTGTACAGCTGTGTACCAAATTTCATTTCCATACGTCCATAATTTTTGGAGATATTAGGAAAAAATATGTAAAATTTCGTTTTTTTTTTCGATATCGTTTTTCTTTTCCGGAATAACTCAAAGAATACTCATTCAATCGAAGTGAGACCTATCAGCTAGTTTGGAAATGCTGATGGGCATCTTTGTGCCGAATTTCGTGATAATCGTGTCATAAGAACAATTTGAAAAAAATTAAAATTGTTTTTTCAAATATTTTTTTATTCAGCATTCTGCGAATCTTGTTATCATATCACCCCCATACTATTCTGTATGAACCTTCAAACTGTCATTTTTCGATAAAGTACTGGATTTCGATTCGATCTAATATGTATTTTTGGGAATATTGGTAAAATAAAATTTTTGCATGGGTATATCTGCGGAATCATTGGGTGGATTTTACCCATTCTCGAATTCGGCCTTCATCATTAAGGTCGAAACCTACTCTTAAATATCGAGTTTTCAAGTTGTTCCTTACGGAAGTTATTGTGTGTACGGCCGGCCGTAAACACAATAACATTGTTTTCATGTCAACCGAGTTTTAGTTTATATGATGAGGTTTTTTGTATTTGTGTTTTTTCAAACTCCCTATGAAAATTGTTCAAAGTATTTTTCGTGTTATTCGATAAATTTCCCCAGGATTCAATATAAGCAAGTGGTTTGTGGAAAATCCCAATTCAAGTTATTCCGACGTTTCGCGGATATATTTAAACTTTTTAAGGGCTAAAACATAGAATTGGATTAGGAATTAATTTACTACTATATGAACGAACAATCTAGAATTACAGAGTATCTCTATTGGTAGCAAAACTCAAATGAAAGTACATCAAACATTATCAAAAACCATGCATAGAAGTCACTTATTCACATTATGGAAAATGATTGAAAACCTCATTAAAAGTAGTTCAGTTGTTTTTGAATGAGTGAAATAATTATTCTACGTTATGTGATTAAATAGACTTTATGCAGGGTTATTTGATAATGTTTGATGAAAAGATAAACTTATATTTCAGTTATATCATTTATAAAAAAGGAACTCTGTAACTTTCATTTCTGCATTCATAATAGTTAACTAATCTTCGAACAAATTTTCTGTTGTAGCCCTGAAGAAGTGGAAATATATTCGCGAAACTTCAGTATTAGTTGAACTGAGTTATTTCATATAACACTTTATCCTGAGTAAAACAAGAGTAAAAATTGCAAGTATTATTGGCTTGCTTTTTTGAATACACATTGAATGATTGCAACCGAATGAAGCTCTTGTATATTTCTTTCAGTTGACCGCAGCTGCAAAAGTGGGTTTTAAGGCAGATGGAACACCACCTGATTTTGCTGAAACAGTGGAAATGGTGTTCGCAGAGGGGACTCCAAGAACGAAGAAAATGTCTAAATTCATGAAAAAGTTGGTGAATGTATTCTTATGTATCACTCAAGTAGGATTCTGTTGTGTATATTTTGTGTTCATAGCTAAGAATTTGAAACAGGTGAGAGCTCTTGTGTTTTTGTCATAGATTGTTGGGACACCAGGCGCAAATAATTTAGTTCGCGTATTCATTACTGAAAAATATTGAATGTCACATCAAAAAGAAATCAACTAAGTAGAGGTTTTTTTCTAGTAAAAATATAGAAACCCGCTCTGAAACGTTAAATTTGTTAGCTAGAGGAACATTTTTCACATAAAATCCGTCATCATATATTTTCATTCCTCTGCTCGGCACCCATAAAATTTGAAAACAGAAGATGGGTCGTGTGATATGCTGATAAAAGGTGTTTTGCTCCTGAAGTTGAACATTTCTCGAGATTTGATAATTCATTTATGTAACATTTGACTTTGGGAATTTAATATAACTCAATGCAACTGAGAATCATAAGATGATTATCAATTTCAAAAAGACAACGCGGGAGGGCAAAATTCATTCAGAAAATTGAGATGAGTGTCCAGAATGTGAGTGAGTTTGAGCAGAATTTTTACCAGTGTACGGAAGCTACCGACGCTCAATTTGAGCATTATCTTTTTTTAGGCGCTTGTTCTAGGAAACAGCGCGTTATCATTTCGTCACGATGTCTGTAAGTTTCGAATTTTGAACCGAAAATGGTCTTGACCGATTGGGTTGAACTCCCTGAAGAAGAATCAGTGGTCAAATTCAATTCTGCTCGTCCGGGCGTCCGTCCGTATGTACTCTAACTTTTGAGAGGACAGACTTAGCTACTTTAAATTGTCAGATTAGGTTTGGAGTCCAAATATCTCGGTTAAGTTCGTTAATGGAAGAAATCGGTTGGATAGTTTCAGAGTTAGGCCCATTTGAAATGCTGAGGTTAATTCCCTAATATCTCATGACTTGATCAAATTGAAACTTCGTGGGCAGTTTTGGAATTCCAACACGCAATTTAGAGCAACATTTCGTGTGGAACCTGTTGTTGGAAAAAAATTATTCAAAAATTTTCAAAATTTTCGATGAAAAATTATTTTTCTCTGGAAATATTGATTAGATTTCAATGTTATTTGGCACAAACCGTACGGGCAGTATTTAACAACAATGTTCCAAATTTCAATTCGATCCGATATTCACTTTCGAAGATATAAGGAAAAAAATCTGCCTAATTTCGTTATCATTCGGAATTTTAACGTTATTTCCGCAATATCTCAAGAAGTACAGATGCAATCAGATCGAAACTTTGTAATCAGGTGGAGATTAACAACAAGCAACTAGGTGGAAACTTCCGTGTTGATCTGATAGTTAGAATTTGAACAAGCGCGTAAAAGCTCCTGACCTCACGTCAATGCTTTTCTAGGTTTTTTTCTGAATAAATTCTTCCCTCCTCTATTGTGTATTGGAAATTAGTAATCATCTTAACGTCCAGGTAAGTTGATTGATTTCTCATTTTCAATGTCGAATATTATAGAGAGAATTGCTTGAACATCAAAAGAAGTTCAACTGTGACATGCAGAAGAAAAGAAAGACAACAACTTATCGCTCGACCCATCTTTCCTATTCATTTTTAGCGGACTGGAGATGTAATGATATGATGATAGATTTTATGTAGAAAAATTTACGAGTTCATGCGATTATTTACAATTATATAGGCGATACCTATTTTATGTAATGTAGTTTATATTACCTATCCGGATAATTTTTGTCTTACAACTTCCCCCTCATTTTTTAGGTTTTTTATGGGTTCTCACTCCTAATATCTGAAACAGAACTATTAAACATTAAATAAAAATGGTTTTTTCCATGAAAAACGCCCTTGCGGATTGCAGTATCAAACTATTTGCCAAGGGCAGTTTCTTGCAAAACAGATTGCCTAAGGAACAATACAGGAACAATACAAACGATAAAGAAAGAGAACTGTGACGTTTCAGAGTACAAATCTGACTCTTTCATCAGACAAATTAGAAAATTTCAAGAATTATTTTCTTTCGACTCGATTTGAGACTTTAGTCAAAATCTTTCTCTAAGAGTGAAAACCCATAAAAAACCTAAAAAATGATGCGAAACCCTCCCAAAATAAGCTTTAATCGATAACTTCCCCCTCAATACACTATTGTTCCAACAAAATAGTTTTCGTTTCATACGTTTTTTGATTTCAGGTATTGGAATACTACGACTTGTTCATCGACGTCCATTATAATATGGCAATAATATTTGTGCCAATACTTTTAACTGCGTTAGTTCGTAATTTGAAATATTTGGCACCTCTTTCTATGGTTGCCAATGTTTTCATGTTGATAGGATTGGTAATAACCATTTACTACTCTGCTCAAGATCTTCCTTCAATTGAGACGAGGGATTATGTTGCCTCATTACATACCATGCCGCTTTTCTTTGGCACTGCCTTGTTTGCCTTCGAAGGCATAGGATTGGTGAGTAGCTTCTTAGATTATCATCAGCGAATTTGTGTATTATGTCAATTCAATATTTAGTTCGTGGAGATCGTCTTTCGGAGGTGTGTATTCAAAAATATCCATTGGAAACATTTAGAACGGGAGATACTTCGATTAATTTGTCGGGTTTGAAATTCTTCTGATAAAGTCGTATGATAACATGAACATCGAAATGAATATGTGGGGTCGTGTGTCCTGTGAAATCAAACACGCAATAAAGAAAAGGGATTAGCCTGTTTATTTTACTCTCGAGTGTTACAACAAAAGTGAATTCGAAAGGCAATAAAATTATTTTTGTTGAAAGACGCAGGCTAACAATTCTTGTTGTAAATCTTCTGGAGTGGCGGCAGGTAGTTTTTCGCTGGCGCCGGGACGGGTCGATCGTGGAGCCAAGGGGTGCTTAGGCGCCAGTCGGTACGGCCAAGAGAGCTTCCGTCTTCGAGGGTGGTAAAAACTAGATGTTGATGCGTTGGACCTTCTTGAATTCCTTCGCCTTTACACGGATAAAGATGAATGCAGATGTCGGTCAGGAATGCAGTGTTAAGATAGAATATCTTCTTAGCGGTGAATGCAGATGGGATGGAGAGTGATTTTTGAGAGCGGAGCGAAATATATTTATACGATTTTTCGGAGATTTGAATTTCGTGTTTCGACTCCGCCCTTTTTTCCGTTTTTATTGAAATGGATGAATTAGCTACAAATAATTCATATTTCAATTGAAATGAACATGTTTTCGAAATATATTCACGGGTATGTAACCAATTCATAACTTATGAATTAAATATCTATCAATAGATATATAAAACCATCCAATATAATTCAAGAGTAATATCAATCCGTTCCGTTTTTACCGCTTTTTCGGATTTGAAATGACTTCTTGTACCCATGAAAGTCTTCTAACAATAAACCTCATACTCATATTGCTCTTTGTTCCCTCATACGTATTTCAAATTATTAACGGGTAGATATTCCACATTTGCTATACGTCTCTCATATATTAGTAAGAATCCATCATTTCGAAATTAAACTTTTTAACTTTTGGGAAATAGTTTCCATCAGATCTAATAGATTATAGTTCGACTCATTTTTATGCACAGGAATTAATTGTATGGACCGAACAAAGCAACATTAGCGCAATCATCGTTTACAGAGCCAAGTAGTTCAATATTTGACCATACTAGGACAGCGTTTTGGGTCCAAAATTTTAGTAGGTAATAAAGGGTGTTTTTTTAGTGGTATAGAGCTTTAAGTTGGCAACAATTTTTTATTCAAAGAGGTTAAATCTAATACACTATATTTTTTGAACTCTTTATTCTTCTTTCATACAGGCTAACATGTTTCGGCTATCAAGCCATTCTCAAAGCCATCTGAAAATTCCAAAAATTAAAATTGATACAAGTTGCCAGTAGTGTGATGTTCAGGCTGTTAGATAATTCGGAAAAATATCAAATTCGAGGAAGCACATGGCAACTTACTATATGAATATTGAGTTCTTGTGAAATATGATGAACCATCTCCAATTAGAGTGTCAAGTCGGGGCAACATGAAAAGTACAATACAATAATAAAAACTACAACAAACACTCCTTACAAATCCATCTCAAGAAACTCGGCTGAGTTCACAACAACAGAGTGGGCGGCGCATTACCAACAATTAATTGAAGGTTAAGTCACAGAAAATGAGAGAAACATGGCACAGAAGAATGTTGTTATGTTTTCTTATATGTTGAATTGTCAAAATTGAAATCACTTCAAACCGAATGGTAAACTATCAACGAAAAACACTGACTGAACAAAACAAAAACATTAATGTAGTCGAAACCAGCAAAGGGAGAAAGGACAACCTTCACTACAATCCGCTAACGGACTTCACCCTTTCCAACAACCTGAATGAGTCCTGAAAACTGTTGACCATAGTTGCATTCAAGGTCTCAACGTTTGGAATATTCAAATGTTTGTAAATCTCTGCCTCCTCAAGAACTTCCAGTCTTCTACCGAACTCACAATTATGCAGTAATCTTGTGTTTTCTTCTTTATTGAATGTATGATTCTCTTCCCTTAAATGCACTCCAAAAATGGATTTATTATTACTGCTGACTCTATAGCTAGTAAGATGTTCATTTATTCGTGTGTTGATGCTCCTTCCACTTCTTCCCACGTAGATTGTATTACAATCATTGCACCTCAATCTATATACTCCTGACTTGTTCAAAAAATCTATTCTATCCTTATTATTTACGAGATGTTGACTTAACCTTCAATTAATTGTTGGTAATGCGCCGCCCACTCTGTTGTTGTGAACTCAGCCGAGTTTCTTGAGATGGATTTGTAAGGAGTGTTTGTTGTAGTTTTTATTAATGTATTGTACTTTTCATGTTGCCCCGACTTGAAACTCTAATTGGAGATGGTTCATCAATATTCATATAGTAAGTTGCCATGTGCTTCCTCGAATTTGATATTTTTCCGAATTATCTAACAGCCTGAACATCACAATACTGGCAACTTGTATCAATTTTAATTTTTGGAATTTTCAGATGGCTTTGAGAATGGCTTGATAGCCGAAACATGTTAGCCTGTATGAAAGAAGAATAAAGAGTTCAAAAAATATAGTGTATTAGCTTTAACCTCTTTGAATAGATTTTGCACTATGGGTTTTCGAGAATTGAACATTTTTTTAACTGGCGGTCATTTTATTTGCTGCAAAGTGATTTGTGTTCAGTTTGGTCTGGCATTTCAACATGAATAGATTGACACCTGAACAACGCTTCCAAATTGTGCAAATTTATTCTGAAAAAATTGTTTCTGTTATAAACTTTGAATACATATCGCGCTCTACGTCCATTTTACGATCAACATAATCGTCCATTAGAGCAATTAATTCGACTAACTATGAACCGTTTTCGCACCATGTTCATTCTAACTAACTGGTTGTTGTGCTTTATGGGCTGGTGGAATCATTGGTCCGTTCTTCTGTCAAGACGATGCTGGCCAGAACGTTACAGTCAATGGTAACCGCTATAGAGCCATGATTATTGACATTTTCATTCCTCAATTGATGTGCAGCAGCTGTGGTTTCAACGAGACGGAACAAAATGTCACACAGCTCGTGCCACAATTGATTTACTGAAGGAAACGTTTGATAACCGCATAATTTCACGTTCCGGGCCCGTGAATTGGCCTTCAAGATCGTCGCTAGTCCAAGCCGATAAGCCCGAAACGATCGACCACTTGGAGGACACCATTCGCCGCGTTATTGCCGATATACGGCAACAAATGTTGGAAAAAGTGATTGAAAATTGGACCTTCAGGTTAGATTGCGTCCGAGCCAGCCGTGGAGGTTATATGCCAGAAATTATATTCAAATTATAATGCCAAAAGATAATCTTTCGAAAAAAGTCAATTTCATGTCAATTTCAAAAATTCATTCTTGTATTATTCCATTTCGAAGTTCTATACGTCTAAAAAAAACACCCTTTGGTAGGAAAGTGTCGACCTGATATATTCACTGTATCTTGCTATGAGCAATGCTTATTTGATTCAAAGTTAATAATTGAAGGAGCGAGTGTTTTATTTAGGGCCAATTGCACCGTATTACAAAACCATAGATTAGGTCCATAAGCAAGGTTTTGGTACAAAATTATCTTGCACCGTCACGTAATCCTCGTTAAATGGCCTTAACAGACTGTTATATTTAAGCCTACGAATTTGGGGGTTTAAAAGAAGGATTAATGGTAAGCTTCGGAATCTAACCCTACTTTCGAGCGATTTCGTACAAGTTTGACATTTTTCTGGACGTAACCTCCAGTTTGTTTACGTTTTTTTTTGTTTACATTGGACATTGATGGAGAACTCCTACGAGTTGATAATCAAATTTTGATTAAAAGTGGTTAATTTTCAGATGACATTTATGAAAAATGATATAGGGAGAAATTGGCATCAGTAGGCATTGATTCGTATGTTTTAAAGCATGAAGAATTAACACCAGTATTTCCATTGAGTTCGTGAACTTAATGGTATTTCTATAAGCCTTCAACTATTTGAAATGAAAAAGTTACAATGATATGCTCATTTATTTCCAAGAGCGAATAGCAGAATGAAATCGAAGACATATTTGGAATGAGAAAACATAGTTTCATGAAGATTCTTCAGTACTATTTCATTCAGTGATATATTACGTGGAAAGTTATCATGTACTACTTCATTATTGTGCAGGTGCTGTCTCTGTGCTATCATTATCCTCTATTATATATTAATTGGACTCAAAATATAACTACAAACGAATTAATGTGAAAGAAATTGCATCCTCGTGTAAGACAATCTTCAAACGTACACCTTTGTCAATCCATCCATGATACTTCAATATTTATATAGAATACTTTTTAGTCTGCGGATCCACATCAGAGTTTTCATTATCTTCAACCAAAAATTAACTCAATCCATAATATACTTATTACAAACAGAATAATTTAATAGAAAGTCTACTCTTAGGTGAGCCGTTCCTTATCGGAAAGTTGTTTGGGATAAATCAATACTATTCATTTATTCATCTTACAAACGCCAGGATTGTAATTCCATGCAGAAACTTAAATCTTGAGATATTACAAAATATGAGTTTACTTGAGTTATGACTATAAATTTGAATAAGGTTTAAAGCCTGATGCAGAGGTAAGAGCACAGGTCTGTGGTAAGAGATCCCTATAGTCTTAATGATAATAAACAAGTCAGAAACATTACCTGCAATATTTTTATGGAAGCTATAAAGTCTGTCATATATATTTTTTCGTTGGGTTTTTCAATAGATGCATCTTGATTTTTCATAACTTATGGAAATATGGTAGTACTAACCCATAATAATGGGTTTCATCTTTTGAATTAAAATATTTCTTCAATTAGGGTTAAAATAAACAACATGAAGCAAGTCACAAGTACCAATTCATGAGAAAGTAACCAGATTTGTAGATTAATTTTAATCTAGTTACATTCAGCTTCGGTGCAAGCCGAATATTTAAAGCAGAGTTTAATAAGTTTATCGTTGCTTAACTAACTGTAGCTTAAGACGAAAACGGTGCAATTGGCCCTTAGTCGCTTATGGGTGACAAAGTGACATTCCTCGAAAGGATGTAGTTTACGTTGTCAAATACTAGCGCAAATGCTCTCTGTGGATTTCGATTGTTGAAAAAATATTGTAAGGCGCTAGTCAGTGAGGTGGGAAATAGCGTATCACCTTCTGGTATTTAGGTACCTTAGTTTGAATCCACTTATTGTCATCTTGTAGAAAAAACAACAAAAGGTCTCATGTTAATTCCTGTTATTTTTAGGTCCTGCCGCTGCAAAATGAGATGAGAAATCCGAAAAGCTTCGCTAGCACTTTTGGTGTTATGAACGTAGGAATGGGAAGTGTGATATTTTTATATAGTTTCATGGGGTTCCTGTCTTATTTGAAGTTCGGAAACGACATTGAAGGCAGTATCACGCTGAATTTGCCGAAAACAGAAGTGTAAGTATATTGAAATTATTTCTCCTCACCATTTCATAACTTCGAAATTAAAAATTTCACCAAGTATTGGAAATGATATCAAAAGCCACATTGGTAGTTTCTGGCGAATTCAAGTTTTAGACTTATATCCCTACGAAGGTTGAATTCTTGAATAGATAAACTTAACTTTATGATTCCGGAATGAAACCTCATATTTGAATTATCTTCACATTATACAGGGTGACTCATAAGTGACATACATCAATTGCGGATAGAGGACTTCAAGGCGAGTCAAGATCCGGCGAAAAAAATTTTTTTTGTTTATTGGTTACGAATATACAGGGTGTTTTGTATGGTTGGTATGAAAATTTGATTAGCGATATTTCTGAAACGCTTGAAGTTATTTTGTTGAAATTTGCTAGTAATATTCCTTTGTTAGAACTTGTCAATATGCAATTCTGGATTAATTTAAATCCAGGGCTGGGCTGGAAAATTCGTGATCCATACTTATTTGTTGAAAGAGTTCATTTTCTGGCCTCATTTTCGAAAAACTATCATCAAATTCGACAAGCCAAGGAACAATGCTACAATCATCGCTCTTCGATTTGAATGGCACACCTAAATTTTTCCAACAGAAAAAATTTGCAGAGAAAAAAGTTTTCATTTTCTACCCGACATACGTCAATGAAAGAAGAGTCAAGATCCAGAAAAAAAAATTTTTTGTTCTTTCGATAAGAAGATACAAGGTGTTTGGAATGTTTGGTATAAAACTTCGATAAGCGATATGTTGGTGAAAAGCTTCAAGTTATTTTGCTGAAATTCTCTTGTTATATTCTTCTGCTAAATCTTGTCAGTATGCCATTCTGGGTAAGTTCGAATCCAGAGCCGGGCTTGCAAAATTGTGATCTCCTGTTATTTGTTGAGAAACTTTATTTTCTGACTGCTCGAGGCAGTAGCTGATGAAATGCGGAATAATAGGGAACATATTCGGAGAGCAAGGTTAAATTCATTGTAGCGCAGCAAGGAAATGCATCGAAGTCGGAGGAGGGCACTTTGAAAATTTACTCTGAGTAGCTTATATCTTTTATGAAGTTGTGAATATACTGTTATACAATATTCAATGAATGTTACTAGTTGCTGTCAGAAAATAAGGTTTTCAAGAAATAACATAAGATCACAATTTTTCCAGCCCGGCCCTGGATTTGAATTTACCCAGAATTAAGTATTGACAAGCTCTAACAAAGTAATTTTACTAGCGAATTTCATTAAAATAACTTCAAGCTTTTCAGAAATATCGCTAATCAAATTTTTATACCAACCAAGAAAAACACCCTGTATACTCGTAACCAATGAACAAAAAATTGTTTTTCGGCGAATGTTTACTCGCATGGAAGTACTCTATCCGTCATTGACGTACGTAAGGTCACTCATGAATCACCCTGTATTTCCAAAACGACTTTAGATCGAGTTAAATTATGCAATTATGGAATTGCAGATTCATTGGTAACCATGATATGAGATATACATTGGGAACTTCTGCGAAGATGCCAGCGCCCTAACGGATAAATTTGGAACCTGCCCAAGCTAGTAGTTTTATATAAACAAACCGTAGAAATGTGGTGAAGAACGAATATTTATCAAGCAGAGCTAGAATATTTAAAGAAATTATTATAATTTTGTGTGAGATTTTTTGAGAAGGGATTTTTCTTTGGGATGACGTTATAAAATCGTGCTTCAAATCGTTTCTGGAGAATAATTTCGATGTTATTTTAATGTCTGCTGCTTGGTGGATCAAAATGAACTAATATCTAAGTTTACTTGAATTTCTGGAAAGATAGGTACCTCAATAAGTAATTCAAGGACTCTTATCAATGTGAAGAAGTGCTGAACGCAAGCCATATTATGTTGGTAAATCTAGAATCAGTCTAAATGATTCTCCTTGTTTACAAACGAGTGAATCAATTAAACGAAAAGACAGCTTTTCTGCTTTAGTTCTTTTGCATCGTATTTCGAAAAAAACGAAAGGAAACGGATAGACATATAATTGATTTTATTTTCATATCACACTACAAAATTGAAAGGTCACAGTTGGTTCAACCTACCTATATAGAAATGAAAAATCTCGATGTATTTATATGAATAACTTTAGCTATTATCAACTATAACAGTATATCTAGTTTTTGTTAGGTTTTCAACCAGATCACTCTCTTTGAATACCTATGATTTTGTGTAGCGTGTGAAGTAGGTAGCTGCAGAAGTGCTCAGCAGTTTCTCTGCAGGATCAGCATTTTTCATCAAAATTCCTTTATTTTCATTTACACCTAAAATATCTGGACATGAAGTTGTTTCGAAATGATCACATTGTAATTTACCTTTATGAAAATAAACACCTTCAGAGAAATGCAGTGAACATACTTTTAAGTATTTCGTGAACTGTTTTCCAATCTTCAATTTCAATATCCAGGCCAAATGCTGTTTACAAATTAACTTTACTTTCATTTGGCTCTGGGAGAAATGAAAACTTGAGGCATTAGATGATCCTTTCTTCTTTGACCATGAATAACATTGAGTTGAGGCACACAACAATAGTCATTTCGGGAGGATGCCATTTCGAATTAATACAATCGAAAATTTTAATCGGATAGAAATGAATCGATTGATGATTATTACAAACACTTTCGGTATACCAAAATTTCAACTCAGACAACAACACAAAAGCTCGAAAATGAACTTTCAAAGTAAGCAAAACACATTAGAATAACGGGTACGTCAAAAAACTACTAGCTTGGAAGTGTTCGAATTTCTATCGCCAGAGGGCGTATCGCTTAGTAGTAGTTGCGAATAGCAGAATTGTTTTCAGCTCTAAAGCAGCATTGTTCCTTTTTATCGATGATGAATGTAAATATTTACTTAAGTCGGAACGGTATCACCCTCCATATTTCGGCCCTCATGCAAAATATAAAAATACCAAAAGTGCTAAGCTTTGGTTTGTAGGAGAAAAATTTAAACGGTTAGTTAAAATCAATTCGTGAATATTAACCCTGTGAACGTGATGACAGTAACTCTTGGGATCTCAAAGGGAAAGAGGGCGTTAAGTAATACCACATTTCAAAGGTAATTCGATTGTTTATTCGAAAATGCTATACATTTGACCTATTTAGTGAGTCCTCTGAAATACGAAAAAAAAGAAGAGTAAAATACCTAGTTACGTTGCAATGAAAATATTGAATTATTTTTGATGATAGGTTGAATTACAGAATCCTAAAAAATATCAAAAAAGCTCTCTTATGGAAAAAAATCAGAACTTCCAGATGCAAAGGTGAAAATGTTTTCCACGATATTACTGAATTTGTTGTTGCAATTGAAGAAGTTATAACAACAAAGATCATCGAATTACTTTCAAAACAAGGTATCACACAACTTCCATTCCTGTTCAAGATTTTAGGGGTTGCTGTCATCATGCCCTTCAAATTTATTGGAACCGACCTTATAAAATGCCCCCTACAAACGAAAATTCACATCTTCCTGACTTTTTGATATTACATGGGGGCCGAGATATTAGGTAATACACTGTATATATTCCATTTCATTGTGAAACTACTACGGAATGGTGTCAAGATGCCTAGAATCCAAATCTCGTCCAAGTATTTTAAAAGATGAAGGAATGATTACATCATTCTTTTTTTCTGCTTTTGCATTTTCATGAATATAATTCAAGAGGTCGTATTGAGAGAAAATTCACATTCTCAACATTAATATTTTTTTCCAGTTTAGCCCAAATCGTTAAACTGATGATTTCCTTGGGTATCCTACTGACATATGCTCTACAATTTTATGTCCCTGTTGATGTCATGTGGCCTTGGGTGGCTAATCAAATGAATAATTTGAAACATCCTGTGATTGCTGAAATGATTTTCAGATTTCTCCTAGTATTTCTTACCTGTAAGTATTCAATAAAATTATAGTATATATTTTTTACTGCTTGGACACGGCTGGACCGAATACTGCAGTATTCAGGACACTAAAAGGTTATCCGGGCATTTCGAAGTTTTGGCTCTGTAATTCAAAGAGAAAAATATTTTGAACTATACAGATATACGCTAATTTCACATTGACGTATGGCACTCAGAAAATATTTGCTTAGGTGTATTTTTTCGGTAGATAACCACGCGACGTTGCACGTTCGACATTAAGGTAGAAGTAGTTACGTACGTACTACCTGACTCTAACTCATTCGAAATAATGGATTCTATCTACTATTCATTGTTATTGATTTGAACATTAAGAACTATTTTATTTGTTTTTATACTCATTACACGCGTATTATACAGAGAAGTAAAAGAATAGTTGTTTCTCCAAGAACATAAAGCAGGTATTCATAATTTATTTTGAAATCGCGAAAAAGCAGTGGCGTCGCAATGTTCCTCAAAAATATCCTGCAACGTGTTAGTGGGAATGATTTCAACAAAATTTGTTTGGATTGTATTGTTGCTGATGAAATATGAATGATATTTTTGATTGCAAAACATGCTACCTTAATATAGTCTGAAATTTTTGCTCCAACAAGATTCTACCATTGGAATAATAACACATCATCCTTTTTCAAACCTGTCTTGAACAGAATTGTGCATTTTTATAACGAACCATTTCCTGAATTTGCCAATAAGGCAGAATAGAACTGATTTTAAAGTCTTTTTATCATCCTCTCAAATTTTTGCATTCGATAGTGGATCTTTCTTTATACAAGGCTGTTTGACCTTGAAAAGACATATTTGAGCCGTTAGCGAAATGACGTCTATTTTTGAGTCAGTATTGTGACGTACTATGTAAATCCTGTATTAGTTAGAAACTTCGTGGATCAAACATGAAGTAATAATGATAAGACGTATACTTATGCTCCATTCACTTTTATAAACTATCCCGGTTGGCCATGACTTTCTGACACATTTCACCGTGTATATTTTGATTATGTTAGGTTATAGTCATTTTCCTTTCAGATAACTACACAACGTTGTCTTCTCTACATAGAGGTCGTAGTAATTACGTATTTTTCAAAACGTGAATTAACTTTGGGAAAATAATGAATTTGAGAAAATATTATGTAACTCAATAATAACAATAATTCCAAAGACCTAGCGAATGATCAAGAAACTTGTTACTCTGGAAATATTTCACTTTTATCAACATTGCTAGAAAATTCAGTTATGCTATTTTCTTGTACGAAAATCAAGAATCGAGTATTGAAATTTTACTGAAAAATAATGGATATAGAGTAGTCTGTTACTTTGTGATAGTTCATTCGAAAACAGATAAAAAAGTAAAAAAAAAGTAAAACTTCTAAACGAACAGACAAGCCTATGGAATTCCCTACTTTTCGAAATTCCCATGAAATAAGCATACGGACGACATTCAAATACCTTGTTACAAAATTTGAAATACTCCAGTATGAAAATGTTGGATAGCTTGTGATAAATTATTGATTAAAATTATCAGGGTTACTATCAGAAAAGGCAGCTTTCAATTCTACATAGCATTGACACTTTGTCTCTGCTTCTTCAAAACTACCTTCGGCATTATTAGTTTCCAAGCTTGATGGTTATGTTGAGATTGAGGGTAGAAACTGGCATTGGCATTTGGCAACGTCTCAGAATTATTTTGAAATTTCCGATATTTCACTACTGTCAACCTGCGTCAGTGTCAAGTAAAAAACTTGATAGACCTTAATCATGGCCAACCGGGATAGTTTATAAAAATGAATGGAGTATAGGATACTCTGTTTCTCTGCTACCTGGACATCAGTCTCAGATTCAAGATAGTGGCCTTTCGACCTTTCATCTATAATGATTCTGATTATTTCTTTATTTTCCAGTTGTTCTAGCGGAGACCATTCCGTATCTTCAACTGTTCATCTCTCTAGTTGGAGCAGTAAGCAGCACTGCTCTGGCTCTTTTGTTCCCACCCATCCTGCACCTAGTAATATCTTACAGCCGTGGTGAACTAACGTTCATTCAGATTTTCACTGACATATTTGTACTTTGTGTTGGAATTGTTGGCGCATGCACTGGTACCTACGAAAGTATCCATTCCATTGTTACCACGTTTCAGAATGGAACTGCAACAACATAAATGGATCTTTCTAACGAATACAGAATTTTGAGCTTCAAGACTACGTATTACTTCAAGACTTTGAGTAATTGTTCAAATAGACATAAGAAAAAAAGATTTGATTTGATGGAGTGATCTACTTCACAGTTTTTGACATTCCGACTACGCAGGATGTATTTTGGAACAAATGAATCGACATCAGTTTTTCTCGGAAACGGTTCATGGAAAATTATACATAACTTTTTTTGATTGAGGAGATCAACCTTCATTGTGATATGTAAATTAGTGTAATTAGCCAATTTGGATGTATAGATGAATATAATTAGATAGTTTAGTGGGTTCCGGAAGCTGTGATTTTTAAGTGATAATTAATTCCCTGCATTTGATTCAGATTGCATCGAAAAATGTTGTTGAAATTTTTGATTACATTGCTCCCTATTCTTGCATTAGGGTATAACTTGATAGTTGATATTTGACATTGTTATGATTGTAGATTGTTTTATATATTGAAATTTGTACCTAGAACCGTGAATTTTAATATTAGATATTTACTCAGATGGATTTTTTGAAACGCCAGAAAAAATATAATTTATTCCCAAGGTATGTGTTTATTTCTACCAACTTATACTGCACCTTCTACTATGAAGAAAAATTAAGGGCCGACATGAAGTCGACGGAATCGCATAAATCAGTAATGAAAATTATTTTCATCTTTTTATAATGTTGAAAGGATCCTTATAATCGCAATGCAAATCTATAGATTTCACGATGATACTAGAAAAAAATTCGCTGCGCTGACGTGAGGTCAGGAGCTTTTAACCGCTTGCTCAAATTCGTCACAAAAGCGGTTATCTATTTGAATATTGATCCTACCAAAAGCAGCTTTGGTGGTATTTCGTCCACATAGTCCTCACCAAATTCTGCATCAGGCAGTTTTACGAACAAAAAGATTTTCATGCAGGAACAAGGAACAAACCTAATACAAAATCACTCAATCAGTGTGAATAAATCAATGAATTATGTGGAAATCCTGGGTTCCTATTCTTGAATTGGTAAAGGGAGAAAATAGGCGTGTCGACGCTGTTGTTAAGGAAGCGCGGTTCATTTTTGATGGAACTATAGAGAACGTTCATTCCATCGCATTCAAGAACAGGGTTACTGGACAATTGCTATGGGGATACAGTCTTTACTTACGTTTATGGTTTGGCCACGAAATAGATAAGTAACGTATAAGTATCCTGTGGTCGATGAACGTAGATGTAGCTGAATTCAATGCCTTTATCAGCTCAGGGGCCAATCCATTGAAATAGGGAAAATTCTAGAATTTCAACAGATTCAGATCTCGAAAAAGGGCAGTTTTCAGGTAAATTTTAAGAATTACATCAATTATTTATGAAGAATTCCAAAATGATCGAACATTTTTATAGTGACTCAAGATAAGCTCCATCTAAATTCATTATGCTGATTAGTGGAACCGCACTTCAAGACCTTCGGACTGACTTTCTTAGAGTGAATGGAGTTTATGTACCAAGATGAATAATGATAAGTTTATTTAATCAAAATACCAAATTAAAACTGTAGGTATATGACAAACTATTCTAGGAGAAAAACGAATAACGAAATTTGAGAATAGCATTGAAATGAAGTCAGTTTCAAAATTGAAGTTTTTAACAGAATGGTCACTAAAAGTTTGATTCACTTATTGTATAATTGAGTCCCAGTTTTCACTTCGATCAAACCAGTATTTTTAGAACGAATGAAAAAAATAAACTACCTTATGGGTATTGATATATTCATGTCAATAATACTACGTTGGCTCACATAATCCAATAGTTATTTCTGATTCTTCCGAATGGACTAAATGAGAATATTAACATCATTGATGCCTCGATACTTCTGTTTTGTGTATCTTCACGACAAAGGCTACCTAATGTTTATTCACAAAGTTTGTTTCATATCCATCGTTTTGAATACTCTGATTTCTGGATGGAAAACAATCAACAAGAATAAAATACTCATATTATCACAAATTTAATATATTATGTTTTGATTGTTGTCGTTGCCGATGTAGTTGTTGGATGATAAACGTTATCAATTTCTTTTACGATGTCCATGATCGCCGCAACTGTTCCTGCTATAAGACCAAACATTCCAATGAAAATGATCAAGGAGTCTTTTATTTTCACCCAAATTGAAGAGTTTTCCCACAGGAGTATAATGTGGAAGAAAGCTGGGAATATAACGGTAAGCGAGGTATTACCCAGAGCTCCCGCTAAGGCTACAATTTGTCCTAACATCGGTAGGGTCCATGATAAGATGACTGAAACAAAAAACATAAATAAACTCTATTTTTTTAGTCAGAAAGTAATATTGAGTAACGCAGAACCTCTAAGTGAAAATCATGTAAATCTGGGGCACAAGCACAAGCGCAATCTATATTTGTCAGTCGAAAGCGTATACTCAGAATATTTTTAAATATGGGGTTTAGGGACTCCTGCAGGGGTAGATTCAAAGCACTGGGAGTGCTTACAGTTTACGGTTTGTATCTGTACGAGTGCCTTCGGTACGTTCGTAAAAATAAATAATACGTTCATAAAAATAAATAATACTAATTTCACACATAATACAAGAACAGCCAATACAGCTTATCCACAACATAAGCTATCTCTTACTGAAAAGAATCCATCGTATATGTGCATAAGAATATCCAACGAATTACCTAATGATATGTAAACAAAACAATATTATAGGATATTTAAGACGAAAACTAATAAATTTTGGATTACTATGGAGTTAAGGAGATTGTTTCTTGTAATTCGATATTAATTTGGCACTATTTCATTCTTCAATCTTCTGTAGTATATAACTGTGAAAGTTTGAAAAATTTGAAATGAAGAACATATCTATCTATCTAATCACACAATTCACCAAAACTTCTACACCAAAGAAGCGGTATCCAAGGAGTACGGCTATTGCAGTTTCTAGTGTTTTACCGATCGTCAGACCGCCCTTCTTCTAGAGGTGGGTAGTTCGTGAACGAACTAGTTCAAATTAACTATTCTTTATGAAGAACGAAAAGAACTAGTTCATGAAGTATGTACAGAATAGTTCTCAGCGAACTAGATGAATTTATTCGCTAGACCGGCGCTGGGACCATAACGTCGTGGTCGTAGATCGAAGACATGAGACATACGATCCATTTGATTCGATCACTGTGAACTGTGAACTATTCTAGATATAGTATAGTGGTATCTACGCTGGTATCGTACCAAGTTATTCTGAGTGTAGGCAAGGATCTGAGCTTGAGGACTGATATGATATGTTAGATGAAGTCATAGACAAGATATACTTTATTAGGTTAGATATTTGGAGTAATTCGCGGTTGGGTTGTAGAATGGGCAATGTTTGAGGGTAGTCAGCGCTCATCAGCAAAGCGCCGGCCTATGATAACGAATTATGATTTTATCAGCCGCTGTAAAATATTTTTTGACTATTTCACCCTCGGCTCCCCTCTTTGCAATTTTTCATGGTGATACTTGACGATCATTTTTTGCACGCGTGTTCTGGAAAACTCGTGGTTTCTTTTCGTACAAATGTCTGTAATTTTCTATTTTTGTCTCGAAAATAGTCTCAAACAACTATGTTGGACTCACTGATGACGAATCCGATTTCACAATCAATTCTGTCCAGCTGACTGCCGCCTGGCAAAGGACACAATAACTGTCGAAACAAGCTAGCGACTTGAAACTTTTAGGGAAGGTCGCACACATTAAAATGCGATGGTTAAGCTCGTTAATGAGCCAATTAGGCCAAATGGTTTCGGAGTTATATTCATTTGAATTTTTGGAATTTTTTCTTGATATCTCAGAACTACTTACGTGAGCGATAGAATTGAAACTTGGTAGATAGTTGAATCATACCGACGCGCAACTTGTTTTGTCTGGATCGTATGGTTAGAAAATAAAAATTTTTTTTTCGAAATTTCAGACTCAATATGTATTTCTGGGCATATTGGAAATCGCAATATGTCAAATTTCGTGATTTGTCCGCGGAATCGTAATATTTCCGAGATAACTCAAAAACTACTGATCCATTCATAACAAAACTTGATAACTAGTTGAAACAAGCGGGTGCACAATTCGTGCAAAATTTCGTGAAGATCGCTTGATTGAAAGAGTTCAAAAAATTTTAATTCCAAATTTTGTTGAAAAAAATTCGTGCATATTGCAGAACATTGTATAAAAATCATTATATTTTAGTGAGAAAGAGGTCACGTTACTAAATGTTGAAATGGGCAAATCGATCGATGAATTATCTGGATATCAGTTCTATAAAACAATCCATTGAGAGAAAGTAGAATGGAAGATGTTATTTTTTTTATTGGATTTCATATAATTTTTACTATTGTAATTGTTCAGCCCATTATATTCCACTTCTCATTGAACATTTTCACGTATTCAATATTATATTCAATTATTTATTGAATATTTTCCGTCTTATTTTTTTCATATCTCAGAAATATTCAAAATAAATCGTGCCTTGAAATACCCAGCAATCTCCTGTATCTCATGAAACCTAATAGTATCAATCAGAGCAAAGATTAAAGAGATCTTCAAATCAAAGTTCAGTTCACTTCTGTTTATATAGTTTCATGGCCTTCAAGGAATCACTCCTATTCGACGTTACCGGTATACAGTGTGCGTGAACGATTGTGAACTAAAGAACTAATCAGGTGAACTATTCCCAACAGTGAACGAGAACGATTGAACTAGATCCTATAAGTAAACTAGAACTCCCAACTCTACCTTCTTCGGAAACCTCCGATAAGACTCTAGCTTCTTATGATCTGTTCGATGGAATGCTACAGTATTAAAAACATACAACGCCATCTCCTAGGAAAATCTTGAGAATTCTAACCTTCGAGTGCAGAATACTTTCATTGATGTGCATGATTTTCATCGTATTATCGTTTCAGGTCGCTGTATCTGCGTACTGGAGTTAGTACAGCAACAGTCCCAACCTGGAAACGCTCGATTCATGTGGTTTTCCCACAAGACAGTAGGTACATCAATCAAACCAACAGTTCATGGAGAAACGAGAGTTCCAGTTTAATAATAAACTGAAAAATCACAAGGACAAATATCTGTCGATAAGTCAACAGATATTCCATGTATTTTAGAACATTTTGGGGACCTAATATTTCGAATGGATGTACAATTCCTTAATAGGTAACCCCAAGCAAGATATCTCCATTCGAAAAATATATTTTCCAAATATTTCGGAAAATAAAGATACGAAAGTGTTATCTAGTATCTGGATTGAGTGAATCTTCACACAAAATTTCTTCAAACATCCAAATTTGGACAAGCTCCTGACAATCTATTTGTTAAGGCTTGATTTTCAAGCATCCTCAATAGGAATATTGCATTGATGGCAATTAAGTTTTTTCGATGTTGTCTTAGATGCATAAAAAATATCAGTCAGAACTTACATGTGAATACAATACAAGCCAATCTAAAGAGAAATATTCCGAGTCTAGGATATCTGAAAGGGCCCCATTTTTCTGCCATAAGTGGAAACGTGGCTTCAATAACAACATATATGTTCAAGGTGTAGGATAACATCACTGCCAATCCAACACAGATGACTACAATTTGGGCTGCTCTGAAAAAAATATCTGATTATAAGACCAATTCAACTATCTTTAAGTTAAAACCCCGTAACGGAGGGGATTACAGGGTGTGACTTAATGTGTGATACAAAGGAAGAGGGGAGATTACTGGCATAATTTCAAGAAAAAAATGTCCTTCAAATATGGAACCACAAAATTTCAGCTTACGACAAACAGGTTGGAACAGTTTGGATTTTTTTCAAGTATTTGTCTCATAAGTATCTGCAAATTACTCAATATTTGATAAAATATTATATATAAATAATATACTAACTGATGAAGAAACTGCAACACTCAAAAGGCGCTGAGGGAGTAAATGATTAAAATAATTAATAATTAAAAGGGTTTACAACTTTTTTTTGAATTTGTTAATAATGTGTTTGTCCACCGCGTTTATCTATACACTTCCCAACATGTCTTGGCATTGATGCAAGAAGATGGTCTATTTCTTCTTGAGGGATACTATTCCAAGCTACTTGTACTATATGTCTCAGAGCCGCCAAAGTCCGTGGGGGCTGGAGTAAATTTCCAAGCCTTCGACCCATGATGTCCCTAAAATGGTCTATGGGCGAAAGATCGGGGGATCTGGGGTAGAGCATTATCTTGCTGAAATATTGGATTCTCGAGACGGCTAAGATAAGGGAGATCATATGGCTCCACTATTCCTTCAGGGTAACGCAGCGCTGTCATGTTACCTCGAATACAGACTAAATGTGGTCTACTTGCATGTGCAATAGCAGCCCACACTATAACGCCTACTGTCCGGTGAACATGACGGTCAACATCAAAATGGGGTCGATAATGCTGCAGTCCAAAAGCCTTATATGGCGGTTAACCGTTCGGACAGTTACAGGATGGCCTTGTTCTCCTAACCACTCGTCAGCCAAAGATCGAGTTGTCGCAAATCGGTCTCT
This sequence comes from Myrrha octodecimguttata, assembly GCA_958510865.1. Classification (NCBI taxonomy): domain Eukaryota; kingdom Metazoa; phylum Arthropoda; class Insecta; order Coleoptera; family Coccinellidae; genus Myrrha; species Myrrha octodecimguttata. Next base: position 58,963,907 of record OY294056.1, read on the forward strand.
AATGGCCATAAGTCTTGGACGTCGATTTTGAACTAGTCAAGACAGAACACTGTTTGGTTTATGGTTGGGGGTCTCTGTTGAGAATATACAGGGTGATTTGTCTGATTTCACCGATTTTACTTTTATTGATAACTTTGGTATGGCTTATTCGATTTCAATGAAATTTTCAGCGTAGTACAAAAGTGTTGAACACATTCATTGATTTTAATTTTTTTTTCAAAATAAGCGGTTGTCATTGTGATAAATCCAGATTAATTATGCAGGTTGAAAAACCACCCTGTACATAGCGTTTTCTAAACTACGCTATCTGTTTACGATTATACTATAATAAGTCATTATTTGAGAGTTTCTAATTTTTTTGGCACACTTCTAGTTTTCCGAGAGAATTTTTTCAAAAAATGATAATGTCGAAATTTCGCTCCAATCGATTCTACTTTTATTGATAACTTTGGTATAGCTCATCCAATTTTGATGAAATTTGCAGTGTAGAACAATCTGAATGAGTACATTAAATAATCGCAACAATCTCTCAAAATACAGTGTTGTAATTGTGATAATTTCAGAGTTTCAGATTAATTGTGCAGTTGAAAAAAAAACACCCTGTACATTGCTTTTCCAAAACTTTCTTATCCGTTTCAGATTCTACAATAATATGTCATCATTCAGAGGTCTTTAATTTTTTTGGCACACCTCCGGTTTTCCTAGAAAACATTTTTGAAGAAGAGCATGATCGAAATTTGGCTCACAAGCAGTGAGAGTATTCCGCACTAGGTAGGAAAGCTGTATTGTCCAAGGATGCAAAGCAGTTCTTAAGTTCTAAAATATTCTTTTCAAATTATTTTGTATGAAATCATTCAATTCAGAATATATTTAGAATTTGAAAAGAATATTTTAGAAGTGACGAACAACTTTGCATCCTTGGAATATACAGCTTTCCTACCTAGTTCGGAATACTCTCACTGCTTGTGAGCCAAATTTCGATAATGCTCTTCTTCAAAAATGTTTTCTAGGAAAACCGGAGGTGTGCCAAAAAAAATCAAGAACCTCTGGGTGATAACATATTATCGTAGAATCTGCAACGGATAAGAAAGTTTTGGAAAAACAATGTACAGGGTGTTTTTTTTTTCAACTGCACAATTAATCTGAAACTCTGAAATTATCACAATTACAACACTGTATTTTGAGAGATTGTTGCGATTATTTAATGTACTCATTCAGATTGTTCTACACTGCAAATTTCATCAAAATTGGATGAGCTATACCAAAGTTATCAATAAAAGTAGAATCGATTGGAGCGAAATTTCGAAATTATCATTTTTTGAAAAAATTTTCTCGGAAAACTAGAAGTGTGCCAAAAAAATTAGAAACTCTCAAATAATGACTTATTATAGTATAATCGTAAACAGATAGCTTAGTTTAGGAAACGCTATGTACAGGGTGGTTTTTCAACCTGCATAATTAATCTGGATTTATCACAATGACAACCGCTTATTTTGAAAAAAAAATTAAAATCAATGAATGTGTTCAACACTTTTGTACTACGCTGAAAATTTCATTGAAATCGAATAAGCCATACCAAAGTTATCAATAAAAGTAAAATCGGTCGAATCAGACAAATCACCCTGTATATTCTCAACAGAGGCCTCCAACCATGAACCAAACAGTGTTCTGTCTTGACTAGTGTTAACTTATCCCAAAATCTGACGGTCTCCTCCGGAATCACCCTGTATATGTGTATTCTGTGATATCTTCTCTTTGGACTGATGGTTGGTTGCATCTGTTTGGTCTCGGCCATTATGCGAGCATTCGTATTTATGAGTGTCTAATGTTTGCGAATAAATGATCGCGCGACAGAAAATCGCACGTGCGCGCCTAGTCTAATGAAGTTGATGGTGAAAAGAATTTGAAGATATCGATACATACACGCCGTTCTCGAAGTTGAGGGTAACACTTCCTTTGCATTCTTTTCCATACTTCAAATAAGAGAGAACTCCAATCAATATCGTCAATAATACTTCGATTGTTGTTGCAACATTGAGTACACCGAAAAAAGAAGACACTTTTTCTGGATGTTTACTTTCGATGTAAATCGGTAGAACCTGAAAAACAACGAAAATGAAGCCTCGAAAATATACAGGTGATTTACTGGGATACGTACTGTATACGTTCATGGAAATCTAATCTTTATTTTGTGCTTAAATTTCGGCAATTAATCATCTCACTGAAATATTTTCAGTTCTCTGCAATTTCAGAATTTACTGGAGACAGCCTAATACATCCTAATCTCGAATAGTACACCTTATACAGGGTGATTCCGAAGGAGACCGTCAGATTTTGGCATAAGTTTACACTAGTCAAGACAGTCTCGAAACAATGTTTGGTTTATGGTTGGGGGTCTCTATTGAGAATATACATGGTGATTTGTCCGATTCGACCGATTTTACTTTTATTGATAACTTTGGTATGGCTTATTCGATTTTAGAGAAATTTTCAGCGAAGTACAATATTGATGAGGACATACATTTATTCCAATTCTTTTTTCAAAATAAGTGGTTGTTATTGTGATAATTCCAGGTTAATTGAGCAGGTTGAAAAAACACCCTGTACATCGCATTTCCAAAACTACGCTATCTGTTTACGATTCTACTATAATAAGTCATTATTTGAGAGTTCCTAATTTTTTTGGCACACCTCTAGTTTTCCGAGAAAATTTTTTCAAAAAATGACAATGATAAATGATGTCGAAATTTCGCTCAAATCGATTCTACTTTTATTGATAACTTTGGTATGACTCATCCAATTTTGATGAAATTTGCGGTGTAGAACAATCTGAATGAGTATATTAAATAATCGCAACAATCTCTCAAAATACCATGTGGTAATTGTGGTCATTTCAGAATTTCAGATTAATTGTGCAGTTGAAAAAAAAACACCCTGACCATTGCATTTTCAAAAGTTTTTTATTCGTTTCAGATTCATCATTCAGAGGTTTTTAATTTCTTCGGCACACCTCCGGTTTTCCAAGAAAACATTTTTGAAGAATAGCATGATCGAAATTAGGCTCACAAGCAGTGAAAGTATTCCGCACTAGTTAGAAAAGCTGTATTGTCCAAGGATGCAAAGCAGTTCTTAAGTTCTAAAATATTCTTTTCAAATTCCAAATTCATATTTAATTGCTAATATTTTGTATGAAATCATTCAATTCAGAATATATTTAGAATTTGAGAAGAATATTTTAGAAGTGACGAACAACTTTGCATGGAATATACAGCTTTCCTACCTTGTTCGGAATACTCTCACTGCTTGTGAGCCAAATTTCGATAATGCTCTTCTTCAAAAATGCTTTCTAGAAAAAACCGGAGCTGTGCCAAATAAATCGAAAACCTCTGAGTGATGACATATTATTGTAGAATCTGCAACGACAAAGAAAATTTTGGAAAAGCAATGTACAGGGTGTTTTTTTTTCAACTGCACAATTAATCTGAAACTCTGGAATTATCACAATTACAACACTGCATTTTGAGAGATTGTTGCGATTAGTCAATGTACTCATACAGATTGTTCTACACTGCAAATTTCATCAAAATTGTATGAGCCATACCAAAGTTATCAATAAAAGTAGAATCGATTGGAGCGAAATTTCGACATTATCATTTTTTGAAAAAATTTTCTCGGAAAAGTAGAAGTGTGCCAAAAAAATTAGAAACTCTCAAATAATGACTTATTTCAGTACAATCGTGAACAGATCGCGTAGTTTAGAAAACCCTTCGTACAGGGTGTTTTTTCAACCTGCACAATTAATCTGGATTTATCACAATAACAACCGCTTATTTTGAGAAAGAATTGAAATCAATGAATGTGTTCAACACTATTGTACTACGTTGAAAATTTCATTGAAATCGAACAAGTCATACCAAAGTTATCAATAAAAGTAAAATCGGTCGAATCGGACAAATCACCCTGTATATTCTCAACAGAGACTGTCTTGACTAGTGTTAACTTATCCCAAAATCTGACGGTCTCCTCCGGAATCACCCTGTATATTATTGCTGCATGAGATTGTTTTGCAACATTTATAACAATATGACAGGGCATCAACTTGCAGGGCCGTATCTAAGGCGTTGTAAAGTTGGCACTTGCCACGGGCGCAAGCTCCGCAGAGGCGTCAAAAAATATCGAAAGCTAAAAGAATAACAGCGCCAGGTGAAATAATTCGTAAGATCACAACTCGGTTTTCATGTATACGCCTCGCAACAAGTGATGCCGAGGATTCTTGAAACATAAATATGTTTCAGTGTGCCGCAATTCAGGTCATAAAATAATGAACAATGTCGCGCGTCGGCATGTATGCTTACTCCTATTTGCACGAGTTTTTTTGCGCTTCATCAAGCTTTTCGGTATCTCTTCGACAAACGGTGCCATCTATTTTGGTGTGAAGTGTGCGGTTTCTTTGATATTCCATAAATTGATTTTAGTTTCAATTCACCACCACAAATCAGAATTTCGAACCCTAAGAAGAGGATATCATATATAAATGCGAGACATAATGAATATTCCCACATTTCTATTCTGGCGAAAAAAGTATATTACAAACTACGTTGACTGCTTAGTGTGTTTTCGAGTTTCTAGCCATACATCTAATTTATTGTTTCATATATATTTTGACTTCCATAAAAAGAAATTGTGGTATTTCAGGTATGAAATCTGTATTTCTATGGTTTCAATAAAGTGAATATCTATAATATTGTGTGTTATTTCAAAACATTAACGAAAATAGGAATTGGTTTCACGGACAAGAAAAAGCTCCAGTAATAATAAATAACATAATCACAAGGACGAATATCCGTCGATAAATCAACAAATATTTCCCCTTGATCAGAGCTAATCATCCAATCAACCAAAACACCTACACCGAAGAAGCGGATCCAAGGAGAATGACTACAGCTGTTTCACAATTGTTATTGATCGTCAGATCATCTTACCTTGGCATCCAAGGTTAAGTTATGTAGTAATCAAAACTCAAGATTTTCAGACTGGAACCGATATTTTTGAACTATCAGTCAATTCTTCGTGAAAAAAGGGTGGAGGAAGGATACTTAATCAAACGAAACTGAAATGAAAACTTTCCAAGTTATCAAGGAAAAACTCGAATTATGAGGGAACAGCAATTTCGTGATTCGAGTAGTTTGTTATTCCGAAAATCACAGAGAAGGAAACTTAAATTCGATGTATTAATTGAGACATTTGATAAACTGTAATGAAATATTGTCAGTTGGAGTTGCTGAAAATTATTAATGAGGTTTTCCTGGATAACCCGATGATTTCATTTAAGGTGTATGGTTCGCTTAAGTAACCCCCCCTGTTTTTGCGCGCATGTTCTTGAGAACAGCGTTCTATCGGTTTGTCCAAATGTCTGTATTTTTCGAATTTTTTTCCCGATAATGGTCTCAAATGACTAGATTGGACTCACTGATGACGACCCCGTTGTCAAAATAGATTCGGTCCGGACTACACGATAACTGCGGAAAGAAGCAAGCTATCGACTTGAAACATTCGGATTTGGTCGCGAACTGGAATGCAGCGGTTGAGTTCGTTAACGAGACAAATCGTTCGAATGGTTTCGGGAGTTATGGTCATTTGAAATTTTGAGATTAATCTCCATATACTTCAGAAACTACTCACGCGATTGCATTGTAACTTGACAGTTAGTTGAAGCATAACAACACACAACTTTTCACAAAATTTCGTTGAGATCACACTGTCAATAAATTTTGAATGCTCATTGAATCCGGATAAAACATCTGCTCATACCTTGAAAATCATATTTTACAGCAGTGTGTCAAATTTCATTTTGATACAACTGAATAAATACAATTTCGTGGACTTTTTCCTGATATGGTTGTTTTTTCCGGAATAACTGAGAATACTGATCAAATTGGAATGAAATTTGACAGCTAGTTTGTTAATGCTGATAGGCAACTCTGCAAATTTTCGTAACGATCGTGTCATTACAACAATTTGAAAAAATGTTCTTTTTTTTTCAAATATTCAATATTCTGTGATCTTTTGGTCACATCTTCATGATATTCTCTATCTACCTCTGCATTGTCATTTTTCGATAAAATACTGGATACGATCTAATCTGTATTTTTGGAAATCTTGAAAAAATAAAATTTTGAATGGGTTTATCTGCGAAATCATTGGGTGGATTTTACCCATTCACGAATTCGACCTTCGTGATTAAGGTTCGAAACTGCTCTACAAATTTCGTGTTTCTAAGTTGTTCCTTTCGGAAGTTATTGTGTTTGACTAATAGGTCATCACGGTTAATCACCCTGTATATCGTCAGATGTGATACCCATTGATAGGAGTATCACATTTTCGAAAAAATTGTTGACTGAAATGAGGATACCTCGAATCTTACAAAAATGCCGTAATTTAAGAGACTTGCTGTCGCAATGGTGAATTATAAAATGAAAATTTACAGCAACATAAATCATCTCATGCTTATTGTGGGCTTGAAATGAATCGACTTACAACTTGTATGGCTGTAAACGCCAAGATTCCTATACTCATGAACATAGGTAGTTGGGCCATGTCTCCGATCCATTCGAAAGACTTTTCTTCAGGGAGATCTGTAGTTGTCAGATATATCGTGATGAGGATTCCCGTTAATATCAGACAATTAGCAACCATTGACAGATACCCAACTAATTTCAAGTTTCCCAATAAACTCGAAAATATAACAATTGGTAGAAATCCTATTAGAATCCACATTTGAATGCTCAGGTCTGTATAATCCCAGTACTCAGCTACCTGAAATAAAATGTATATGTACAGGGTGATTCATTAAGGTTGGCCACCGGCCGTATCTCGGAAACCGTTTATCCTATGACTTCCGGAAAAAAAATCTAATGACAAACTCGGCCCCTAGAAAATGACTAAAAATATTTTCAAGTTCGTAGTTCCCCACTAGAGGGCGCAATCTATCACTTGTAAAATATAATCTAATTTTTTACGAAATATTCTCCAGCTAACAGTGGTAAAGAATAATAAAATAAGAATCTACTCTTTCTATTCAACAACTTTTGTTTCAGTAATTTTTCTATATTTCCTATTTTTTAGTGATGGGATGGATAAACTTTTCTTCACGAAAAAAACATTCTCACTCCTGTATGGTTGAACCGATTTTCACGTAATTAGATTTCATTCGAAGGCCATCGAAAGCAGATCACAGAAACATATGACAACAATATACCGGGTGATCCAATTAAAAACTACAGACTGTTTTATGTCACTTCGCCCTATTTGTGCGTTTTACTGGAAAATTTCAAATGTAAGTCATAGGATAAACGGTTTCCGAGATACGGCCGGTGGCCACCCTTAATGAATCACTCTGTATATGTCAATGGTCCGAGAACCCCAGCATAACGAATTCGATTTGAATTTTCCCATCCTGAGAGGTGGAAAATTTTTTAACCATTTTGCCGGGTCCAGATAAGTATAATCCGAACAGCGAATGCAATAAAACACAGAGAGTTGTAGGGTTCGAAGCAGCGCTCTTTTTGCTCCGTGGGGACTCGTTTTCAACTAGAACGCATCATTCGAATTTATTATTCGAGGCTGAGCTCGAGTGCCGTCCAGACAATTTGCCGAATCGTTTCTCAAACCCGGCTTTAAGTGAGTGTTGGCCTTAACCAGAGACAGCAAAATTCTCCATGCTGATAATTTCTCTTGAAACACAGATTACAACGAAATCAAGTTCGTAATCTCTCCAGAGTAGCAAACTGTCATTCCAGGATGACAAAAATTCACTCGGCAATGCACAAGGTTCAACATTTACAAGGTTCAACATTTTGAGTGACGTGAAAGTGGCAATGAATATTCATCAAGGTGACAAATTGGCCAAATTGCCACTAGTTCGCGGCCGCTAGATAGGGAGGGCTCCTTTGGGCTAGCGTAACTATCCCGGTTGGCCATGACATTCTGACACATTTCACCGTGTATACTTTGAAAATCTTAGGTTATAGTTATTTTCCTAACAGATAACTGCGCAACGTTGTCCCCTCTACATAGAAGTCGTAGTAATTTCGTATTCTTTAAAATGTGAATTCACTTTGGAAAAATAAAGAATTTGAGAAAATATTATGTGAATTCAATAATTTCAAAGGCCCGACGAATGTTGAAGAAACTTTTTCCTCTGTTGATACCTAGAAATATTTCAATTATATGAACATGGTTGGAAGATTCAGTTATGCTATTTTCTTGTACAGAAATCAAGAAAGTTTTTCAAAATAAACTCTTCAATCAGTGTCTTTTTGGGTGCACCAAGAGAAGGAAATTCTTTGTCGTCTCTTTCACTGAAAATCTTCCTTATTGTGACGATGTGCAACTACAAAATTAATATCTATTCATATAAAATATAATTCCTTGGCTTTCACTCCTATACGTCGAAAACGTTGGATAGCTTGTGATAAGTTATTGATTCCAAATTATCAGGGTTACTATCAGAAAAACCAGATTTCAATTCTACACAGCACTTATTCCTGATACTTTGTCTCTGCTTCTGCAAAACTACCTTCGGCACTTTTAGTTTTCAAGCATGATGATTATGTTGAGATGGATAATAGAAATTGGCATTGTAATTTGGCAACGTCTCTGAGAATTATTTTGACAATGCCGATATGTCAGGAGTGCCAACCTGCGTCAGTTTCAAGTAAAAACTTGATAGAACTAAATCATGGCTTACCGGGATAGTTTATAAAAGTGAATGGAGTATATTATTCATTATTGGTGAAATTACACGCAGTAAATTATTCCGTAATCTTCAGAAATGACATATTATCACGCCGGTATAAATCTTTCACCATTTTATTTACCGGACTTGGTAGAGTCAATTTCTAGTAAAATAAAATTGCATGCCATAAAAAACTAGGAAATCAGCAACAACAATAGAAACAATGAAAGAGTCGGACTATTAAATCTAAATTCTCATGAACTTGTGATTTTTAAATCGGACGCCAAGATTAGATTGGACTATTTTCTTTGGAGCTAGATCTACTGTATCCAGACAACTTTATAATATGAAATAAAATCGGAGTCGCCTATGAGATGAAAACAAAAGGATATCCCCTCCTACTCTATAACAAATTCTGCAGAAACTTTGTTCAAACATAAATGCATAAATAAAATACGATATGATAGAAAGTAGGTACTTCAATATACTACACACCCTTTTCATACTGTCTGCAAAAAATACTGTATAAATGCAGAGCACACCAGTTTGTGTTACTATCAGTACGAAATTACTGAAGATTTTCATGCACCTCTTCATTTTTCGTACTTTTTCTGGTCCGTACTCGAAAACACCTTGACCAGTTTCAGCAAAGTCTGGTTTTCTACCTATGCGTTTCTCTACTTCTTTTCCACACTGTAGCTGAAAAATAAATAGTTACAGATATTTCAAAATGGTAGTGTTTATGGTCCTGAAGGCCTAGCTTAAACACAAAAACTATATTTGACAAGCGATTCAGAGCTCAATTTCCCAGACGGAATTCGTGAATAAGTGAATAAAATTTTGAATGGGTATATCTACGGAATCATTGGGCAGATTTTACCCATTGACGAATTCGGCCCTCGTAATTAAGCCCCAAACCTACTCTACTAATATCGAGTTTCTAAGTCGTTTCTTCCAGAAGTTAAAACATCGATATTTGTAGAGTAGGTTTGGACCTTAATCAGGAAGGCCGAATTCGTGAATGGTTCAAATCCACACAATGATTCCGCAGATATACCCAGCTGAAATTTTATTTTCCCAATATTTTCCAAAATTCAGATTGGATCGAATTGAAATCCAGTAATTTATCGAGTAATTTATCATACAGATTTAAATGATCAGAAGATCACAGAATATTGAATATTTGAAAAAAAAAATTGTTCTAATGATACGATCATCACGAAATTCCGTACAAAGTTGTCCATGAGCATTTTCGAACTAGTTCCCAAGTTTCATAGTGATTGAATCAGTATTTTTTGAGTTGTACCGAAAAAAACAACGATATCGAGAAAAAAACCACGAAATTCGACATATTTTTGGGAGCATGTTCTGGGGAACAGCGTGCTATCGTTTTGTCCAAATGTCTATAATTTTTGAATTTTGAGCCGAAAATGGTCTCAAACGACTAGGTTGAACTGCACCTGAAACTTTCAGGGTAGGTTGCATTTCAAAATGCGACGGTTAAGTTCGTTAATGAGGAAAAACAGTTTCGCAGTGAGGGCCTATTGAAGTTTTGAGATTATTTCCTTGATATTTCGAGAACTACTGGAACGATTGAGTCGGAACCTGGCAGTTAGTTGGACCATAACGACGCGCAACTTTTCGCAGAAATTTATTGAGATCATACTGTCAGTAAATTTAAGGGGGATTTTTTTTTTTCAGAATTCATCATATATGCGGGAAAAATTCGGCGCAAACTTTGAGCTTCATATTTCACAGCAGTATACCAAATTTCACTTTGATACGATCATAATTTCTGGAGATATTTGAGAGGAATATGTCAAATTTAGTAGTTTTTTCCTCGGTATCAATTTTTTGCGCGCATGTTCTAGGAAATAGCGAGTCTGTAATTTTCGATCTTTGAGCCGAAAATGATCCAAATATATTTGGTTGAACACCCTGAAGGAGAATCCGTGGTCGAATTCAAAACTGTCCGTCTGTCCATCTGTATGTGCTCTAACTTTCGAAGGAGAGGACCTAGTGACTCGAAATTGTCAGATTAGGTTTGAAGTCTTAATATCTCTGTGAAGTTCTTCAAAATTCGAAAATTGCAGACATCGTGAAGAAATGATAACGTGCTGTTCCATAGAACAAGCGAGTAAAAAATCAACTCACATAAAACTTTTAGGTTTATACTATGCCATTTCGCATTTCTTACTACTGAATTCCGTATGCCCATAAAAATACTTCATATTTGCCCATTTTAACATTTTTCCTAGACCAGTATTATCAACTGAGATAGCTATGGAGTAAAATATACACAATCACCACGTAGTAGGATTAACTTCCGTTATCTTCAGCACTCACCAGCATATGCTGACAGTGTAACGTCACAATTCCCAAAATTATCAGAATCGGGGGCCCTAATATCATTCCAGCGTTTTTGAAAGCGAATCCTAAGGCAAAGATTCCTGATCCTATACAACATTTCAAATGGTTCATAATACCTGAAGCAAAACTGAAACAGCATTATCAGTTAAATTAAAATTATTTCGGTCGAACTCACCTGCTAGGAGGTTTCTTTTTCAAGCCTGTCCTGAAATTAAATGAAATTGATTTCGGCAATTCTGCTTAACAAATCATTATCAAAGCAACAATCAAATCCTCGTTGTATGAATACGCGAAATGATTACCTTTCATCTTTTTCTGGTTCAGGGGCGGGAGCTTCCTCCATTATCAATTTACTCAATGTATTTGGGTGACTGAAATCCTAGTTTTTCATTTAATGTACCTATCTTTCGATCGATATGTCCATTAAATCCCCAAATGGTTTACATTCCAAAATATCTGTCAAATGTCGATAAAGTGAAATATTCTGTCAAGATTCATAGAATATATCAGGTGACGACGCTTTCCTACTATTATTATTATTCAACATAATCACAAGGACGAATATCCGTCGATATATCAACAAACATTCCCCCTTGATCAGAGCTAATCATCCAATCAACCAAAACACCTACACCGAAGAAGCGGATCCAAGTAGAAAGACTACAGCTGTTTCACAATTGTTATTGATCGTCAGGTCAACTTAACTTGGATAAACCGCAGAGAGTTCTCTCGATACTTGTTGCCTTTCAGAAGGACCACTGCAGTATACAACATACAGCGCGCCATCTGTCATCCACATGAACCGAGCGTTTCCAATGTCGTGAAGGTTTTTTGTAAAGCTGCAATATCGCGGTTACAGCGACCTGATGCGACAAAAGGATGAACGTCATACACATCGATCAAAGTATTCTGCACTCGAAGGTGAGACTCGCAAGATGCTCCTGACAGATGGCGCGCTGTATGTTGTATACTGCAGTGGTCCTTCTGAAAGGCAACAAGTATCGAGAGAACTCTCTGCGGTTTATCCAAGCTAAGGTGACCTGACGATCAATAACAATTGTGAAACAGCTGTAGTCATTCTACTTGGATCCGCTTCTTCGGTGTAGGTGTTTTGGTTGATTGGATGGTTAGCTCTGATCAAGGGGGAATGTTTGTTGATTTATCGACGGATATTCGTCCTTGTGATTGACTTCAATTCGATCTGATCTGTATTTTTGGAAATATTGGAAAAATAAAATTTTGAATGGGTATATCTACGGAATCATTGGGCGGATTTTACCCATTCACGAATTCGACCTTCGTAATTAAGCCCCAAACCTACACTACAAATGTCGAGTTTCAGTCGTTTCTTTCGGAAGTTATTGTGTTTACGGTCAGCCTGCGTAAACAGAATAACTTTCGGAAGAAACAACTTAGAAACTCGATATTTGTAGAGAAGGTTTGGACCTTATTTACGAAGGCCGAATTCGTGAATGGGTAAAATCCACCCAATGATTCCGTAGATATACCCAATCAAAATTTTATTTTTCCAATATTTCCAAAAGTACAAATCAGATCGAATTGAAGTTCAGTATTTAATCGAAAAATAACAGTTCGAAGTTTCATACAGAATTTAATGAGGATGATATGATAAGAAAATCATAGAAATTTTTTTTTTCAAATTGTTCTGATGACACGATTATCACGAAATTTCGCATAAAGTTGTCTTTCAGCATCTCAAAACTAGCTGTGAAGTTTTATCAGGACTGAATCAGTGTTTCTCGAGGTATACCGAAAAAATCAACGATATCGAGAAGAAAACCTTGAAATTTGACATATTTTTTTCCGATGTCTCCAAAACTTATGATCGTATCGAACTGAAATTTGGTACACTGCTGTGAAATATAAAGCTCGAAGTGTAAGTGGAATTTTTTTTCGGATATGATGAATGGTTTCCAAAAAAAAATTTTTTGGAAAAAAATTTCTAAAAAAATTTTTTTTTAAATTTACTGACCATATGATCCTGACGAAATTTGACTCAAAGTTGCGCGTCGTTATACTCCACCTAACTGCCAAGTTTGAATTCAATCGCTCAAGTAATAAAGTCTGAAATAAAAAATAAATAACTTCAAAATTTCAAGTGCCTATAACTCCGAAACTATTCGACCGATTTGGACCATTGTCGAACTTAACCGCGGCATTCTGATGCGCAACCTATCCTGAAAGTTTCAAGTTGCTAGCTTGCTTCTGTCGACAGTTATCGTGTCTACGGCCGGCCGGCCAGCCGGACAGAATCGATTTTGACACCGGATTCGTCATCAGTGAGTCCAACCTAGTCGATTGAGACCTTTTTCGGCTCAATCATCCAAAATTACAGACATTTGGACAAAACGGTAGCACGCTGTTCCCCTACATGCGCGCAAAAATTCGATTTTTTCCAATACAATTCTCACGAAATTTTGCATAAAATCGAGTGTCTATATTTCACAATTAGTCATGATGTTTCAATCCGAACGCGTCCGTATTTCTTGATACTGAGGAAAGAAACTCAATCTTTCAAACTAACACCAATACGTAAAACAAAATTCAAGACTTTCCGCTAATATCAAATGTGTTGATGTGATTTCTAATAGGACTCAACTTTGTTCTGAAAAATATTAATGAAATGAAAAAAAACTCAACCTTCCTGTGCAATTGATCTAATAAAATTTTTTCCGCAGTGCAGATATCCGATTCACTTGATTCACTAAGTATCCACCACACAAACTAAAAAAAACTGAAGTTATTTTTAATAACATTTCTGTAACAATCAAATATATCGTCATCAGGTTGAATTCGAATGAATGATTCTAGATTATAAATATCGTTCGTAATCGTTGTCAGATACACTCAACCAAGAGGGTGTCAAATCCGAAAGTCTGTTTGATGTAAAGACGTAAAATTCAAACAAGTAGTTTGCCGACAACCAGATGTTGATACATGCGGAATATTTTTGTCTACGCTATATCCCTTCTCTTAGGTCACGACCCGGCACAGACCCCATTCAGAACAGGTAGATAGATCATCGGCTACTAACTTTAGTCTAAGGCTCCAACCCTCAGTATTAGATTCTCGACAATCGACAATTGATGAGATTTGCGGTTTATTATTGACTTTTTTGCATATTCTATCCTCCAATTTGATTTATCATATAACTGCTCATTATTTTTATTATTATATTTATATTCAAGCTTATTTCAAACTGTCAGTACGAAAGATATTGGATTTCGATTGAAACCAGTAACGGATATCCACATGTTGACGATAATAGGTCTCTTGCATGTAACACGAATTATCATATTTGCATGTTTTTCTCATTCTATATCGATACAAAATCATAATGTATGATATCTCACACTCCAACAATTCGCGAATTTCGAATAATTCGGTATTAAAAATCGTCAAATCGGGACGCAAAACCAAAGTGGGTGAAACGCGGTAGTTCGCCTCCTACGTCACTCGTTATTCCACGATGCCCCGATCGATACAGCTCGACGCTGTCTATTGGCTTGCTAGACAGAAAAGTGTACGAGAAAAGGGAGAGAGTCGATATATCCCCATACGTCACGGAAACCGCGAAGCTTCGTCCGTTTAAACAACCGATATGCGGAGCCAAATTTAAAAGGGCATTTTCTCGTTAACCATTTAAATTTTTGATGGTGGATAAAGTTTTTCAGTGTTCTTATGGATAGAATATTTGATTCCAATGATAAAAAAAATGCATGCAAGAGACCTATTGTACTACGCAAACCGAAATTCATGGAAACCTCCGATCAACCGAATTTTTTGGAAATCTGCATTATTTTAAATTACGCTACTTAATTCACTTTCTGCATGTTAAAGTGTTATTCAATTATAAAAGAGTATTTATTGAGATTTCAATGCTTCGAATGAATTGTTTCATGGAATTGGTTTTTGTGTTCTGAAAAACCAATGATTTATTAATAAAATAAAAGTTTTATTTAAGATATGAATGAGCTCCATGAAGAAACTTATTCTTGAATCCCGTAATCCGCAGGGTGATTTCTATAAATAATAATTTGATCCGATTTTCAGTAGTTATGTTTAAGATAATGGGAGAGAAAACCCAAAAATATTTAATCCGAACTACTTACTATTATGAAATTGTCAAGAACATGGATGGGGCATTTACAAATTGTGTTTATAAAATAATAACGCATCCATTAAAAAGTTCTCGATTTGTGTTGATAATTTGGTAATCAATATTTTCATCTACTTTTAGATGTATGATTCTGGATGAAAAGTTAAGCGATTATTCCATTGAATTCCAATCTTAGAACCGAATGCGATGATGCCATTTTCGACATTATTGGAAATTTGCAGCGTTTTTCTTAATAACTCAGGAACCACTGGTCGGAAATCATCCGGGTGAAATTATTTTGGTTTAGTTTTGAAACAGTAATCAACGTTAAGAGTTTCATGAAAATTCGGTGGTAAGTTTTCGAGAAATAAATTCTTTTTCCCCAACCCCCCATTTTGAGCCCTTAGGGTATACCGATCCTGCTGAAAAGCTTGGAGGATCAATCCCGAGCGACACAGGATTTTCCTACAAAGTTTCACTGATTTCGGTTCAGTACTTCCTGAGAAAAGTCCCAGACAACGGACGGCGGACGGCAGACGGCGGACGGACGGATTTTTTTTTATTAGTTCTTTCAAATCTACATACTCCAAAACTCAAACTCAGAAATTTTCAGGGGTAGTTAAAAATTTTTTTTTGTTGGTCGATCACTAAGGTTTATTATTTGATTTTATCAAATAATAAACCAATATATAAATACGAGAGATCATGAATTTTCTCACATTTCTATTCTGGCGAAAACAGTAAATTTCAAACTACGTTTACTGCTTCGTGTGTTTTCGAGTTTCTAGCCATAAATCTAATTTTTTGTTTCATCTATATTTTGATTTTCATAAAAAGAAATTGTGGTATTTCAGGTATGAAATCTGTATTTCAACTGTTTCAAATGAATTTAAGTGAATATCTATAATATTGTGTATTATTTCGAAACATTAACGAAAATATATGACCAAAATTATGAAGAAAAAAAATACTATCAGAAAATATAATTGATTGAAACAATCTACGCAAATGGGGGGTGCTGTCTAATATTTTGCCACAGGCGCCGTAGTACCTAGATACGGTCCTGCTAGTGTACGAAGATTTTTTCATCAAGCATCGATTAAAACAATTCGAAATTAAATAACAAAATTAAAAATTAATCAGGTTATTTCAAGTTAAGTTCGAAAAATTTCGGCGTTATCCTTTCGCCCTAGGAAACTTTCAATACACTCGAATAATCAACACGTGTATATCCAAGGTTACATACGTAAACTTTCCACTCATATTAATAGAACCACACTTCTTCCTTATTTTGAGTTTTGTATCTATGATTTTTACGTATCTAGGATTCTTTTTGTTTAACCTGGTTGATAACTAACCTTTCTCTCGATATTTTCATCATTTTCAAGGAGGTAGAAAGAACGTGAGCACAGTGAAATTGGCACAGTTATTGTTAATTCGGCTCGATACTGAGCAAAAACAGCTTGGCCGTATGACCGATATTATTAATGCGTCCAAACAGTTTCACTCTCAACAGTGACCTAACTAACTATTCATTCTTAATGTTGAGTTATTCGATAATGTTCAATCAACGGATAAACACCTTATTGCGATTGAATTGTTAAATTAATCGAAATGACCAGATTACAGAATACGATTCACAATCCTCATTTGCCGAAAGTTTCTCTTTTCATGCGGTGGAACTAAATGAAATAATTCATTTCATGAAAATACCAATGAATGAAGTTATACTCTAGGACTGAGAGAAAAGGTTTTCATTTGAGGTATCGTTATTTGACTTCTTATTTGATAAAATCAGATAATAAATCTTAGTGATTGACCAAAAAAATACTTCCCTGAAAATTCCACAGTGTACATTTCGAAGTATGTAGATTTGAATGAACTAATAAAAAAAAACTAGAAAAGCACTGAAGTGGGGTCAGGAGCTTTAACGCGCTTGTTCTTTTGCCAAAGCGGTCATCTATACAAGTAATGAAAGTCGCCAAATGCTCAGGAAATTCTGCATGAACCTCAAGCTATCATTTTCGATCGAGTACAGATTGCAATTCGATCCAAAATTTTGAATGGGTATAACTATCTAAAGAATAATTGGCGAATTCAACCCATTCAAGCATTCGACCTTCTTGATCAAACTGAAAACGTACTCTACGAATATATTTCCTATGTCGATTCTTCCTAAAGTTAATGTGTTTACGGCCGGCCTAACCACTGATAGTGCACAAAATAACTTCCGGAAGAATCTACTCAGTAGCTTGATAATTGTAGAGTGAGTTTGGAGTATATAATTACGAATGCCGAATTGGCGAATTAGTGAAAACTATCGAATGATTCCGCAGATATACCCTTTCAAAATCTTAGATTCCCGATATTTCCAAAAACATAGATCGAATCGCCCTTCAATGAAAAACGCCAGCAATAGGGTCTACAGAACAATGAGCGAAAAAAAAATTAATGAGTGTTAAATGGAGACAATTATTTTGCTCATCGTTCTGTAGAGCCCACTTGGCTGGAACTTCAAGGTAGCATTTTTCATTGAAGGGCGATTCGATCTATGTTTTTGCAAATATCTGGAAACTGAAATTTGAAAGGTTATATCTGCGGTATCATTCGATAGTTTTTACTAATTCGCCAATTCGGCATTCGTAATTAAACTCCGAACTTACTCTACAATTATCAAGCTACTGAGTAGATTCTCCAGGAAGTTATTTTGTTCGCTATCAGTGGTTAGGACGACCGTGAACACATTAACTTTAGGAGGAATCGACATAGGGAGTATGTTTGTATAGTACGTTTTCAATTTAATTAAAAAGGTCGAATGCTTAAATGGGTTGAATTCGTCAATTATTCTTTAGATATTCATACCCATTCAAAATTTTATATCGAATTGCAATATAATACTTGGAAATTATAGCTTGAGGTTCAAGCAGAATTTCGTGAGGACCATATAAGAAAAAATCTGCGTTTGGTAGGGTCAATACTTGTATAGATGACCGCTTTGGCAGCTGAACAAGCGAGCAAAAGCTCCTGACCTCACGTCAGTGCTTTTCTAGGTTTTTAATCCATGAAGACCATGTTTGACCCAAAACTTGAAAATCACAGACACTGGGCAAAACGATAACTCTTCTGTTCCCTAGAACAAGCGCGAAATGAAAGAAAATAACTTTTTGCTCAATATGTTTCATTAAATAATATGAATATCTGATCGAGTTGAAAAGTTGTTATTTATTGACTTCAATATCTCCCGAGACGAATATCCGATCAAGCTGAAATCTGAAACAGTGTTGTTAAGTAGTGACGATTCTGATGAACTGTTTAAGCCCTAATACGGGAAAGTACCGATTAAACCTCCAGGGAATCACCTCAAGAAGCATAGAGTGTGAACAGACGCCGCTGTCCCGCATAATGTGACTGTAGGATACAGTAAATGCTTCGACTATTCACCAGTAGATGCCATGAACTGTCGATGCAGAGGAATATTCTATATATCTTATTATTCGGAAAATTCCAAGAATACATGTCTGTTTAGATTGAAACCGAGTCTTCGAGTTTTCGCTGCCGATTATATTAAAACTTTTTGAGGCAGCTGCAACTTAGCATCTGGTGAAACTACAATGTAGTGAAACGCGTCATATGTTTATAATAAACTAGAAATCAGCCACACTTGTGTCTTTTAATTGAATGATAGAGCTTTTGGAATTTGAAATCTATCAAGAAATCAGAATCGCGTACCAAATTGAATTGAATTTGCAGTTTTTGACACTTTGAGGCAATAATCTCGAAGTTTTTCGTATTGTATCAATGATTTATTGAATTTTTTTTGAATATCCAGATTTCCAAGTAATAATATCACATCCTGTGTAATTTAAAACTTTGTTGTTTGACCTCACTGCTTTGTCTGAATTGACACTCAAAATTATGAAAAGATTAGATAGCAGCAGTACTTATAATAAAAACATCCGCAACCTGTTTGTTTTAGTCCAAGTGTATTGTTCAAATGATGGGTACAAATCCTTTTTTTTTGATCGGTTTATCCGTGCTGGCTATTTTGAGCCATTTTGGCCAAACTGTTCCGATCGAATTTGGTGCTACTGATTTTGATTATCTCCTTTTTGACCAACAATGGGCAATTACAGAGTGCTTGCATTGGAAAAGAATGAATAACACAAATACTTGTTCGTTACCTCAAAATCTGAAGGCTTTTACTGTGCATGGCTTGTGGCCTACAAAAATTGGAACATCAGGCCCAAATTCATGCAGCTCCCAACCAAAATTTGATCGCAAAGCATTAGATCCTATCCTGCCTAGAATGAAACAACGTTGGTTCAACGTACATGGTGGAACTGATGACTATGGATTTTGGGCCCACGAATGGCAGAAACATGGAACATGTGCTCGAGTTTTGGAACCATTCAACAGCATACTGAAATATTTCAACAGAACACTAGATTTGAATTCATCCTATGATATTTACGGAGCTTTAGCAGAATATGGAATTGTACCTGACGATAGGAACTATGCCGTAGATGATATCCTTACCGGCATTATAAAGAAATTCGGAAAAAATCCACAGATTTATTGTATTGTTAGTGGAGGGGAAGCTTTATTACAATCAATTAAACTGTGTTTCGATAAAACAGTCAAACTCATTGACTGTTCATCTGTTGGTGTTGGTCCAAAGAATTGTAGGGGACAGAAGTCTGTGAAGTATTTGAAAAAGTTACCGGCAAAATAAAGATGTTTATTTGTTCGAAAACAAATATTTTTGTTAGTATTATTATTTTCTTATCAAATTAACGCATCATATCCTCTCAGATTCTGATTATTGATTCAAGAGCATATCAGCTCATAAGATCTTAGTGAACAAGTACCCTTCATTCCTGATTTCCATGATATCTAGGTATACACGTACTTGAAACAATGAATGAATCTCAGCAGAATCCATTTTTAGTTTCTCGAAATTATGATATGTCATTCATATCGAATGTGTGTTTTTCGTACTATGGTAAATTTTTGGGAAGAAGTTCTGCCCAGTAAGTGGTGTTTTCCTCATCTTCACTATATAAAGCAGTCTCAAAATCGTTTAACATTGCTCAGTAGCGTACAATATAGCCTTCGAGAAGGGACACTCATTTTATCGTTGCTAATCTTATCAATCCAGAAAAGCACTGACGTGAGGTCAGGAGCTTTCTCTTGCATGTAACACGAATTATCATATTTTTATGTTTTTCTCATTCCATTTCGATTGAAAATCATAATATATGCTATCTCACACTTCGAAAATTCGCGAATTCCGAATAATTCGGTATTAAAAATCGTCAAATCGGGATCAAAGTGGGTGAAACACGGTACGTCACTCGTTATTCCACGATGCCCTGGGGCCTAATTCTTGAAATCCGATGGTATAGAACGTTCTCTATGGCACAATCTCCCGTTCGACCTTCCTCCCATCTGTCAAAACGTTAATTCCGTATTCTTGAACATCAAGGAGCGCTATTCATGAATTCTGGGAAGAGAACAAACGTGGAAAAATGGCCGTTTCGACGCCGTTGGCAAGGAAACGCAAGCATTTATGATGGAACGATAGAGAACATTTATACTATCGCAGTCAAGATGGGGAGCAGTCCGAATGAGCGGTCATAGACGAACAATTATGCCAAATGTTCTAACCAATCAAAAACAAGTATTTTCGACAGGCTTGAAGCTACCCAACAAACACAAAATACAGCAATTGTGCAGTTACTGCATTACAAGTGCCTCCGGAATGCAGTACATAAAATGTTGTATTGAAACTGCACAATCTCTGCATTGGTGATACTGCTTTCCTAAAAATGCAGTCTTTTAAATACAGCTGCTGTACAGCTTTTGTACAACAAAATCGAAATGCTGTATGAGACAACGCTGTCTCTGTCTTTGATGCTATACCACAGACCTACTGTGCCGGTTGATCCGTTGTCAATCGTCGTCGTCGGCCATGCTGTTTTGTAACGGAAATTTATTCTTTGTATCGTTTTTGATTCAAGCTTTTTGAACTGACTGTTTGTTTCAAGTTGACTGTGTTGCAAGTGCGAAAAACAAGTGTATCGACATGATAAATTCCCGAAAAAACTAAATAAGGCGAATTAGGTATGTGGCTAAGTCAGTTTAGATGATGCCGTTTCTTTTGGAACTGGAATAAATAGACAATAGTAGAAAACACCTGGGTCTCTACCTGAACTGGATAGGGCCAACTAAGAAACAGAAATTCGAAGTACTAAGATCAATGAAGGAATTTTAGGTATTTTATTCACACAAGGTAAAACTTTTTTTGTTTATTAACTCATTTTTCTTCACTTTAAGTTGCTGTACGCAAGAACAAACGGAGCAAAAATGATTCACCAACCGATATTGAAACAACTATCACGGTATGATTGAGAAATATGTACTTATTTTGGAGGAATTAGAAAGGTACGAGAGAGAGTCACCCAATAATATATTATATTTATAATGTTTGATATCGCCGGTATTTCTGTAAATTCTAGTTTTTTCTATTTAAGTCATGTTCCTAGTGCAATATTTCTTTTATTTAGTTGAATTTGCTATGAATCACATTCCGTAATATGCTCAACATGAACCAGGTTAACCCTACTCCTAAGACAGCCAGTATGTTTCAGGAATCAGCCTCACCTCCGAAAAACCTATATTTTTCGAGTAATCGCATTGAAATTCTAAACATACATACTACAGACTGTCTTTCATCGACTGAGAGTAAATAGAAAATTTTATTTTTTTTGCTTCAACCGGAAATGGCCGAACGATTTTCTCAAAGAATGTTGTGTATGTTTTTATATATTTGAATTCCTTGCTGAGTTTTTGGTGAAATGTCGTCAAAATTAAATAACATGAATATTTTTTTTGTGAAGTACTAATCCATATTTAGATACAGAAGAAATTGCAGAATTTTTTCTACCGTAAAGCATAGATGTCGAATATGCAAAAATATGTACATCACATCATATAAGAAAATCAAAATTATTCGGCAATTTCCGAATAAACTGGAAGTCAGAGACGTTTTTTTTTCACATCTGTCGAAGGTAAATAATTAAGTATCAATGTGCAAAGTTTCAATTCAATCTCTTAAAAAATTATTAGTCTTATTCCTGTGAGTCTCGTTATACAGCCGAGCTTCTGCTGCATTGTTGCTGCTTAGAAACTTCATATCGAAGTAGCACAGTTGGTGCATTACTACGTACAAACTGCATTACAACGAGGCATAGCTCCTCCACAACTGCTGTATAGTGGCTGTACTTCGAACGCAGTTCGAGCTGTACAGTTTCGATGCAATTCCGCGGGACATATACGGTCCGTTTCGATACAGTTACTGCACCACTATCGCTGCACTTCAAGTGCAGCAACGCTGTACAGTTTTTGTACTCTTGCTGCGTTTTAGTGTTTGCTGGGTAACTTCATTCATGTGGCCAACTTTATGTATAATGCATCGACATACACTATATTTCTGTGATATATTGCCATAATTCAAATTTGAAATCATACAGTTGTCATAAGAGTTGGGAGCGTATTTCGGAAAATTGTAAAACGGATAATTTTGAGAAAAAAACCACTTCCAAGCAACTATTAACAGAAGGAGCTGCTCACCGACTACATTAGACTAAGACCTGAAATGTACATAGGTCGGCTTAATTAAGTTTATACAAGGGAGAATATGAAAAAAAAATGGAATTAAATCACGAATATTTTGAACAGTGTTCCAGTTAAGTTCCCACATAATTGCTCTCGCCATGTCCATCTTCGAGTGAAAACAGAAATCTTGTAGTGAAAGGTAATTGAGATTGCTATGACTTAATGCCAAAAAGATCAAAATTGTCAAATACCCGAAACATAATTAGCGTCCTCTATGTATCGTTCCATCACAAATCGTAAGAGATACGATTCATTCATTTCAAGAATACCGTTTCCCTGAAAAACTCGTAGACACGCCCCCTTTCGATCATTCGTTCTCTTCCTCGGATTCAAGAATAGGTGCCCCCTGATCGATACAGCTGACGCTCCCTATTGGCTTGCTAGAGAGAAAGGTACACGAGAAAAGGGAGAGAGTGGATATATCGCGGTACGTCACGGAAAGCGCGAAGTTCCGAGTGTTTAAACAACCAATATGTGGAGCCTAGTTCAAAAGGTCGTTTTCTCGTTGAAAATTGAAATTTTTGACGGCGATTGAAGTTTTTCAGTATTTTTATGGATAGAATATTTGAGTCCAATGATAAAAAAATACATGCAAGAGACCTATTCTAACTATCGGATCAACACGAACATCTGAAACAGAGCTATTGAAAATTAAATAATAAAAATCGTTTTTTTTTCATGGATTGTAGGATCGAACTATTTGTCTAGGACAGATTCCTGGAAAACAGGTTGCTTAATAAACAATACCGAAACAATACTAACGATAAACGAAGTGAACTGTGACGTTTCAGAGTACAAATCTTTCATTAGATAAACGAGAAAATTTTCAGAATTATTTTCTCGTTTGTCTGATAAAGGTCTCAGTTCGCTTTGTTCATTGTTTGTATTGTTCCGATATTGTTCATTAAGTAATCTGTTTTCCAAGAAACTGCCCTCGACAAATAGTTCAATCCTGCAATCCGCAGTGGCATTTTCCATAAAAAACAATTTTATTAAATCTTAAATTATAATATGTTCGGTTTCACTTATTGGGAGTGAAAACCCAGAAAGAACCGTCAAAAGAATTAAACTGCGTTTCGACAAAACAGTCAAACTTACTGTTGTATTATTATTGGTGTTGGTCCAAAAAATTACAAAGGGCAGAATTCTTTGAAAGAGTGACCGACAAAATGAAGATGTTTATTTGCACAAAAACAATTTTTTTTTTCATTATTATAGTATTTTTTTTAAATTCAAGTAAACCACACATACTCAGTTTCTAATCATCCGTGAGCACATTAGGTACTCACTTAAGGGGCCTTTTGTTCGAGGGAGATTCGTGTATTTGGAGAATCGGAGATTCACCCTATTGGCCGAGATATTCACCCTATTGGTCGACGACGGTCACGTGATCGTCGTCGGCCAATAGGGAAGAATCTCCGATCATCCAAATACCCTAATCTCCCTCGCACAAAAGGTAGCTTTATAGTGTACAAGTAACCTTTTTCCGAGATTTTTTTTAATAAATGTAGAATAAACTTGATATCGTTTGTGTATATATCTGTTGCCGCTATAAATTTCCATGGTATCTGTGTAGGTATATGCATAGGTAGGTATACTTGAAGCGATGAATAATTCTCAGCAAATTGTTTGTTGCTTGAAATTATTTATTATATTCATATCACATAAGTTTGTTTTTCATATCAAAAATTTATGGAGAGAAGTTCTGCTCGGTATATATTTTCATCCTCATCTTCAGAACACCATGAGAAGGAGAAGAAGTCTTAAAATCATTCAACATTGATCAGTAGCGTTCAATATAGGAAACACTAACTTGCGAAAAGGAAATCATTGCTAATCTGAAGAATCAAAATGATAATTCAAATGAAGTATTAATATAAGAAGCTCATCTCTATTCAAATGGCAGTTCACAGTAGGGGAATTAATTCTGTAATTCTCTATATTTTCATATTATGCATATCAGAAACGAAGTAAGATGGGAATAGTCGCAAAAAAAGATTTCCCGTTCAATATACAGGGCGTTTCATCATAAACTGGTCAAACATTTATAGCCGTATAGATGACATTGGGAAAGTCATTTTTGCCTTATGACCTATACCCCGTTTTCGAAGCATAAGCGAGATACAGTGTATTTAATGTCAACTTCGAGCAATATTCTGATAACTGTGGTGAGTTATGCGTGACCTTTGGAATAACTTTTTTTGGTCACATCTCAGTATTTTTTAGTGCCTAATTCAATTGTTTTGTATAATTCGGGAAACAATATTTTAAAATGGCGGAAAACCTACAAAGTTGAAATTTTTCATTTTCGATTGTGAAATTGGATAGTATAATTTTAATGTACTCAATTTTCCAAGATTTTCCGTGAAAAAATTTTTCCAAAATTCAAACTCAACTTTTTTTAATGTCTACAGTGAACAAAAATTTCACTCAAAATTGTTGAAATCTTTCGAGGTTGAACTTACCTTCATTCTGTACACTGGTGTGAAAACAGAATGAAAAAATATCCATTGGTTTTCATTTTATAGCCTTCCAAATATTCCGCTCGGAGTTCTTGAATAATTTTTATTCGAGAAACTTACGGAGGCCATAATTGTGCTAATGGGTTCCCAGAATGACCCGGATAGAATTATGAATTCATCAAAAAAAAAAATTTCAAAAAAACTTAGATGGGATTCGAACTCGCTCCACTTACGGACAATAGGGCCGCGTATGAAATAACCAAGTTGATCTATGAAAAATATCCTATATAAACTACATTGACATTCCTTGACGTGAAACGAGTAGCTCCAATACAATTTTCAGCCAAAATTCTGAAATTTTTAGGTTAGCAACTTGGACCGAAGTCTCCTCATGGATATTTATGTACTGTAAATAAATATGTCTGAATCGGTAGTGGATAATCGATCATTTCCACATCATACAGTTTGACAAGCTCGTACTAGAAAAGATTACATATCAGTCAAACCATAACTATTATCCGAACTTTGACAGAAAATGTCATTCATATAATTGATAACCATTTTTCGTGTCAAGTCAAGAATTGGTCAGTAATTTTTCTGATGACTTCCGAAGGTCTTAATTGTAATTGCCGTTCTGGAGAAGATTGCAAATGTGAAAAATCATTTGAGGATAAAAAACTATGGGCTGAAATTTGCCGCATTTTCGATGAGGAAAAGAAGAGTGCACAAACGTATATTCTGCAGAAGAATAAAAATGCAGATGCTCCCTCACGTGAGTAAAATATGTTCAAGGAATATGGATGGGTACGTAACACATAAGAAGTATCCATGTTCTCAAAATGATGGTAAAACTTCACGGACGGTGCTCGATTTTGATCCTAAATTGTTTATAGATGCAGGTTTTCATTGCAAATCGAATGAAACCAGTCTCGACCACCGCAAATTCTTTTAAAAAAGTTTGGAATATATTAACTATCAAAAATCCCATTTTTGCGCGCATGTTCTAGGGGAACAGCGTGCTATCGTTTTGATCAAATGTCTGTAATTTTGGATGATTGAGCCGAAAATGGTCTCAATCGACTAGGTTGGACTCACTGATGACGAATCCGGTGTCAAAATCGATTCTGTCCGGCCGGCCGGCCGTAGACACGCTAACTGTCGACAGAAGCAAGCTAGCAACTTGAAACTTTCAGGATAGGTTGCGCATCAGAATGCCGCGGTTAAGTTCGTTAATGGGCCAAATCGGTCGAATAGTTTCGGAGTTATAGGCAGTTGAAGTTTTGAAGTTATTTATTTTTTATTTCAGAAACTACTTGAGAGATTGGATTCAAACTTGGCAGTTGGGTGGAGTATAACGACGCGCAACTTTGAGCCAAATTTCGTCAGGATCAGATTGTCATTTAATTTTAAAAAAAAATTTTTTCGAAATTTTTTTCCAAAAAATTTTTTTTTTCGGAAACCATTTATCATATCCGAAAAACAAGTCCACCAACACTTTGAACTTCATATTTAACAGCAGTGTACCAAATTTCAGTTCGATACGATCACAAGTTTCGGAGATATCGGGAAAAAATGTGTCAAATTTCGAGGTTTTCTTCTCGATATCGTTTATTTTTTCGGTATAACTCGAGAAATACTGATTCAGTCCTGATGAAACTTCACAGCTAGTTTTGAGATGCTGAAAGACAACTTCATGCGAAATTTCGTGATAATCGTGTCATTAGAACAATTTGAAAAAAAAAATTTGTATGATTTTTCTCATCATATCATCCTCATCAAATTCTGTATGAAACTTCGAACTGTTATTTTTCGATGAAGTACTGGATTTCAATTCGATCTGATCTGTATTTTTGGAAATATTGAAAAAATAAAATTTTGATTGGGTATATCTACGGAATCATTGGGTGGATTTTACCCATTCACGAATTCGGCCTTCGTAATTTAGGTCCAAACCTTCTCTACAAATATCGAGTTCCTAAGTTGTTTCTTTCGGAAGTTATTGTGTTTACGCAGTTGTCCGTTAGGCTGACCGTAAACACAATAACTTCCGGAAGAAACGACTTAGAAACTCGATATTTGTAGAGAAGGTTTGGGGCTTAATTACGAAGGTCGAATTCGTGAATGGGTAAAATCCGCCCAATGATTTCGTAGATATACCCATTCAAAATTTTATTTTTCCAATATTTCCAAAAATACAGATTTGATCGAATTGAAATTCAGTAATTTATCAGTAAAAATTTCAAAAAGCACTGCCGTGAAGGCAGCAGCTTTTGCGTGCATGTTCAAATTCGTTGCTGAAGCGGTCATCTACATTGAACATGCGCGCAAAAGTTGCTGCCTTCACGGCAGTGCTTTTTGAAATTTTTTTTGTACTGAATTTAACAAATTCGTAACATATGAACTGTATTTTCTATGGTTGGTTTGTACATGAAATTTACTGAGATGAATCATAGAAGAATATTCTGTACATTAGGGCGGCCAAACACTTGTGACTCTTCCGAAATCACAAATCTACGTCTTTAATATGCTACTCACTTACTTCAACAAGTTGAAGATGGGATTGAAGGTCACCGCCATCTTCTGAATTGGCTCTGTTCGAAATTAAACTAACCCAACGTAACCAAGAACCTCAACAACACAGAACACGAAATTCAAGGCACAATCCTGAATTCAATTTCCGCTTCTGATGTGACAAAATTAAGCTTAACCTTTCCCTATTTTATGGACGGTGTTCGATTCTGATCAAGGTTATTAAATAAATTCAGTTTTTCTGGATATATCGATCGGTATCAGCCTCGAATCCGGCAAAATCGAAATTAAGGAGATATTTTTTGGGAATAGAATTTTTGTACTAAATTTGACATTAAAGCATGAAATTATTGGAAGGATCCATCGAAATCGTACTATGCAGCTATCTTATTTGACCATAAACGTGTTGGTCAATATCTTCATTCTTTAAAACGCCACTAAAATGCATAACTCTACGGTCTCCTGTAAAAGTATACATTAAGTTGTAATTATTTAAATATTCGACCATATATTTCATACCATATCTAATTTGGACGAGAAAATCCAATCAGAAGAGACACCTCTGGCGCCTTCATTATATTTCATCATGTCTCTGCTTTTATAAATCGGGACAAGCACACAATGATTGATAGTGCTGATTTCTGAATTGAAGATTTGAAAGTTTGTGAATAACCGCAAACCCAAAATTAAACAATAAATGACGACAGGATCGAGTAGGATTGAGATACATGGAATTCTAGGCATTTTGGGAGGATTTATATTTGTACTTTGTCGTGGGGCTCATACAAACCATGCATAGAAAAGAATCCACAATCAATATTCCTGAAAGACAGAACCATGGAAAATGCATCTTTGTTACCAAAATATGAGAGAAAAATTCACCTTTCAAAAATTGATATCTCCTAAACTATGAGTTTGCTGGAGTTGAGATTGGTACCAATCGATTTTTCATGAAAACCTGCATCAATAGAAAATCGAGCATCGTCTCTAAATTAAAGTAGAGCGAAAATGGTAGTTATGTTTTTCAGATCCATTTGTGGACTTTTTGGAATGTGAAATATACCCTCAGCTAAGAGATGCAATGTTAAGTACAGTCCAAGAGGCAGAAAAACAAAATTGTCTTGAGGTATTTCGACACAAACTTAAAGTATTTATTTCATAGTATTCTAGTAACTGCTTCGAAGTGAAACTATTCAGAACATTTTTTCTAGTAAATGAAATATTTGAATATTCACTTGAGAGCATATATACATATAGACATATGACATAGACTAGCAAACAAGAAAGAATTAGAATTGTACAGGGTAGAAACGAAAAGAAGATTTGAGCAGAAAAAGTACCAGCGAAATGACCCCACACAAGAAAACATGTGGAACCAATTAAACAATGCAGTCATAAAATTGCCAAAAGAAGTTTGTGGAAGCTATAAAAATTCGAATACGAAAAAGCAAACACCATGGTGGAGCAAATAAGTGAAAACTCACTTAAAAACGAAGAAGGAAAAATGGAAGAAGTACATAACCAACAGAACTTCAGACAATTATGAATAATATAGAAAATAGTAAAAAGAGTGTCAAAGCCCTTATACTGTCGTTGAAAAAATAAAAATGGGAAAAGGTTGGGAAAAAATTGAATTAATACGCTTTAATACGAGTCAAAAACTCGAAAAAGAAACAAAGAACTGAAAACAGAACTGAAAATCTGATTATGAAAAGTAAAAGTGGAATTTCGTTGACAGGTGATGATGAAATATAGAGAAATAGAAATAGAGAAAATATTTTCTAGAAGTACTGGATGATCGACAGAACGAGAAGAATTTTCAAACGACAAAAGGCGAATGATGAAGCTATTGAAAAAGAATGTGAGAAACAGGAATGTAATTACTATCGAGGTATATTGAGGACGGCTATAAAACTGTTTGAAAAAATATTGGATAAAATAATCAGAGAGCAAGTCGAGACAACACTGAAAGATACACACAGCGGCTTAAAGGGGGGAAGTAGCATTCAAGATCATGTCCTTACTATGAAGATGCTATGAAGAAAGCAAGAACGGAGAACAGAATATTATATGTAGGATTCATAGGACTAGTGAAGCCCTTCGATAAGGTTAAGGAAGAGAAATTGTGGATAATACATGAAAAAAGAAGAATAAGTCAAAAGTTGGTGAAAGTCATAAAAGAAATATATAAAAAATAATGATATACCTGAATAAAACATCAGACCTTAAGTCTTTCGCACCAAACTCCTCTGCAACTTTTCAATTTTCAAACGAATTAGTTGCGAAAATATGTGTTTGAATATCCGTATGTTCCAAAAAGGGGTTCTTCGACTGACTTTTTCATTTTCAAGTTTGGCAAAATGCAAAGTTAAATAAGAAGTTACAAATAAGTTTGGTACATAAGTCTCTATACGATTTTTCCATATTTAAATATGTATGTCGATTAGAGTTTGCCATAAGCATGAATACCCTTGAGGTTCCTGAGCAGTGTTATAATTTTATTTGTGAAATTGTTGAATAGTTTCCATATGATGGTGGTAGAGTTTTCCTATAACTCAAAATTTTCAAATCAATTTCATTTTCAATTTTCAGAGACAAAGAACTGATTTTGATCCAATAGATCATATTGCGAAATATCTATGGACACATAACCCAGATTATCCAGAAAGAATGAATAAATATGAAAGTATCCATGATATCGAGTGGGCGCAAAAATATTTGGAGGAAAAGTGAGACCCTTTTTTAATTTTCTTTCTTTCTCGACAGTAACCCTCATATGCTTTCATGTGTGCAATATGCGGAAAATACTGACCTTTGACATCGAAATTCTGGTAGTTCAGTTAGTGATACCGCGGTCACTGCTAATATTCCTATATATTACTGCATCCAACAATCCCTCCAGGAATCCCTCGGATTCAGATAAAACTTAAAAAAATAAAATAAGATGAGAAGTTCCCATACATTTTTTTCGTAGCTTTCCTTTTTTTAGGGGCAGTATTTTAAGGGTTCCTCACTAATGTTTATCATATCAAATTTTCATTCAATTATATTAACGGCCGGTTTCACAAAACTTAGATTGTCCGATCAAGGGCTTGATTGTCAACAGTTAATATTGTGCTCGATTTCAGTTCATTTTCAACCTAACCATCGAATGCAAACCTTAATCAACGAGTTGATCCGACGTCAAAAGTTTTGTGAAACCTACGGTATGTATTTTAAAATTTATTCCAATAAAATAGATTTTCTGTGGTGTCATTTAGGAGGCTGTATCTCCGTAGGAGGGCCGCTAGGAAAAAATCTATTGAAACTTGTCATCTTATTTTTTTATGTTTTATCTGAATCCGAGAGATTTCCTAAATTTTCCTGGATACCCTGTATACTCATGTTTATTGTTTTTGTTTTTATGAAACGACCAACGTGCAATTTTGCACAAAATTGTTCATGAGCATTCCCAAACTTCAAGATCATTGATACCTACCGAGGAAAAAACTACGAAATTTGACATATTTTTCACCAATATGTCCGAAGGTTATGAACGTTCGAACTGAAATTTGGTACACGGCTGTAAAATGTAAAGCTAAATATGAAAGAAAAAAATTCCGTGAAAAAAGTTTTTTCCTCAAAAAATTTTGAAAATATTTTTTTAATTTAGTGACAGTGCGATCTCGACAAAATTATGCAAGAATAAATCTTGAAGAGTCTGAGAAAACATAAATAAATTCAAAATGACAATTGCCGATTTACCATTGTGTCATGCGCTCTGATTGGTCGATTGCTGGCGTTTGTATCGGTGGCGAAAGTATGAAATACAACTGGTTTCTCCCTCAGAGTAACAAACAAGGGGGGACTGTACGCAATTTTTGGTTGTCAGCATCATCTTTTGGTCGACGTGGTCAGATTGTGATATATTTGGAAATGCGCAATATTATCTTATTGTAATTGTATATTAAATTAAATAAAATACATTAATTTTAATAATTCTCGGTTAAATATGGAAATTTTAACCTTTCATGATCGATATTTTTTTTCAGTCTCGAATTTGTGGTAAGAAGAATACTTACCTGCTAAAATCAAAGTTTTGGCAACGACGCCGCATTAACAGTATACCGTCAATCTGTCATCCGTTATTATGGTGAGTTTCTAACGAGTTTTTAGATATTTCTAGCTGTTTACTTCAATATTTTCTGAATTATAACAATACTTAAATTCACTATGGGGCGTAGGAAGTGTGTTGTTTGTGGAGAATCCCGTGAATTGAGTGAAATATCGTATCACAGGTTGGTAACTGCTTTGTTAATAAGTTTGTTTTGATTGCGGTCAAAGTGTCAAATTGTATATCATATGTTGCGGACAGCAATCGCCTTCTAAATATGACGTATGCTACCTCTATGTTGTTTGTTACTCTGAGGTTTCCCCAGTTTGGTCTAATGATTTACTAGGAAAACAAATGAGAATTAAAGCACCATTATTCTATTGATGTCTACCCAATCCTTCCCTACTCTCGAAAAATCGAGCGAAAAATGAGGAGTTCATTATAAAATTCACACAATTCTTCTTGAGAGCCAATGAAAGATATAGTTTGCGTTTCTATCTGTTCTGTTAGAGATGATGCCTCTTCATAAATTTTTCTAGTGAAAACTTATCTACACTGTCTATTTCCAGCCCAAGACAATATTTTCCTTTTCATCTCATATGGAGCGATGAATTTGCAGCCATTAAAATTCAGTCATACCTTAGAGGTTACTGGGTACGTAGACAAGAGGAAGTCCAAGAAATAAGAAAATTCTGGAAGGTGAGAATTTTCTTTCGTATTTGTTGACGTGTGTTGGAGGAAGGTAACGTCAAAACGTGTAAAGTTTTGAGAACTCAATTCCAGATTTATACAGGGTGCGTCTTTAAGTTGTTAATCGATTTCAACAATTGGTTTCCCTAATCAAACGAAACACTTCTTTCATTTCCAATATTTCCAAGTTCAGCTTACGTGAAAAAGTTAAAAGCATTTTTATATATCACATTGCTTTCGAGTTCAACACAAATATTTTTTCTTTATTTCGGAATTACCAATTCATTGCTTGAAATTCAAAGGAAAACGGTTGAGAAAACTTATATACTTACATGCTTGGTTGATTATGGGTGATTAGCTCTGATCAAGGGGGAATGTTTGTTGATTTATCGGCAGATATTCGTCCTTGTGATTTCTCCGTGAAACCAATTCCTATCTTATATACTTACTTAATTCTTGTGATTTGGTGACTTTTGCGGTATAATTGTAGTTAAAATATTTCACCATACTTAACCACTGAAACACTGATCTTCCACTTGATATTCATGGAATATCTTATTTTTTTACTCCATAAAATTATACAGACTTTCATCCTCGGACATTCTCAAATTGGAAGGTGCATAATTGTACTAATTTCAATGAAATGTATAAATGAATCATATGAAATCAGTGTAAACAAATTAATTGAACTTTATGATCTTGAGACGAATAGATGAATATTTCTTTGTATTTTATGGTCGGGATGAACGCAAATGGAGTTCAGTTCACGTCCTTCACCACATAACACATACTATACTTACTTTATGGTCCTTACTTGCTCAAGCATATCGATACATTTTTGCCAAATTATCGTAAGCCGCTACGTAGTATATGGAGGCTTACGATAATGATGAAGCTCTTAACTGACAGCAATTTCTTTGTTTCAGCAACTTAAAGAAGATGCCCGAGGCTCAGGAACTTCAATTTCAAGGCGATTTTATATGATGAATGAATCAAAATGAAATTAACTTTGTTCAGTCTCATTATTCAGAAAGTGTGTTTTGATATAAAATAATTTTCAGTTAAATAACAAATTTATCATTTCTAATCAGTAAAAGATTCATATTACTTATATAAATAAACAAGATAATAGTCCAACTAAGCCAGATGTGATCATGAAAATTGTTTCGTCATCATAACAGCATTCTTCTCCTTCTTGATAAATTTTAACCATAGAATGGAAAACAATGTTTTTGGATACATCATTAATGTAGGCTCTCGATAAACTTCAGTACAATTTCTCTACAAGCTGCGTACGTTCCTGTCACTATACCGGTAAATCCTATTATCAAGATAACGATATTTTTAAAAATGCAGAAACATCCTACATTCTCATAAAAAGTGACAAGCTCTAATATGGGAGGAAACACTAGAGCAAGTGCTGTACCTCCAATTGCACCCACAAGGGATATGAACTCTCCAAGGTAAGGTATAGTTCCTGCCAGAATATCTGAAAAATATACAAACTCAGCATTGTATCTATAGGGCAACTTTGGATTAACTTACATACTATCACTGATAAAAACGTCTTGAATAATACTTCAACCCAATATTGGTATCTGAATGGTCCGAATTTTCTATATATCCATGGAAACATGATCATGAATGCAACATACATTTGAAGGAGGTAGGTGACCGCCACAGAGGTCGCTATAAGAATCACAACTATCTGAGCCAAACTAAAAAGTGAATTCGTTTTCAGTTCCCAATTGAAAGTCATTCAAACATGATTAATAGATATTGGTAGAGCACGACAAGAACGGAAATACGCTTTACAAAATTCGGTCAATTCATCAAATGAAACAATTTTTTCATTTTTCATTATTTTTCCAGATGCAGCTCAGGTAAAAAGTTATAAGCATTTAAATATTCCCCAATGTGCTTATACACTCCTACGCTTTGTTTGCAATTTCACCACAGATATCCCTTATCAATCAACAAGATTGACAAAACTTATTTGTATTGTATTGTATTGTATTTTTTCCGAATATCCTAGGCTTCAACGAAACCCCTCAGAAGCTTAAAGCTTGTGCGAGTTAGGATACCGGGTGTGTTCTGTGTAGGCTTTGTTACTAATTCCTTGCGCCACGTTAGGAACAGCACTGTTAATTGTTTACCCAACAGCGAATGGTTGGACGGTCCCCTAAAAACCGGAAAAGATATTTCCCGGCCAAGGGCTTGAAACCCCAGACCTTACGATCATGGGGCTTGCGCTCTAACCACTGAGCTACCGCCGCTATATTTACTCACTTACTCCTTATAATTTGGTGCTTTTTGCGATATTATCGCACGGAAAACATTTCACTACACTTTACTTCAAACACTGATCTTCAACTTGATGTTCATGCAATATTTAATTTCATTCCACTATAAGATTATACACATTTCTATTCTCGGCCATTCTCATATCGAAAACTCCATAATTTTCACGAAATTCATAAATAAATAATATGAAATCAATCAACTAACTAAAAACATTCTGTAGAATGTTATGGTTTTGAAAAGTCTAGTCCATAAATTGGGTCACTATGTCTGTGGTGTGATCACGAAATACATAGACATATTAAACTCTCTATAGTTTTATAGGTCTATGACGAAATAGCATATATCCATAGAAATTATAACTTATAACCATAGACCTATAAAACTATATGGACATGGCTTAAAGAGAGAGGAAGCGGGCCGACAAAGATGGAACTAGGGCGGGCCAAACCATCATAGAATACGACAAAAATAAGACAGATCAGTTTGAAGCCATAGTCTGTAATTATAAGTTTATATGTTTGAAATACATTTTTTCTCAAAAGTTTTGCAAGTCGAAGTATTTCAAAGCAGATTATGTTATTCCATTCTGAATTAGAATATAAAGACTGTATAGAAGATATAATTCCCATTTTTGTTTTGTTTTCGTGAGCGTTCTGAATAGAATTTGATTTCCTTCATTTTAAACCGGGTTCACTAGTGAATAATGGTAAATATAAAATGAAAGTAAAATACAATAATTTGGAAAGGGAGTTAAAAAATCAAATGAATGTATAATTGCTATGAATCCGAGCGCAGAAATGATTTTCTCACAGGTTTCTTCACTATTTGGTGCATTCTAATCGTTTGAGACCATCTAACGCACAAAATTTAAAAGATGCGTTCACGCGAGCTGAGCGACTTTCGAGGCAATTTGATTCGGCTTCCTCGTTTGGACGGTGTTGAGTGGCTCTCGTACTGTTCAAAACACCGTATATACTTGTGAGGCAGCTCAAAGCTCAATTAAATAGCTCCGGAAGCCGCTCAGCTCGCGTGTCTGTACTCTGATAGGAAAAAAATCATTTGGAGCTGGGAACACCATCCTGAAACAAGCGACCCAGGAGAATTCATAATATATTGTTATTGATTAATCATTTCGAATATTCATATCGGAGTTATGTTCACATTCATCAACAATTTTCAAAACTTCAATATAATTTAATATACCAAGAAGAAGTCATTTCCCCGGAGATTCCCTAAGTAAATGCTTGATTTTATCTCTAGATAGGCGTCATATTGTGCAACTGAGATCATCCTTCATCTCACCCTCCATGCGCTATTGAATAACGGATATTAGTATCGTGTATCTTGTCTATTGTCTGCCCGATCCAGGTCCATCTCTCTCTCGGACCTTTCACTTGCTTCATTATCCCCATTCGACGATTCGACTCTTTGGAAATGAATTCGTACGCCGTGTCCAGAGAGTTTAATATGTCTATGCTTATAACTAAATGTTATATCTACGCATATACCAGATATTAGTTATATGCGAAATAGATGAGTATTTCTGTGTATTCTATGGTCCGGATAATCGCGAACTCAGCTTAATTTACTAGATCAGGGGTGGATTCATGAATATAAGGAAATTTTTCGAATTTTTATCCGATTTTATAATATTAACGTTGAATATCTGCAAAATGGTGCCCTCAAGGGGAAATTATAAAGATCAATCAAATATTTAAAAATTATTGAAGATTCTTATGATGACATGAGATAAACTTGATCTGCATTCTTCATGCTTATTTCGTATAGTTTTATGAATCGGCGAGTCTATAACTCGGAAATTGTTTGAAGTAGGATGGAAGTGATTACTGAAGAATATGTGTCACAGTTATAGAAAACTTAACACCAAAATTCATCTCATTCGGAGTTACCATATCAATATATTTTTTTTTGTTGGAAGTTTAAAGAGCCTGTATTTTTTTGCTGAGCCGAATCTGAAAAAATGATAAATGAGTAATGTGTTTCATTTGATGAGAGGAATCTATGGTTAAAATTAATGTACAACATAAAGACTCACCGTGAATACTCATGTAGTGACATTAGAAACCTTATATCCAGAAGGAATAACTTCAAGAACTCCATTTTTGCGCGCATTTTCGAATTTTGAGCCGAAAATGTTCTCAAACGACTAGGTTGGACTCACCGATGACGAATTCGGTGTCAAAATCGATTCTGTACGGCCAGCTGGCCGTATGCACGATAACGGGCATACGGAAAATCCTATCGACCTTAAACTTTCAGGGTAGGTTGCATTTTAAAATGCGACGGTTGAGTTCCATAATGGGCGAAACGGACCGACTGGTTTCGGGGTTAGGGTACTTTGAAATTTTGATGTTATTTCCGTGAAAATTCGGAAACCACTGTACCGATTGTATTGAAACTTGGCAGTTAGTTAAAGTATAATAACGCGCAACTTCATACAGAATTTTGTGGAAATCGTTAAAATCAGAAAATTCAAAAACATGTTTTTCAGAATTTTTCTCGAAAAAATTTTCTTCTCGGAAACAGTTCATCGTGTTTGAAACTTTAACCTCCATATTTAACAGCAGTGCTCTAACTTTCAGTTTCATACGATTATAATCTTCAGAGAGATTGGGAAAAAATCTGTCAAATTTCGTGGTTTTTTTCCTCCGTATCCATTTTTTTTCCGGAATATCTCAAAAGACCTTGAAACACTACCGTGAAGGCAGCAGCTATTACGTGCAGATTCAAATCCGTTGCCAGAGCGAACATCGCCATTGAACATGCGCGCAAAAGCTGCTGCTTTCATGGCAGTGCTTTTCTAGGTTTATGTCAACAGAGTGACCAAATTTGGAGCATTCTTTGAACCCGACATCAACGTTCCAGTTTGCATAAGCAAATTTATTTTTCGTAGTTTGGTTCATGAAGAAAGCGTTTTATGAAGCCTGAATAGTACAGTTATTTTAGTTATTGCCCGGATATAGTCAAGCGGAACAAAATGCTTCTTGTTAGAAGACGTTGGAATCATCAGCGATTTTAATAGAGTGAGAATTGTTGCCATCAAAATGTTGGTAAGTTCTTTTCGAAATTAACTTTCGTGTCAATTGTACTGCAATAACGACAGTAATAAGTTTGTGTATCGCATAAGGTCGAATGAAGATACTTGAACACGAAATGACCAATGTCTCAACCGAGGCGTACCTCATAACGTTAAGATTGGCGCTTCAGGCAACTGCCTGTAAGAGACCGTCTTGCTACACACCATCCATGCTGCCTTTAAAGCCGGGTCCAGATGGGTGCAATCCGAACAGCGAATGCAAAAAAATAGTATAAACGATTCGGCGAATAGTGTGGACGGCACTCGAGCTCAGCCTCGAATATTTAAATACATAGTTCGAGTTGAAAACCGAGTCCTGACGGAGCAGAAAGAGCGCTGCCTCGAACTACAAAACTCCCTGATGAGTGTAATGCGAACAGCGAATGCAATAAATCACAAGGAGTTTTATGGTTCGAGGTAGCGCTCTTTCTGCTATTTTCACTAATCTCTAACCTCCACAGACGAAGCTCGAGTTCCAGCTAGGAACGATTTGTCATAAGCAGACCTCGACCATCCTATTTCATCGATGCCTAGACATGTACGGTGGTGTGTTCACTATTCAGTCACGAAGTGATTCTTTTTGGATGTAACACTTCTAATGTCACTAAGTATATATATATATATAGAAGAAATTATAGTAATTTATAATCACAATTCAGATCTTACATTTCAGTTTTGGCTGGCAGGTTTAGTGTAACACTCGGTTTTATATCCTCGCCCCATTTTATATAGGAAGTTGCTCCTAGTAATGCGTTCAAGATAACAGAATAAAGCATCCCAACGTTCATAACTCCATACCAACAATCGAAACGCTTCGGATTCTTCATTTCGTTATACATTGGAAGAATCTGAGGACAAAAGATTTTAAAATGACACTCAAAAACCATTAACCTGCTGTATTTCCGTTTCTAAATCAGGAATGCGGTATTTCTCGAAAGATAACAATAATTTCAGGAGTTGCGTTCGTTTTATTGCTTCACACTTTTGTGTATTGAAAGAAAAATCTTTCCTTTTAATTCTTGACTTATTCATTCATTCTCTTTATTTGCGTTGCGCTCAGTCGCAACGTTATTGAATCTTGCAATGTACCAATGACCATTTATTCTATCCACAATTTCATAAGACAACACGAAGGTACCAAGCACTCACCACAACCATGGACTCTCCGGGATTTCAACCCAGTACTTTCAGTATCCTAGTGCACCTCTTCAGCCGACTGGGCTACCGAGATAGCTAATTCTCGATTCCAGTTCTTGTATTCTAAAGCATCAAGCAACCAATGGCCGAACGTGAGAGAGAATTTCGTGGTTATCGTGTCATCAATAGAATAAGTTGAAAATAGAATTTCAAATTATTATTTTCAAATATTCAATATTCTGCGATCTTCTGATCATATCATCCTCGCCATAATCTGGATGTACCTCCAAGCAGTCATTTTCCAATCAAGTACTGCATTTCAATTCGATCTTTTCTGGATTTTCGGAAATATTGAGGGAACAAAATTTTGAA
This sequence comes from Myrrha octodecimguttata, assembly GCA_958510865.1. Taxonomy (NCBI): domain Eukaryota; kingdom Metazoa; phylum Arthropoda; class Insecta; order Coleoptera; family Coccinellidae; genus Myrrha; species Myrrha octodecimguttata. The sequence goes on from OY294056.1 coordinate 59,003,495, forward strand.
TGGGGTTATACAGGGTGAGTCTTTGACCTTGCAGAATATTTTAACCGAAGATTCTTGAAACTGAAATAAACACATTTGTCCTCTAACATTTTTCCGATTCAGCCTAGATAAAAAGATATAGTCATTATAAATTTTCATAATAGGCTAGCCGCCCCTGGAAACCTGAACACTGAAGTTTTTCCAAGCCAAAGATATACCATTCAAATCTTCGAAATAAGCAACTCTGTTATGAAAACAAGCGTCAACTTACTTTTTACATTCCAGTTGGTGAAAAAAGTTGTATTTATAGTACAATAAACAAGTTAGGTATTCCATATTTCGTGGGCGATAAAAGTTGAATATTCTTCTCTTGGTTTCATTTTCGATAATGAGGAATTCATCTAGCTATCACTCATATCAGCTTTGAGATTCATCTTCAATTTGTACTTAGTAATTTTCTTTGTTTATTTCATTTTCTCCAAGAATTATCAGATTCAGACATAACCCATTCAAATTTTCATTTTCATAAATAAATAAAACAGATGTACCTAATTTATCTATGGACGTACAAACGTTGCCAAATTGACGAACAGAAAGAAAGAACTCTTCGAAATCAAACAACACACAATATGCTAATTCTATGTATACACTTGTATAGTCGATGATTCTGAACTGAACTATAAATCTGTGGCTCCGTGGTTTTAAGGTTATGTCATGGTGGTTTTCTTCCACCATGGGTTGGTATGTTATGAAAGCGCATTTGAAGAATACCTCCAAATAAATACTATCAAAGTTCTGTACATAATTCCAAGAAATTTGGGTCAGCAGAAAGATTGCATTTAAACCAGTAAGAATCCCCATTATCATGGAAAAGTGAGAAATTTGCTTGAACATTAGGAGTATTTAATTTAAATTTAAATTTACTTATACACAAAATATAAGAATTAAACAACAGAAATCATAAGGAATAAGAATAGAACTGCATTCGACTTATGGAAGTCAAAAGCAAAGTTGAACCTATTGTGAAGATTGTGGTACTTATGGATTTTGTAGTTTCCTCTTTATGAATTTCCTTTTTACGCACGAGTTGCGGGATTCTTACGGTTACGTCCATTGTGAATTGGCCTAAGTCGGCTACTCCGCTTACAAATCATTCCGAATAAAAAATGCTAGGATTCGATTCTCAACTTTTAGACGTGTCAACGCGGAAAAATTGAATTCTGTGAATTCTTTGAACAGAGTTGCATTCAGCCAAAGTACCCAATTCTCGGAATTTCACAGATATTTTTATTTTTGAATTTCAGATTACTCGAAAACGGCGCATCATACGAAAAAAAATAAAGAATACTTTTACTTTCCAAAATGGTCAAAAATTCGTTGAATAGCATTCAAATTATTTTTAAAAGTTGAATTCTTTGAATTTCTGGTATTTTTATGAAATTTTATGGTCATATTAAAGAAACTGGAGGATGTGGATGAAATTTTGTAATCCAGGAACATTCATCTCATCAATAAAAAACTATATTCCAAAAATCATCTCATTCGATGAGATCATTCGCGAGATATAATCGAAAATAAATTTTTTTTATGGATTTTCAACAGTCTGTATCTTACTAACCAAGCCGAATCGGAAAAAATGGTAGGGGAAAAAAGTGATTCTTTTGGCTTCAGGAATCTTCTGTTAAAATATTCTGCAAGGTCAAAGACTCACCCTATATGTGCGGAATCATAAGGCGGATTTTACCCATTCACGAATTGGATCTTCGTCATAAAGGCCCAAATCTACTCAATAAATATCGAATTTCAAAGTTGTTTCATTCGGAAGTCATTCTGTTCACAATCAGTCCTGAGCACTATTTTCTACTCCAAATCAACCTTTAATATTGTAAGCTATGGCAGTTTACAAGCAAAAATTTGTATTACCAATCCAATGGCTTCGAATGAAAATAATGCAGTTCCGAAGAAGAGAGGTATTTTGTTCCATTCTGCAACTAACGGTAGTCTCCAGGGGTCTGATATGTTAAGAAAATTGTAGTATAAAGTGATGAGAATGCCTGCTGTAGTCAGCACATTAGCGATGAGTGAAGCTGGAACCAGCACCCTCAAATTGTTCATCAAAGACAGCAGCCAAATTGGCACAAATGTGAACAGAATCAAAATCCTCATATTAAAATACGGAATGTCGTAAATTTCCAATAGCTGAAACAGAATAAGGATTTTATATAACTGAGTTGGAGTGAATAAACAATAACAAAGCTTACACGTATTGTAATGTTGATCCTATCGAAAAAGTTATAACCTACGGAATCTTTGGGCGGATTTTGTTCTTTCGCGAAGGCGACGATCTAAACCTGGGAAATCGGCGAATAGCGAGTGCCAAAGTATTATTTCCGGATTACGGTATAGTCCGGATATAACGACTTCGTTTCGAACGACTTTGCGTTTCAAACGACGTAGGTGTTAATCAAACTTAGATAGGTGTACTATGGAATCATATCCGCATAGTACTACTTCGGTTTCAGCGACCAACTGCTTATAGCGACCTACTTTGATATTATAGTTAATCCAGTAAGATCATCGTGTACAGTTTTTTTTACTATCTCTGCGTCGTTTCGGCTTTGTCATATCTCCTAAGTATTTCCGTTCGATGAAGAAGACGAATTTACTGCTGAGCGTTGGACAATGGCTTTTCATAATAAGTTACTCACAACAATGACCTTGAATAATATTTTTTTGCTGATGATGATGTTGTAATATGTAAATCCTCGCCAACAGCCACGGTAATGATGACGAACCAGAAAAGACTAATTCGACTTCCACTTCGTCTGAAGCTCTGAAGGATGCAAACACACACAAAATGTTAGTTTTGATTAACTTTGATGACAATGTTGTTGAAAGTATAATGTCTCTTCACAGTATTGTATGAGCTTCTTACTAAAGAACTAAAATTGGTCCCAAAATAAAATTACAGATTTTTTACATCAGTAAATACATAAATGAAATGAATCTCCGAAAGTATAATGGAAGAATAGAATCCTTATATTTGCATGTGCATTGGGGAACTACTGATAGTCAATTCACTTCATAATTGTATATAAAATTAGAGATATGTGGATAAGGACTACAATGATAGAATGGCATAATAATGTCTGCATCTGAGATGCCATTCTTGAGGTCTAAGTGGGAAAGGTTTAAGAAGTAGGTTCAATCTAAATGACTATGATTTTCTGAAAATCCACATTCCTATTGATCCAAATAATTCAATTCGAATTAATATTTTCAATTGTAAATAAATAGTGAAAACATGTCGAGTTACAAGAGAAATTTTAGTCATGACTACTACACCAAACTACTTCATACTTCGTACATTTCCAGTGATTTAGTTTTGATGAAGTGTGAACGTTGTGCATTGGAAACTTTGTTGCGAAGTAATTTGGCGCAAAAATAATAGAACTTTATATGGTAGGGTGGTCTCAGAAGTTCCAAGCAAACAGAAAACCTAGAGAAAATATATCTCTATTTAACTATGATTAATGTCATATATACATACAAATTTTTATCAACACAGGAGAAAACTTCGATCATGAAGGTGTAACCTCTTTTTTTATAACATTCTAGGTTCGAATTCAAACACTTCTAAATGAGAACTGCTGATACACTCAAAATCCAAATATTCTATTGATAGGTTTTTCGAGTTCTGAACCAGACATTCTTTCAAGGAGACATTCTGGCAAATAGGTTTGCACAAAAACAGTTTGAACTTATCCTCACATCATTATTTTGGAAGTCACAAAAACGGATGTAATCCCTAAGGATGTATTTTGTCCACAAAGAAATGGATTTACATATTTGAATGAAAGAATTGAAATCTTAAATTTGCATGTGCTATTGCACATTGGGGAACTACTGACAGTCAATTTACTTCATATTGCTTCACGCTAATGCGCTTGATATTTGTTTTGCACAAATAGAAACTCTTTTGACTAAATCGCTATTGTAAAATATAATATATGTCATATTAGTACATACATAATGAAGAATTAGCTAAAAATAATCAGGTCGTTTTGTGCGACGTCCAGTTAGTACGACGAAGTGTCGTTGGTCCTTTGAGGGGCGTTATATCCAGATTCTAAGCTATATCAATTTTGCAGTTGACCGTTTGAAAATTAAACGAACATGCAAAAGTCTCAAACAAAGGAACATTTTTAACTCAACTTAGTACAAGAACTTGTACTGTTCCGTCTGATACTTCACCGAGTCAGATTATGGCTGAACCGGTGTCGAAAGTTGAAGTAGTTTTCACGATTGCCTGCTCGGCGTAACTTGAAAAGGATTAAAATTGTCGTTGTAAGATCTAGATGTAATCTTAATAATTGAGATGACATATTACTTGTCCCCGTTTTCATGTCTGCTGGACGTTATGTAAACTATGTTTTTTTTGTTTCTTACATGTTTGATTTGATACAGTTGGTTGTACTGACGTTTGAAGTACGACATCTTCACTATCAGTTGCCAGTAATGATTAAAGATAAATGACCCTGCTCTCTCTAGATCCATTGGTTCGTTTTTAAGAATTTTAATTATCGACAGAATATAGGTTGTTTGGCATATTCCTTCAGCAGGCCATGTTTTTAGCTTGTTTGTACACTTGCCTCATCTAAATGTCTCCATAAAACGGAATATCGAAGGCAAATGGATGTTTCCACCATTAGTTTCAAATTATCAATTTCGAATATTTTTGCCTTTAAAAAGGGACAATTTTCGTCACCGAAACGTTGGCTAAAAAAAGTATCAAGAAGATAAAATAAAGTCTGATTCCAAATAGTTTGATTTAATTTAAAGGAACATTGTCATTAACAATTAGTATGATACTAGAGAGGGGCGCGAATTAATCCTATTGATGGCAGATGGATAATACTTTCTGGATCGATCGATGTTACTCCAAAGAAAGTGAAAGACATTCGCATCAGAGCTATTTCCTTCCATAGGCCTACTGTCACTGAGAAACACACCCAGAAAATTTGAAAAAAAGTTCAAACGTCCAAGTTTTCAAAAAGAACTTGAAGATGTTATTAACACTGGAATCCTATTCTATCAGTGATTATTTAGATGGATAGGATGTCATGTTTCTAAATTTGTCCCTTATTCCCCCTTTTTACGCGCATGTTCTAGGAGAACAGCGTGCTATCGTTTTGTCCAAATGTCTGCCGAAAATGGTCTCAATCAACTAGGTTGGACTCACTAATGACGAATCCGGTGTCAAAATCGATTCTGTCCGGCCGGCCGTCCGAGGACACGATAACTGTCGACTGAAGCAAGCTAGCAACTTAAAACTTTCAGGGTAGAACGCGCATCAGAATACCGCGGTTGAGTTCGTTAATGGGCCAAATCGGTCGAATAGTTTCGGAGTTATAGGCACTTGAAATTTTGAAGTTATTTATTTTTTATTTCAGAAACAACTTGCGCGATTGGATTCAAACTTGGCAGTTAGGTGGAGTATAACGACGCGCAACTTTGAGCCAAATTTCGTTAGGATCATATTGGCAGTAAATTAAAAAAAAAAAAAATTTCGAAATTTTGTTTCAAAAATTTTTTTTCTGAATACCATGTCTCATATTCGAAAATCAATTTCATTCGCACTTTGAGCTCCCTATTTCACAGCAGTGTACCAAATTTCAGTTCGATATGATCATGAGTTCAGGAGATATCGGGAAAAAATATGTCAAATTTCGAGGTTTTCTTCTCGATATCGTTGTTTTTTTCGAGAAATACTGATTCAGTCCTGATAAAACTTCGCAGCTAGTTTGAAGATACTGAAAGACAACTTTCACAAGACACAAGACAAAATTTGCATGAGCAAAATTTCGTGATAATCGTGTCATTTGAACATTTCTCTGATTTTCTTATCATATCATCCTCATTAAATTCTGTATGAACCTTCGAACTGTAATTTTTCGATGAAGTACTGGATTCCAATTCGATCTGATCTTCTGGCCGAATTCGTGAATGGGTAAAATCCATCCAATGATTCCGCAGATATAACCATTCAAAATTTTATTTTTCCAATATTTTCAAAATACAGATTAGATCGAATTGAAATCCAGTAATTTATCAAAAAAAAAATTCAAAAGGCACTGCCGTGAAGGCAGCAGCTTTTGTGCGCATGTTCAATATAGATGACCGCTTCAGCAACGTCTTTGAACATACACGCAAAAGCTGCTGCCTTCACGGCAGTGCTTTTTGAATTTTTTTTTGATAAATTACTGGATTTCAATTCGATCTAATCTGTATTTTTGAAAATATTGGTAAAATAAAATTTTGAATGGGTATATCTGCGGAATCATTGGGTGGATTTTACCCATTCACGAATTCGGCCTTCGTAATTAAGGTCCAAACCTTCTCTACAAATATTTAGTTTCTAAGTTGTTTCTTTCGGAAGTTATTGTGTTTACGCAGTCGGCCGTTAGGCTGACTGTAAACACAATAACTTCCGGAAGAAACGACTTAGAAACTCGATATTTGTAGAGTAGGTTTGGGGTTTAATTACGAAGGTCGAATTAGTGAATGGGTAAAATCCGCCCAATGATTCCGTAGATATACCCATTCAAAATTTTATTTTTCCAATATTTTCAAAAATACAGATTAGATCGAATTGAAATCCAGTAATTTATCAAAAAAAAAAAATTAAAAAGCACTGCCGTGAAGGCAGCAGCTTTTGCGTGCATGTTCAAAGACGTTGCTGAAGCGGTCATCTATATTGAACATGCGCGCAAAAGCTGCTGCCTTCACGGCAGTGCTTTTTGAAATTTTGTTTGACGTTGTTTCAGCTCACGTACCCTAATATGTATGTAATTTGTGGCATTCTCTGAAATAAATTAAAATTATGATTATAATTCCTGGAGCTGCAAAATGGCGCATGAGTCGGAATAGATTCCTTACTCTGTCGAATTTGAGAATTTTTCTGGATTTCCCAAAATCTCTGAACTTATCCTAAAATCTGACGGTCTCCTTCGGAATCACCATGTATATTGATTGGCGAGCTTAAACTCGAAATAAAAAAATTACAAGAAAACTAAAGAACGAGGTCTTTCTTTAGTTTTCTTGTAATTTTTTTATTTCGAGTTTAAGCTCGCCAATCAATATACATGGTGATTCCGAAGGAGACCGTCAGATTTTAGGATAAGTTTACACTAGTCAAGACTGTCTAGGAACACTGTACAGGGTGATTTGTCCGATTCGACCGATTTTACTTTTATTGATAACTTTGGTATGGCTTATTCGATTTCAATGAAATTTTCAGCGTAGTACAATAGTGTTGAACACGTTCATTGATTTTAATTCTTTTTTCAAAATAAGCGGTTGTTATTGTGATATGTCCAGATTAATTGTGCAGGTTGACAAAACACCCTGTACATAGCGTTTCCTAAACTATGCTATCTGTTTACGATTCTACTATAATGAGTCATTATTTGAGAGTTTCTAATTTTTTTGGCACACTTCTAGTTTTCCGAGAAAATTTTTTCAAAAAATGATAATGTCGAAATTTCGCTCCAATCGATTCCACTTATATTGATAACTTTGGTATGGCTCATCCAATTTTGATGAAATTTGCAGTGTAGAACAATCGTAGTAGTAAAATCGGTCGAATCGGACGAATCACCCTGTATATTCTCAACAGAGACCCCCAACCATAAACCAAACAGTGTTCCTAGACTGTCTTGACTAGTGTAAACTTATCCTAGAATCTGACGTTCTCCTCCGGAATCACCCTGTATAATAGTAATTTGCATTTCAGTTAGCAGTTCGTTCAGTATTTCTTCAGAATTTCCATAAAAAGGGATGTTAAAATAATGAATCCGGAAAAAAATCAATACCTTTTCCAAACTTTCTGCCATGAAAACTAAATAGACACAGCAAAATCCCATCTCGGTTATGACGAGAAAAGCATTCACCATTTTTTTCATCAAGAAACAGAGGTTTCTGGTTCTTTCAGGGCCATCCATAAATCCTACCATAACAGTTTCAGCATAATCTGGTTTTACATTATAGTCGTGGTTATAAGCTACATGATCAGCTGCTTTCACCTGAAAATTTAAACACTCCTACAGGTTTCTTAATTCACCTGCTACAGTATTTAGAACTTCCGACTAACGGGTCGATGAAATTACTCGAAAGATTAATGTATCATACAGAATACTATAAGGGTAAAAGTTTGTACTAGCATGTGAAGGATACGTTGAAAACGTCTGTGAATGATGGTATTTCGTCTGCCTGTGTAAGGTTGGAACTTGGTCTGAAAAAAACAGTAAGCATTCTACCTACACTATGACCCCTTACGCTGACTTGCCTAAATTGTCAAAATGAAATCTTCAAAAGTGGCAGGCTGACTCGCGAAATCGCAATCTTGATGCACTTTGGCTATCAGTCACTCGGTAGGCCATGGAAGTTTGACACATTCCATTGCACTGTTATCTGTGGCATAGTGAAAATCTTGTATAGTGAATATGCGAAATAATTCTTATATTTGCACAATTGTGTGATTGTTCTTAAATTAATGGTTTGAACACTTTGAACCACGTTCAAACACTTCAGGAAAGTGATGTTCCAATATATTCCAGGGGATATAATCACTTGATTTAAACTTTGATCGGCTAACACGGCATCAAGTTCTAGCTTCGGCAAGTTCTCATTTATAGACATAGACAAGATATTTAAATTAGGATCCATATGGAAACAAGAGAGGATGCAAGACATATTGGTTCTTTCTTAAGAGTTGAGTTAGAAGTTATTGTTATTCATGGAAAATACAATGGGAGATGTGCTGAATAAGAGTAGAATAAAATTGTAATAGAAAATGTCGGATTAAATTCCTGTTGGTAGAATTACGCGCTAATTTTGAGAACAAGCACTGTATATGATTTTGCCCGATTATCTTTTTCTGCGGAGTTATTGGGTGGATTTTACCCATTCATGAATTTGACTTCCGCAGTTTGCTACAGTCCTGCTGTGCAAATATCGATGAAGAATGTTGCGATCTTCTAGTCTTATGATCCTGACGGAATTCGGTTCATTATGGAGTAAAGCTTCGTTTGGCAGGGTCAATATATGAATAGGTGAACGAATCCGCATTGAATTTGAACAAGCACTTCCTAGATTTTTATAATTTGCTTAGTAAATTTTTCCAGTTTCAGTTAAATATGAAACTCGATTAGGACACGAAATAAAAATCGTTTGTTATAGTGCCTGTAGAGATTAATAGCATCAGAATAATCTATGATCGCGATGTCGAAGGTTTGTTTTGGTTCAGAGCTCAGAACTGCTCTAGAACGGTTCGAGCATGCGTGTTTCGGTTTATTTCAGAAACGGTTCATAATTTGAGTAATCCTGTTTTGGTTATTTTCAGACTCGATTCTGAACTGTTGTGGAGCTGTGAAAGGAGTAAGGACATTAGAGTCCGAACTGCTTCAGAATCGGGTGGTTCGCACAAGCATGCAGTGGCTGTCAACGATTTAAATGGTTAACCTGACATTTTCGGCGTCGTGTGTTGATTTGGTTTTTGATTGTTGAATGAGGAAACGGTTAAACTTTTATTATTGGGGATAATTCCTTCGCTTCGACCTCCCATAATAATCTAAAGGATTTTACTTCCATTGTTCACACCCTGGATGTATACCTATACTTCTTAAGTAAATCTCCTAATCCTATTCAAAAATAATGTTTCGAATTAATTTTTTCTCCAACTCCCACATATTTGAGATACTTAGTATTATATGAATCAATATTTTTTTCTATTATTCACTTTCAGATTGTTGGTTCATTTCGTAATATAATTAAATAAAGAAAAATTTTAAGCAAATTTTTTTACAACGCAATATGTATCCCCAAAAATATATAAATAACATATGAAACTGCTACAGGGACTTTCGCATATTCATTAATTATATATTACCACAGACAATGAGACACGAATAATATTTTCCTTTTCTGCCAACACAAACGGAAGATTTTCTTCCTTCACGATCCTGATGAGAACCCGAACTCAATGAGTGTCTTGGTTTCATCGCTTTTAGAACTGTTCTAAGATAGTTCAAAACCGGGCTTCAACAGCGCATCAATTCTGCGCAGTTCTAGAACCATCCTAGGACAGTTCCGAATTTCGGAACCGAAACAAAGCTTAATTCTATTATGGTGCATTATTATTAAGGTCTTGATGTGTATCGAGTGAAACCGAATGATCTCACAGATGAGCAGATGGGCACTCCATGTTTCATTTGCATCATGAGTTTATTCAAATTAACTAATCTATAAAGTCCTCGATTGAAATTTGAAAAAATTGGCAAATTAACTTCAAAATTATTTTGACCTTGACGATTTTTCAAGCGTTCCGATCGAGCTCAATTCTTATCACAAACAATTGATGGATCTATTCCGAGACCTGGAACTGACTTTATAAAAGTTAATTGGGTATACATTTCTTCGTTCGAATTCTAATTATCATTTGTGTATTCTCGGTAATGTATCTGCAACCAAATCATCAAGTAATTCACCATTTTCCTCATAAGGTTTCTTTTGTTTATGGCAGAAAATCGGCCGCTATCGATTGAAGAATTGGCTATCAGAAAGATAAGTACCTATATTGACAGCTTACCAGTTGATGTTGGCAATAAAGGTTGAGGAACCCCAAGAAAACTAGGCCCACTGGTCCCACAATCAGGCCTGCATTCTTCATAGCTTCTCCCATAGCAAATATACCAGTCCCAATGTTACCTTTCATATGATGCATCAGTGTTGCGCAATATCTAGAAGAGGAACCAATCAGGAAAATTTGCTTCAAAATCTCCTCAAAATTCCCTCGTATCACGGACGTTCATGCAATGAATGCGAATTTATCACAGAGAAATTAAAGAGCCAGTTCTATGACTGGTTCCCTTATATTCACTCTCAGCACTCATGTAGAAATAATACTTCCTGCACAAATATTTGCCGTAGTAGGCTGCCTAGTTAGCAAAAGCGGTATTGCACAAAACTAAAATTATTATCAATTAGATTTTTGGCTTACGAGGTCCCTGGTCTATCTCTTATAGGTCCTTGGCGTCCTTTTACATAGGCAAATATTCTGAAAATGATATCATTATGTAAATGAATGAATATCTTCAAGATGTGTGCATTTCATTAAAAAAAATAATGAATTCTCGAAAACCGCCGTATACAACGGTGTATTATTTGAAATGTCAGGGTAGTTTCTTCTCCTCATTCTAATAGTTGGGTAGCGCAAAGGGGAATTTCGGGATTTATTCGAGCACGTCAGATTAAGGTAGAAAAGGGCGGATTTACGGGGGTGGTAAAGAAGGTAATAACCCCACCTGAGGCATGAAAAACACATGGAATAAAATAAAAAATATATTCAAATTAGGAAAAAACTGCCACACATGTGAAGTTGAACCAGCTACTGAAATAATCATGTTGATTTACCGAACACGTCCTTTATAAACCTCATGATGTACCATGATGTAAGTAGAACATAATATGCTCATCTGCTCATCTGTGACCATACGTACAAATGATGACGTATGAAACTACAAGCAAATTCAAAGCACAGAATATATATTTCCTTGTATTTTCAACTTGCTAACTCCACTTTTTTGCAGATGAGCACGCCATGTTTTTTACATCATAATGTGTTACTTACATCATGATAAACCTGCCATTATTGACATAAAATCAGGAACCCCAACTTAAAGTTCAGCCAATCAGATAGGATCTCAACAAATACCTTTATTTGTATACAATTTTCTGGTTTGAGGAGTCGATGCACAGTTCACGAAAATTTATGAATATCGAGAACGTCAGCATGTCAAATTTGTTCTTAAATTCCCCTTTCACAGTGGTTGTTAATTTAACAACATTTTTGGGTTGGCAGCTTGAACCGAAGTTCTGGAATTTTTTCCCATGAATTTACTGCTCAGTGATTCAAATTTTCATGAAAGTAATGAATTGACAAATGAACAAGACATATTCTGGATATGAAATTGAATTTTAATTAATTTCATGTCAAGAAGTCAGTCTTTAGAACTACCTGGAGAAAAAATTATCCTGAAATTGATTCAACAGAAAAATCCGGTAGTTGCATATTTCTAAAACAACATGAAACTTTCTCTTTCAAGTTTTTGGTAATTCACAGTAATTTATATCTTCTTGAAAAATTGCCCAGAGGCAATCTCCGTACTTACTTAGTAGGTGAAATACTTCTAGATGGTAAATTGCTTCCAAATGCACTCGGCGTTCTAGACATTTTGAACTGATTTGAGATTATTTCATTACATATCTCACTTTGGGAGACAACTTCCCAACTAAAAATATGACTTTGATGACTATGTCATTGAATGATAACATAGAAAAACAATGAAATAAAAAATAATAATTTTCATTCGAAACTTTTGAAAAATTATGCTCACTAACCAAATGACTAGTGACTTAGTTGGGATCTTCATATAGGAATAAATCCATTCTTAAAAAGATTGTTATTTATCCTGAATTACAATCTCAACTTTACGGGATAAATGAATTCTTCAGACTGGAACACTTTCGAGTTCTTAGAGAAGAAAAAGTATTTCGACAGAGGATACTTTCTAATTATTTTGAGTTTACTCAGATCCAAAAAAAACTTTCCTTTCCCATAGGAAACTTGGCATTCTGGAGGCCGGAGATCGTTTTTTTCTAAAAATTTTTTTGGTGCGAATGGTTGAAAAAAATTGTAAGAATGCACAATGTTGCCACATTTCTATATTCAAGAATTTTCGGGAAAATAAAACTGAAATGGAGTGAAAAATGGAAAAATAACTAACATTGCGCATCCTCACGAAAGAATTAAGTACATCCCAAAAAAAAAATTTTAAAAATACTCACTGATGCCTGCAGAATGACACCCTGTTTTCTCCTATGAATGTTGAAATTTCTCCTAATTTCACGCGGCTATTGGCAACGTTTGAACATGCACACCGCGATTCAGGTGCTTGACTTTAGGATACTCATGAGGTTTAATGAGAGTTGAATGTGGCTGTGTTGCCTAGTCGTAATTTAGCATCACGTGGTATTGGTTCCTCTCAACACAATCTCTTCTGTGATGACGATCTCATAATTTTATAACTTTTTCAACACGCTATTCACAAGTTATAAAAAGGCAGAATAGGGAATATAAGTCAAATTGCTTCTCTCCAGATCTATTCAACCTCAATTGTCTAACTGAAATGGATACGACTTGGCGAAGACACGAGCATGTTGATGAACATCTTCTTGGACAAGAATCTATTTCAGATTCAAAAAGGGGTCGAATGTACTTCAAAAAGATTTTGACGATTTTAACAACGTGAAATGAAGAAAGATTCATTGAAAAATTCCAAACCATTCAGCTGAAATTTCGACAACTAATCTCTTCCCCGGCAATGGGGGTTTTTCTTCAAACGAAAATGCAGTAATTTTCATGAAAATCCGTTGGAGCATCACATTTCAAACAAATAGTTTCAATATTATATTTTTTTTTAAATGTTTGATCACCTAAAACTGAAAATTAAAAATGGGGATTTGCATTTAAAGAGATTTCTCTTGAGTGCACGATATGGCAACGCCGAATTCAGCTTTCTCGGAAAGAAAAGGACGTCAAATGTGTAACTTTGCTTAGGAAAACAGAAATAGCTATACTTCGATCTGGTTAGAGTAGAAGACAACGACCAAGGAATAGAAAAAGAAGAGCACAGACTGTCATACTGTCATATTACTGACAAATCGCAAACGGAAATTGTTTGGTTATATTGACAAAGAACACGTGTTAACCACAGAATAGGAATAAATATTTCATCATTCTATTGGCGAATGAAGATAAGCGCTACTCCCTCTGGTGGCTATCCGAGTAACCCGAGGTACAGACATTTTCATTGACAAGTTAAAATAAATGTCGAGAAATTCAGAAAGTTCAACCATTTTTCTTGGCGTTTGTGTGATTTTACAAGTGCTTCTACTGAGAAAAGCAAACTCAAATGTCCATTTCCATAGATTTCCACAACCCAGTGAAAAATTTCGAGTTAGGATGAAAGAAACTTTCTTTAACAAGTCGGGCCTGAAAGTGTTTAAGAATCAATAAAAACCAACAAACAAGATTTATGAGAGTCTGTTACCTGCATTTTACCGATGATGATCATTTTTATGGAGGTAAGCACGAATTGCTCATGAAATATTAGATCACATTCATGTAGACAATTTTTTTCCAGGCCCCTAATCCAAGCAGAGAAATTTACTTAAAAGGAATGCTATGTCTTCCAGAAATCAGTTTGTTGAACTGATCATTAAGGAACAACGTAAATGTTTAGTGATAGAACTGACTATTGAAAAAAAAGAGTACCTATCAACAAGGAAATATCCGGTGATGAATAATGTTCGCTCAAAGTGCTTCTGCCGATGAAAGCAAAGTTGTACAAGGCTTATTTATTACAGCTTTTTCAAGACCAATCATATGAGAGTTGGAAAATTTATTTGTCAATCCATAATGAATAAGGCTCACGATACTAGTAGCACTAGTTTTATGTGAATGTATCCACTTATTCACAACATACTGAGTATTTAGTTCTTCGCTATAAAAATAGTAAAGTTATGAGTATTTGTCTATTATTCCAAAAAGTATGTTTTACAATACGATGTGTTTTTCAACTTTCAAGACAGCCTAAGAAATCCACCAATGTCAATCTTGCCATATTTGGATGTGAAAATAAATAATATAAAAAAACTGTCCAGCCTTGGAGATATCCTCGTAATTTTAGAGTTGCTACACTCAATAAGATTGAAGAATGATACATGCCTACTTTTTAAGAATGGAATTTGTACTCCCAGTAATACTCTCGTCAACGAAAAAGTCTAAAAAGTCTCTGAATAAATCGTGAAATCAAAAATTATCAAACCAAACAGTACAAAATCGACTATCAAAACAAAATCTATGTCTGTATCTAAGGTTCTAAAATCTTAAATTCAGACGAGAATACCAGAAAGAGCTATTCTACTAAACACCGTTGTCACTTCGTGCATGCCTAGCAAATCCCAAACCTCAATTTTGAAATCCGATTTTGAATACTTTCTGAAGGTAATTTGGGAAAATGGTGAATCAAACCCATAATAATTATGTTCAAATTCGCATTTGCAGTAATAACCCAAATTCAGGAAAAACCCCCATTATTTTTCATGGAAATTCTTCAATTTCAAGAGGAATGTGCATTTTTTCTGAAATCTAAACTCAACTAGTTTGCAAAAATGTTCATGTCCAGTTTCTCTTAAATTGAGTATCCTTGTTCAGAGTAGTTTCAGAACGGAAATAAATTCTTCCACACCCAGAGAACGGTCTTCAGTCTAGACTGCTCAGAACTTCCTCTATCAAGTATGATCAAAATGTCCCCGGAATAAAATCTTGCTTTGCTATCCTCGTTTTGGATGCAACGCATATTTTGTTTTCAGGAAGATTTTTCCATTTTCGTGTTTAGAATTCTTTAATGTTGTAAGCATAAGGTTTACTCTTCCAATGATTATGTGCTGCTCAGAAAGCTCCATTTTAACTTTTTTACTCCCATTATTTGATACGTGTATATTTATAAAGGGGGAGTCTTCAAACTGTACATTGATTTAAACCAGAGATTCCTCTCATCAAATAAGACACTCTCTTCATTTACCATTTTTTCAGATTCGGCTCTGGCATATATATATATATATATATATTCTTTTGAGAACGAGCATTACATTCTAAGATATATCACAGTGTTAGCAGAGGAAATGTAAACGAGGTACCATACTTATTTGCGTATGATACAATAACACAGATAAAAACCTCAGGAAAAATTCTGTCTCCCCGTATAAGTGTAGTAATTTGTTTAAAGAAGATGGATGACATCTTTTTCATTGGAGAATAATTTTTTCGTCATCTTGAATTAATTTCGACAAAATATCTTGACATAATATCTGAAACAGAAAGAGGGACAGAAAACCAGAAGGAAGCAGTAAATAATATCACCTACATTTGCTCATGACCGAGAGGGTCTTTCGACCAGGTTCAGTCCTCCAAGGGATGATTTTCAGATCCTCAGATAAACGAAGAATAGATAGATCCATAATTGTTCATTTCGAACTAGAAATCTAATAAATAATAAGTGAAAAACTTGTGTATAATGAATATTATAAACTCCATATATAGGAAAAGTGGCCCTGGTAAAAATTTGAAAGCATTTAAATATTTCGCAATGTGCTTATACACTCCTGCACTTTGTTTGCGAGTTCAGCACAGATATCACTTACGGTATTGCAGAATATTCAATCCATTGCTGGAAATCCATAGAAATATGATTGAGAAAACTTATTTACTCACTCAATTGGCGAATGAATATAAGCGCTACTCCCTCTGGTGGCTATCAGAGTTACCCGAGGTACAGACATAATCATTGACAAGTTGAAAGAAATTTCGAGAAAATGAGAAAGTTTATGCATTTTTCTTGGCGTTTGTGTGATTTTACAAGTGTTTCTACCGAGAAAAAGCAAACTCAAATGTCCCTTCCCATAGATTTCCACAGCTTTTACCTACTCAACTTGATTATTGATCAAATACCCCCTCAGATCTACTGCTCAAAAAGTTGAAAAACAGATACTTTTTGGAATAATAGACAAATACACATAACTTTACTGTTCATATAAGGAAGGACTGAATTCACACAATATATTGTGAATAAAATTCACATAAAACTAATGCTACTTGTACCGTAAGCCTTATTCATTATGGATTGACAAATAGATTCTTCCAACCCTCATATGATTGTTCTAGAAAAAGCTGTAATCAATAAGCTATGTACAGCTTTGAGTTCATGGGCAGAAGCCTCTGAGCGAAGTATTCATCACCAGATATTACCTTGTTCAGATTCTTTTATTTCAATCGGTCAGTTCTACCACTAAAACATTTACGTTGTTCCTAATGATCAGTTCAACAGGCAGATTTCTAGAAGGCATAGCATTTCTTATAAGTATCTTTCTCTGCTTCGATAAGGGGCCTGGAAGACAATTGTCTTCATGAATGTGATATTTCATTAGCAATTCGTGCTTACCTCTATAAAAATGATCATCATCGGTAAAATGCAGGTAACAGACTCTCATAAATCTTGTTTGTTAGTTTGCTAATTTTGAGTTATAAGTTGCCAAGGTATTTATCGATTCTTTAACACTTCCAGGCCCGACTTGTTAAAGGAAGTTTGTCTCATCCAAAATCGAAATTTTTCACCAAGCTGTGGAAATCTATGGGAAGGGACATTTGAGTTTGCTTTTTCTCGGTAGAAACACTTGTATAATCACACAAACGCCAAGAAAAATGCATAAACTTTCTCATTTTCTCGAAATTTCATTCAACTTGTCAATGATAATGTCTGTACCTCGGGTTACTCTGATAGCCACCAGAGGGAGTAGCGCTTATCTTCATTCGCCAATTCTTATGATTTGGTACTTTTTGTGGTATTATTGTGGAAAAATATTCCACTACACTTGACCATTGAAACACTAATCATCCACTTGAACTTGGTGCAATATCCAGTTGTTTTCATCATGATATTCTACACAATTTCAATCTTGCCCATTCTTATATTGATAATTCCATAATTATTCCAAGTTTCAACGAAATTATAAATGAATTATACGAAATCATGCAAGTAACCTAAAAACATTAATTAAACTCTAGGATTCTATGAAAAGTCTGATCCATAAATATGGACTATGTCTGTGGTCTGGTGACGAAATAGCATAGGCCATGATGTTTTACCATTGTATAAAGACAACATGTTGTCTTTATACAATGGTTTTACTCACATCGAGGCATGAACCTTATATTTAGTCTATGCGAAATAGATAAATATTTCTGTGTATTCTATGTTCCGGGGAAACCTGAGCATAGCTTAATTTACAGTCTTTACTCGGTCAGAGGCGGATCCACGAAAATAAGGAAATTTCTCGAATTTTTATCAGATTCTATCAGCGGGTTTCACAAAGCTCTGATTAACTTGATTGTTCTGATCAAGACAATTCTATGTTCAATTTCAGTTCATTTTTAGCAATACCACAGAATATTAACGCGTTGATCAGAGGATTAAGCTTTGTGAAACCCACGGTATACCATTCAACGTTGAGTATCTCGAAAACGGTTAGTTTGAGTAAAAAAAAATGAGGAAAAATTGGGCATTCTAAAATGATTGAGGATTCTTATAATGACTTAAGTGGAACTTTATCCGCATCATTCATGCTAATTCATTATAGTTTCATGAATCGGGGAGTCTTTAACCAAAAAAGTTAGATGATATTGATTACTGTAGAAAAGAGTCATAGTCATAAAGAACTTCACACTAAAATTCATTTGATCCGGTGAAACCATTTCAAAGCTTCAAAAGAGAGATTAGTTTTTTTTGAAAATTTCAACAGTCTGTGTCTTTTTGCTGAGGTCGAATCTGGAAAAATGGTAACTGAAAAGAGTGTTTTATTTGATGAGAGGAATCTAAGGTTGAAATTAATGTACACCTTAAAGACTCACCTTGCATATAAAATAATTTTCAGTTCAATAACAAATTTTTTGTCTTCTTCCATAAGTTTTTAATGTGTAAAACATTCTGTAAATATACAAGTTGAAGATTCACCCAAGCAGAATAGAATCACGTTATAATTCTTTCGAAATAGTTTCAGCATTCTTCTTCTTCTTGATGTATTATAACTTCAAAATGAAATGATTTTTTGCTCCATCTCTATTGGAGGCCCTCGATAAATTTGAAGATAATTTCTCTACAAGCAGCGTAAGTTCCTGTCACTATACCGGTAAATCCTATTATCAAAATGATGATATTTTTGAAAATACAGAAAAATCCTATATTCTCATAAAAAGTCACAAGCTCCAATAAGGGAGGAAACACTAGAG
Source organism: Myrrha octodecimguttata (assembly GCA_958510865.1). Classification (NCBI taxonomy): domain Eukaryota; kingdom Metazoa; phylum Arthropoda; class Insecta; order Coleoptera; family Coccinellidae; genus Myrrha; species Myrrha octodecimguttata. The sequence goes on from OY294056.1 coordinate 59,022,441, forward strand.
CAAGTGCTGTACCTCCAATTGCACCCACAAGGGATATGAACTCTCCAAGGTAAGGTATAGTTTCTGCAAGAATATCTGAAAAACATACGTACTCAGGACCGTTTCTAAGCCAACTTCGAAGTAACTTACATGCTATCCCTGATAAGAACGTTTTGAATAATACTTCAACCCAATATTGGTATCTGAATGGTCCGAATTTTCTATATATCCATGGAAACATGATCATGAATGCAACATACATTTGAAGGAGGTAGGTGACCGCCACAGAGGTCGCTATAAGAATCACAACTATCTGAGCCAAACTGAAAAGTTAATTCATTTTCAGTCTCCAATTGAAACAGTGATTAAAACATGATTAATAGATATGGGTAGATCACGACAAGAACGGAAATGCGCTCTACAACATTCAGTATGAATATCCGCAGTTTTGGTTATATATATACTCATGCAGTGACATTATAAACGGTATATCCAGCAGGAATAACTTCGCGAGGTTATTTTGTTGTCAACAGAAGCATGCCATGAATACGATACCTATACTCCATTCACTTTTATAAACTATCCCGGTTGGCCATGATTCAGGTCTATCAAGGTTTTTCACTAAAAATTGACGCAGGTTGGCACTCATGAAATATCGGGCATCGGCAATGTCAAAATAATTCTCGGCGACGGCAGCGACGCTGCCAAATGCCTATGCCAATTTCTAATTTCTACTCTCAATGTCAACATAATCATCACGCACATAATTTACTGTTTGTTATCCCATCAATAATGAATAATATACTCCATTCACTTTTAAGAACTATCCCGGTTGTCCATCAAGTCTATCAAGTTGTTTTACTTGAAACTGGCACAAGTTGGCACTCGTGAAATATCGGCAATGTCAAAATAACTCTCAGAGACGTTGCCAAATGCCTATGCCAATTTCTACTCTCAATCTCAACATAATCATCACGCTTGGAAACTTAAAATGCTGAAGGTAGTTTCGGAGATGCAGAGACAAAGTATCAGAGGAAGTGCTATGTAGAATTGAATTCTGCTTTTTCTGATAGTAAGCCTGATAATTTGGAATCAATAATTTATCACAAGCTATCCAACATTTTCGACGTATGTGAGTGAAAACCCAGTGTATCGTTCACATAGATTCCCAAGAACTTCTTTTAAGGTGACACAGGTTTTGTAGTACTACTACATATACTGGATTATTTCAAGCTGTGCAACAAGGTATTTTAATGTCTTATGTCTTGAGAAGTTTTACGGCAGGGTTATTATTCAGTAAAATTTCAACACGCGATTCTTGATTTGCGTATAAGACAAAGCATAAGTGAATCTTCCAACCATGTGTAATATTATCAGTATTAACAGAGAAAAAAGTTTCTTCAACATTCGCCAGGTATTTGGAATTATTGCATTCGCAAATCAATTATTTTTTCAAAGTATAAATTCATATTTTGAAAAATACGTAATTACTACGACCTCTATGTAGAGAGGAAAACGTTGTGTAGTTATCTGACAGTAAAATAACTATAACCTAACATTTTCAAAATATACACAGTGCAATGCTCTGAATAAAGAAAAAAGGAAGGAGTATAAGGCTCACATCGTGGGCCCGGGATGGAGGTTGCATATGGCCGACTTCCCTTTCACTTTGAAGAGAGAACAACTTGTTCCGAGACTTCTTTGTTCGAAGAAACTAACTAACATGAGTCATACTTGGAGGTTCAATATAGGCGGCTACGTCGCAGTTATATACGAAGTAGAAAGGCGTTAAGGTACGATTCCGATCTCGGCAATAGCTGCCTGGCAGTCGCGACCCGGTGGCAACCACCATACCGCTTCCAGGGAATTACATGCAGCACTAAAGGTACGGTTCAGATCTCGGCATTAGCTGCCTGGCAGTCGCAACCCGGCAGCGGCTACCATACCGCTTCCAGGCAATTACATGCAACAATTACCGATCCAAGCAGCGGTGGCAACGCAGCGGTGGCAACGCTGCTTGGATCGGTAAGTGTTGCTTGTAATTACAATTACCTGGAAGTGGTATGGTAGTTGCTGCCGGGTTGCGACTGCCAGGCAGCTACTGCCGAGATCCGAATCGAACCTTTATGCTCCTTCCTGTTGTTCTTTATTCAAAGGTGCAATGTGTCAGAATGTCATGGTCAACCGGAATAGTTCATAAAAATTAATGGAGTATACGTTTCAAAAGTTTTTTTGCCATTTTTTCGAGAAGAAAGTGGTTCATGAAACCTGAATAATACAGTTATTTTAGTTATTGCCGGCAGTCGACTTCTGCTAAACCATACTCAAGCGTAACAGAATGCATCTAGTTTAACTTCGGATTAATGTCTTCTACTTTTGAACTGGTGCAGGAAACGGCAGAATGGCCTTATATCGTATTCAGCGAAGAATTGCGATTCTTTTTAGGTATGCACGATGTCCGTACAATCGTTAGACATTCGCCGTGAAGAGCGAAGTTATACTGCGTTTGTTATTGAGAGGGATGTGCACAGGAATGTTGGAGTTACGGTCAGGGATCTCTTATGGTAGCCGAGCACCATTTCTGTTCGTTCGAGGCAGTTGTGCGTTGTCTATTTCAACGTTCCGCCGTGGCCTTCCGTTCAGCGGATTTGAATCTCATTTATCATGTCAGAGATTTCATGACGTGATGACTATATCCAATTTGCACGAAACTCCAGAGACTGTCACGATGAATTAACGGAGCTCGAGTTCCAGCTTGTATAGAGTTGTCACAAGCAGACCTCGATCACCTTATTTCATCGATGCCTAAACGTGTAATATACTCAGCTAAGGGTTGTCATAAAATATTCACTTTTTCGCTCGAATGTAAAAGAAATTTTCTGAAAATGTTATCGTTTCATTCTTGATGTACGACTAACATATTGCCAGCAATATAATTCACGAAGTTATTCTTTCTTAGTGTGACACTTCTAATGTCATTAGGTTTGTTCGTTTTACCTACATCAACTACATTAACTACACTAACTCCACTGATTTCCAATTTTCAGTGCAGTTGAGTGTAGTCACGACAACAGAATGGGTGAAGTTTAGTTCACTCTGTTCTATGAATCTAACAGAATATATTATAGATGAATTTACGCAAATTCAAGATGACGGAATTCTTTGCTTCTTTTGTTTTCACTACCATTTCGAGATGAGGTTGATCTGTCGTGAAGTTTTTTCAAAGACGTCACAAGGAAAAAAATTCCATTTTGAATACCGATATGATGAAAATTTATTTCGTCCACAATAACCACATATGCAGAACAAAACATTAGCCAGGAACCAGAGACAAAACAGATTCCTATGATCATATTCACGTACAACCATCACAGAAGATAATCTCAATCTATACACTGCACACGTAATCTGTGACTACACTAACTGCCAACATTTCCGCAACGAACATGGTGCAACTTTACAACCAATATAAATGAAAAATCTTGTCTATGATTTACAACAAATCACACCAGTCGAGTTATTGTAGTTGGTGTGGTTCATGCAGGCACAACGAACAAACCTATGGAGTATTTTATAGAAAAAATTATAATTTATAATCGTAATTCAGATCTCACATTTCAGTTTTCGCTGGCAGGTTCAGTGTAACACTAGGTTTTATATCCTCGCCCCATTTTATGTATGAAGTTGCTCCCAGTAATGTATTCAAAACAACTACATACACCATTCCAACATTCATAACTCCATACCAACAGTCGAAATGCTTCGGATTTTTCATTTCGTTATACATTGGAAGGATCTGAGGACAATAGATTTCAAAATCATACTTCAAATCAGTTTGTCCACGACCATTGAATAATATATATGTATTTCGATGCCTCTTGTTGAAAAAAAATTACAGTCATTAATCGAGCCCGAGGATAATAGGCGTGTAAAATGAATATTATGCACTCCATGCATAGATCAAGTGAAAAAGTTGACGTTTCTCGTAATCTTGACAATTTCTAGCAATCACAGAGTATGAAGTTGACCATTTCGACAACTCTTCTGTAGGTGGTAGAAAATGAAGAATTATTCCAATTTCAAGTCGTGGACAAAGTATAGTACTTAACTCGCATATAATTGCTATTATTCACTTGATCACACGGTAATTTGCGACTTCACTCTCAGGAGTAATAGCAATCATCATATGCTTGTTGAATGATATAGTATTTTGCAAGACAGAATGACTTTTGTTAGTTACCGCGTTTTTTGCTAGATCGCTAGATCATTTTTACTGGTTGCTAAGGTAAAGAAAACGGTAAGTTAATCACTTAAGGTTCTTTCGTCTGCTTCTTGGTGTACAAACGAATGAAATATACACTGAAGGCGGTACTAATGTTTGTTTTTCTATGGTTTGAGGTTAGAAACGTTTCGTGTGCTCCTTTGAATCATAGACCTAAAATAACATGGACGGAGCTTCAGAAAGAGAGGATTGTAAAGTACATAAGAGAGAGATGAAGCTAGAGGAGGCAAATCTCTTCTGGCTCCATCCTCTTTTGAACTCTTCAAAATAGTATCTACTCTCCCACTCGTATTTTTTAACATTCCAAGCCTCATCTAGCTCCGTCCTTTTTATCCCTAGAAAACGCATATTCGTTAACTCTTGCATGTATATTTCAATCGATTCACTCTAAAAGTGACGTAAAGCTCCGTCCATGTTATATTAGGTCTATGCTTTGAATAAAGAACAAAGTTCTATATTCAGAGGTGTGCTCGAATGGACTAAATTATACATCTTTTGTAATGTGTATCTAGTCGATGGTAAATGGCGAAAACCAAAAGAGGGGTGCAAAATATTTCTACTGATGAGGTCATCGGGCTCAGGCAGTAGTGAAAACAATGAGGATGAAATCTACGTCATCTACTGTTTATTCGTTCGCCAACCCAGAACTTTGATTAAGCCATACTTAATAAGTGTTTCTCAATAAACTGATATTTATTCATTAAATATTTTCGCATAAGTCGTGATTTGTCAACTTACAAAAAGGAGTAAGGAATTGTTCTAATAGGAAAAATATGGAACTGAAAATGAACTTTTTCGGAACTTTGGAGGTCCATATCATTGTTCAAATAATGCCCACATCTACGAAACTAAATTAGACCTCTTAATTTTCGGAATTTGATTCATATTTCGAAGACCAAATTGAGTAAAAAATTAATCTTATTATATATATTAACTTATTTCAAGATGATAAAACTTTAATAATTACTTCAATATCACAAAATGTTTTCGGTATGATAGAAGATGTTGTTTAAATATATTCTCGAAAAAATTTGTTTCTCTCTTAATATACCTCTAATTTCTTCCTCTCGAGATTCGAAAGTTCTACTAATAAAATCCACACAACATTTTCCAAATGGCATTACCGTTCCTCAAAAGATTCGTTCCTTCTTTTTCCTCCTGTAGAGTTTACCGCAAATCTTGAATTTTATCATTCCTATCTTGGACAGGAGGTCTAACTTCCCATACAAAGGCAATAAATATTTTCATCAAGTCAATAATTGGCGTCTTCTTTTTGCCGTTTCATCAACCATAACCACACATTTCATTTCGAGTGCATTTCACACCTCCTCTCGACCAGATGTAGATAAACTACACCGCATCTTCACTGGTGTAAATTCAATCAGCAAACGAATACTCATATCGAGTGTAAATTACACCGAGTGTAGGAAAGTGCTACACTTTCTATGCAAACGAAAAGATCTTTACCTTTCTATGTTTTAGCGGAATAGCGTTTTGTCCAAATATGTGTAACTTTCGAATTTTGAGCTGAAACTGGTCTCAAACGACTGAGTTGAACACCCTGATGACGAATCCGGTGTCAAAATCGATTCTGTCGGCATAAGTAGATTTGGGGCTAAATTACGACACACAATCCTCAGAGATGAAATATAATAGAATGTTACAAATAACATAATAATGAATATTGTAAGCTTCGTGACCATTTTAAAGGAATCTGCACAAATAAATATCAAATATAGTAAGTTATGGCAGTATAAAAGCAAGCATATGTATTACCAGTCCAATGGCTTCGAATGAAAATAAAGCAGTTCCGAAGAAGAGAGGTATTTTGTTCCATTCTGCGACTAACGGTAGTCTCCAGGGATCTGGTATGTCAAGAAAATTGTAGTATAAAGTGATGAGTATGCCTGCTATAGTCAGCACATTAGCGATGAGTGAAGCTGGAACCAACACCCTCAAATTGTTCATCAAAGACAGCAGCCAAATTGGCACAAATGTGAACAATATCAAAATTCTCACATTGAAATAGGGAATGCCGTAAATTTCCAATAGCTGAAACAGAATAAAGCTTTCATATAACATCACTGGTCCTCAAGTGACGCGAAGAAACCATCTATAATGAAGACAGCACATGTTATAATCCAAGAAAACAGATTCTAGATAAGCGCTGACAGGAATTCTTACTCGCTTGTTCAAATTCGCAGTCAGTATTGATCTCGTTGGTTGTTGTTTTACATTTTGATGATATTTCCTCGATATATCGATAACTATTGACACGATCAGATTGAAACTTGGATCATACTTTGTCAATGTTGAAATACAATTCTCCAAATTACAGTTCGATCCGATATTCATTTTCGCTAGAGCCAGTATTTTACAACAGTGTTTCAAAGTTCAGTTTGATCAGATCTTCTTTATATAATTAGATATTGGGAAAAATGTGTCAAATTCCTTATCATTCAGTTATTTTCTCGGTATTGTTGTCCTTTCAGAGTAACTCAAAAAATACAAAATAATGAAATTTCGAATGTATATGTATGCGGATGTTACCAATTCGCGAATTCGGCTTTCGTTATTGAACCGATTGCGAAATTCCATTTCCCCAGTAATAATAAATTAACAAGGACAAATATCTATCGATAAACCCAACAAACACAACATACAGCAATTGAACAGTTTCGGCATCACAAGTGCCACCAACATAAAATGTTGTATTAAAACTGCACAGTCTCTGCATTGGTGACACTGCTGTCCTAAAAATGCAGTCTTTTAAATACAGTTGCTGTACAGCTTTTGTGCAACAAAATCGAAATGCTGTCTGAGACAACGCTGTCTCTGTCTTTGATGCTATATTTCGTTCTAATAGTCAGCCATCGTTGTCTGTTCCGATAGCCGGTACGTTAGAGGTTAGAGAAGCCACAGAATAGAGAAGTAATACTTCTCTATTCTGTGGAGAAGCGTTGTCGATCGTCGTCGTCGGCCATGCTGTTTTGTAACGGAAATTTGTTTGTTGTGTATTAAATTCGTTTTTGGTTCTAAGTGAATCGCGCTATTTGAACTGACTGTTTGTTTCGAGTTGATTGGGTGCAAGTGTGAAAAACTGATGTTTCGACATGATCAATTCCCGAAAAAACGAAATAAGGCAAATTAGACTGATCTGAGTGGCTAAGATAAATATTTAGATGATACTGATTCTTTTGGAACTGGAATAAATAGACAATAGAAGAAAACATCTGAGTCTCTACCTGAACTAGACAGGGTCAACAGAAAACAGAATTTCGAAGTATATAAACATCAATGAAGGAATTTTAGGTATTATATTCACACAAGGTAAACCTTTTTTTGTGTATTAACTCATTTTTCTCCACTGCAAGTTGCTGTACGAAAGAACAAAGAGAGCAAAAATGATTCACCAACCGATATTGAAACAACCATCGTGGTATGATTGAGAAATATGTATCTACTTATTTTACAGTTAGAAAGGAACGAGAGAGAGTCACCCGATAATATATTATATCATGTATAATATTTGATATGGCCGGTATTTGTGTAAATTCAAGTTTTTTCCATTAAAGTCATGTTCCTAGTGCAATATTTTTTTTATTAAGTTGAATTTGCTATGAATCACTTAACGTTATATGCTCAATATAAACTAGGTTAACCCGATTCCTAAGACAACCCGTATGTTTCAGGAATCCGGCTTACCTCCGAAAAACCTATATTTTTCAAGTAATCGCATTGAAATTCTGGACTTACATACTACAGATTGTGTCTTTTGGTCTAACCAGAAATGGCCGTACGATTTTTCAGATAATGTTGATTACATTTTTATATATTTGAATTCCATGTTGAATTTTTGGTGAAATGTGAAAAATCAAATAATTGAAATATTTTTCTGTTGAGTAATCAATATCTAGATACAGAAAGAATTGCAGTAATTTTTCTTCCGTAAGGCATAGAATTCGAATATGCAAAAATATAAAAATCACATCATATAAGAAAATCAAAATTTATTTGGCAATCTCCGAATAAACTGGTAGGACTATACTCACTTTTTTACATTCATCGATGGTAAATAATTTAGTATCAATGTGCAAAGTTTCAATTCAATCTCTTGAAAAATACTTATTTCTTCAGGAGTGAGCCTTATTCCTGTGAGTCTCGTTATACAGCCGAGCTTCTGCTGCATTATTGCTGCTTAGAAATTTCATATCGAAGTAGCACAGTTGGTGCATTAATACTATGTGCAAACTGCATTACAAAGTGGCATAGCTCTTGCACAACTGCTGTATAGTGGCTGTACTTCGAACGCAGTTCGAGCTGTGCAGTTTCGATGCAAATCCGCGGGACATACAGGGCCTTTCACGAGGAACCTCACCCATATTTATACGGGAAACTACTGAACGTATTTTCATGAAATTCAGCACTTATAAGTATTTCACGATGCTGATGAAATCTAAAATATTTTCAAGGCATGAGCACCTCCGGTTTTTCCGGAAATGACGTCAACTTCCGTTTTTCAAATTAGAACACCATTTTTTTATTGCAGAAATAGATTCCTTAGAAAATTTCAATTTATTTTGATGTAACATTTTTCAGTTTTGGTTGGAAAATTCTCTCTGAGCGGGAAAATACGAAAAAAAATCGAAAATAGAGCTCCGCTGAAACAAGAATAACTTCGAGGTTTTTGGATGGAAAATTTTCATTTTTGGGATTTTCCAAGATGTAAAATTGATGTATCCACTTAAAAAATCGAAATTGCGATTCATGATACAGGGGGTGAAAAAATCGCTTTCAAAGTTAGGGATGACAAAATTGTGAAAAATCAATTTTTTCAAATTAGAACCCCATTTTTTGTATTTACGTTAGAAAATAATGTGAGTGTATGCATCACACCCTTGCCCTAAAGTGGATATTTTCTGAGTTATTCCCAAAAAAATGTTTTTCGTCTTGAATTTACAGCTATTTCTTTTCCCTTCACGCCAAAAAGATGACATTTTCAGGAACTGTTACTTAAACCATGTTTTAGATTTTACTACCCTAATATGCAAGAGAAAAAAGTTACAGGTTGTTCCTAAATAGATGGCGAATTTGGATTCGAATTTGTATTGGAAACCTCTTTACTTCAACTAATCGGCCATCGGTTTTCTCTCCAGTGATAAATAAATAATTCCTTATGAACCATATGCAAAAACTTACCATGTTTTACATTATTTTTTTTTAATGATAGATATCATTAATTACATCTGCCAAATTCCTCTTTATTCAGTAGCATTTTGTGTTTACTATTAATTTGGTGATAATTCGTATTAAGTTATAAAATCGATCACTATGCCTAATTTTACCAATGAAAATTATTTAAATCTCATTCTACTTCATGGAGAATGTAATAAAGTTGTAGATAGAACGATTCGACTGTTCATTGAGAGGTTTCCTGACCGACCCAGACCAATGAGAGATACCATTAACAGAACCATGACAAACTTGAGAAATGTCGGATCTTTCGTTAAGAAAACTACACACAGAGAAAAAAGTGTAGTAGAAGATGAGAACAACGAAATTACAGTTCTTGCATATTTTCGTGTGAATCCTCAAAATTCTCTCAAAGATGCCGAGATTGATCTGGGATTATCTCAATCGAGTGTTTGGAGAATATTAAAAAAACATAAAATGCACCCATATAAATTCAATAGGGTACAGCATTTGAAGGAAACTGATTTCGTCAGGAGAACAGAGTTTTGCGAAGCTATGATGATTCGATTTCAAGAGAATGAAAACTTTTTGGACTGTATAATTTGGACAGATGAATCTAAATTCACAAAGAATGGTTCTTTCAATAGGCATAACAGTCATTATTGGGATGAAGAGAACAACCACCACTTCAGACAATGGAACTTTCAAGAGACCTGGAGTTTCAATGTTTTTTGCGCCATCAAAAATAATGCAATTCTCGATGTTCACATTTATGATGGGACTTTAACTGGTAAGATAGAACACTACACATGTTTGCATTATTTAAAGAATATTCTCCCTTAGGAGATAGATATTCTGACATATTGATTCAAATAATTGAGCCGCTAGTACAGAACCATAATGACTTATGGTATCAACAAGATGGCGCGCCTCCACACAATTCACTCAATGTGTCAAATATCCTCTACAGGCTATTTGAAGATCGATGGTTGGCGAACAATGGTCCACATCTTTGGCCACCACTTTCTCCCGATTTAAATCCTTTAGACTATTATGTTTGGGGTAGGATAAAAAATATTGTCTACTCAACTCCCCTGACTGATAAAGAGGACTGCATAGAACGAGTCAGAAATGCGTTCAGGTTTGTTTAGATTTTTAGATTCATAGTTTTGAAACTCAATTTGGTTTTTAAACACTTTTGCAGATCTCTTCCTCCCGATGAAATAAGAAGAGCAACGCACGAAGCATTCCTGAGACGTATAAATAAATGTCTAGAAATTAACGGTCAAAACTTTGAGCATTTCTCTAGTTATAACTGCGAGAGTTTGCCATGGTTCTCCTAATAGTAACTTGACGTCGGTTTCAAGAAGGGGTGAAAAATCTACAGCATGGTTCAAATAACAGTTCCTGAAAATTTCATCTTTTTGGCGTGAAGGGAAAAGAAATAGCTGAAAATTCAAGACGAAAAACAGTTTTTTGTGAATAACTCAGAAAATATCCATTTTAGGGCAAGGGTGTGATGCATACACTCACATTATTTTTTAACGTAGATTCAATATCTGGCATAAAAAAATGGGGTTCTAATTTGAAAAAATTGATTTTTCACGATTTTGTCATCCCTAACTTTGAAAGCGATTTTTTCACCCCCTGTATCATGAATCGCGATTTCGATTTCTTAAGTGGATACATCAATTTCACATCTTGAAAAATCCCAAAAATGAAAATTGTCCATCCAAAAACCTCGAAGTTATTCTTGTTTCAGCGGAGCTCTATTTTCGATTTTTTTTCGAATTTTCCCGCTCAGAGAGAATTTTCCAACCAAAACTGAAAAATGTTACATCAAAATAAATTGAAATTTTCTAAGGAATCTATTTCTGCAATAAAAAAATGGTGTTCCAATTTGAAAAACGGAAGTTGACGTCATTTCCGGAAAAAAAACGGAGGTGCTCATGCCTTGAAAATATTTTAGATTTCATCAGCATCGTGAAATACTTATAAGTGCTGAATTTCATGAAAATACGTTCAGTAGTTTCCCGTATAAATATGGGTGAGGTTCCTCGTGAAAGACCCTGTATACGGTCCGTTTCGATACAGTTACTGCACCACCATCGCTTCACTTCAAGTGCAGCAACGCTGTACAGTTTTTGTACTCTTGCTGCGTTTTAGTGTTTGCTGGGAATCAACAAATATTCCCCTTTGATCAGATCTAATCATCCAATCAACTAAAACATCTACTCCGAAGAATTCGCAAGATGCCCCCAGAAGATGGCGCGCTGTACGTTGTTAAACTGCAGCGGTCCTTCTGAAAGGTGGCAAGTATCGAGATTCCCTCTGCGATTTTATCCAAGGTTAGTTGACCTGACGATCAGTAACAACTGTGAAACAGCTGTAGTCATTTTCCTTGGATCCGCTTCTTCGGTGTAGATGCTTTGGTTGATTGGATGATTAGCTCTGATCAAGGGAAATATTTGTTGATTTATCGACAGATATTGGTCCTTGTGATTATGTTAATTTATTATTACTGGAGCTCTTTCTTCCTCATTAGACCAATTCCCATCTTTGTTAGAAGTTGGACGTTTACGTCTTGTGAGAATCCACATGATACATAAACCGAGCGTTTCCATGTCGCGATGGTGTTTGTAAATCTGCAATATCGCAGATACAACGACTTGATGTGACTAAAGGATGAACGTCATAAACATCGATCAAAGTATTCTGGACTCGAGGGTGGGATTCGCAAGATGCTCTCAGAAGATGGCGCGCTGTACGTTGTTAAATTGCAGCGGTCCATCTGAAAGGTGACAAGTATCAAGATTCTCTCTGTGGTTTTATCCAAGGTAAGTTGACCTGACGATAAGTAACAACTGTGTCATTCTCCTGGCTTCAAATGTGAACAAGTGCGTAAAAGCTCCTGACCTTACGTCAGCGCTTTTATGGATTTTATTATTTCGATCTTTGTTATAAAGCTCCAAGCCTGAAACACCTAAAAACATCGAGTGCCCAAGGTAGTTTCTCCGGAGTATGTTGGTTTTACGTTTGACCGTTTGGAATTTGGACAAACATGTACAAATTTTGAACTTAACGGAACAATTTCATTCACTTCTCTTGCAAGGACGGTTAGCAGTTCGTCCAACATTTTTGAAACGAGCTTCATACAACAATCGCATTGAGCAAACGTGTGCATTGAAATTCGTTCAGAATTGTCATGAATATGAATCTGGAAAAATTCAATACCTTTTCCAAACTTTCCGCCATGAAAACTAAATAGACACAGCAAAATCCCATCTCGGTAATGATTAGAAAAACATTCACCATTTTTTTCATCAAGAAACAGAGGTTTCTGGTTCTTTCAGGACCATCCATAAATCCTACCATAACAGTTTCAGCATAATCTGGCTTCACATTATAGTCGTGGTTATAAGCTACTTGATCGGCTGCTGTCACCTGAAAAAAAACGGTCTGTCAAGTGTCTCAATTCACCTGGGACCCTATTCGTTCTCTATCGTTCCATCAAAAATGCACCGCGTTTCCTTGACAACACCATCGACACACCTATTTTCTCCCATCCCCGATTCAAGAATAGGGACCTTGGCGTGTTTGAAACTTCCTTACTAACAGGGTGAGCACACTCGAAATATTGAAGTGACATACAATATACTTAGTACCAGAATGAGAAGAATTTGTTCTGAACGTTTATAGGTATGTAATAATAATAATAATAATAAATCGTCTTTATTAGGTGAAAGTTTAGCTAGAAGCTATTCTTACACTTAACCTATCAAAAATAATACCTTAACCTTCTAAGAGACAAAAAAAATAAAAAAACAATGCACTCAATGTTACAAACCTTATGTTAACAATTACATACATAATTATAGCAAAGTAAATATATCCTAGTGAGAGTTAGAAACTTGGCCGAGTAAAATTGAGTTTCTGGTATGAACTCGAAAGCCACTGATTGATTTGAATTTGACGCTGTTATCAATACAATTATAAATAAGGGGTGCCTGGTAAGAAAATGAACTTTTGAACTTTGTGGTGTGATGACGGGGAATATCAATATTCACCTGTCCTCTTGTATTCACTGAATGAACGTTATGTCTAAAATTTATTTTATTGTATAAGTATGAGGGTTGCTTTGATCTAATTATTTTATGAACGAAGCACATTAAGTGCTGTCCCCTACGGTTATCCATTCTAAGCCATCTCGAGGAGTTTATGTGGCCAGATGTTGGGACAGATCTCCTTAAATTGAGAACGAGACGGCAACACCGATTCTGAACTGACTGAATCCGCGATGAATCGAACTTATCGATAAAAGAACCATATACTACATCACCATAATCAAAACGCGACAAAACTAGCTGATTGCACAGAGTCATTCTCAGACTCCTGTTCAAGAAGTGACGGCTACCGTACAGAAGCCTAAGGGACATATATGCCCTTTGAATGCATCCAGATACGTGGTCTGAAAATTTCAAATTACTATCAACGCACAAACCAAGGTTCCTTACCATTTCCTGAGGACGAAGAACAGTGCCCATAATGGTTATAGATGTTATATTAGCTTTGGAAATAGCAGATTTACTGCCAAAAAATATGAGGCTGGATTGCTTGGGATTGATATGGAGGTTGTGATTTTTGGCAAATTGTTTAATCGAATCCAGTTCACTATTTATTAGAGAACATGCAGCCTGGGCCTCATCCGGATGAAAACCAAGAGAAATTTGACTGTCATCAGCGAATAAATGATATCGACAACACTTGATAGAACTTGCAAAATCCGCTGTATATATTAGGAAAAGAAGCGGACCCAATATTGAACCCTGGGGTACCCCCTTGTTCAATGGGAGTTGTGATGATTCGTTTCCCCCGGCGACTCGAACATATTGTTTTCTGCCGTTCAAGAATAAATTGAAGAATTTGAGAGGAACCGATGACAATCCATAATATTGTAATTTGGCACATAGGAGTTTATGGTTGATGGTATCAAAGGCCTTGGTAAAATCCAACAGAACTTGAGCCGTAACCAAGCCACGATCCCAATCATTCAGAACATCATCCAGTATATGTGCAAGCGCCGTAGAGACACTGTGACCACTTCTGAACCCTGACTGGTGAACCGGTAGAATATTAAAGGATGTGCAGTAGTCATAAAGTTCCATGTATACCCATTTCTCCAGAACTTTAGATAAGAAAGGAATGATACTTATGGGTCGAAGATCACTGATGGATTCTGGTTTAGCAACCTTTGGTAAGGGGCATATAATCGCAGTTTTCCAAGATGAAGGATAGTAACCAAGCTCCAAACAAGAATTGACGATATGAGTTATGGGTAACAGCACCTCCGGCATGCTCAATCGAATCATAGTTCTTGAAATTCCATCATCGCCAAAAGCATCAGAGTTTAATTTGTAAATGATCTGAGAGATATCCTGAGGGCCAGGAAGACGAAACTCAAAAGATGAGCCAAAATTGCCAGCGGTGCCTTCATAAGCTGCTATCATCTCCGCACAATCCTCGTCTAAGCTGTCAGCAATCGAAACAAAATATTTGTTTATTTCTTCAACCTTATTTGTGAACTCAGGTGGTAGAGTATTCATATTGTTAGGTACCGTATTCAAGTTTTTGAGCTGCTTCCATAAAGTTCGCGAGTTACCTTCAGATCTAGAAATGAAATCGATATATGCCTTCTTTTCTCTACGGATAGCACTCAATGTATAATTTCTCAAATTTTTGTATAATTCGAAATCCTCTTGAGTTTTCGAAATCTTATAGCGATTTAGTGCTTTCCTCCTATCATCTATCATAATTTTTATGACATCAGTTAACCAAGGAGCTCCTTTTTTCGTAACTCTGACCGTTTTCGTTGGAGCAAATTTATTGAACAAAGAAGAGATTTTTGTTGTTAAGTAAGTAATCTTTTCATCAACGGTCTCAGCGGAGTAAAGTGGATTCCAATCAACTGAATTCAGTTCTCTCCTAAATTCATCCTCCGAAAAATAGCGGAAATCCCTAAAAGTTACAAATTTTTCAGCCCTCTCGAATTTATCAACCTGAAAACTACAGAATGATAACCGATGATCAGATATATCTACATCCATCGCACCAGCGGAATCAACTTCAAAAGAGCCTGAAATGAACACCTGGTCAATGAGGGTTGAGGAGCGTCTGGTTATCCTTTTAGGCTCGTCAACACATTGTTTGAGACCATACCCTTCCATCACATCAACTAACTGTCCTAAATAACTACTATTTTCTAAAAAGTCCACATTAAAGTCACCCATACACACGATTCCATCAACTTCCGGAAAAACCTGTGACAAAGCATTATCGATTTGATATATTGAATCAGAAAAACAAGATTTAGGTTGTCTATAGATAACTCCAATGGCGAAAGATTTATTACCTATTTTACATTTCACCCAAAGTTGCTCCAAGTTGTTATTAGAATGAGCAAATATTATAGAAGATTTGATACAGTTTTTCACATATATCATATCATGTTATTTCATCTGCTTGAATTGGGATTAAACATATCCTGGAACTTTTTGTACTACGAATAAGTAATGCTGAAGCTTATACCTTTTACTCTATTCACTTTTATGAAGTCAGTCGGCAGGCTAAGAAAGTTTGGGACATTACACTGTGTATAATTTGAGAATGTTTGGTTACAAACATTTTTCTGTCAGATGACAGGAAGCGTTGTATGTTCTACAGAAAGGTCAATTATATATCAAGACTGCTGATGACTGAGTTCGTAAAAAGTAATAGAATATACATTTCTTCGGTCGAATTTGAAGATATAAACTGTGTGATCTCGATAATATCTATAGACAAAGCATCAAGTAATACATGCAAAGAATATATCAGGTGTCGACACTTTCCTACTATTACCCACTAAAATTTTGGGTCCAAAACGGGTTCCTAGAATTGTCAAATCTTGGGCTATTTGGCTCTGTAAACGATGATGGCGCTTACGTCGCTTTGGCAAGTGCATACATTTAATTCCGTTGAATAAAATGAATTGAGCTATAATCTGATGAAACTTTTTCCAAGAAATTGAATCAGATATTTGAAATAATGGATTATCACTAATACATAAAAGGAGTTTAACAAATGAGGAACATCTACTCATTAATGATATGAAATATGTGTAAGGGAATAAGGAGCAATATGAGGTTTATTGTGAGAACACTTTCATGGATGGATACAAGAAGTTATTTCAAAGCCAAATGAACGGTGAGAACGAAACGGGAGATTGATATTACTAATGGATTCTATTGGATAGTTTGGATCTCCTTTAAACTTTGTATGTACCTATTAATACATATTATATTCATATGAATTATGTTGAATACTTACTTGGGCAAATATTTGGAGGAAATGTACATGTTTATTATTATTGAAATTCATACATGAATTTTCACATTGCTGTTAATGTTCATACGAATTTATCGGACGAATTTCAAACCAGACAAATTTATTGTAGTATCTATCATTCCGAATGATTTCTTGTGGTATTTTTGAAAACACAACTCTGGAATTCAAAAATATTACGTTTCAGACGCATTCAGAGACGAAGGATATTACCGCCATTCTGACTGAATGGAATGAATAATCATAATTTAAATTCGTCAAAATGAATTTATTATCGAAAATTCTTGATAATAATGTATGATCCAACTCAGAAAATCAGAAACAAGTTCTGAGTTGACTAGTTTTGATATGACACGTCGGTAACTTCCGTAAATATTTCAGATTTTATATGGCAGATTTTTCTATGCCGGCATCTATCGGCGAAAACTGAAGTAGGCCAACGAAGCCGTATTTTGACAACGTTTGGACCTCATTTGGGACCCAAAATATATCAAAGAGTGTCCGCACCTTATGTAGTCTTTACATCCATATCAAGTATTTCATTATGTACTCACCATTTGCCTCCTGATGGGTCCATTGCATTGAGCATTAAATCAGCCGCTTACTGTTGAATGAGAAAGAAAATTAGATTGGAAGCTTACCAGTTGATGCTGGCAATAAAGGTTCAGGAACCCCAAGAAAGTAAGGCCCACTGGTCCCACAATCAGACCTGCATTCTTCATAGCATCTCCCATAGCAAATATACCAGTTCCAATGTTACCTTTCATATGATGCATCAGTGTTGCGCAATATCTATAAATAGGAACAGTGAAATTTGCATTAAATTTCCCTTAAAATTACCGCATTTCAGAGGGTACGGACGCTCATGCAATGTATGCGAATTTCTCAGAGAGAAATGCAAGAACCAGTTCTATGACTGGTTCTCTTATTTCCTCACAGCGCTTATGTCGAAATAATACTTCCTGCACAAACGTTTGCTGTAGTTAGGCTGCCTAGTTAGCAAAAATGGTATTGCGCAAAACTAAAATGGTTATCGATAAGTTTTTTTGCTTACGAGGTCCCTTGTCTATCTCTTATAGGTCCTTGGCGTCCTTTAACATAGGCGAATATTCTGAAAAAATATCATTACATACATTAATTAATATCTTCAAGAAATGTGGGTAGGTCTTCCGAGGAAGCATGCCTTGAAAAGAATTTAATCATTTTTCGGAAACCGCGAATATACAGCTGTCTTTTTTGAAATGTCAGAGTTGTTATTTTTTGCTCGCCTGTTCCAAGGGAACAGCGTGCTATCGTTTTGTCCAAATGTCTGTAAAAATATTGGGAAAATTAAATTTTCTTTTCATGAATTTAACACTTTCACGAAGAAACGCTTGGAAGGTGCATTTTGGATATGAAATGAAAATTTTGTTTACTTATTCAGAAGTCACTGTTTCGAAGGTACGAACATATTTGTAGTAAAAACATGTTCTTTGTTCTTTCAAGTTGCTAGAGATTCATAGTTTATATTTTCATGAAAAATTGCCTAGACACAATTTTCGATTACTCACTTAGTTGGTGAAATACTTCTTGATGGTAAATTGCTTCCATATATGCTCGGCGTTCTAGCCATTTTGAACTGATTTGAGATTATTTCATTACATTTCTCAGTTTGGGAGACACATTTTCCTAACAACAATTATGACTTTGATGATTATGTCATTTATTGATAACATAGAAAAATTATGAAATCAAAAATAGTTGAATAATTTTATGTCGAGGCGATTAAAAAATTGCTTCAATCAAGAAAATTTGAAGTGACGAAATTTTTCATGAACTAAGTAACTAGTGACTTAGTAGGGAGGTCCGAATGTAAATGTGAAAAACTTGTCATACCTAAATAATTTCAAATATACAGTGGTGTCCCTTTCAGTCTACTAACTATATCGAATTTATCGAAAAAGTTTCAAATAAACTGACAAATATCTCCGAAATATCGACCCCCTGAAACTGGTGGCTACTAGTAACATGGTGAAATAATAACAATGAATAATGTACGTTCAATTTTATAATTTCATATTTCTACGAGACAGGTGCACCTAGACAAAATGCTCCCCAGAACATGCCCGCAAAAAATATACTGATTCAATCCCGAATCCACAGCAACACGTTCCTCGGTTTTTACGAGGTAGTGGCAATCAATGTCAAAACTGACTGATCAGTATTCGAACAGTGAATTCGAAGAAAACCTCTATTTGCCATGGGCGAAAGTTCTGATGTGTATTCGAAGATATCTATCTCTATTGAATCTGAAGATATAACGAAACAAGTTGCACATAGTAGCTTGGGAAATCCTCCAAAAGTTGCACAAATATCAAAAACTAATCCCCTTCCAGTTGAGAAGGTCAAAAGTGCACTCAAATTGCTTTCTGAAATATCTCAAGGAATTTCCAGGAAAGGAAGTCCTGAAGTATCTTCTGTCAATTTGGGTTCCCCATTTGGATACCTCGAGCAACTCTCGATGGAAAGGTTGAAACCTCAGGTGGAGCACGAAAAAATCTCGAGGAAAAAAGCTAAACACAAAGAATTAGTTGAGGAACACATAATAGAGAATTCCAAGAAACAAGAGTCTGATAAATATTCCAAAGAGAATATATTGAGGTGAGAAATTATTGTGAAAATATTTTTTTGTACTATTGTCAAAGAAATTGACAGTGGTATTTCTGCATTTCTAATGATACTTAAACGTTTACTTTTTTTCACTGCCAAAATAATTCACAAAATAAACATAAAATATTACTTTTTAATATATTTCAGGCGATGTGAATTTCGTGTAAAAAAATTGTGTTTTCATGGAACATTTGAGAGAGTTTTTAGCCGAGATCTGCTGCCAAAAATTGACACTCTCATGTGCCATTCAAAGAACACTCATTCTAAGCTCCCAATAAGAAAATAACTATTGAGCCCCTAAAAGTCACTCGTGAGATTAAGAATTAGAACCAAAATGTTTGTTGAAAATTGTGTGGAGGTTGCAAGCTCGAAAAAATATTCAGTATCTGAAAAACAGTTTTCTATATTTTCCTGAAAGTTTTTTCAAACCTTCATGTCTATATTTCAATTTATGAAAAGGTCAGTTTTGGAATTGTTGAAAATTTTAGATAGCTACAAGTTCGAAACCATTAGACAACTCATGCTGATCATCGAACTTTTCTGGCTCGTTCAGACCTTTAAATAAGACAGTCTCTTGATGAAGTTAGTGTAATCATGGCAAAAACAAACTGATTTTGATCACGAATTATTCATCATTGAGGCAAAGGGCACGGTTTCAGACTATCTTTATCCAAAACAAACCAAAAAAATCAAAAAGCACTGCCGTGAAGGCAGCATGTTCAATGTTCAATGTAGATGACCGCTTCAGCAACGAATTTGAACATGCACGCAAAAGCTGCTGCCTTCACGGCAGTGCTTTTTGAAATTTTTCACTGATAAATTACTGGATTTCAATTCGATCAAATCTGTATTTTTGGATATATTGGAAAAATAAAATTTTGATTGGGTATATCTACGGAATCATTGGGCGGATTTTACCCATTCACGAATTCGACCTTCGTAATTAAGCCCCAAACCTACTCTACAAATATCGAGTTTCGAAGTCGTTTCTTCCGGAAGTTATTGTGTTTACGGTCAGCCTAACGGCCGACTGCGTAAACACAATAACTTCCGAAAGAAACGACTTCGAAACTCGATATTTGTAGAGTAGGTTTGGGGCTTAATTACGAAGGTCGAATTCGTGAATGGGTAAAATCCGCCCAATGATTCCGTAGATATACCCAATCAAAATTTTATTTTTCCATTATTTCCAAAAATACAGATCAGATCGCATTGAAATCCAGTACTTCATCGAAAAATAACAGTTCGAAGTTTCATACAGAATTTAATGAGGATGATATGATAACAAAATCATAGAATTTTTTTTTCAAATTGTTCTAATTACACGGTTATCACGAAATTTCGCATAAAGTTGTCTTTCAGCATCTCAAAACTAGCTGTGAAGTTTTATCAGGGCTGAATCAGTATTTCTCGAGTTATACCGAAAAAATCAACGATACCGAGAAGAAAACCTCGAAATTTGACATATTTTTTCCCGATATGTCTTATGATCGTATCGAACTGAAATTTGGTACACTGCTGCGAAATATGAAGCTCAAAGTGTGAGTGGAATTTTTTTTGGATATGATGAATGATTTCCGAAAAAAAAAATTTTTGGAAAAAAAGTTCGAAAAAAATTAACTGACAATATGATCCTGACGAAATTTGGCTCAAAGTTGCGCGTCGTTATACTCCACCTAATTGCAAAGTTTGAATCTAATCGTCTTAGTAGTTTCTGAAATAAAAAATAAATAACTTCAAAACTTCAAGTGCCTATTACTCCGAAACTATTCGACCGATTTGGCCCATTAACGAACTTAACCGCGGCATTCTGATGCGCAACCTATCCTGAAAGTTTCAAGTTGCTAGCTTGCTTCTGTCGACAGTTATCGTGTCTACGGCCGGACGGACGACCAGCCGGACAGAATCGATTTTGACACCGGATTCGTCATCAGTGAGTCCAACCTAGTCGATTGAGACCATTTTTAAGTGTATTTTAGCCCTATGCAGATGAAAGAACATAAAAATAATCAACTAAAGATGCAATATTTGTAAAACGTTCGATGAACTTCCAGGCCAGATTCCAGGTCAGACAAACTAAATAAAGATGAGAAGAATTCAAAGACGGAAGAGGAACACAGGAAACCTCTTACAAAGGAGGAAATTCAAGAATTATTTAATGCGGATAGACTCGAACTCAAAGATTTCGTCAGAAATACCAGTAAGGGTATTTGCTTCGAAATAGCCGAAAATCCCGACTCTGTCTGCAGAAAAGGCATCTGCAGACCAACTTATCATATGAAAGAAGAAAAATCAACCACCAGTTTAGATTACACAATGACCAAGAAGATTTGTCGACGAGAAAACGAAACAGGAATGCTGTCCTGTATAGATCGATCCCCTGCCATCAAGGAAATGATATTTGGCGTAGAAGACAGGACAGTGGTATGATGCAAAATTTATTCTCAGTATTTCACCCAGAAAGAATATCTTCTTCAACTTTGTCTCGTCAATTCTTAGATCAAGAATGAACCGATAGTACATAAGACTGTCATAGATTCCTCCAGGGTGAAAATTTTCAATCATAATGAAAGTAAAAGTCCATAAACTTCACAACATTTTTTAATGCATTCAAGCCCGACGGGTTTCGGTTATCTAACCAACATCAAGGGGCAAAAATGTCAAAACCAGTATTGAGTATTTTCAGCACACTGATGAATTCACAATATGATGATTGTGCCTCTTCATTATCTCCGGTTGATATGAAAAAGACTTGCATATCCTACTACGCATAATTTATGTTGGATATAACGATAAATTTTTTCCAAATTATGGTAAACCGCAACGTACTACGTAGCGATAGTTTAGCAAAAATGTATCGATAATAGTTCGGCTGAATCAACAGGATATTGCGATATAAATGATTGCCAGGTAATTTTCAGACTGAACCGACTATTGTCAAGACTTCCGCCACACCACTTATGTCAGGAAATACAGGTCGTAAATCAACTAATGGTTCAAAAATTGAAGAACATGGGCTTGAAGTTACCAAAGATGGAGAAAATGAGGGAATATTTCTGACTGGTAATATGATACTAGAAGTAAAAAACCCATTTTTTTGTGCAGATTTGTCTGTCTCACTGGCAAAGGCTCAAATCCAAAAAAAAAATTATATTCGTTCTTGTCTTTTCCGTTGATTGCTTCAGCATGAAAATTAATTGAACTGGTTAAATTTTTTAACCCGTATCTGCACCATAAGAAATAAAGAAAAAATTCAGAACCAGATATGGCAAAATTCAAACAAATAATTCTAGTAGACTAGTTTTCGTTGAACATAAAACTCAAGGTTTTATTTTCATTCTGCATCTTTCTGATGAAAATCACTAGGAAGAAAAAAATGTTCAATGTCTAATTGAACTCCATAAGAACTTCATCCGCCTCAATATCAAATCAGAAAAACTCTCGTTATAGAAATCTGAATGAAAAACCTTCGAAGAAAATATATGAATATCTTGAGAGAAATCTCCGTTTTGTCTATGTTCTGGAGTACTCGGGAATTGCAGCTTTGTTGTTGGCAAATTCATTCGAAGTAAGAGCCATGAAAATACGGTAACAAAGTGGACATGAAAAAAATAATAGTCTGATATGGTTTCGAGTTCATTCATCATAAGAGTTGAACTGAATAATTTTTTTCGGATTATGATGAGCCTATGTTAATCGTTAAATAAAAGCCAGAGCTCACTCATCGGCAACAGCCGGGACCGCGGCATACCGGGGCCGACCGGAATTGTTTTCTTCCAATGTAATTTAATGGGACAGCGCGCACTTGACCGCTCCAAAACACGAACACGATAGACCCACGATCCGCGGCCGGAATTCTCTGGAGAGAATACTTTTGCCGTTGCCGGCATCCCCACTCCAGACACTTTGCTGTACGATGATGTATCAGCTGTTAGCTGTAGGCACAAACATTACATATCGGGAAATTACCGTTTCAGTTATATATATTCACTTGAAACATTCCAAAAATAATGAAGCATCTCCATGATATATTCTTATGTCGACAGAAAGTATGTTTTTGACCATGACAATTTAATATTTCAATTAAATATTTTCACTGGACATTCTCGATCAGCAAATTATTTTGAAAGAAATTAATAACCACCCCTTATTGAGGATTGACGTGGAATATATTTTTCCTAAGATTCTGGTCGGTAGGGACATTTTTTTAGCAAATTATACATACTTGGTGAATGCACGTTATTTTGGAAGGAAAAAAAGTCCATAGTGAGATGTCGAACATATATTTTTTAATCCGACTTTCTAAAACCCTGTCGTGCCATTTAAATCTGCCAATAGACGACTTCGGTCCAAGTTGCCAACCCACAATTTTCTTCACTAATTTACTATAACTGGGAACGGGAATTTCAGGACAAATTCGACATAATAAGGTTCGCGTTATTTATAAATATCCGTAAAAGATGCCTCCGCTCCTCGGACAAGATGATCCCTTCCAAAAATAGGGTTTTGTTGAGATCATCTCTGATTGGCTGAAATTTCAATTGGGATTCCTGATTTCATGTGAATAGTGTCAAATTTATATAGGATATGTTCCGCAAATCAACTTGGTTATTTCGGTTGTCGGTTTCCATTCCGCAATTATGAAATATTCGGTTTGTTCCTGAAAAAAAGGTTAATTACGGGATTTGATTGATGAAAGAACGTTCTTTCTGTCACCAGAACGACAGTCAATGTTCTGTGGTAACAATGTAACATAATCACAAGGACGAATATCCGTCGATAAATCAACAAATATTCCCCCTTGATCAGAGCTAATCATCCAATCAACCAAAACATCTACACCGAAGAAGCGGATCCAAGTAGAATGACTACAGCTGTTTCACAATTCTTATTGATCGTCAGGTCAACTTAACTTGGATAAACCGCAGAGAGTTCTCTCGATACTTGTTACCTTTCAGAAGGACCGCTGCAGTATAACAACCTACAGCGCGCCATCTGCCAGGAGCATCTTGCGAGTCTCACCTTCGAGTGCAGAATACTTTGATCGATGTGTATGACGTTCATCCTTTTGTCGCATCAGGTCGCTGTAACTGCGATATTGCAGCTTTACAAAAAACCGACACGACATTGGAAACACTCGGTTCATGTGGATTCCCACCACAAGACGAAAACGTCCAACATCTAACAAAGATAGGAATTGGTTTCTCGGAGAAAAACAGAGCTCCAGCAATAATATGTAACATAATCACAAGGACGAATATCCGTCGATAAATCAACCAATTCCTATCTTTGTTAGATGTTGGACGTTTTCGTCTTGTGGTGGGAATCCACATGAACCGAGTGTTTCCAATGTCGTGTCGGTTTTTTGTAAAGCTGCAATATCGCAGTTACAGCGACCTGATGCGACGAAAGGATGAACGTCATACACATCGATCAAAGTATTCTGCACTCGAAGGTGAGACTCGCAAGATGCTCCTGGCAGATGGCGCGCTGTAGGTTGTTATACTGCAGCGGTCCTTCTGAAAGGTAACAAGTATCGAGAGAACTCTCTGCGGTTTATCCAAGTTAAGTTGACCTGACGATCAATAAGAATGGTGAAACAGCTGTAGTCATTCTACTTGGATCCGCTTATTCGGTGTAGATGTTTTGGTTGATTGGATGATTAGCTCTGATCAAGGGGGAATATTTGTTGATTTATCGACGGATATACGTCCTTGTGATTATGTTACATATTATTGCTGGAGCTCTGTTCTTCTCCGAGAAACCAATTCCTAGCATAGAACAATCTTTATTTTTCTTATGATTCATAGAACATAGAAGAGACAACAATCAACAATGGAAAAATTACTAGGCTCTATTTCAAGCGATGGACCAAAAGCACTGGTTTCAGTTTCGGTTATCCAAACTGACATATAGGCAAAGGATTATCTGTCAATTTGGATAACCGTAACTATAACCGGAGCTTTTGGTCCATCGCTTGAAATCGCTTTAGGTATGGTCTATGGAACATGAGGTAAATAAAGATTGTTCTGTGCTATGGATATGTTACCATAGAACATTGACTGTCATTCTGGTGACAGAAAGAAGGTTTTTTCATCAATTAAATTCCGTAATGAACCTTTTTTCAGGAATCAATCGAATATTTCATATTTACGGAATGGAAAACCGGTAACCGAAATAACCAAGTTGATTTGCGGAACATATCCTATATAAATTTGAGACTATTAACATGAAATCAGGAATCCCAACTTAAATTTCAGCCAATCAGAGATGATCTTAACAAAAACCCATATTTGGAAGGAATATTATTTGGAATAATCTTGTTTGAGGAGCCGAGGCATCTTTTACGGATATTTATAAATAATGCGAACCTTATCGTGTCGAATTTGTCCTGAAATTACAGTTCCCCAGTGATAGTAAATTTGTGAAGAAAATTGTGGGTTGTCAACTTGGGCCGAAGTCGTCTATTCAATGTTTAAAGTTTTTGTTCACGTTCCACTTCCTCACAGAGCAAACTCACTATAATTATATCCGCGTCCATCTTCAGTAGAGTTTCCGTCGACACTTGCCGGTCAAGTGCGCGCAGGAGGAATAAAATTCCGGTCGGCCCCGGTATGCCGCGGTCCCGGCTGTTGCCGATAAGTGCGCACTTGCCTTAATTCGCTGCATAATAGTGAAGAATTCATTTCAATTTGGTGTGAAATGAATAAAAAATGTAAACCTATAATGAGCATATTATTGTCGGTTCGCCTGTTTACCTGAAGATTCCAGAATTCAGGTGGGATGAGTTACAATGGTTATATTAATTCAATCATTTTTGCCTTAGAGGATGGGATATCAAAACCAGTTGAAGCTAGGAGAAGTTGTAGTGATATGCAGACGGTCGAGTTGGTGAGTATTCATTGTTAAAACAATTTTTTCATTACTGTGTTTGACTACCAACCATTATGAGATGTCTAACAATATGTTGGGTTTACATTTTGGTTACTAGTTTCGAACTTTCGTTCATCTTCATACAACTAACCTACCTCTGAGCACGTGGTACAGGTTTTTCATGTAGATTCAGGCAGAACGACGTGATAATAAAAGTGACAGTTGAGGAATTATGTCTGCTAACATCTGTTGTCTGAAGATGAACGGAAGTTCATTACTAGTCAAATTATTGTAAACCTTACAAATTGTAAAATATCTCCCAATTTTGGTAGAAGAACATAGTGACGAAAAATTCGTTTCATTTATAATTAACTACTAAATAGTAACTGCTGAAACAATTCAATATTTGAGTATTCATTGGTAATTTCTATTCGCAACTACTGCTAAGCGATACGCCCTCTGGCGAGAGAAATTCGAATACTTCCAAGCTAGTAGTTTTTCGACGTGCCCATTATTCCAACTTGTTTTGATTACTTTCAGAGTTCATTTTCGAGCTTTTGTGTTGTGTTCCGAGTTGAAATTTTGGTGTACCAAAATGGTGTGTAATATTCATCAATCAATTCCTTTTTTTCCGATTAAAATTTTCGATATTATTAATTCGAAATGGTATCCTCCCGAAATGACTATTGTTGTGTGCCTCAATTCGTGTTATTTATGGTCTAAGAAGAGATGATCATCTATACTGCCTTAAATTTTAATTTTTTCTAAAGCCAAATAGAAGTGAAGTGATTTGGAAACAGAATTTGGCAGGCAACTCGTTGATAGAAGAAAGCC
The DNA here is from genome assembly GCA_958510865.1 of Myrrha octodecimguttata. Classification (NCBI taxonomy): domain Eukaryota; kingdom Metazoa; phylum Arthropoda; class Insecta; order Coleoptera; family Coccinellidae; genus Myrrha; species Myrrha octodecimguttata. The sequence continues at coordinate 59,049,631 of OY294056.1, forward strand.
CTGGATTTTAAAGATTGGAAAACAGGTCACGAAATACCTGTTAACTGCATTCATTTGAAGATGATTATTTTTATAAAGGTAAATTACAATGTATCCATTTCAAAACAACTTCATGTCCATATGTTTTTAGGTATAAACGGAAATAATAGAGTTTTGATGAAGAATGCTGTTCCTTCAGAAAAACTACCGAGCACTTCTACAGCTACCTACTTCATATACTACACAAAATCATATTCAAAGAGAGTGACCTGATTGAAAAACTGATGAAAACCAGCTATACCTTCTGTTATTGTTGATAATACCTAAAGTTATTAATATTAATACCTTTATATTTTTCATTTGTATATAGGTAGTTTTGGTTAAACCAGCTGTGAGATTTTTCATTATTCTAGAATCTTGAGCTGCTATGATATGGAAATAAAATCATTATATATATTATATATCTATCTGTTTCCTTCTCTTTTGAAATACGGTGCAGAAGAACTAAAGCAGAAAAAGCTATCTTTTCATTTTATTGAATCTCTCGTTTGTAAACGAGAACATGTAAGTCATATCATTCAGACTGATTCTAGATTTACCACATAAAATGGCCTACATTCAGCACTTCTTCACATCAATTAGAGCCCTTGAATTAATTATTGAGGCGCCTTTTGTTACAGAAATTCATGTAAACTTAGATATTGGTTCATTTTGATCCACCAAGCAACAGACACAAAAACAACATGGAAATTATATTCCAGGCACCATCTAAAGCACGACGAAAAGTTCCTTCCCAAGAAATCTGATACAAAATTATAATAATTTCTTCGAATATTGCAGCTCTGCTCGATAAATAATTGTTCTCCACCACATTTCGATGGTTTGTTTACATAAAACTACTAGCTTGGACAGGTTCCAAATTTAACCGTCAGGGCGCTGGCATCTTCGCAGAAGTTCCCAATAGACGACTTCGGCCCAAGTTGCCAACCCACAATTTACTTAGCAAGTTTACTCGAGAACGGGAATTTTAGGACAAATTCGACATGATAAGGTTCGCATTATTTATAAATAACCGTAAAACATGCCTAGGCTCTTCAAACCAGATAATTCCTTCCAAATATAGGTTTTTGTTAAGATCGTCCCCGATTGGCTGAAATTTAAGTTGGGATTCCTGATTTCATGCAAACAGTGTCAATTTTCATAGGATACGTTCCGAAAATCAACTCTGTTGTTTCGGTTGCCGATTTTCCGCTCCGTAAATATGAAATATTCGGATGGTTCCTGGAACAAGCGCGTGAAAAAAGTTATTTACGGAATCTGGTTGATGAAAATGCGGTCGATTTACTGTCACCAGAATGATTTTCTATGGTAAATATCCATAGCATAGAACAATCTATGTTTACTTTAGGTTTGTTTTGGTTCCGAATTCAGATCTGTTCGGGACGGTTCTAGCATAGACCAATAGTCTGTGGTTTTGAACTCGGAACCGAAACAAACCTAAAGTAAACATGATTGTTCTATGCTATGGATATTTACCATAGAAAATCATTCTGGTGACAGTAAATCGACCGCATTTTCATCAACCAGATTCCGTAAATAACCTTTTTCACGCGCTTGTTTCAGGAACCATTCGAATATTTCCTATTTATGGAGCGGAAAATCGGCAACCGAAACAACAGAGTGGATTTTCGGAACGTATCCTATGAAAATTGACACTGTTTGCATGAAATCAGGAATCCCAACTTAAATTTCAGCCAATCGGGGACGATCTTAACAAAAACCTATATTTGGAAGGAATTCTGTGGTTTGAAGAGCCGTGGCATGTTTACGGTTATTTATAAATAATGCGAACCTTATCATGTTGAATTTGTCCTGAAATTCCCGTTCCCCAGTGAAAGTAAACTTGCTAAGTAAATTGTGGGTTGGCAACTTGTGCCGAAGTCGTCTATTATCCGAATATCGAATTTTTTAGGAAATATGTTGCGTCGAATCTGTTCGTGTAGATAGATATACCCAGATGTTAATTCAAAATTGATGAAATAATTCATTCCATCCAATCGTATATTCACCTATTAATTCATGATCTTCAGAAGCTTTCATTTATTTCAGTGTGAGTGTTGTGGGTGTGCTATCTGCAAGTGCAAACCCAAACCGTCACATCCAAAGAGAATGCTTGTGCAAGAACCAGACATACAAGTGAAAAAGGTGAAAGAACTCCAATCAGCTCGCCGAGCAAAAAGTAGCGTAGTCACAAAGTACTCTTGGGATAGCATGCAAGTTCCCAAACCATGGGACTTCACCAAAGATCAAGAAGATGCAAGGAAGTCTGAAAAGGATGAATTGGTAAGTACGGGCCTTCGTCTGCCTAGTTGATAAGACAATCAGACCTATTCTGTTTGCAAAGGGCATTATTACTAGGAGAAAGATATTGCTTCCATAACAAGGTTCGAAGTATTGCTATTCCTCTTATCGAATCCAAGCAATACCTTGTTAAGTCAACAAGAATCTTGCTATCAAGATTGCTATCTTAGCAACCTCAAAATAGTTCTTGCCAAGCTTGATAACAAGATGAGTTAGAAAGGAAATATGGTGAAAAACCATATGTTTCTTTTTATTTCTTTCAAAAATATTGGAGAAAGACAAATATTTGGCCTTTAAAATGTGTTCAATTCACTCTAGAATATTAAATTTTAGGGGAGATTCTCAAACTGAAATATCGAAATATTCTAATATTGATTGTAGTCTCTAGACTACAATCCCCCCTTAGAGTTTTGGTTTGATTTTCGGTAACTAATACTCTAAAGGTTGCCAACCGTACTTTATAAAAACGCATTCGACTTTATTTTTGATAAAAATGAAGTGTAGAAAAATATTTCATTTCCAACATTTACTGCAATGCGCAAAATAAAACACTCATTGTAATGGGTACTTAACTATTTTACGGTACGCATTTGTTGAAACAGATGATAGAAACTATTTATAATTACTGAGGGTTCCCACCACTTCACTGAAAGAGTTTTTCAGTGATGAATCTAAAGAAAGAAATAGAGCGTCAATAAATTCAATTTTCAACGAATTGTTTGATTAGTTAATTTTTTATATTCAAACAAGCTTTCAAACTTTTGAATACAGCAAAAATTTAAATTGTTTTCATGTGCTTGAAAGCACCCAAAAATACGTTTTGAAGGCAATTGAAACATATAATTCGAAAACATTTTTTTTTCATTTCAAATAATTAATGAAAAAAATTAATTCTAGCAGTCCTCGGTAGCAATATTGCTTGTAGAAAATTCATAACCTAAATTCGTATACACTCGAAACATAAATAGGAAGATAGCAATGAACAGCTAGTGATTTAGTTCCATTTTTATTCAGATTGCTCGTGCTGTGATGTTAGAAAAAGAACAACAGGAAAATACAGTTGACCTGGCTGCTGAGACAGGAAAAGATAAAAAGATTGACGAAGAAAGCATAGCAAAATCGGAAACAGATAAAGATTGGGAATCATATAAAGCCATAGAGTGGGCAGGTGAGAAAGCTGATAGTGAATAGATAGATATACTTTCATAGAATAGATATACTTTCATCGTAATCTCTCATTCGTGTATCGTTTATTTCTCGACTTAAATGAATACAGGTTGTCTTCGAGTTATTTATTGATTTTAACTATAGATTCCTGTCATCAAATGAAACACTCTCTTTCTATACCATTTTTCCAGATTCGGCTGCGGTAAAAAGATATAGGCTGTTGAAATTTTCAGAAATAAGTAGTTTTTACGCGCATGTTCTGGGGGACAGCGTGCTATCGTTTTGTCTTAATGTCTGTAATTTTCGATGATTGAGCCGAAAACGGTTTAAAACGACTAGGTATGACTCACTGATGACGAATCCGGTGTCAAAATCGATTCTGTCCGGCCGTCTGCAGACACGATTACTGCCGTATGGAGAATCCTATCAACCTGAAACTTTCAGTATAGGTTGCATTTCAAAATGCGACGCCTAAGTTCGTTAATGGGCAAAATCGGCCAAACAGTTTCGGAGTTAGAGCTCTCTAAAGTTTTGACTTTATTTTGGCGATTATTCAAAAACTACTGGAACGATTGGATCGAAACATGACAGTTAGTTGGAGTATAGCAACGCGCAATCTCTCGAGAAATTTTGTTGGGATCATACCATCTGTAAGTTTTGAAAAAAATGTTTTTCCAGATTTTCTTCGAAAAAACTTTTTCTCACGAACTGTTCATCACATTCGAAAAAAAAATCAGCACGAACTGTAAGCTTCATATTCCACAGCAGTATGTCAAATTCCAATCCGATACGGTTATTAGTTTTGGAGATATTGGGAAAAAATATATGAAATTTCGTAGTTTTCTTCCCGATATCGTAGTTTTTTCGGTATAACTCGATGAAATTTTGCACCTATATTGAAGATGCTGAAACACAACTTTGTACAGAATTTCGTCATGATCGTGTTATTACAACAATTTGAAAAAAATTTAAAATAACAATTTTTCCATTCAAATACATATTCAGTATTCTGTATGAACCTTCGAACTGTTATTTTTCGATAAAGTACAGGATTTAAATTCTATTTAATATATATTTCCGGAAATATTGGGAAAATAAAATTTTGAATGGGTACATCTGCGGAATCATTGGGTGGATTTTAACACGATTCACGAATTCGGCCTTCGTAATTACGGTCCAAACCTTCTCTACAAATATCGAGTTTTTAAGTTGTTTCTTTCGGAAGTTATTATGTTTACGGTTCGGCCTGATTAAAATTCGAGAAATTTCCCTATTTTTGTGGATCTGCCTCTGAGCTAGTAAAAGACATGAATGAAGCTCCGCTCACGTTTACCCCGACCATAGAATACACAGGAATATTTATCCATCTCGTAACCAGATCACAGGGATAAAGGCTTTGTCTGAATGTCAATGGACCAGACTTTCCATAGAGTTCAATCGTGTTCCTGCTAATGGAGAGATTTCATATAATTCATTCATAAATTGAGGAAAATTAGGAATAAGTCATCAGGGATTTCCATCCGAATATAAGTAGTAATTCACGAGCTATCATCCGAAAGCAAAAAACTGGTAATGAGTGATGCAGAACTATACTTTTAGATTCCAATGAAGTTCAACATTTACACTGCATCCTTATACACCTGACAAAATAGGTAAGAATCAACTGGAAAAAAAACTTAGAATGAACTTACTCAAAAAATCACAAGTATAACAAAAAAATTTAATAAACAATGTAAGTGATCAATAATGAATCCCACCTAAGTGTAGAGCATTTTCTGTTCCAATGTAATTATTTCATGTGTCGTTCGAGTAGACCTTTATATGAGAATATTTTAGTTCATATATATTTGAGATTGTCCAATTTTCCATGATTGAAAATAAATGATATTGCAGTCCTGAAGAAGATCCCAATAAAGAATCGAAATGTAAACAATTCGAAAAAGATTGTTTAATTCACCCCAGAGTTCGGAAGCCAATACCATCTCTTCCCAGTAATAATCTATAATCAGGATATTATATCCTTTATGGTGTGAACAACACACACGTTTCCCCTCAATCTTCTTTAATTCGTCATCTGTATGAACGATACAGGAAAAGCAGATGAGGACACCAGGTTTTACTCACATCATGAATCAGTTTATCTGTTTCGAGGAGCCGATGCACGGATATTTATAAATAACGCGAACCTCATCACCATGTCGAATTTTTTCTGAAGTTCCCGTTTTCCAGGGCTAGTGAATTTGACGCAATTTTTGGTTTGGCTTCTGGAACCCAAGGACCCCAAGATGCAACACCAATATTACCATCTCTCCGTACATAAATACTTCTCGTTTATAAATTCAGAAATGCCTCCTCTTCGCAGGTCTTCGTCACGAATACACCGAGAGTGTCAAATCTGTAGAGCTGGAAAATTTAGAAGAATTATCCTCAGTTTCATGGACTTCCCAACCCCCTCCCCAATTATTGGTGGGAACAATAGAAAAACGGGAAACTGAGGTCGTTCCTACATCTACCCTGCTTGATCTGGCGCCAATTGAAGAGAAGTCTTTCGTCAAGGTTGATTCAAAAGGAGCAAATCTGAAATCGGGCAGTTCGAAACTGATGGAAATAAATGAGCAGGACATGGAGAGAAGAAGAAAGAAAATGTTGGAATTGAGAAAGATCCAAGAGAGCGCCGTGAAACGCAGGAAAGATGTTAAGAAAGGAGTCACATTGTCTTCACTTTCCCAGATACATACGGTGAGTTCAAGAAAGTCATTTCAGTTTCAGGAATAACGAAATCATATTTGAATAATTCGAGGTATCCTATGACGATATGTCGAAAGGTCCTAAAGTTGAAATAATTATTCTTCAGTTTCAAACAGGATATCTACAATCCTGGTAGCTTCGATTGTACCTTTCAAGAATGTGAATTAAATTTTTGGTTTTGCGCTTGGCCTGAGAATCTTCTATTACTGCATGTATAGTAGGAATGTCTGGGAGTAGTTTATGAGCTTAAGGCTCCTTACTTTCACCTACGAATAACCAATGTCCTTGCGCATAGTCCGATCTAGAGCTCCTACTTGAGAAATTGGCAAGCTCAAGTATTGACACATGCTTAGCAAGGGTTCTATCCCTTTTACACTCTTTCGACAATTCTCGGCGAAGTTCATGGATATCGGTAAAATCTAGGATGTTTTCACGTTTTCATGTTTGTCGCACTGAAAACTTGCCATTATATAACAGTATCTATTCAAGGTGTAAAAGAAGCCGCCACATAAAACGAACCGTAATTCTGTTATAGAAAATGCCGACAGAGTGGATGATTTATGGCATCTGTGTTTCTTCCGAAAAAACAAAGTGCCAAGTAGCATGAGGGTCATCGAGAAGAGGGCCACTTTGTATTAAAATCTGCAATTACTATAATAAAGTCGAAGAAAATCATCTCCATTTACTGAGAGCCATTTGTTTATCGAAAATAATTTAAGCAGTTTCATTAAAATTTTTACTATCGGTACTTCACCTGAATTGAATCAGGTTCTCTGAAAATATCGCATAAAACGATTATACCGTATATGCGGTATTGTACATAGTACAGAGCCCCAAGATTATAATACAAATTGTAACGCTGGGTTGTAGAAAATCACAGAAAACGAATAATATTCGCTATTTTGTGATTATATCATGCTTAAGCACGCCTCAAGGTAGGTCGTTCGTAGACTTGAGCCAGCATGCCACCAAGCACTGGCGATGTAGTGCTCGGCTGTCAAGTAACCAACGCTATGGACGCAACGACTTTACAGCAAACAATACTTGGAATAACGGGCTGACTTTGGGAGGCCAGGGTTCGTTTTTTTCAAGAATGTTTTTGGGTGCAAATGGTTGAAAAAAATTGTGAAAAGGCGCAATTTTGCCAAGGAAATAAATGCAGAGCACATTTATTTCACGAAACAATAATGTTTCTCTAATGTTGCTACTCAGGTTTATTTTCTTTCTACAGCTCGAAGACGAAATAGCAGTAGAGGCTCAAATCCAAAGTGATCGACCAGAGTACTACGATAATTATAAATACATACCCGTTAAGCACAAAGATGAATCGAAAAAACTTTCGAAGAGTATCACGTCTAAACGTGCATCGAAGAAGATATCTGCTGCAGAAATTGACGAGAAGTAGGTACTGAAGGCCTTACTACACGTAGCGGATCTGGCACCCCCCGATTATGATTTCTTTTCTAAGGAGCATTTAGCCCTGTAAATATATAAATTATCCTGAATCGCTTATTTCTGAACCGTTATTCTTGGAATCCTGGGAAAGCGTCAAACAGTGGGGACGTGTTGACGCTGCTGGCAAACAAACGCGATGCATTTGTGATGTAATGATAGGAACGCAGTCAAGAATGGCGACCAACCGGGGGGTGCTAGGTTCGCACGGATGTGCGACGTGTATTAAGGCCTTAAATTGCTCTATATGCTATCTGGTGACTAGGCGCACGCTTTTAGAACCTCAGGTCTTTCTTCAATAAAGATTCAAAACTTTTGAAGTATCACTACCAAATTCTGTTGTGCACTTGTTGGTTATTGATTGAATTGCAAAACTTTACAGCCTAATTTTTCATATCGAAGGGCATTATGGATGGATTTTTCATGATATTTCAGCTTTTTTCTAACAACGTTTATTTTCATTCCTAACAGCCTCTTGCCAATGGGACTGAAAAAAGAAGCAGAAAGATTGAGGAAATCTGGGCTCGTCCAAACAGAATCATCAGCATCCACAGCAATAATAAGTATCTCAAAATCTCTGCCATCACATGATGCTGAAAGACTCATCAGGCTCCAATCTCTTGACGACTTGAGCGCGACGAAAGTGAGTAAATACATTAGTCTAAGGTTATCAAACTTGTTATATTCAACTCAAGAAGGATTCATCCCTTGTACACCTTAGATATAATGATGAAATTGCAAATAATCAATCCACGAAAAAAATGTGTGCTAACCTTTTACTATGTATGGCTTCAAAATCGTAAACATCTGTTCTGCTCCTTCAGAAGCGAGAACTTTTCTTATGTTCCGCTGATGATAATTCACAAGACAGTATCCCTGGAATTCACCCTTTTTTAATTTCATCAGTTGTAATTTACTGATTGAGAATAATTTTTGGGTCCTGCCCATCGAGTGAGAGATGAATACTTTAGTATTTGTTTGTCCACTGACCATCCGCCAGAACGCAAGCTTCCTTTTTCGTTGTCATTTCTCAACAGCCATCCACTGGCTGGGAAACTGCTGCGAAAATGCTTTGGTGCAATGGAGGAAGTTGTGCTCCCCCCTCCTGATCTGCCATGTAGTTAACGTGCACCCCAGAGTGACCAGGTACCCGAAGAAGATTGATCCGCGTGTCTCCTACAATAGTGACATTCTTTTCGCCAGCTTCAACCGAGATTAACCAAGGTTCATAGCAAATCAAGTATTTCGGTCAGGATTATTTTCCTTTCAGATATCTACGCTTCGTTGTACGTTCTACTTGAAGGTAGTAGTAGTTACGTATTGTCCATTTACTCCATTCGCAGTCTCCCGGTTGGCCATGATTTAGGTTTATCAAGTTTTTACTTGAAACTGACGCAGGTTGGCACCCCCTGAACTATCGTGAATGTCAAAATAATTTGGCAGGACGATGTCAATCCTCACATATTTTCATCCATGACTCTGTGGTTTGCTTTCGTTACAAACAAGATTACTAGTGTGTAGAACAGAGTATAAGCGATTTCAAGCGATGGACCAAAAGCTCCGGTTATAGTTACGGTTATCTAAATTGACAGATTATCCTTCGCCTATATGTCAGTTTGGATATCCGTAACTATAACCAGAGCTTTTGGTCCATCGCTTGAAAGTGATTTTTGTCGCTTAGTTATCAGACAAGAAAATGACTATAACCTAACATTTTCAAAATATACACGTTGAAATGTGTCAGAAATTCATGGCCAACCGGGATACTTCATAAAAGTGAATGGAGTATATATAAAATTAATGGACCCGATTGAAATATACAGGTAGAGAGGACAAATATGCTCTTTTCTAGGGTAAAATGATGGAGCTGAACAAGGCATGGAATCTTGAAGGATATCTTTTTCGTAGGGTAAAAGGAGATGGAGCTTGAAAATATATTCGCTTTCCATATCTCTTCTAGCTCCATCTCCCTCACATGTAAGTTTGAATCGTCTTTCTCTAATATCCATGGTATACAAGGTCTATGATGTCACTGAACCAAACCATAAAGTCGTCGATAAGAATATGAACGACTTGACCACGTCTCGACGAATTATTTCGACCTTTACTAAATTTCCTGGATGCCAACCTGACTCAAACTCAATAGACCTATTCCAAGGCCTACCAACTGACTTCATAAAAATTATTGGAGTATAGTGAACAAGATGTATTCATCACTTGATGCAGCTGCAGTCGAATAATAATAGAGAATATATTGGAGTTTTTCTTTCGTCAATCAACAAGTCAATTCGTCTCACTCACTGCTCAACCCAGTTGATTTCAATGGTGAGAATAACAACAAGGTAAAAGGAATATAAGTGATGGTACTAATGGAGGCCATCAATTTATTGAAGCAATAGATATCCCTATTGATTTTATTGCAAAAAACGTAGTGAAATACATCTGATAGATTTTTTCGAAAACACTCGAAATCCTCTTAAAATCACGATCTTTAATTTAAAAAAAAAATAATAACAGTTCTTTATTGGAAAATCATTCCAAAAGGCCATCGACCGAAGTCCTTCAGACTGTTTATAACAAATGATTAAGAGTATGGATTGATACATGATAGAATGATAAACAATTGGAGATACACAATCATACAAAAAAAAAAAGAAAAAAAACACTTATATACACATTAACGATAATAATATTGGCTAAGTAGATAGTATTGAAATTATGAACATTTATTCTGCAACACTTCCCAAATGGTGTTTAGAGGAGTCTTTCTGTGAGGTCTTAATTCCTGGTTCCTGTTAATGCAGAATTCCCTAAGAATTTTTATGTTATCTTCCCGCTTTGAGAATTTCGTCGACAAATAGTCCAATCGATCTGAAATTGGTTTTATTTGAGTTTTTTCATATAAAAGATTGTTCGGGGGGTTGTAGAGCTCGTTTCTAGGGTGCCTCATTTTTGTAATTGCCGTAGGGAGGTGGTTTCTGCAGTCTGGAGCAGTTTTTTGGTGGTTGAATTTGAGGACAGGTAAATTGGGTGGCAATATTCTAAAAGAGGACGACATATTGTTTTATAAATATGCGCAGCTGATTTTGTGGTGATTCCTGAATTTTTATATGTGAGGCTGCGAAAATGCTTGCTTCTGGCGATACACTTTTTCTTGATGATGGATGCATGTTGTTTAAAAGTTAGCTTGTGGTCTATGTTCACACCTGAATATCTTGCACAATCGTGAGGGGTGACAATATTATTTCCCATAGTTAAGTTTGGAGAATTCAGTGTTATCTTTAATTTATTAATGAGCTTTTTCTCAAAACTTTCTCTCAAAGAAGTCGAAATGTCGCCACGATTTACAACTCAATCAATTAGTATACAGGGTGAGTCTTTGACCTTGCAGAATATTTTAACAGAAGATTCCTGAAGCCAAAAGAAACACCTTTTTCCGTTACCATTTTTTCCGATTCGGCTTGGTTCGTAAGATACAGACTGTTGAAAATTCATAAAAAAAATTAATTTTCGATTATATCTCGCGAACGATCTCATCGAATGAGATGATTTTTGGAATATAGTTTTTTATTGGTACGATGAATGATCCTGGATTACAAAATTTCATCCACATCCTCCAGTTTCTTTAATATGACCATAACATTTCATAAAAATACCAGAAATTCAAAGAATCCAACTTTTAAAAATAATTTTAATGCTATTCAACGAATTTTTGACCATTTTGGAAAGTAAAAGTATTCCTTATTTTTTTCGTATGATGCGCCGTTTTCGAGTTATCTGAAATTCAAGAATAAAAAATATCTGTGAAATTCCGAGAATTGGGTACTTTGGCTGAATGCAACTCTGTTCAAAAAATTCACAGTATTCAATTTTTCCGCGTTGCCACGTCTAAAAGTTGAGAATGGAATCCTAGCATTTTTTATTTGGAATGATTTGTAAGCGGAGTAGCCGACTTTGGCCAATTCACAATGGACGTAACCGTAAGAATACCGATACTCGTTCGTAAAAATCAAAGAGGAAACTACAAAATTCATAAGTACCAACATCTTCACAATAGGTTCAACTTTGCTTTTGACTTCCATAAGTCGAATGCAGTTCCATTCTTATTCCTTATGATTTCCTTTTTTCAATTCTTACATTTTATGTATAAGTAAATTTACGGTAAAGTTATGTCCATTGTAAATTGGCTATTAGTTCGAAAGTGGAGTAATATGAATAAGCTGACCTCAACTTCTTTAATTTAATTAATTAATTAATTTTATTTTAAATACTCCTAATGTTCAAGCAAATTTCCACACCACTATCAGAAACTTTGATAGTATTTATTTTGAGGTATTCTTCAAATGCGCTTTCATAACATAACAACCCATGGTGGAAGAAAACCACTATGACATAACCTTAAAACCACGGAGCCACATATTTATAGTTCAGTTCAGAATCATAGACTATACAAGTGACAAGTGTATACATAGAATTAGCATATTGTGTGTTGTTTGATTTCGAAGAGTTCTTTCTTTCTGTTCGTCAATTTGGCAACGTTTGTACCACAGAACACTATATTTACTTTATGGTTTGTACGTTCATAGATAAATTAGGTACATCTGTTTTATTTATTTATGAAAATGAAAGTTTGAATGGGTTATGTCTGAATCTGATAATTCTTGGAGAAAATGAAATAAACAAAGAAAATTAATAATTACAAATTGAAGATGAATGTCAAAGCTAATATGAGTGATAGCTAGATGAATTCCTCATTATCGAAAATTAAACCAAGAGAAGAATATTCAACTTTTATCGCCAACGAAATTTGGAATAGCTAACTTGTTTATTGTACTATAAAAACAACTTTTTTCACCAACTGGAATGTAAAAAGTAAGTTGATGCTTGTTTTCATAACAGAGTTGCTAATTTCGAAGATGTGAATAGTATATCTTAGGCTTGGAAAAACTTCATTGTTCAGGTTTCTAGGGGCGGCTAGCCTATTATGAAAATTTATAATGCCTATATCTTTTTACCTAGGCCGAATCGGAAAAAATGGTAGAGGAAAAATGTGTTCCTTTCAGATTCAAGAATCTTCTGTTAAAATATTCTGCAAGGTCAAAGACTCACCCTGTATACCTGATATAGAATAATCAAGAATGCTGAGATCAGGGAATATATCTGGATTGTGAGAAAACGTATAAGGATTGATCGGAACGTACCTAATTGAAGGTTATGTGAAGAGCAATGAATAAATATGTATATTTCAATTTTTCAGTCTTGTTCATGTTTACCTGGGTACTGCACTTGTGCGGGAAAACACTGGATGTTTCAGAAAACGAACTCCATGCCAAACTTTTTTGACCCGAAGGTAGAAGAAGTGTATGGCGATAACATCACTCGAACTGATAGTGAGCTCAGACGAGCCGGAATTTATCCATGGAAAGGATATGAAGTGAGTTAAATCTGCGCTTTTCAGCCGTATATGTTCATTATTCTATTGAGCTTTCCTTCAAGAATTTCATCTCTATTGATTTATTGTTACAGGTGAAAGTTAGAAATGGAATTTCAAAATGAAAATATTCTTCGAGCACAATAATTCAATGATTCTTCTGAAATTTTCCAGCCCAAAAAAGTTCGCGAGTAATGGGATTGCGTTGATAATTTCAGTACAATATTGAAATATACCCAGTGTACGAAACTCACAGACGTTATCAATGATCATCTTATACTATTTCAACATATACTCATATGACTCGTGGTCGAATGCTTTCGAGGTCGCTATTTTTGACCGCCATAGTGAAGAGCGTCTTCTATAGAAGTATCTCCATCTCCAAATTTTCGAAACGTCAAGTATTCTTGAACCTAAGGGAGCTTTCCGAATGAGCGCTCATCGACAAACAATGATGCCAACTGTTCAAACCAATCAAAAACAAGTATTTTCTGACAGATTCCATTCATTTATCCAATCCTATGCGTACTGCATAGACATAAGCTTCATTCGGATTCCAATTTCCGGACTATCCTAGGATTGTTCCCGAACTGCGCAGAACCGATGAGCAGACCTTTCGAGTCCTAGAACTATCCTAGGACAGTTCAAAATACATGAAAACCCGAACAGAACTAAGGACAGAAAGAGGCAGAGGAGAATCATTTTTTTAAATTCAGATCAGCTCAATGATAGAATGAATTCAATCTGGCGATATAGGAATACAATCGACGAAACGTCATCAAATTTCTCGACCAACCAGATGAGTATGAAAAAAAAAACTCTTTCCCATTTTTCATATCTCAAACAAAATTCTTATATTTAATTTTTTTTCACAATACACTGCCTTGTCGAATATTAAAAATAAAAATCTATAATTCGATTCAAAACGGAAATTTAATAATGTTGAAAAATAAAACACAACTTTGAAATTGTCATCGGCATTTTTCTGATTGAGAGAAAAAATATACTTTTATCCGTTAACGATTAGGAAGTCAATGATAGACCAATGGATTAAAATTAAAAAAACGCATCCAAACACAAACATAACTCTCAATTATTATATTCAAATAATCGGATTTCAATGGCATTGTCCAAAATAAAAAAATCTGACCATGCGGCGGTAGAAATCCTAGAACAGTACCCACTCGGAAGCCGGTACTGTTTTCGGACAGTTTTAGGACCGTCCGAGGATAATTCTGACAGAACCCGAACACAGATCAAGTCGGTTCTGAAACAGTTAGACAAAACCCGAACGTGACCAACTCTACTGCGCAAACTCCTGACAGTTCTAGAACAGTAATTGTTGGAACCCGAATGAACCTAGAGACTATATTTCTGTACTATTTCTGTACTGTATTCAGCATAAGATATATTGTCATTATTAAAATTTGAAATCATATTATTGTCATAAGAGTTGAAACGTTTTGACAAAGAACAAAATGAATCATTACGAAAGGAGAAAATCACTTCCTCTTAACAATAAGATGAAGGAGCTGAATATGAAGTTATACATTATCTATGAGTTGGCTCGTTAAAGCTTTTGTTTTCGATCGGATAGCTCAAAAATTTTCCGTTCAGCGGAATGCCTGTTTGGTTATTACATTTACGAAGCTTCCACATCTTCATTTAGTACATCCCACATGATTGTACTCGCAATTTCGAGTGAAAATAGAAATCTTTCAGTGAAAGTTGATTGATATTGTCGAGAATTAATGTCAAAAAGATCAAAACTGTCGATCGGCCGAAACATAATGTAAGAATTAACGTTCCCCATATATCATTCTATCAAAAATCGTAAGAGATGAATTGCTTCTAGCCTCTCTATGGAGTGCTGTTTGACAGTCATTCAGTTTTCCCTCGTTTGTTATCCCCCAAGATTTCAAGAATAGCGCTCCGTATTCGATTTGGACCAATATAGGAATCTTCTAGTGGGGTGGTACCGACCACCATCAAATGTTAGGTCAAAAATTAACAACGCTGTGTCCCGGGTGGCGTTAGGATAAATATACAAACCCTACATAAAACAGATCCCGCATCCTAACAAGCTAGGTTATAGTATCATTAAACTTATATAATAATAAAAGAGTATAATCTGCAGAATACAATACACTATTTCTTCTAGTATGAGGCATTGAAGTTTATATATTTCTAAGCGATAGATTTGCCAATTGATCAATTTAGCTTGTAGCAATAAAACCCACTACAGGTTGGTGTTGCAAAATGGCGAAAGAACTGGATATATTTGTTGTTGGGTCTATTGTGCGAATTAATTGAAAGAGAAAAGGCGTGTAGTAACCAATTCATTGATTCGGTCTTATTATTTCTCTGAGATAAATTCATAAATAGTCGGATCTTCTTGACTTCGAGATCAAGCTGTCCACATATCACTCCTTATTCTTGTTCAATAGGTTATTAATAAAGACAAGTGTTGGCCATCAAACTCACTAATACTGGCCACATATGCTCCGCTCTACCGGAGAGGTTGACCTGTGCAGGTTTCAGGCCTGACGCTGTTACACGCACAGAACATCAAAATATAAGAAGTGCAACCTGCCTTGTAAACTATGCGCAACAATTGTGACATTTCTCCTGTCATAAAATAAGTGGGAATATTCCATTATGGTTCTAGGGGTTGATCGCCAGTTGAAGTATATGTCATTTTTCTCTAAATTTACATTCGTGCTCTGTGGCTCAGTTAATATTTCTGATTATTCTGTGTTCTAAATTTAAATTGAATGGAAAGGAATTTTTGTCTTCAATTAGAAGAAAGCTTTATAAATAATAGTTTATTAAATACAATAATTTTTGCAATTACATGTGTGTGACAAACTGAATTGTAGGATGAACAAGTATCCGATATTTGTCTTTTACCTAACGAAATATGAATACTTATAACATAGGTTGCGGTTTTTTGGACCAAACAAATACAATTAGCTCCTAGAGAAACCAAATAAATCCATAATAAGGGTTGAAGAAATATTTCTGAGAAGGTTAGCACTGATTCACAACAATCCTAATGTTGTCACAAAGATTAATATATTCACTTCACTAATTTTCAATAACACTGGTTCATCAAGGGAGGGGAGCGGCACCCAAAAGTAAAAAAAAACTGCCAAAATCACGTAGAAATCTTCAGTCCAAGTCCTTCCTGGCAATACCACTTTCCTAGAAAATCAATCAACAATTAGACGATGAATATTGAAATAAATATAAACTATAAATACTCCGAATTAATCTTTCAAAGATAAGACTCCCAATAAGATAGTTCCCTGAATGAAGTTCATTAAGTAGTACTCCGCTATGCTAGTAGAATATTCACACGAATTAAATTTATGAACTGTGAGAATGAATAAGTGATATAATCCCAAAAATATATTCAGAGATCAGTTAATACGATCACAGTTATACATGAGTATGATTAGGTGTTGAACATTTTTAGGGTAAAACTTTCGCACCCTGCCAGTAATTATTATTCTTAGAATATGGGAAATATGTTATGTTCCTGATGGTTCAACTGAATAGATTTTTAGGCTGGAAATGCCGAATATACATACACCTAATAACATATCAAATTAGGTCTATGCATATATACAATGTCCAAATTAATTACCTGACATTATGCCACAGCCTTTGTATTAAGATGGACTTTCATACTGTTTTTACTAGAATCTAAGATTGAAAAATTATGAATACATATGCCTAAATGATGGATTATTTGTACTGCATAGGTAATGATAGCCGAAGTAATTACCATTTTTTTATCTTATCATGGTTAAAAATTAGTGTTTGAGCTCATACATAAATGATTCCTCCGAATTCAACATTATCTGAATCCTGAAAATAAATATGGTTACACATATCACACCTGAAAAGATATTAACTTCATATTACACAGGTATTATTCTAATTTCAATTTTGAATATCAATAATTCAATAACAAACTGCCACAAAACACGCCAAAATGAAATTGGCATATCATTTGACATAATGTCATGTCATTCTTCCATTTCGATATATCCACGACATACGTTTCTGACAGATAAAAATAAGTGGAAACGTATGTCCTTGTTTCTACTTTAACTATCGTCGCTTCACCCCCGTGGTTACACGTATGGGATGGTCGGAGGTCTCGCAAACATGCTCAGGTTCACCGTAAGGTGCTTCGAGAAAGAATCGAATTTCGCTTCTTGTCCGGACGCCTGTGTAGCTCAGCTTAGCTGCGCAGGTCTGTTGTAATACACGCACCGGTTGACCCGTGCAGGTAGACCTGCGCAGGTCAACCTTTCCGGTCGACCGTAACGTATGTGGCCAGCATAAGCGATTTCCATATACGTTCCGTAAAAAATGTGGTAGGAAAAAAAATGGCATGTGTATATATGGAGCACATCCATTCATTCAAACCTTAGAATATTTTATGTAGACAAAACAGTTAGGACATGAGAAGGTTATGGAACGTATAGGAAGGGGTCAACCTCAAAGAACTTGCGAAATAGCGGAGGAGTAGAGATCGGATTCTTCCTCTCTCTATTGGAAAAAATTATGATTCGAAAGGCCCGAAATAAAACTTTCTATGGCTTGTTTGCTAGTTGCCTCTCCACACTTCCACCTTGAAAAATTGAAATTGATGTTCGACATTATCGAGATAATACTTTCAGTGTCCCTGTTTGCACTCATATGATGAGCTGCATGTATCGCCTGAAGGAAGTGAAGACTTAATTATAGCAAGCCAGCCAACTCTGAAAAAAACTGAAGAATACACTTGTTCTTGTGAAAGAAGATATGAACAAACAGTTGTTATCGTCAAGCCTGATGCCATGATATTCGAAGATGTTATAAGGAGAGCTCTGGTTTATGTTGGTGGACTACATATTGTAAATGTGAGTGCCATAAAAAGTATCTTTTATTTTCAAAATCTTGAGTGATCAGCAGTTGTCTTTATCATTTTGATGAGTATGAGCGCCATGTGGAAGCTCATCAAGATGATGAGCAATCCACGAAAGGCAAATTTTGCATCATGACCTGGATTTGCATCCATACAAAATTCAACTGACCCAGGAGCTGAAGGTTAACTACCATTTACAATGACGTGTGCTCGCTCAATGAGCTGTAGCATTTGGAAACTGATCCTGATTTTCATCAAAAACTCACCTTCAGCGATAAGGCCCAGTTCTCGCAAAGCCGGATCTAGGACTCAAAATTATTAATTTTTTCTTGAAAATAATGACTCTTTTACTTCATACAGCTTTATACATATTTCGGAGCGGTGCTGTGATGAATAATGCTGTTTATATACAATGTGGGGCGGGAGACGAGTATCTACCAAACTCAATGGCAGATAATAATTTTTACACTTGTTGGTCGCCCAAGGTTTCTCGATCCACTTTCTGGTATCTGCTTAGGGATAATTAAATCCGAAGACATTTACGACCAAAGCTGAGGGGCTAGATGCACAGACCCTCATCCGAATACTTCTCTTTTCTTGCATCTGGGGTAATTCTATGAAGCGGGAAGTGCGTCGCAGTTTACATCGCGTCAATTCAAAAAATTTCAAAATCTATTATATAACTATTATGTGTCGTACGTTTATTGTCCAAGTGGGTCTGAAAATTATGCATGCTTGAAAAGAGTTTTCAAATTTCACTCAGATATATTCAATTTATTGATTGAATGTCTGAGCATCTATACTAGACAAATATCTGCGCTTAATCACAATATTGACAATTTGCCGAATGCGCTAATAACCTTGATCCGGCTCTGCCTTTCTGAATTAAGGGGTACATCAACCAACAAAAATGTCGAATTTTGGTGGAAACTAATCCAAATGAAATTAAATAACGTCCAATGCATCTCGAAAACATCACTGATTGGTGTATATTTTAGGCTTGCGGCGTCATCGGTCTTTATTTTTTGAGGACAACGTAGGCCAAACCTTAAGCCTAGCCGTCCAGTGGAAGCGATTTGGGGCTTTTATGAGCTACGCGTTTTACGAGCGCCGATGAGCTTTTACGACCCAAGTGGTCTCAGGCTTCGGGGTCGTCCACTGGCAGATAGTTTGCGAGGTTTCGGTTCGTTCTTGTTCTTGCGTAGCAGAGGATTTGTACTTCGGATTTCCGTGTTTATTCAAGATATTGTGATTCTGGATGGATTCAGAATTAATAATTGATTTCTTGGATAAATCTTACTTGATCAGGTGTATGTTAGCTGCGGAATGGGAAAAATTTTCAAGCTAAGTTAGATTCAAATTTAGAGAAAAAAAATTTTCGGGAAAAATTCACCATCTTGCATCGAAAAAACCTTCAAACCTTTACAGATTATTATAGTTACTCATTTATAATACTGCAATGGAAGTTGAAGTGTGAATGTTGTTGACCTGGGTACTTCGAAAACAAAGGATGTGGAACTTCGAAACTATGGCTGATTTGAGTTTTATTTGTGAAAAGTCACCTTCAGAATGTGACTTTAAAAACTGCAAATATCGAAAGAAACTATGGTGACACAAATATTCAGAAATTCTTAAAATTTTGCAGAAGTGCATGCGTATTTTAGAAAACAGGTCACTAGTAAAAAATCCGTAGCCATAGAAAAAACTATGTCTATTTTGTGATCGAAAGGATCGTTTTGCACATGAGATTGATTGGAACGTAGTTGAATCATTACAGTACGTATGGACCAAAAACACTTAAGCATATAGAATAAAATTGATCACAGACTAAAAAACAAATTGATAATTGATATTGAGATAACAAGAGCTATAAAACCGAGATAATGTCGAAACGCGCTGGATTAATTATATTTGGAATGTTATACAGCCGATTATTGCCAACGAGTCCAATTTCAGTTGGCTACTACACCTACAGAACTTCTGGGAGTGAATTTAATGTAGGAAAAAAGACAACATTCGTTAACCTTTAAATCTGATCCATCTTAAATTCACCAACAATAAACAAGGAGCTTAAACAAATATTCTTTGACAATATTCGTTAACCTTTCAATCTGATCCATCTTGAATTCACCAACAATAAACAAGGAGCTCAAACAAATATTCCGTTCAAAAACCATACATTCCGCTTGCCGTCGGATAGCCCTTCCATTCGAGCGTATAGACGCGGAAGATCCAAACTGATCGGGATACGATTGAGCCGTTCGAATTCTCTCGAAAACGCCCGTATGAACTCGCTGCCAGTGGACGAGGGTACCTAGAATTGCATTCATTTGGATCTGTCGCGCAAGTTCGGTCGTTTACGCTCCTATCGCGCCTGACTGTTAACAGTGAGCGCTATAGATCAATGATAACCCACGTCTTTTGGTCTGAATTTGATGTTATAGACACCTGAGACGGGTGGTTCCAACACAGCGCGCTGCGAGCCACAATCGGACATTATGCGCCTGTGATTCAAGTTCATTTCACATTGAGGTAATGTTAACAGGCAACCGATATCGTGAGATTTGACGCCGTTAAATTTTTAATTTTGGGCGTAATTCTGAGTCGCAGGTCTATGCGAATAAGCCAGAAGCCACATAAGCCCACGAAGTCGACACAGGCCATGCCATTGGCCAAGTTCAGCTTGATCTATGCCCTGGAGTTAGATATAATTCGAAACTATCGTTAATAAAGAATATCTTCTGTTGCTTCAAGGAGAGAATAATTCAGCTCAGTCCTGAGCAAGTGTCAGAGATCTACGCAGATAAATACTACGGCAGCGAATCATATCCGCTGTTCATTTTGAGAATGAGTCGAACGCCGGTTTTGGTTTTGTCCGTAGTTGGATTGCAAGTTATGGACGTTATTCAGTGTATGGTTGGAAACGACAAATTCATTCCCGATTCGTGGTTCCTACCTGAAAGCATCAAGAGGAGAATCGCGATTCCGGAAGATTTGATAGACGCTTTCCACATATCTGAAGACACACAGCAGTCTTCTGTAGAAAACAGATATTTTTTTCCGCAGGGTAAGTTATTGTTAAATTATAATATTGGACTCAAGGTATATATTAGGGGGGCTGGAAAGCAATGTCGTTTTCTTACGCTACATGCAAACACACACGTTTTTAAGGAGTCTTTATTTTTCATCAATGAAGTATTCGTAATCATTGTCAATAACTTTCTGCCATCTAATGAGTGAATTCTGAATCCCTGGTCGATTGAAATAAACTGGTTGTTCAGCAAAATATCTAGAAATGGTTTTTTGGATATCATCCAAATTTGCAAATTTTGTGTCGCTTAAAAATTGTTACAGAGCTCGGAATGAGTGTAAATCCAATGGTGCAACATTGGGCGAATATTGTAGATGAGGCAGCACCTCCCACCCCAATTCATTAATTTCTTTCTAGGGTTTGCTTTGGGCAGTGTGGTCTTTCATTGTCGTCTTGGAGAATCATGCCTTTTCGGTTGACAATCACTGGCCACTTTTCAATTAAAGATTCATTGACTCGCTGTAGAGGTCAGTATTAACAGTTTGTACAGGTTTCAGCAATACAAAATGAATAATGCCGCGAATATTCCACCGAACACACAAAAGCGCTATTTTGTGGTGTAAGCCTGGCTTACCAGTACTCCGGGGGATTTCACTTGGAGGAAACCACCGCCCTTGTGTTTTGGGTTATTATAGAGTACCCTTTTTCATATCCTGTGATCAAGCTATCAAAAGTTGATTCTTTGTTGTGTGGTTGAAACAATAAGTTGCATGCGATTGATCGGCTAGCCTTATTGCTCTGCTTATTTTCCCAATCTGCTTCAAATGTTCTAAGATGGTCGACCCAGCTTTGTTAAGACTGTTTGACAATTCAACGATCATCTAACACAGATGTTCTTCCCTTTCCTTCCAAGAATTGACGCGCGCAGAAGTGACATTACTTTTCGGTCCCCTAATTGATAGCGGGGTTGCGAATTGCCATTAATTTTATCACCATGTTATGTCGTCATTGGCAAGCGTGCTATATTTGAATGATGTACAAACAACACTATTTAATATAACGTACAAATTGTTGAACAATCCCTTTTGGTTGAATTCAAGAATCAGACAAAAATAAATTCATGATCAGGTGCACTAATATGTTTTGTGCAATTTAATCATTAAAACTGATACCTACCGCAGATAAACAGGGTATAAATCATGTGAACACTTTTGCCGCTTTTTACACCTGAATAATTTTCGAAACAATTTAATATGCACATCTCCAGAGTCCAGTATGGCAAGTATTTCGTATTGAGATGTAATATCAACTCAACTTGGGTGAAATCCAATCAACCATTTGATGGTTGAATTGGCAAACCTCAATTGATAACATTTGTCAGACAAACAATTCTTCGAGTCTTCACTAATAATGAGGGATTACCTGTAAATTTCGTAGGAAAAAGATTTTGCTTGCAAAGTCTTGGCACCATTTAGCAAATACC
The DNA here is from genome assembly GCA_958510865.1 of Myrrha octodecimguttata. Lineage (NCBI taxonomy): Eukaryota > Metazoa > Arthropoda > Insecta > Coleoptera > Coccinellidae > Myrrha > Myrrha octodecimguttata. The sequence goes on from OY294056.1 coordinate 59,072,204, forward strand.
ACATATTGTATAACAGGAAACCCCTATTTTTCGCTACAATTATCATTGAATCAAGTTAGGATATCAATAATGAAATGAAATCCTATTCTGTTCGATTTCTTTATGGGGAAATTGAGTAAGCAAGAATCAAGTCAATAAAATTATATTTTCCAAACATATATCTCACAAAACTGGTCTACCCAATCGCAGAATACTGCGCACCAGTGTGGTTAAACATTCATCACACTCAGATCATAAAGTTTGTTCTTACACACTCTGGAACCAGTTCTGAATCAGGCGGAGTGTGCGCATATCGATATTAGCGTTCCAACGACGTTCGAACTGATTCTAGAATTCCGAACCAAGTGTTCCAACGTGAAATGAATTGTGGTCAGAACGGTTTTAGAACAGTGAATTCAGTTCTTGGTTATAGGCAAGAACTGAGAGGGACCAATTGAGACGGTCAGCTCTTACATGCTATTCGAATGCAGCAAGGGGCAATAAAACCACATCTGGCAGAGACGGGCTGCATTTTTCGGGTGACAAACTACCCATAGGCTATAACAAGGGAATTTCTGAGAATGATTCGTTTCCAACATTTTCGAACTAGCTATTCAGTATCAGTCCCGAACTAGGATGAGCTCAGACGTGTGAATTGATTCAGTTCTGAATGAGTTCAAGACAGTAACAAAACTGGGTGTTGGAACAAACCTATTGATTCGCAGCAGAACCAAATGATGCATCACATCTCCGGCACCAACAACAAGGCTTCCAGTTATGTGCCATATCGCACCACAAAATTTGAGACGACTAAAGTCAATAAAGACAAAATTTGAGAATTGTCAAAACAAGCCAACGCTCTCAACAAACGCCGACATTGAGAGCCCGTTAAATGATGGGCAGCCGAGATTAAAATCCAGAAAACCTCCAGTGAGAACGGCCAGCCGACTGACGGATTTCACAATTGAGCAAGACTGGAATACCGAGTGACACTTAAGAGGTTACAAACCTCAACCTTGTTGAAAATCCAGCACACAGACTGAACGGTTTTGACCTTCCTTGCAGACAATGGTGCAATGTGAACAGAATAAGAACGGTCCAGGAAGTATGCAACAAAACTCTGAACAATTAGGGTGTAAGAGACAATCTTCAGTATGATAATTGTGGGGCTGCTGAACAAACCATCAACCACCTAATCACAGAATGCCCACACACTTTTTTTGTTGGTCCACTTGAGGAAATAATTCATAATAATTTGGGTATTGAATTGTTTTAAATTTTCTATCGGCCTAAACCGAATAATTGAAAGGTTAACTTAAGTTATCAATTCGTCCAAATGTCTGCTATTTTCTAGGGGAACACCGTGCTATCATTTCGTCCAAAAGTCTGTAATTTTCGAATTTTGAGCCGAAAATGGTCACGAACGACTAGGTTGGTCTCAATGATAACAAATCCGGTGTCAACATCGATTCTGTCCGTCTGGCCGTCCGTATGCACTATTACGGGCTCACGGAGAATCCGATCGACCTGAAACTTTCAGAGTAGGTTGCATTTCAAAGTGCGAGGGTTGAATTTTGTTAATATATTCGTTCTAACTCGGAAACTTCTAGAACGGTTGGATTTAAATTTGGCAATTAGTTGGAGTACAGAAATCCACAACTTTTTACAGAATTTTGTTGAGATCGTACCGTCCGTAAATTTCGAAAAAAAATGTTTTCAAATTTTTTTCGAAAATTTTTTTTTCGAACACTGTGTATCATATTCGAGAAAACTTCTGAAAGGGCATTGAGCGTCATATGTCTCAGTAGTGTACCAAATTGCAGTTCGATCCGTTCATAATTTTTAGAGATATTTGAGAAAATGTGTCAAATTTCGTAATTTCTTCCTCGATATCGTTGTTTTTTTGTGAATTACTCGAAACTTACTGATTCACTCATGATGAAAGATGGCCCCATGATGTAAGCAAAACAAGGTGCTCATCTGTGATCGTATTTACCAATGATGAAGTCACTTTTTTTCATTCAAATTCAAAGCATCATGGATGGCAACTAATGTGGAAATCCTGATTGACAATCGTGTTATCAGAACAAACTGAAAAAAAACTTCTAAATTTTTATTTTTCAAATATTCAATACTCTGTGATCATCCGATCATATCATCCTCATGAAATTCTGTATGAACCTTCGAACTGTCATTTTTCGATGAAGTATCGGATTTCAATTAGATCCAATCTGTTTTTTTGGAAATATTGGGAAAATAACATTTCGAATAGGTATATCTGCAGAATCATTGGGTGGATTTTATTCATTCACGAATTCCATCTTCGTAATCAAGGTCCAAACCTACTCTACAAATATCAAGTTTTTAAGTTGTTTCTCCCGAAGGGTATTGTGTTTACGGTCGGCCTTTAGGCCGTAGATTCAGGTCCAAGCCTGTTCTACAAATATCGCATCATATATAAATCCAAAATTAACTCTATGTTTCTCTTTCAGTGTTGTTAGAGCCCATTCCTACAATTCCCAGCAGAGTAACCGATTTCTGTCAAAAATACCTCGACCCTACATTATCGAAGGGTCTTGCTGCGGTCGCCAGAAAGAAGCCTGTTGACCCAATAATATTTTTGGCAGAATGGCTTTTGACTCACAACCCATTCCAACCATGGTATAAGCCCCAACAGGTCAATATGGTTCCCACTTAATAATTACTGAATATAAATAGGTTGAAGTTTTGATTTGATCAGTTTCCAAGATGACCATTCAGGGTTTATTATCGATTTATACATTTTTTATACTATTGGTTATATACTTTAGTTTAGATTATACTCAGTTTTAAGCATACTTCTATAAATAAAGTCTTACCTGATTTTTTAATCATTTCAAGCTGAATACAAACCTCGTTCAATTCAAATGTTTATACGGCCTGAATACAGCCTACTTCAACATAATCGGCAAATTGAAAGAAAGGGGTTGAATAAACAACGAATCCCAGCATCTGTAATAAACTGTTCCACATGAGTTAAGGATATTGACTTAAATTCCAAAAAAATATAGTTAAAAATAAGATTTTTGTGATGAGAATTCATATTAATATAATTTCAAGTTGAAAATTAATTTTAGCCTGTAGGTCTGCAGCGTATACAGGGTGGTTAAGAAAAATCGAGTAAAATAACGAAATTTTATTTTCAGAGAATTCAAGCATTTTAAGACTATCAATACAATGTATGGCCTCCAGGGGCATCAATAACAGCTTGACATCTTCTTTGCATACGACACACGAGGTTGTTGAACATTTCTTGGGGAATTTGGTTCCATAAACGGGGCAGAAGCTCTCTCAGATCATTTAAGGATTCTGGGGTAGGTTGATGATTATCTAATCTTCTTTGGAGCATATCCCATGCATGTTCTATGCAACTCAAATCTGGTGAGTGCGGAGGTATTGGTAAATGTGGATTACCAAGCTCCTCGCGCGCATTCTCAACTATGGCTGCACGGTGCGGTCTAGCGTTATCGTCTAGAAATTGAAAAGTTTCAACAATAGCAGCGTGAAAATTTGGCACAACATTGCAAATGACATGCTCCCTATAGTGTAAGGCGGTCATATTCCCAGGACAAATGTGTAGATGTGTGCGCCCGTTGAAACATATCCCGGCCCATACCATAACACTACCCCCTCGGAATGGATGGACTTCTTGGACATATCGACGATAACGGGGTATGCGTGGGATTGTCCATACCATTATTCTTCGAGAATCTGAAAATCGTCCATTTCTGGATTCATCAGTGAAAAGGACACTACGCCATTGATCGTTCCAATTGATATGTTGCCTTGCCCATTCCAGTCTTTGACGCTTATGGTCACGTGTTAATGGAACTCCTCTTAATGGACGTCTAGAATCTAGATTCACCTCTCTCAAACGTCGTCTAATGGTTTCGATGGAAACTTGGACCCATCTGCATTTCGAAGAGTATTCCGTAGCATTCTACACGTAGATGTAGGGTTTCTTCTCGCCGAAACGGTGATGAAACGATCCTGAGCAGGTGTTGTTTTTCGTCGCCCACCAAGCCTTTGTCTTTCCAACACGGAACCTGTCTCCCTGAACCTATTCCAAAGTCGAGATATCACACTTTGGCTGACTTGGAGCATTTCCGCTACAACAACCTGAGTTAGGCCACCCTCTAGCATTCCGATAGCCCTATTAGCCTCAGTGTTTGTTAATTTACGTCTTGGGATTTTCAGAAAACTCGTTTCAAATCGAAGACGTTGATAAACTGACTTCATTTCGAAATAAGAACATTCATGAAGCATATGCAAAGAACCAAACTTCAGAAAAAAGGCGACCAGATTGACGAAATGTCTCATAATGATTTTTATCGGATCGATTCAAGTTGTTATTGAGTTTTAAATGATTTTACAGCGATTTTCTCGAAGATTACATACTTTTAAAAACGATTGAATACGATATCCCTAACTCTTGTGGAGCAGTATATTTGTTGCTTTGCTTGATGTCTCACCTGTTCCCTGACGTGTTTAGTTGAGGTTGAACTGCGAGTAGACATGTATCGCTCCGTGTTTTATACGCATCGTAAGATACGATGCTTTTTATCATTTAACGTGACCAAGAAGGCCAACTGAAAATGTAGGTAGCTTCCGACCTGTTTTAATATGTGTGTTGCATAGTTATTTTGTATATAAATTGTTCATCACTGTGGTGTAAATGTTTTAGAGCCCCGAAGAAGATTTCAAACAAATCGAAACGTCGGTATTTTTTCAAAAAAAAAGCCTTTAGTTGTATTGACCTACACCCGTAAACCATCCATTTCACTGAAGAAGGTCATCAAAATCCATTTGTAACTCAAATGTTTATATCATCCAACTAACCTGGAGCATAAGATGATTACCAATTTCAAAGAGACAATGCGGGAGGGTAAAATTTGTTCAGTAGAACGAGATAAGCATCCTGGGATCCTATTCTTGAATGTGATAGAATGAACGTTCTCTATCGTTCCATCAAAAATGCACCGCGTTTCCTTGACAACAGTGTCGACACGCCTATTTTCTCCCTTCCCTGATCCAGGAATAGGGACCCTGAATAGTTTCATCTCAGAAATGCTCAAAATGAGTCCCGCCAATAAGAGGTGTTATTTTGATATTCAAAGAAAAATGCTATTTTTCAATATAAATGATTGGATGTTTATTTCATTATAAAGAAGAAGCTATGCCTTTAATAGTGGAAAATAACATCAGGCAAATGACCACCACGCTTACAGGACCATATCCTTTAGATGAAATTTTCCATAACCAAATCGCAAAGTGGCTGCCCTATGTCCGCGATAGCCTCACGAATTCCATCTTTGAGGTCTTGAATCGTCGCTGGGCTATTGGCGTAGACCTTCTCTTTCACGTGGCTCTAAAGGAAGAAGTCGAAAGGTGTTAAATCACAAGATTACTTGTGATCACCTCTTCGAGAGATAACACGGTCCGGAAACTTTTCCCGCAAAAGATCAATGGTTTCGTTGCTTGTGTGGCACTTAGCGCCGTCTTGTTGAAAGTAAACGTTGTCCAGATCAATACCACCCAATTCCGGCCATGAAGAATCATTAATCATCTCTCGATAGCGCAATCCATTCACCGTAACTGTTGCTCCAGCCTCATTTTCGAAAAAGTAAGGTCCAATGACTCTGCCGGACCATAAACCGCACCAAACAGTCACACGTTGAGAATAGAGAGGCTTTTCAACAATAACTCACGGGTTTTCCGACCCAGATGGGACAATTTTGCTTGTTGACGAAGCCACCGAGGTGGAAATGGGCCTCACCACTCAAGATGATTTTTCGATGGAATTCAGAATCATTTTCATGCATTTCAACGACCCAATCAGCAATGACACGACGTTGTTGATGATCGGCCGGCCTGAGTTCTTGTGTTAACTGAACTTCATAAGCTTTAAGACCCAAATCTTTATGCAAAATACGGTATAATGACGTTTATGGAATGCCTAATTCCAAAGAACGACGAGGAATGGACAAACCTGGGTTTTCTTCAACACTTTCGACTACAGCAGCAATATTCTCGGCTTTTCTTGAACGACGTGCACGGGTTTTATTCTTCACATCACTAACTTGTCCCAACAGCTCGAATTTTTCCACTAATTTCTTTATTGCGGTTCGACAAGGTGCTTCACGACGACCCAAAAATGTTCGAGTTTTACGAACAGTCTCTGCCAAATTTTCACCATTTTTATAGTGAATTTTAATAATTTCAATGTGTTGTTGAAGCGTGTATCGTTCCATTTTTATTAATGGCGTAGTTTCTACTTGTCAAATGTCAAAAAATGACAGCTTCAAAAGTGACATCTACCGAAATAGCGGGCTATTCAAAATAACACCTCTTATTGGAAAACCCTTTGAATGGCCTCACAAAGACTAGAGAGGAGAGATCTGAGTGGTCATATTTCAGGACCCCTACGACCAATCCACTGGTTGGGGTTCCGAAAAACGATTGTAAATCTCAATAATGTCACTAAAACATAGGGGTGGAATAGGATGATCGATTTTTTGTGAGAAAATGCCCCCCTGAGAATAAATTTGATGAGCGATATTCGAAAATTTTGATTTTTCTACTAGAAAACACCTCTGTTGCCTTTTCAATGTGACACCCTGTACAATGATATAAAGAAAATATTATTGTTACGATGAATGACCTTCAGTGATATAATGAACAATGTATAAATGAACAAATGAATAAATAAATAAATAAATATTTTTTTCATGTACCACACTTTCTCTGAAAGTCAAATCTGACAGTAATTGAACTCAAATTGCTGTAAGTTGAATTTGACATTCAACAACCATTATCTTCCAGTTTGCAGTATTTTCGGAAATGTTGAGAGAACATTATTTTGAGTTGAATTTCAGGATGGATTTCATCCATTCCTGATATCGAGCTCAATTTTGCTCTTGGAGTTCCTGTCTAAAAATTGTTTTTCGGAAAGTTATTGCGTTAATTACCTAAGTCACTAGTTTTACCGTGAACACAATATTTTCTGAAATAAAATTATATAGAGTCTCGATATTTGTTGAGGAACTTGAGGCTTGTTTACGAAGCTGGAAGCCATGGAATGGATCAAAGTCACCAAATATGACTTCCAAGAATTCTATTTCATTAATGGGTTGAAGTTCCCTTATTAATTTGGAGATACATCCATCCGAAATTTCATTTTACCAAAATTCCCAAAAATACACGATCGAATGAAATCGAATACTTTGTTGAAAAATGACGGCGTGTGCAGGTTCAAGCAGAATCCCAAAACCAAATGATAAGAAGATCGGAAATCGTATTCCATCAGGATTACTTCCATATTTACTACATGTCTCAATACTTGGCTTGGAAATTTAGCAATCGCGTAAAAAGCTTTGACTCCACGCTAGTGCCCCTCAGATTTCCCGATTCCTGGTACTGTTTTGACAATGTAGTATCCTGGAAGTCGTTAATTGAATATATTTCACAAACCACTACTGATCCTCCACCAAGAATTATTGTTCCGTTCGAACACATCTGTTTTATGCAAAGGACAAATATCACCCAATCTCGTCGTTCAAACAGAAAATTGGTCTTCACCATCGACCTATAAAATTCCTCAATAAATGTCACCTGTTCACCGTCCAAACAAACCAGTGCTACGGCGCATGTATAGGAGTTTCAAGGACTACGAAAACACGCGGCAGTCTGGAACAGTCCGGTATTTACTTCCATTTTCATAGGAAAATTTCAGTTCCACGGTTGTTGTGACGCAGCTCTATTGTGCTTTCATCAATTTGACCAAGTGACCGATAGTGAAATTTGCTATTTACAGCGAAATGACATAGTAAATATCAAATTTAAATCCTCGCACAAATGTAGGTTAGGAAAGCACTGTTTTTTTTATTGTACATAAAAGCGTGTTGCAAAGATTTTCTGTTTTGTAAATACTTGTGTTGGAAAGGGCAGCTTCTGTTTTCTGTGCTACACATGCTTTCTTGTTAACAACATGTCCTCAGAAGAACTAAATGAATTTGAAACATGGAGAAATTTTGAAAATGGTAGGTATTCCGAACATATGTTTCATTTAGTAGAGTTTGGGATAAAAAGCATAAAAATTAGAACCCATACTAACAAACTACCATCAACAATTATGTACCCTGGAAAGCCCCTGCAATCTTCTATACAGATTAAATGAAAATCATATACAAATATATACATATGTTGGGGTGCTATATAAGCCCTGCGAATATTCAAAATAGCCCTCCAAAATATTTTAAAAAAAGCTCATACGACTTAACTTGCACTACGATTTCAGCCCCTCCTTCCCCCAATCTAAATGTGCACCCCCACCCCCCTCCTGCCCCCGAATCTGAGAACACAAATGCGCCCATTAGCTCAGAAGTTAATAGAAGACTTCGGTCCAAGTTGCCAACCCAAAATTTTGGAAAATATTCACTACTGGGTAAAGGAAATTTCAGAGCAAATTCGGTATGTATGGTTAGATTTGTGTTATTTCTAGTACATATCCGATAACTGCGCCTCCGCTCTTGAAAACATGTTATTGTATCCAAATATCGATATTTGTTAATAATGTCATATTGCTTGAAAGTTGTTTTGAAGTTCCTGATTCCACATCAATAATGTCAATAGGTGGTTTCGGAAACTTGATCGGATTAAGGGCCGGTATTATAAAACTTAACCTTAACTTCAACTGCCAGTTAAAGTTAAAGTTAAGTTTTATAATACCGGCCCTAACACGGGTAACTTACCTGGGTCACCCAAATGACAGGCACAGCGTTCAACATCTGTCATTTGAGTGATCCGGGTAAGTTACCCGTGTTGATCCGATCAAGTTTCCGAAACCGCCCAGTATGTAAGTTTGGAAATGTAAAGCCCTTCTTAATATTACGGCCCCCATGTAAAATCAGAAAAAATACTAAAAGACGTAAACTTTCAATCTTAGGGAGACATATTATAAGTTGAGCGTGATGATAGCAACCCTTGAAATCTTAAATGGGGAGAAGGGATGGTGAGTGACACCTCGATTCAAAGGTTATTCGATGGCCTTTTTTTACTATTTTTCGGAAATACTCACGAAGAAAGTCAAGCACATGCAATTTTTCATGACAATCGAATTACCTTTGAAACAACTGTCACTCAACCCCACTTCACATTTGAGATTTCAAGTGATACTGTCATCAAGCTAAGATTTTGCTAAGAGGCTCAGATATATAGGAAGGTACATTTCCAAATCGACATACTTTAAAAACTACAATGACATTATTGACGTAAAGTCAGGAGCTCCAACACAATTTTCAAAACCGAATATTCATAAATAAGGTTAACCTCAACATGGCGAATGTGTTCGGAAATTTCCCTTCTACAGTTGTAGAACATTTTCAAACTTTTGGGGTTGGCAACTTGGGCCGAAGTCTCCCAATAAAGTAGGTATCTGAGAAGGAAAAGTATTTGGAGATGTGACCGCAGAGAAAAAAAATATTTATTCTGCCATTTTCTTTCTCGAGCATAATGAATAATTCAGTCAATTTATTTATGAGAACCGAAATAATCTCGTTATATAGGCAGAATCATTATCAAAGTCAAACAGGGAGCTGTCTTATCAAAAACATTCAGGTTGATAAAAAAATTCAGTAAATTCAAATGCAAAAGAAAAACAGAATATTCGATAAGTATGTGTTCGTGTATGTTCAACTTCACGAAGCATTAAATTATGATAGTTCAAAGAGATACGTACCAGTATGTCATCTCACTTAAATTACGCTTATCGTTTCCTATTTCGACGATGTCTTTCACGTTAAAAGCACTCAATTAATCATTTATTGGACACCTAGTAAAATCGATGATTTGCATTATCTTCGAAGTATAACTCATGCATATTTTATAACTTGAAAAGTGTCTATTAGTTGCCACGAGTGTGGCTTCAGAAGGATATAAGGAAATCATGAACCTGGAAGCAAATGCTGACAACTTGAATCATTTCGAAAACAAATAGGTTTCGTATAACAATAAGAAGTTTGGATTTGACACCGCCAAGATTTCAGGATGGCGAGACTGGCATCCTTGTATTGGATCACAATTTGGAATTCTTGTCCTTTGCTTTGCCGAAAACTACTGCCAAATGTATCATTTTTTCGAATTTTGAGCTAAAAATGTTTTTCAAACGATTACATACGACTTTCATTGACAACAATTGGACAAACTCCGGCTGATTATAATCAGAAAAAAATCGTCATCTTCAATATGATGAATTGCTTCTGAATATATCTATCCATATTGGCAACTACCATTTATAGTATAATCTCACAATAACTTCAGTGTAAAATATATACTGAAGACACAATAGTATACAATAAACTGCCGATGTACGTTGATACAATGAATTTGTTCATCAAAATTGGTCCAATGAACGCATTCATTGACCCAAGGAATTATCATAGATTGGGACAATGTTTCGAATGTGCGTAATGTTTTTACGCATGATACATCACGGCAATGAATGTGTGTGATTGTGAATTGCCTCAACGTATAAGAATTCATTTTCCCAATGAACCAGTTCATTGAAACGATGTTCTCGTTCATTTGCACAATGCAATTTGTTTATTGGAATAACGAACGGATACCTTAATATAATTTTCGACGACAGAATGACTTTTGTTAGTTACCGCGTTTATTGCTCGGTAGAATTTTACCACGTGGTAGTAAATTACAGCAAGGCAACACAGCCACATTTAAATGTCATCGAACCTTTTTTTGGGATGTACTTAATATTCTAGCAGGAATGCGCAATGTTAGTTGATTTTCCATTTCTCGCTCCTGTTCAGTTTTGTTTTCCCGAAAATTCTTGAATTTAAGAAAGTGGCAACATTGCGCATTCCTACGATTTTTTCCAGAAGTCACACCGTTATATTCGAGGTATTGTTTGCTCTTAAGTTAATGTCTTACAGTTCAGCGAAAGGTAACTGGGAAGTGAGAAAATATTCATTGAAATAATGAAATAATTCAAATACAATTTGAGCTTAATATTTCTCAGGGATAACGGCGGAAGTACCGATTTCCCGGGCCTTTCAAATTTCACTTTCTTCAGAAGATTCGATATTGCCATTGAGTTTTCTAATGAATATTTGAAAACTCAATGATATCGCTCATTTTTGCGCGCTTGTTCTAAGAATTGGCGCGTTATCATTTCGTCACGATGTCTGTAATTTTCGAATTCTGAGCCGAAAATTGTCTTAAACGATTGGGTTGAACTCCCCGAAAAGAATCCGTGGTAAAATTCAATTCTGTCCGTCCTTCTGTATGTGCTCTAACATTCGAAGGAAAAGACTTAGCGACTTGAAATTGTCAGATTTGGTTTGGATTCGAAATATCTCGATTAGGTTCGTTAATGGGTGGAATCCGAAGGATAGTTTCGGAGTTGGCCGATTTGAAATTTTGAGGTTAATTCCTCGATATCTCATGAAGTACGACTCGATCAAATTGAAACTACGTGGACAGTTTTGGAATATATATATTCTTTTGAGAACGAGCATTACAATTCTAAGATATATCACAGTGTTAGCAGAGGAAATGTAAACGGGGTACCATACATATTTGCATATGATACAAGAGCACAGATAAAAACCTCAGGAAAAATTCTGTCTCCCCGCATAAGTGTAGTAATTTGCTTATAGAAGATGGATGGCATCTTTTTCATTTGAAATTAATTTTTTCGTCATCTTGAATTCATTTCGACAAAATATCTTGACATAATATCTGAAACAGAAAGAGGGACAGAAAACCAGAAGGAAGCAGTAAATAATATTACCTACATTTGCTCATGACCGAGAGGGTCTTTCGACCAGGTTCAGTCCTCCAAGCGATGATTTTCAGATCCTCAGATAAACGAAGAACGCTACAGGCCCCTTTATTGGGGAATCATCTCCCATAGATCCATAGTTTTGGAATACTAACGCGCAACTAAGAGCGAAAATTCGTGTGGATTCAGTTGTTAGGAAAATTGAAAAATTTTTATTCGATGCTTTTTAAAATTTTTGATGAAAATTTTTTTTTCTCTGGAAATATTGATTAGATTTCAATGGGATTCGGCACAAACCTCACAGTCAGTATTCAACAACATTGTTCCAAATTTCAATCCCATCCGATATTCACTTACGGAGATATAAGGAAAAAATAGGCTAAATTTCGTTGTTATTTAGAATGTTTAAGTTATTTCCGCAATATCTCAAGAAATACACATGCAATCATATTGAAACTTCGTATCCAGGTGAAGATTACCAACCCGCAAATAGGTGCAACGTGTCATGTTGATCTAATAGTTTTTAGAAATCGAACGAGGGTGTAAAAGCTCCTGACCTCACGTCAGTGCTTCTCTAGATTTCAAATTATATTGTGGAGAAATTCAGTTCACTATTGTCACTTTGACAATCTATATATCAATAAGCATTCAGCACCAAAACAAATGCTTATTCCCTTACATTCCTACACAGCATTGATGAATGACTATTCAAATTTTTTGGATAATTATTCTATAGTTTAAGTGAAAAGTGTGTCTATCGTGCAAAAAACGCTATGAGTATCTCGAACGTTAAGGACTACCGATCGCACACAGTAATGGGGGTTTTTCCTGAATTTGGGTTATTACTGCAAATGCAAATTTGAACATAATTATTATGGGTTTGATTCATCATTTTCCCAAATTACCTTCAGAAAGTATTCAAAATCAGATTTCAAAATTGTGGTTTGGGATTTGCCAGGCATGCACGAAGTGACAACGGTGTTTAGTAGAATAGCTCTTTCTGCTATGGAATAATGAAATATTTATTCATATTCTGTGGTACACACGTGTCCTTTGTCAATGTAAGCAAACAATTTCCGTTTGCGATTTGTCAGTAATATGACAGTCTGTGCTCTTCTTTTTCTATTCCTTGGTCGTTGTCTTCTACTCTAACCAGATCGAAGTATAGCTATCTCTGTTTTCCTAAGCAAAGTAACATATTTACGAGTGGATAGTCAGCCCAAGGAAATCCAATGTTGCCAAATGTACGCATAGAGATGAATACTTAACTCATATTTGAAAACCGATCAAAAATCGAACACCGTCCATAAAATAGAGTATGGTTAAGTTTGATTTTGTTGTCTGGTTAGGTAAGGTTAGATTAATTGATTTCGTGCGTCGTTTGACATTTTCATACGTTGGAGGTAAAACAAACTCACTTTCCCGCTTTGTTTATGTTATGAAATACAGCATTTTCAACAATTTCAGGATAAATTCACAAGTTTAAATGATTTATATTAATAGAATTGGTGAATAACTAGGCCAAGTTATTGTTTCGTTGTGAAATGCAACATAAATACACCGAGAGATGAAGGAATCCGATTTTTCAGATATATTGTAATGTAGACTTTATATTTGAATATTTGCATTTTCGACCCGTTCCCCTAAATTTTATCTGGTATTGGAAGAAATAGAATACTATGTGAACTATTCCTGAGAAGGCAAACATCCTATATTCACGCCATAAATCGAGAAAACTGTTCTGACAAAGTAACAAACTATGATGGAGTTTGTTGGAGACATTTCCACAGTGGTGAAGGAATTGTGTTGATTTATCTATTTAATTTGTTCTGTTTAATAAGTTGAATCATGATGAGATATAATGATAAGAATAATTCGTGTTATAATTTCAAGAATTATATCTTTTTGACACTACGATAGTTGGCACGTTACGATGTGGCTCGACTGCCCAAGGATGTAACTTCTACATTTTGTTGTTTGTAATGTATCGAATTGACCTTATTGCCAATTAAAGATTTTGAAAGACCTAATGTTTCATCTGCACAATAAACATTTAATATAGATAGTAAAGCATTATTTGAGGACGAGTCGAAATCGGTGTTCAAGGAAAAAAATTCATATGAATTATTTTATTTGTAACATATATTCAGTATAATAAATATACAATTGAAGATTATGATAGCACTGACATAGCAACTGTAGACCAATATTGTAGTAATTTGATAATTTGCAACATAGAACGTTACTTGAAATAGTACTGAGAAGTTCTCTGGAACCCATGTTTTTTCCATTCCATAGATTTGTTGGATTTCATTCTGCTGTTTATTTTCAGGAATTAATGAGCCAAACATTTTACTGTTTCATTTTCAATAGTTATACCTATAATAAATGCTATTTCTGATGTGGATACTCTAGGCTTTAGAAGACAAGGATGAATACTGCAATTTTTATTTATATCGTTTTGAACGATTATCATCTGAGATTGAATATCAGTTAATCAGATCTATTATCACAAAATTTCACTTGTAAAATTAATAAAATCACTAAAATCTCCAAATAATCGCTCTTAGCCAATGTAAACAAAGCGAATGTATTCCTTGGTCTCTCGGTGTATTTATGTTGCATTTCACAACGACACAATAACTTGGCCTCACAGGTCTAGTAATTCACAAATTCCTTGAAAATAAATCATTTTAACTTGTGAATTTATCCTGAAATTGTTGAAAATGCTGTATTTCATAACATAAACAAAGCGGGAAAGTGAGTTTGTTTTACCTCCAACGTATGACAAATGTCAAACGACGCACGAAACCAATTTAGGACAGTACCAGTTTGAATCAGAAACGGAAATTTGGCGCGTTAACTGACCTAACCAAATTTCTGTTTCTGATTCAAACTGGCACTGTCCTAAATTTAACTAACCTAACCTAACCAGACAACAAAATTAAACTTAACTATACTCTATTTTATGGACGGTGTTCGATTTTTGATTGTTCTCAAATATGAGTTAATAAGTATTCATCTCTATGCGTACATTTGGCAACATTGGATTTCTTTAGGCTGACTATCCTCTAGTAACATATTTGACGTCCTTTCCTTTCCGAGAAAGCTGAATTCGACGTTGCCATATCGTGCACTCGAGACAAATCCCTTAAATGCAAATCCCCATTTTTATTTTTCAGTTTCAGATGATCAAACATTCTTTTTTAAATATAATATTGAAATTATATGTTTGAAATGTGATGTTCCAGAGGTTTTTCATGAAAATTACTGCATTTTCGTTCAAAGGAAAAACCCCCATTGGGGTCGTCGCTGCGCTCCGCCTCCAAACTATTGTTTTCGATCGGTAAAATATCCTTACCGTTCCCGATACTTAATATACTATTACTTATTCATTTCTTCAAACGATTTCGATTCATTGATTCGATGAACGATATTCATTAGTGGAATGAAAGTATTCATCAAAAGTAATATACCTCTATATAGGGTAGATAACCAATAATAAATGATGTGTTAACCAAAAATATCAGCAAATTAACCTTAACTTTTGCTGAAAATATCGTGGTTGATTTGAGATCACAATGAAGAGTGAAATTATGGTCAATAATAATCATTCGAAAAATTTGATTTCCATCAGAAATATTTTACTCTCAATTTGTTCAAACTATCTCACTTTTTGGATACTTGAGTGACAAAACATAGTTTCAACCATGATGTAAAAAACATGGTTTGCATATCTGAAAAAAAAACGACGTCAGCAAGATTAAAAAACAAGGATATTTATAATCTGTGCTTTGAATTTGAATGAAAAAAGTTACGTCATCATTGGTAAACCGATCACAGATGAGCAGATAAGCACATCATGTTTTACTTGAATCATGGTTTCAACATGATAAGGTTCGCGTTATTTATAAATATCCGTAAAAGATGCCTCGGCTCTTTAAACATGATAATTCGCTCCAAATATAGGGTTTTGTTAAGATCATCTCTGATTGGCTGAAATTTAAGTTGGGATTCCTGATTCCATGTTAATAGAGTCAAATTTATATAGGATATGTTCCGCAAATCAACTTGGTTATTTCGGTTGCCGGTTTTCCATTCAGTATATATGAAATATTCGGTTGGTTCCTGAAAAAAGGTTAATTACGGAATTTGATTGATGAAAAAACATTCTTTCTGTCACCAGAACGACAGTCAATGTTCTATGGTAACATATCCATGGCATAGAACAATCTATATTTACTTTATGATCCATAGAACTTAGAAAGACAACAATCAACAATGAAAAAATTACTATGTATGGTCGATGGATCATAAGGTAAATAATAATTGTTCTATGTTATGGATATGTTACCATAAAACATTGATTGTCGTTCTGATGCATAGACATAATATGTCTATGTTCTGGTGACAGAAAGATTGCTTTTTCATAAATCAAATTCCGTAATTAACCTTTTGCTTCAGGAACCAACCGAATATTTCATATTTACAGAACGGAAAACCGGCAACCGAAATAACCAAGTTGATTTGCGGAACAGTTCCCTTATAAACTTGACACTATTAACATGAAATCAGGAATCCCAAGTTAAATTTTAGCCTAACAAAAACCTATATTTGAAGGAATTATCTTGTTTGAAGAGCCGAGGCATCTTTTACGGATATTCATAAATAACGCGAACATTATCATGTCGAATTTGTCCTGAAATTCCCGTTCCCTAGTGATAGTAAATTTGTGAAGAAAATTGTGGGTTGGCAACTTGGGCCGAAGTCGTCTATTCATTATGGATTTCTCTGACCACAAAAATATACATCATATCATATAAAATAAATACTTCAATGAAAACGATTGACAATCATAACCGTGAATTCCTCAAAACTATCATTAAAATATCTATAGAATGTTCATAATTATCACTAGCTCAACATATTTTATTTCTGAAGATGATAGTGTGAATCAAACTATTCAGAAAGCTGAGCATCACATATATCTATCGCTCTCAAAAATTATGCGATTTGAATTCGTTGTCATTAGAAATACAAGAATCTCACGTATGTGATTCATGTCATCTCTTTTGTCGATAATTGAGATGGTTTATATGCATCAGCTGAACTTCTTAGACCAGTTTTACAATTGAAAGAAATCATGTCTGAGCATTTCTGAATGTGAATTCTGTCGAAGTTTTACTGTAAAAATCTAGAAAAGCACTGACTTGAGGTGTTAAATTCTGTTGGGGTTGTACAGGGTGGGCAAAATTCGTTGTCTACTGAAGAGATCTCGAGGACTATAGCAGCTAGAAGAAAACTGATAACACATTTTCGAGCTCTTTTTTCCTGACTAATCCGAATCTGAAAACAGATCCATCTTATCGTTCATAGAACTTGAGTTATGAGCGAAAATTGAGAAATTGTCATTTTCAATAATACTGAATAATTCGCTTGTTTGAACTCGTATTCGAAATCTGTTGATACATTCTACAGGCTCTTTTTCAAGAGTAATTCAAATATAATATGACCGAATTTTTCAATCAAGCCATTTTCGAGAAATGAGAAGGATTTTGGATTTTTTGAATGTAAACTATAGTCAAAAGATCTCTTATCTTGCTACAAAATTTTTGCTGATTTCAAAAGTGTATCATATGTCGCTATTCACATGAATATTACATGAGAAAATATTCATTACTTTTTTCCTGCTTTTCTATTCACTGTTGAATTATGAGAAGGCTGACGTTACCTTGCGACGATTCAATATGCATTAACTTTGTGTGAACTTGCGCCTCTATGATTGGAATCAGCGATTGCTGAATAAATATTTCTATGGTTAATTTGTAATAGTTCTTAAGATCAGCAATATTTCGAGTCATTAGGGATAATAAATAGATTTTCTATTGCTTATCTTAGGAACTATGACAAATTAACCATAGAAATATTTATTTAGGAATCGCTGATTCCAATCACAGAGGCGCAAGTTCACACAAAGATAATGCATATTCAATCGTCGCTATGGCAACGTCAGCCTACTCATAATTCAACAGTGAAAAAAAGCAGGAAAAAAGTATTGACAATTTTCTCATGTAATATTCATGTAAATAGCGACATATGATACATTTTTGAAATCAGCAAAAAGTTTGTAGCAAGATAAGAGATCTTTCGACTATAGTTTACATTTGAAAAATCCAAAATCTTTCTCATTTCTCGAAAATGGCTGGATTAAAAAACTCAGTCATATTTTATTTGAATTACTCCTAAAAAAGTGCCTGTAGAATGTATCAACAGATTTCGAATACGAGTTCAAACAAGCGAGTTATTCAGCATTATTGAAAATGACAATTTCTCAATTTTCGCTCATAACTCAAGTTCTATGAACGATAAGCTGGATCTGTTTTCAGATTCGGATTAGTCAGGAAGAAAGCTCGAGAATGTGTTATCACTTTTCTTCTAGCTGCTATAGTTCTCGAGATCCTTTCAGTAGACAACGAATTTTGCCCACCCTGTACTGTCAGTAAATTCGAAAAACAAACTTTTCAGATTATTCTCGATCTTTTCGGAATCTACTCATCATATTTTAGAATACTGCTCTCATAGCTTGAACTCCATATTTCACAGCAGTGCACCAAATTTCAGTTTAATACGATTATAATTTCTCGAGATATTGGGAAAAATATAATGATGAAACTTGAAATGGTGATGGAGAACTTTGTGCTTTTTTTTCAAATATTCAATATTCTGATCATTAAATTCTCAGGCTGTCATTTGACTATAAAGTTTTGTATTTAAATTCAATCTTAACTGTATTTTTGGAAATATTGGGAAAACAAGATTTTGATTGGGTAAACCTGCGGAATCATTAGGTGGATTTTACCAACTCACGAATTCGGCTTTCGCAATTCATTTTCGAAACCTACTCTACAGATATCTAGTTTCTAAGTTGTTTCTTTCGGAATTTATTGAGTTTACCAGTGGCCGTAGGGACAACCAACGTTTCCTCAGATATTCAGATATTCAATATTTCATTTTCCCAATATTTCCAAAAATATAGATTGGACCGAACTGAAATCCTGTACTTGATTGAAACTGACATCTTGAACACAACTCGTACCATTCGATAAACGTCATCGGTATACCGGGTGTCACAGGAGTAAAGCCCACCCCTAAAAATTCCACATTTTTCAAGATATCGGATAAAAATTTTGTATTGTTTCCCATCGACTGAAGTGATTGATTTGTGTTTATGAGTATTACGGTTTAACAGGAAGTGGATGTAACTTTCGATTTTCTCGAATTATGTAAATTCTTGCAAGTTCGAATACAACGTTAAATTTTGAATGAAATTCTCTCGAAAGAAAAATAAAGTTAATGAAGAAAAATTGAATCAAAAATTTTTTTTAGTTTTTGATTTCGGTTTTAATTGTTATACTTGATTCATTAATTTATGCCGTTATTACAATTCATTACAATTTATTTTCATTAGAAATTGACCACTTGGGCAGAAGTTACACGTATTTTGTTCTAGTCCTATATATGCGAGGGGTGATCCTGCTGCTCTAAAATAAAATAAAAATAAATTATTTTTCTCTTTAATTACTTTTTAGAGAGTATGAGTGCAAAATTTCATAAACCTGGACGCAGTGCAATTAAAATTACAGTACAAGTCTCACCCCTCGCAAGAGACAAATCACCTATAACTTCAATGATTCAATGATTTGTAAAAATGGAAGGAATTAACTGATCGAGAATTCCAATTGATTTAATATCAGAAAATAAAACAGATATTTTGTTCTGAATTTATTTCTCTTCATTTCACTTTTGTTTTCCACGAAATTTACTCAGAATACGTTCAGTATTATTCGAATATGCTAAAATGAACATTAGTTCATTTGAGAAAATCGAAAGTTACATCTATTTCCGTATAGACCGGAAATCGTAGACACACATTGTTCGCCTCAGTCGAAGGAAAACAATCTGTTATATCATTGTGCAGAATTCCAATCCGGTATCTTGTAAAACGTAGATTTTTTAGGGGTTGAACCGGATTCCGGTGTCTCTCGGTAGAATAACGACGAATAGAAATCAACAAAATTAGAGCATATCTCCTGAAAATCAAACAGCGCTTAGCACAGGAAATGTCGGGCTGAAAATGTGCCACCGTTTATACTCGAATACGTGATTCAGAGACAAATAAGCTTGTTAGACACTCAAATATATCTGCTCGCCATCAGCCAACTCTCGTCACGCCACTGTTCATTGGCCTTTTAATTGAAATAGTCAATATTTTCATTTACACCGAAATTGACCTGATTCCGACAGTGAAATAGTGACACTATCGATTTCAAATAAAGACAATTTTCTCTCACTTCTACGTCATCCTGTGAATTCCTGGAAGTATAATCAACTCAAGTTGTGCCCTTAATCTTTTCTAGGCCATCGTCGAATTGATTATTGGCGGGTTTGTAGCTGTTCTTTTGTTATCGCATCTCAGGAGCGAAAAAGCGATGACGACCTGGAATTACATTATGTTATTCCCAACATGAAAGCACGCGATTTTGGAAAGAACAAAGAACTGGGAAATGAGCGTGTTCGGCAAAAATTAAGACCTATGCTTGGACGCCATAGTGAGGTGGCCTCTAGAGATATAAGTGTCCTCTTCTGTCTACTACATATATTTCACGACCACAAAATTAGGCAAATGAAATATTATGAAGATGGTGTCGTGATACATATGATGAATTGTTTTATGAGGATAAAAATATTAAAGGGAAAAACGAGATTGTCCAGTCTTTTTTCCGAAGAAAAATGGAAATAATTTTTGTCTATGCTTCTTGGGGTGCTGAATTTTTTCTGAACATAATATGCAGAAAATTCTAGGAGGTCAGCAGGTTTTGTGCGCATGTTCAAATTCGATGCAAAAGCGGTCACCCTTTCACGTTTTGACCCTGCCAAACGCAGCTTTATTTCCTGTTTGACAGATTTGGCGTTTGTAGAATTTTTGGAGTTCGAAAAGATATACCTACGGAACCACTGGGTGGGTTCTACCCATTCAGAGAATCCATTTAAAGACTCAATATTTGTCGAACCGGTTCAATAGGCGTTTTCCTTTAAACGAAAATGCAGTAATTTTCATGAAAAGCCTTCAGAACATCAAATTTCAAACATATAATTTCAATATTACATTTTTAAAAAAATGTTTGATCACCTAAAACTGAAAAATAAAAATTTAAAGGGATTTGTCATGAGTGCACGATATGGCAACGTCGAATTCAGCTTTCTCGGAAAGTAAAGGACGTCGAATGTGTTACTTTGCTTAGGAAAACAGAGATAGCTATACTTCGATCTGGTTAGAGTAGAAGACAACGACCAAGGAATAGAAAAAGAAGAGCGCATACTGTCATATTACTGACAAATCGCAAACGGAAATTGTTTGGTTGTATTGACAAAGAATACGTGTTTATCACAGATTAGGAATAAATATTTCATTATTCTATAGCAGAAAAAGCTATTCTACTAAACACCGTTGTCACTTCGTGCATGCCTGACAAATCCCAAACCCCAATTTTGAAACCTGTTTTTGAATACTTTCTGAAGGTAATTTGGGAAAATGATGAATCAAACCTATAATAATTATGTTAAAATTTGCATTTTCAGTAATAACCCAAATTCAGGAAAACCCCCATTACGAAAGCCGAATTCGCGAATCGGTAAAATCATCCAATGATTCAGCATATATATTTATTCGAATTTTCATTATTTCAGTATTTTTTGAGTACCTCTGTAAATAAAAACAATACCGAGGAAATAACCAAAAAATTTGAACACATTTTTCCCCAATGTCTCCGAAGATGAATATCCGATCAAACTGAACACTGTTGTGAAATACTCTCGGAATTTGCCAATTTTATTGAAATCTGATGAGTAGTTTACGGTATGGCAACATTGCGCATTCATACTATTTTTGTCAACCATTTGCGACCTAAAAATTTTTGGGAAATAAAACCAAGGAAAGCACTGCCGTGAAGGCAGCTCCTTTTGCGCGCATGTTCAAAGGAGATGACCGCTTTGGCAACGAATTTGAACATGCATGCAAAACGTGGTGCCTTCACGACAGTGCTCCTCTAGGTTTTTTTCGTTGAAGTACTGGATTTCGCTTCAAAGTAATGTGTATTTTTAGAAATATTGGGAAAATAATATTTTGAACGACTATATCTACGGAATCATTTGGCAGATTTCAACCATTCATCCCCCCAAACTTACTCTACAAATATCGAGTTTCTAAGTCGTTCCTTCCGTAAGTTATTGTGGCCGAATTCATGAATGGGTAAATTCCACCCAATAATTCCGCAGATATACCCATTCAAAATTTTATTTCCTCAATATTTCCAGAAATACAGATAAAATTCAAGTTGTTCTAATGACATGATCATCACTAAATTTTACACAGGCGGGTTGTCCATCAGCATTTCCAAACTAGCTGCCAAGTTCCATCATGATTGGAATAGTATTTTTTTGAGTTATTCCGGAAAAAATGACGATATTTCGAGAAAGACCACGAAATTCGACTTATTTTTTCACAATATCAATATCTTTGAAAACCATGATCGTGTCAAACTGAAATTTGGTACAATGCTGTGAAATAAAAAGCTCAAGGTACGAATATAGTTTTATCCAAATGTAAGGAACAGTTCCTGAGAAAAAAAAAATTGTGAAATAAAATTTTTTCAAAATTACTGACAGCACGATCTCAACAAAATTTCGCCAAAAGTTGCTAGTCCTCACGCTCCAACTAACTGCCGAGTTTAAGTTCAATCGCACTAATAGTTCTCGAAATATCACAGAAATAATCTCAAGAATTCAAGTGGCTATAGCTCCGAAACAATTCGACAGATTTTGTTCATTTACGAATTCAACCTCTGCATTTTGAAAAGCAACAGCCCTGGATAGATTTCTACGTACTCCCGTAATCATGGTGACGGCCGGCCGAACAGAATCGATTTTGACAACGGATTCGTCATCAGTGAGGCCAACCTATTCGTATGGGACCATTTTCGGCTCAAAATTCGAAAATTACAAAACGATAGCACGCTGTTCCTTTATAGAACATGCACGCAAAATACGAACTCTGGCACCAGCGTGAAGTTAGCCTGAAAAGTTGGCATGTGAAATTCCCGAGTATACCCGAATGCCCATAGACGTCCGTCATCAGACCCTTCGCGTAACAGACAGGAATGCTGATAATCATACCTTCATTTTATCATATTTTAATGCTATGATTCCATGAATGAGTGAAATAGAAAAATTAGATTTCACGAATTGAAGAGGTCTCGAACATTATTCTAGCATCAGAGGTATGTTATCATCACCAAATTTCACTAATTTTGCGTTTAATCAAAGGAAATATTTCCATACGAGAAAATTTTGGAGAAACTGACATACATCCAATATGCAATTCATTCATTTGATACTAATCAAAATAACCTTCGCCGGAATAATGGGGTCAAAATAAGCCTCATTTCACCAGTTCATTTTACAGACCTTCTCGTATCGCAATGAAAAGTTCTGAAGTCTACAAATCCGACAATAATGAAGATTCCTAAAGATGGGTAGGTTTTCTGGAAAAATCTGCTATATAAAAATCAATTTGACTTCAGTGAAAATTCAATAGCATGGGGATGAGGGGGTGAAAAACACCCTTATTTCCATTTTTCGGGCATATTCATAAGAAGACGTTCGTGTATCAAAATGAAATTTTCTGAAAAAATCTGCTATATGAAAAGCTTCAATTTGACTATAGTGAAAATTCCTTAGCATGGGGAAGAGGGGGTGAAAAACACCCTTATTTCCATTTTTTGGGCATATTCATATGAAGACGTGCGTGTATCTAAATGAAATTTTCTGAAAAAATCTGCTATATGAAAAGCCCCCATTTGACTATAGTGAAAATTCCTTAGCATGGGGATGAGGGGGTGAAAAACACCCTTATTTCCATTTTTCGGGCATATTCATAAGAAGACGTTCGTGTATCAAAATGAAATTTTCTGAAAAAATCTGCTATATGAAAAGCTTCAATTTGACTATTGTGAAAACTCCTTAGCATGGGGATGAGGGGGTGAAAAACACCCTTTTTTCAATTTTTTGGGCATATTTAAATGAAGACGTTCGTGTATCAAAATGAAATTTTCTGAAAAAATCTGCTATATGAAAAGCCCCCATTTGACTATAGTGAAAATTCCTTAGCATGGGGATGAGGGGGTGAAAAACACCCTTATTTCCATTTTTCGGGCATATTCATGAGAAGACGTTCGTGTCTCAAAATGAAATTTTCTGAAAAAATCTGCTATATGGAAAGCTTCAATTTGACTATAGTGAAAATTCCTTAGCATGGGGACGAGGGTGTGAAAAACACCCTTATTTCCATTTTTTGGGCATATTCATATGAAGACGTGCGTGTATCAAAATGAAATTTTCTGAAAAAATCTGCTATATGAAAAGCTCCCATTTGACTATAGTGAAAATTCCTTAGCATGGGGATGAGGGGGTGAAAAACACCCTTATTTCCATTTTTTGGGCATATTTATAAGAAGACGTTCGTGTATCAAAATGAAATTTCATGAAAAAATCTGCTATATGAAAAGCTTCAATTTGACCATAGTGAAAATTCCTTAGCATGGGGATGAGGGGGTGAAAAACACCCTTATTTCCATTTTTTGAGCATATTCATATGAAGACGTGCGTATATCAAAATGAAATTTTCTGAAAAAATCTGCTATATAAAAAGCCCCCATTTGACTACAGTGAAAATTCCTTAGCATGGGGATGAGGAGGTGAAAAACACCCTTATTTCCATTTTTCGGGCATATTCATAAGAAGACGTTCGTGTATCAAAATGAAATTTTCTGAAAAAATCTGCTATATGAAAAGCTTCAATTTGACTATAGTGAAAATTCCTTAGCATGGGGAAGAGGGGGTGAAAAATACCCTTATTACCATTTTTTGGGCATATTCATATGAAGACGTGCGTGTATCAAAATGAAATTTTCTGAAAAAATCTGCTATATGAAAAGCCTCCATTTGACTATAGTGAAAATTCCTTAGCATGGGGATGAGGGGGTGAAAAACACCCTTATTTCCATTTTTCGGGCATATTCATAAGAAGACGTGCGTGTATCAAAATGAAATTTTCTGAAAAAATCTGCTATATGAAAAGCCCCCATTTGGCTATAGTGAAAATTCCTTAGCATGGGGATGAGGGGGTGAAAAACACCCTTATTTCCATTTTTTGGGCATATTCATAAGAAGACGTTCGTGTATCAAAATGAAATTTTCTGAAAAAATCTGCTATATGAAAAGCTTCAATTCGACTATAGTGAAAATTCCTTAGCATGGGGATGAGGGGGTGAAAAACACCCTTATTTCCATTTTTTGGGCATATTCATATGAAGACGTGCGTGTATCAAAATGAAATTTTCTGAAAAAATCTGCTATATGAAAAGCCCCCATTTGACTATAATGAAAATTCCTTAGCATGGGGATGAGGGGGTGAAAAACACCCTTATTTCCATTTTTTGGGCATATTCATAAGAAGACGTTCGTGTATCAAAATGAAATTTTCTGAAAAAATCTACTATATGAAAAGCTCCAATTTGACTATAGTGAAAACTCCTTAGCATGGGGATGAGGGGGTGAAAAACACCCTTTTTTCAATTTTTTGGGCATATTTAAATGAAGACGTTCGTGTATCAAAATGAAATTTTCTGAAAAAATCTGCTATATGAAAAGCTTCAATTTGACTATAGTGAAAGTTCCTTAGCATGGGGAAGAGGGGGTAAAAAACACCCTTATTTCCATTTTTTGGGCATATTCATATGAAGACGTGCGTGTATCAAAATGAAATTTTCTGAAAAAATCTGCTATATGAAAAGCTTCAATTTGACTTTAGTGAAAATTCCTTAGCATGGGGATGAGGGGGTGAAAAACACCCTTACTTCCATTTTTTGGGCATATTCATATGAAGACGTGCGTGTATCAAAATGAAATTTTCTGAAAAAATCTGCTATATGAAAAGCCCCCATTTGACTATAGTGAAAATTTCTTAGCATGGGGATGAGGGGGTGAAAAACACCCTTATTTCCATTTTTCGGGCATATTCATAAGAAGACGTTCGTGTCTCAAAATGAAATTTTCTGAAAAAATCTGCTATATGGAAAGCTTCAATTTGACTATAGTGAAAATTCCTTAGCATGGGGACGAGGGTGTGAAAAACACCCTTATTTCCATTTTTCGGGCATATTCATATTAAGACGTGCGTGTATCAAAATGAAATTTTCTGAAAAAATCTGCTATATGAAAAGCCCCCATTTGACTATAGTGAAAATTCCTTAGCATGGGGATGAGGGGGTGAAAAACACCCTTATTTCCTTTTTTTGGGCATATTCATAAGAAGACGTTCGTGTATCAAAATGAAATTTTCTGAAAAAATCTGCTATATGAAAAGCTTCAATTTGACTATAGTGAAAATTCCTTAGCATGGGGATGAGGGGGTGAAAAACACCCTTATTTCCATTTTTTGGGCATATTCATATGAAGACGTGCGTGTATCAAAATGAAATTTTCTGAAAAAATCTGCTATATGAAAAGCCCCCATTTGACTATAATGAAAATTCCTTAGCATGGGGATGAGGGGGTGAAAAACCCCCTTATTTCCATTTTTTGGGCATATTCATAAGAAGACGTTCGTGTCTCAAAATGAAATTTTCTGAAAAAATCTGCTATATGGAAAGCTTCAATTTGACTATAGTGAAAATTCCTTAGCATGGGGACGAGGGTGTGAAAAACACCCTTATTTCCATTTTTTGGGCATATTCATATGAAGACGTGCGTGTATCAAAATGAAATTTTCTGAAAAAATCTGCTATATGAAAAGCCCCCATTTGAGTATAGTGAAAATTCCTTAGCATGGGGATGAGGGGGTGAAAAACACCCTTATTTCCATTTTTCGGGCATATTCATATTATGACGTGCGTGTATCAAAATGAAATTTTCTGAAAAAATCTGCTATATGAAAAGCCCCCATTTGACTATAGTGAAAATTCCTTAGCATGGGGATGAGGGGGTGAAAAACACCCTTATTTCCATTTTTTGGGCATATTCATAAGAAGACGTTCGTGTATCAAAATGAAATTTTCTGAAAAAATCTGCTATATGAAAAGCTTCAATTTGACTATAGTGAAAATTCCTTAGCATGGGGATGAGGGGGTGAAAAACACCCTTATTTCCATTTTTTGGGCATATTCATATGAAGACGTGCGTGTATCAAAATGAAATTTTCTGAAAAAATCTGCTATATGAAAAGCCCCCATTTGACTATAGTGAAAATTCCTTAGCATGGGGATGAGGGGGTGAAAAACACCCTTATTTCCATTTTTTGGGCATATACATAAGAAGACGTTCGTGTATCAAAATGAAATTTTCTGAAAAAATCTACTATATGAAAAGCTCCAATTTGACTATAGTGAAAACTCCTTAGCATGGGGATGAGGGGGTGAAAAACACCCTTTTTCCAATTGTTTGGGCATATTTAAATGAAGACGTTCGTGTATCAAGATGAAATTTTCTGAAAAAATCTGCTATATGAAAAGCTTCAATTTGACTTTAGTGAAAATTCCTTAGCATGGGAAAGAGGGGGTGAAAAACACCCTTATTTCCATTTTTTGGGCATATTCATATGAAGACGTGCGTGTATCAAAATGAAATTTTCTGAGAAAATCTGCTATATGAAAAGCCCCCATTTGACTATAGTGAAAATTCCTTAGCATGGGGATGAGGGGTGAAAAACACCCTTATTTCCAATTTTCGGGCATATTCATAAGAAGACGTTCGTGTATCAAAATGAAATTTTCTGAAAAAATCTGCTATATGGAAAGCTTCAATTTGACTATAGTGAAAATTCCTTAGCATGGGGACGAGGGTGTGAAAAACACCCTTATTTCCATTTTTTGGGCATATTCATATGAAGACGTGCGTGTATCAAAATGAAATTTTCTGAAAAAATCTGCTATGTGAAAAGCTTCAATTTGATTATAGTGAAAATTCCTCAGCATGGGGATGAGGGGGTGAAAAACACCCTTATTTCCACCCTGTATCTCAGTTGTTTCGAAAGTTAGACTTTTAATTTTTGAAACGTTATTCTGGATTGTGAAGAGGAATGATTGGTGAAAATTTCAGTCAAATCAGAGCATTGGTTCGTAAGATACTATACCTGTCATTTGACGAAGAACACCCTGTATCTCAGTTGTTTCGAAAGTTAGACTTTTTATTTTTGAATCGTTATTCTGGATTGTGAAGAGGAATGATTGGTGAAAATTTCAGTCGAATCAGAGCATTGGTTCGAAAGATACTATACCTGTCATTTGACGAAGAACACCCTGTATCTCAGTTGTTTCGAAAGTTAGACTTTTTATTTTTGGAACGTTATTCTGGATTGTGAAGAGGAATGATTGGTGAAAATTTCAGTCGAATCAGAGCATTGGTTCGCAAGATACTATACCTGTCATTTGACGAAGAACACCCTGTATCTCAGTTGTTTCGAAAGTTAGACTTTTTATTTTTGGAACGTTATTCTGGATTGTGAAGAGGAATGATTGGTGAAAATTTCAGTCGAATCAGAGCATTGGTTCGAAAGATACTATACCTGTCATTTGAAGAAGAACACCCTGTATCTCAGTTGTTTCGAAAGTAAGACTTTTAATTTTTGGAACGTTATTCTGGATTGTGAAGAGGAATGATTGGTGAAAATTTCAGTCGAATCAGAGCATTGGTTCGCAAGATACTATACTTGTCATCTGACGAAGAACACCCTGTATCTCAGTTGTTTCGAAAGTTAAACTTTTTATTTTTGGAACGTTATTCTGGATTGTGAAGAGGAATGATTGGTGAAAATTTCAGTCGAATCAGAGCATTGGTTCGAAAGATACTATACCTGTCATTTGACGAAGAACACCCTGTATCTCAGTTGTTTCGAAAGTTAGACTTTTTATTTTTGGAACGTTATTCTGGATTGTGAAGAGGAATGATTGGTGAAAATTTCATACGAATCAGAGCATTGGTTCGCAAGATACTATACCTGTCATTTGACGAAGAACACCCTGTATCTCAGTTGTTTCGAAAGTTAGACTTTTTATTTTTGGAACGTTATTCTGGATTGTGAAGAGGAATGATTGGTGAAAATTTCAGTCGAATCAGAGCATTGGTTCGCAAGATACTATACCTGTCATTTGACGAAGAACACCCTGTATCTCAGTTGTTTCGAAAGTTAGACTTTTTATTTTTGGAACGTTATTCTGGATTGTGAAGAGGAATGATTGGTGAAAATTTCAGTCGAATCAGAGCATTGGTTCGAAAGATACTATACCTGTCATTTGAAGAAGAACACCCTGTATCTCAGTTGTTTCGAAAGTAAGACTTTTAATTTTTGGAACGTTATTCTGGATTGTGAAGAGGAATGATTGGTGAAAATTTCAGTCGAATCAGAGCATTGGTTCGCAAGATACTATACTTGTCATCTGACGAAGAACACCCTGTATCTCAGTTGTTTCGAAAGTTAAACTTTTTATTTTTGGAACGTTATTCTGGATTGTGAAGAGGAATGATTGGTGAAAATTTCAGTCGAATCAGAGCATTGGTTCGAAAGATACTATACCTGTCATTTGACGAAGAACACCCTGTATCTCAGTTGTTTCGAAAGTTAGACTTTTTATTTTTGGAACGTTATTCTGGATTGTGAAGAGGAATGATTGGTGAAAATTTCATACGAATCAGAGCATTGGTTCGCAAGATACTATACCTGTCATTTGACGAAGAACACCCTGTATCTCAGTTGTTTCGAAAGTTAGACTTTTTATTTTTGAAACGTTATTCTGGATTGTGAAGAGGAATGATTGGTGAAAATTTCAGTCGAATCAGAGCATTGGTTCGCAAGATACTATACCTGTCATTTGACGAAGAACACCCTGTATCTCAGTTGTTTCGAAAGTTAGACTTTTTATTTTTGGAACGTTATTCTGGATTGTGAAGAGGAATGATTGGTGAAAATTTCAGTCGAATCAGAGCATTGGTTCGAAAGATACTATACCTGTCATTTGACGAAGAACACCCTGTATCTCAGTTGTTTCGAAAGTTAGACTTTTAATTTTTGGAACGTTATTCTGGATTGTGAAGAGGAATGATTGGTGAAAATTTCAGTCGAATCAGAGCATTGGTTCGCAAGATACCATACCTGTCATTTG
Source organism: Myrrha octodecimguttata (assembly GCA_958510865.1). Classification (NCBI taxonomy): domain Eukaryota; kingdom Metazoa; phylum Arthropoda; class Insecta; order Coleoptera; family Coccinellidae; genus Myrrha; species Myrrha octodecimguttata. Next base: position 59,102,291 of record OY294056.1, read on the forward strand.
ACGAAGAACACCCTGTATCTCAGTTGTTTCGAAAGTTAGACTTTTTATTTTTGAATCGTTATTCTGGATTGTGAAGAGGAATGATTGGTGAAAATTTCAGTCGAATCAGAGCATTGGTTCGCAAGATACTATACCTGTCATTTGACGAAGAACACCCTGTATCTCAGTTGTTTCGAAAGTTAGACTTTTTATTTTTGGAACGTTATTCTGGATTGTGAGGAGGAATGATTGGTGAAAATTTCAGTCGAATCAGAGCATTGGTTTGAAAGATACTATACCTGTCATTTGAGGAAGAACACCCTGTATCTCAGTTGTTTAGAATGTTAGACTTTTTATTTTTGAATCGTTATTCTGGATTGTGAAGAGGAATGAATGTTAGACTTTTTATTTTTGAATCGTTATTCTGGATTGTGAAGAGGAATGATTGGTGAAAATTTCAGTCGAATCAGAGCATTGGTTCGAAAGATACTATACCTGTCATTTGACGAAGAACACCCTGTATCTCAGTTGTTTCGAAAGTTAGACTTTTTATTTTTGGAACGTTATTCTGGATTGTGAAGAGAAATGATTGGTGAAAATTTCAGTCGAATCAGAGCATTGGTTCGCAAGATACTATACCTGTCATTTGACGAAGAACACCCTGTATCTCAGTTGTTTCGAATGTTAGACTTTTTATTTTTGAATCGTTATTCTGGATTGTGAAGAGGAATGATTGGTGAAAATTTCAGTCGAATCAGAGCATTGGTTCGAAAGATACTATACCTGTCATTTGACGAAGAACACCCTGTATCTCAGTTGTTTCGAAAGTTAGACTTCTGATTTTTGGAACGTTATTCTGGATTGTGAAGAGGTATGATTGGTGAAAATTTCAGTCGAATCAGAGCATTGGTTCGAAAGATACTATACCTGTCATTTGACGAAGAACACCCTGTATCTCAGTTTTTTCGAAAGTTAGACTTTTTATTTTTGGAACGTTATTCTGGATTGTGAAGAGGAATGATTGGTGAAAATTTCAGTCGAATCAGAGCATTGGTTCGCAAGATACTATACCTGTCATTTGACGAAGAACACCCTGTATCTCAGTTGTTTCGAAAGTTAGACTTTTTATTTTTGGAACGTTATTCTGGATTGTGAAGAGGAATGATTGGTGAAAATTTCAGTCGAATCAGAGCATTGGTTCGCAAGATACTATACCTGTCATTTGACGAAGAACACCCTGTATCTCAGTTGTTTCGAAAGTTAGATTTTTTATTTTTGAAACGTTATTCTGGATTGTGAAGAGGAATGATTGGTGAAAATTTCAGTCGAATCAGAGCATTGGTTCGAAAGATACTATCCCTGTCATTTGACGAAGAACACCCTGTATCTCAGTTGTTTCGAATGTTAGACTTTTTATTTTTGAATCGTTATTCTGAATTGTGAAGAGGAATGATTGGTGAAAATTTCAGTCGAATCAGAGCATTGGTTCGAAAGATACTATACCTGTCATTTGACGAAGAACACCCTGTATCTCAGTTGTTTCGAAAGTTAGACTTTGTGCGCGCATGTTCTAGGGGAACAGCGTGCTATCGTTTTGTCCAAATGTCTGTAATTTTGGATGATTGAGCCGAAAATGGTCTCAATCGACTAGGTTGGACTCACTGATGACGAATCCGCCCAAGTAACACCAACTTCCCGGCGATTTCTCTTAGAGATTATAATTTGGCTTTCAGGCGAACTCCTATTGCTACTTCCTCAAGTGGTAACAGATACAACAATAATAGGGAATTCCTGCCGCGATATCCTAAAGGTGTCGCAAACATAATCAAAATAAGAAATTCGCCTTGCGAGTTCCTCAAGTCATCCCAAGCGTAACCAGATTGAGAAATTCATATTGCGAGTTCCTTAAGTTATCCAGAATATAACCAGAATGAGAAATTCAAATTGCAAGATCCTGAAGTCATCCGGAATGTAACCAGATTAGGAAATTCACATTGTGAGTTCCTTAAGTCCTCCCGAATGTAACCAGAATAAGAAATTCACTTTGCGAGTTCCTTAAGTCCTCCCGAATGTAAACAGATTGGGAAATTCACATTGCGAGTTCCTAAAGTCCTCCCGAATGTAAACAGATTGGGAAATTCACATAGCGAGTTCCTAAAGTCCTCCCGAATGTAAACAGATTGGGAAATTCACGTAGCGAATATATTAAGTCCTCCCGAATGTTAGCAGAATAAGGAATTTCGTGATGATCGTCGCATCAATTCAACTGAAAAAATATTGTTTCAGAAATGTTTCTTGAAATATTTTTGTTTTAAGAAACTATTTTTCAGATATTGAAGAGAATTTCTAGCGGCCTTGAGTCTTATATTTCATAACTGTGTACAAAATTTCCAGTTCGATCAGATTTTCATTTATGGAAATATAGGAAAAATATGTCAAATTTCATGGAGTTTTCCTAGGTATCGTTGTTCTTTCCCGAATAACTCAAACATTACTCATCCAATAATGATGAAACTTAGTGAATAATTGAAGAAATGCTGATGCGCAATAAGTTTGTGCAAAATTTCTCGATGATAGTGTCATTCAATTTCGTTGCCAAAGCGGTTATATTTTCATGTATTGACCTCGCCATACGCACATTTACCTGCGAATGGAAAGATTAGGCGATCTTCTGTTCATATATGGACCTTTCGAAATTCTGAATAATGGACCTTCAAGCCATCATTTTCCAATCAAGTGCTCGATCCAATATATATATTTGGGAATTACAGAGAAGGTTTGGGACTTGATTGCGAAGGTAGAATTCGTGAATGGGTAAAATCAGCACAATGATTCCGTAGATATACCCATTCAAAATTTTAATTTCCAAATATTTCCAAAAATACAGATTGGATCGAATTGATATATAGTACCCGATTGAAATATTCAGCTTGCAGGTTCATTCAGAATTTCATGAGGAGCATATATGCTCCTCATGAATCTTTTCATATATGAAAAGAAGATCGCCAAATTATTCGATCACTAATATGAAGATGACCGCTTTGGCAACGAATTTGAGCATGCTTGCAAAAGCTGCCGACTTCAAATCAGTGCTCTTCAATGATTTTTAAGTGTGCTTTTGTTATCCATTCCTTCCAAAATGCGTTCCATAACAATAATTCAGTTCAATTAGTATTTTTCGAATTGTTGCGGAAAGGTTTGAATCAAGCTCGCTCCACCTTCGAATCATAAAATATTGAGTTGATTTTGCCCTTGAATGAAATTGAACTGCATATATTTTTGACCCTCATCAAACCTTTCCTGAATATCTCAATTTCTATGAAAGATATATGAAGCACCTTCATTCTCACATGACCGGACGAACGTACATAATGAAATTTGTCCATGAATTATATTATTCATAATTGAGTCCAACCAAAGATTCTTTTTTGGCCGGAAATTCGAAATTTAAAACTATATAGTTAGTCAATAAATTGTAAAAAAAATTTTTTTCGGAATTTTTTTACAAAAAAATTTTTTTTTCGGAAACCATTCATCATATCCAAAAAAAATTATACTCACACTTTGACCTTCTAATTTCACAGCAGTGTACTAAATTTCAGCTCGATACGATCATAAGTTCTGGAGATATCGGGAAAAAATATGTCAAATTTCGAGGTTTTCTTCTCGATATCGTTGATTTTTTCGGTATTACTCGAGAAATACTGATTCAGTCCTGATTAAACTTCACAGCTAGTTTTAAGATGCTAAAAGACAACTTTATGCAAAATTTCGTGATAATCGTATTATTAGAACAATTTGAAAAAAAAAATTTATATGATTTTCTCATCATATCATCCTCATTAAATTCTGTATGAAACTTCGAACTGTTATTTTCGATGAAGTACTGAATTTCAATTCGATCTGATCTGTATTTTTGGAAACATTGGAAAAATAAAATTTTGATTGGGTATATCTACGGAATCATTGGGCGGATTTTACCCATTCACGAATTCGACCTTCGTAATTAAGCCCCAAACCTACTCTACAAATATCGAGTTTCTAAGTCGTTTCTTCCGGAAGTTATTGTGTTTACGCAGTCGGCCGTTAGACAGACCAGATCGAATTAAAATCCAGTACTTCATCGAAAATAACAGTTCGAAGTTTCATACAGAATTTAATGAGGATATGATGAAAAAATCATATAAATTTTTTTTTTCAAATTGTTCTAATAACCCGATTATCACGAAATTTTGCACAAAGTTGTCTTTCAGCATCTTAAAACTAGCTGTGAAGTTTAATCAGGACTGAATCAGTATTTCTCGAGTAATACCAAAAAAATCAACGATATCGAGAAGAAAACCTCGAAATTTGACATATTTTTTCCCGATATCTCCAAAACTTATGATCGTATCGAGCTGAAATTTAGTACACTGCTGTGAAATTAGAAGGTCAAAGTGTGAGTATAATTTTTTTTGGATATGATGAATGGGTTCCGAAAAAAAAATTTTTTTGTAAAAAAATTACGAAAAAAATTTTTTTTTAAATTTATTGACAATATGATCTTGACGAAATTTGGCTCAAAGTTGCGCATCGTTATACTCCACCAAACTGCCAAGTTTGAATCCAATCGCTCAAGTAGTTTCTGAAATAAAAAATAAATAACTTCAAAACTTCAAATGCCTATAACTCCGAAACTATTCGATCGATTTGGCCCATTAACGAACTTAACCGCGGCATTCCAATGTGCAACCTACCCTGAAAGTTTCAAGTCGCTAGCTCACTTCGTTCGACAGTTATCGTGTCTACGGCCGGCCGGCCGGACAGAATCGATTTTGACACCGGATTCGTCATCAGTGAGTCCAACCTAGTCGATTGAGACCATTTTCGGCTCAATCATCCAAAATTACAGACATTTGATCAAAACGATAGCACGCTGTTCCCCTAGAACATGCGCGCAAAAATGATCCGAAAATAAGCTCAAATCGATACTTTTCTGGATGTCGTATTCTCTCTGGAAGGGCATTCTTGCACCTCTTGTATTGTTCTTGTGATTTCTTCTAGAGGATTTCTCAGTCCTCAACATACACCGATCGTTCAAAACCAATTGGTCAACCACTCGGTAATATTAAAGCTACTTTATTTTAGTACTGAGAACGTTCGGATATCGACAATCGTCTTAGATGTATTGATGATATCGGAGGATATTTTACATGGGTATGAGGTCCGAATATGTCTTAATACCTTTAAAAAGAACCTAACTTCAATATCCTCTTCTTTATGTGTATCTTTAAATATTGGTTCGTCGACACACTCTGTTGCAAAACCGCTCTTTCACATCAGCATAATCTCTCTATATTCCGTCCACTTGCATCCCTACCTCATAGATCTCGAGTAGTAGGTAGTAGGAACTGAATTTCCAACTCAGCTCGGAGTATTAGGCTTGTTCACGCGACGTATCTCATCTTTCATTCCAACGACTCATTACGTGATTCCGATTGGATAATAAATACATACTTTTTTCTGTTTTTATATTTCAGAGGGAATATAATATTGGTTTCGACCCAATTCTTCTAAGAATTAGTGAAGGTTCCCCAGAGAATTCTGTTTTATTTTTGTGACTTACAATTTTTGTTTTTTCGTAACGTTGAGCTGACCTAAGGTTTAGTCGTTGTAGCCTTTTTTTATTTTGCTTCCATTTCGAATCGTTGGAATTTGGATATAATCAGATATAAGTACCTACATCATGCTTTGCTGAAAGTGGCGCTCTAGCATAATTTCCAACGGTTTTCATATTTCCCCCCTATGTTATATATATTTTTTTATTTTTTGGGATCCAAGTTTCATTTCTAAATTTTTTTCAATTAATAAACATATACTGTTTTCGTGTAAAAGTTTCAAAAATGCCTGTAAAAAAATTATCTGTTACTCAAGCTTTTCATTTGATTTATGCGGAACTGATGAATGAGAACTATTTGCCGTGTACTGATGAAGTTGTCAATAGAAAATTGGCAAAAAAATTGCAGTTGTTCTCAGGTTAACTAATTATGGATTTCCCAGTGTCATTTATAATATTATCACGAAGAATAAAGCGTTCAGTATATTTTTCGATGAACAGATGAAAAAGAGGGATTCCAAGCAGTCCAATACGGATTCATTATCAGTTGCATTGCTAACTTTCAAAATACCTGTTGATAATATATGTTGCTCCTACAGACAAAAGAAGTCTGTTTATTCATTATTGTGTAAGGAGCTACATATGAAAAATTGCGAAAAAAATCGACTCAAGCTGTACTCTCGCTGGAAGAGACTTGTTTTGAGAACATTAAATACTGAAAATGATGAGTCATCTATACTTCACAGTTTAATAACTAATTCATGTCAGCAAAGTCAGAATATCCAAAAACCTACTGGATGTCAATCCGGCGTGAGTTCATATTCATCAGAAAATATTGAACAACTAATTTCGGACGGTTGTGAAAGAAAAACTTCGACATATAAATATGATTCGCCTCTAATGGGTGTTTTTGTTGATGAAGAAGATCATGAAAACATAGTCGGAAGTGATGAAAAAATGATCTCGTCACGTAATCTGTTCGAAGACGAAGCAAACAAATGTTTGATGGATGATACCGAAGACATGAGTTCAGCAATTCACTATGAAACTCCTATACAGTATTCAATAACTGATACAGATCAAATTTCTAATCAGCAAAGTCAGGATATCCAAAATTCGCACTCTGTCACGAAGAACCTACTGGATGTCAATCCTAGGACTTCATCTCCTTCAGAAAATATTTCGGATGGTTCTGAAAGAAGAACTTCGACATACAAATATAATTCGCCTCTAGCGAGTGTTTTTGTTGATGAAGAAGATCATGAAAAAATAGTCGGAAGGGATGAAAAAACAATCTCGTCATGTCATCACTTCGAAGCAGAAGCAAACAAATATTTGATAGATTATACCGAAGACTTGAGTTCAGCAGTTCACTCTGAAACTCCTATAAAGTAATCAGTATCTCATACAGATCATATTCCTAAAGAAATCCTTAATCTTTCTTCCCCAAGGGTATCGCTTACAACGGTTTTACCTGAAGATTCCAGGAATGTTGAGTTTTCCGAAATCTTCAAATCCAAGACATGTACTTATTTGGAAGGATCTTTCATTTTAAGCAGAGGACTTCTGAAGGTTATGTTCGAAGGAGAAAAACTACAAAAAAAGTATTACCCGACCATTTTGAGGAACAGGATTAAGAAATATATCAACAATATGTGCCTCATAGTTTTTAAAGATTCTTGGTTCTCCAAAAAGCGAGAGGAATTTACAGTATTAGGTGTATGTAAACAAAATGAAACACAATGCAAAAAATTCAAAATACTCATCTCCAAATGTGGTAGGGTCACAGTTTTTAGCAATTCACACAATTTTTGTCACCCTCACTTTTTGACCCACCAAGTAAGGGGCGTAGAACGAAGTATATTGAAGAAGAAGTTGATGCATGTGAAACCATTGACATATAAGAAAATGACGCTACGAAACGCCTGCCAAAATATACTCACTGTTGGCAAGAATCTGCAGAATATTAAATCTGATTCCGTATGTAGAAAAATTAGGTCAGAATATCTGGCTCAAAATGATACTAGTACCGATGACTTGATAGACCTTATTAATATGCAAAAACATCATCCCGCTTTTATCAAAGAAATAAGCATACCGTTCAATATAAAACTTTACAGTATTCCACAAATTCAAGTACTTCAAGCGCAAGGTGTTGATGCATTACCAACTGTGTTTTTCGATGCAACTGGTTCCGTGGTTAGAAAACCCACCAATTTTTCTAAGAGGATATACTTTTACACAGGTGTCATAAGAATTCAAAAATCACAGAGAATATTTCCAATTTTCTCTATGATATCCTCAGTTCATGATTCAAATTCCATTTTCAAGCTATTCAATGATTTTAGGTACGCTTGTGAAGAGCAAAATTATTGGCCGGCTTTTTCAATAATTGTAACGGATTTTTCATTCGCCAATATACACGCTATGTGTAGGGCACTGAACAGGTGTTCCTTGAAAGAATATCTACAAAAATGCCATCAAGTTCCCGAAAATACAAATCTCGCGAGTGAGAATCATCTCATTACAATTCATTTATGTTGTGCACATTTCTTGAAAATGCTCTGTAAAGATATTGACAGGGTCGGAAAGAATGATTTTCAGAAAAAATTTTATAAAGATATATTCGCAGCAGCTGTGAATATTTATGAGTTGAGTACGTTCGATGTATTTGTTTACAATGCATATATTATTTTAAATTTCCAATTCATGAATATTCTCACCAAAAAGGCAGATAACAAATTACGTACTATTTGTTCACAATCCTCTATTCTGACAGAAGATACTTACTGCTTTGAAAAACATGTTGAAAATGAGTTCATTGCAGCAAAAATTCTCTATAAATCGAGCCCATTTTATCAAAGATTTTCACGGATTGTCGAGACTATTCCGCAAGAAGTCTGTGGAGGTCAAGCAGAAAACTTTTTTTTTAATGAAGAACTATGGCAATTGTTCTTGAGCAAATATTTACCCTTCAGTCCTTTATGGAGTGCTTTAATGTTAGGAAATTCTACCCGTATGAGTAATTCTCTGGTAGAGGCATACTTCGGACAACTGAAAAAGTATGTACTTGATGGAGAAAGAAACATGAAATGTTCTCGATTCATTATAAGATTATTGGAGGATATATCTGCTATAAGAATAGAAAGTGACATCCAAATTAAAAAAAATCACCTAACAAAATTGGATGAAACTGACGAAAAGGCTTCACAGGAGTCGTGGGATAAAAAGAAGAGACCTCGTGATTCTCATTTCACTGGAAGGTTTTTGAAAGACTATAAATCTGTTAATCATTATCCTCCAATTCCGGATATCATCTTTCCGGAAGATGATGAAGAGCTTTCCCTCTGTGCGCATTGTGGACAGGGAGTGAGCAATCAACCAGTATCCTGGGTTCAGTGTAGCAATCAAAACTGTAAACGTTGGTACCACCAGATATGCGTAAATCCGACTGGTGATAGAGATTTTTCGAACGACTTCTTCTGCACGATTTGCTCTTTGCCTCCACTGATAATCGAACAATCTTTCGACTATACTACCGTTTGCTCCAAATATTTTCATACAATGAATAAAAGTAAAACTACCTTGGACAAAATAATGTTAGATACTATATTACAGAGAGAAAGCAACAACTGGAGGGAAGAAAGAAAAATTCGTGTTACTGCCTCTATATTTGGAAGAGTATCAACACAGAAGCCACAAGACATGGTTTAACGCACGAGTCAACTGCTAGAAGGGAATATGAAAACAGAACTGGTGTTATTTGTAAACTATCGGGTTTGATAGTTCACCGAAAATATCAATATTTAGCTGCTTCTCCAGATGGGCTCATAAATAATGACGGTCTTATTGAAATAAAATGTCCGTACACAGCAAGGAAAAAAGAAGTTGAAAATTTTTCATTCGATTTTTTGAACTCTGATAATCAGCTTCGCAGTAACCACGATTTCTATTTTCAAATACAAGGACAACTTGAAATAGCTAATCGTCCATGGTGCGATCTAGTCGTCTTCACATTCAAGGGCTTGAAAATAGTAAGGGTACATCGTAACCAAAAATTTTTCAAGAACAGTATGTTAACACCATTGAAATATTTTTACTTCTTTTATTTACTACCTAGAATAGTTTGCCCTGAAAAAAAATTTAAGAATGAAGTTTGTAGGTTATGGAGAACTGTAGCAGATATTTCTTTTTTGGATAATGGACTTGTGAATAATCCCGCCTTCTATAAAAGTCTTCCAAATGGAAGAGACTATGTGGTTTCGAGACAGGCAGATCTTGATTTTTCGATTCGAGAATTATTGCTTTCCGATTTTATCACGCTAGGCGTACTAAATTATTTGAGCAGTTTTGTCATCGACCATTGCCTTCATATTTTCAACAAAAAATCTGGTAGCAAGTTTCAGATCGTATCAGTTGAGAAATCTTCAATAATTGCGGACGACGAATATTTGGATGCAACATTCATGAATTCTGTACGGATAGTTAAAGATTATATTATATTTCCAGTTCATAGAAATAATCATTTCACTTTGTTTTATGTATCACTGAGAGAGAAGACAATTTCATTCATCGATCCTATGGGCAATGAAAGCTTATTCTTAGAACATCTTCTCAGAAGATTCAAATTGTTTTTTGAAACCCATTCAATTATGTTCGATGATTTCAGATCAGTTATACCCAAGCACATTATTCAGAAAGACAATTTCAACTGCGGGGTGTATGTAATTCATTTTTTCAAATGTATGAATAATAACATTGATTTTGAGTATATCTATGGCATGAACGAGTTGAGGAAGGAACTGACAAGATTATTGCTCAACAATTCATCTGACATGAGGAATAAATGTTTATTTTGTTGTTCAAATATCACACCCGAAAATTGTTTTCATTGCAAAAGTTGTAGTAGATCAATACACGTGGACTGTCTCTTAACAGCAGCTGAACGCGAAAGAAATCTCACAGTTTCCGACAAAATAACCAACGGAATTTGTGACTTATGTCGAATGAACTAGTCAGCCATTCGAAATATCATAGATGTATTCTAAAGATGAAGCGAGTAAAATGAAAATAGTTCATTTCAGATCTAAACTTAAAAGCATTTTACATCAACAACAAAAAAAAGAAAAGGTTCAATAAAAAAATCCAAAAAAATCCTAGAAAAGAACTGACGTGAGGTCCTACAAATTATTGGGCAGATTTTAACGATTTACGAATCCGATCTTCATATTCATATCTTAGATCCATTCTATCAATATCGAGCCTCTAACTAGCTTCTTTCGGCTCTCTTTCCTAAACATAATAACGACCGCAAAACTCTATTTAGAGACTTGATACTTGGAAAGCAGGTTTGGAGTCAACCTAATTACGAAGGTCGAATTGGTGAAATCCATCTAATGATTCTACAGATATAACCATTGACATAATTATTTTTTATATATTTCCAAATACACAGATTGGATCGAATTGAAATCTAGGATTTGGCAGCTTTGAGGATCATGCTGAACTTCGTGGAAATAATATAATTGGAATTCGCAATACATAAAATATTCTAAAATATAAATTTTGAATTTTGTCTAAATTGTTTCAATCATTCACCAACGTCTTCATATGAATATGCCCGAAAAAATGATATAATGGTGTTTTTTACCCACAAATCCCCATGCTAAGGAATTTTCACTATTGTCAAATTGAAGCTTTCCATATAGCAGATTTCTTCAGAACATTTCATTTTGATGCACGAACGTCTTCATATAAATATGCCCAAAAAATGGGAATAAGAGTGTTTTTCACCCCCTCATTCCCATGCTAAGGAATTCTCACTATAGTCAAATGAAAGCTTTTTTTATAGCAGATTTTTTCAGAAAATTTCATTTTGATACACGAACGTCTTCATATGAATATGCCCAAAAAATGGAAATAAGGGTGTTTTTCACACCCTCGTCCCCATGCTAAGGAATTTTCACTGTAGTCAAATTGAAGCTTTCCATATAGTAGATTTTTTCAGAAAATTTCATTTTGATACACGAACGTCTTCTTATGAATATGCCCGAAAAATGGAAATAAGGGTGTTTTTCACACCCTCGTTCCCATGCTAAGGAATTTTCACTATAGTCAAATTGAAGCTTTCCATATAGCAGATTTTTTCAGAAAATTTCATTTTGATACACGAACGTCTTCTTATGAATATGCCCAAAAAATGGAAATAAGGGTGTTTTTCACACCCTCGTCCCCATGCTAAGGAATTTTCACTATAGTCAAATTGAAGCTTTCCATATAGCAGATTTTTTCAGAAAATTTCATTTTGATACACGCACGTCTTAATATGAATATGCCCGAAAAATGGAAATAAGGGTGTTTTTCACCCCCTCATCCCAATGCTAAGGAATTTTCACTATAGTCAAATGGCAGCTTTTCATATAGCAGATTTTTTCAGAAAATTTCATTTTGATACACGAACGTCTTCTCATGAATATGCCCAAAAAATGGAAATAAGGGTGTTTTTAACCCCCTTTTTCCCATGCTAAGGAATTTTCACTATAGTCATATTGAAGCTTTTCATCTAGCAGATTTTTTCAGAAAATTTCATTTTGATACACGAACGTCTTCTTATGAATATGCCCAAAAAATGGAAATAAGGGTGTTTTTCACCCCCTCTTCCCCATGCTAAGGAATTTTCACTATAGTCAAATTGAAGCTTTTCATATAGCAGATATTTTCAGAAAATTTCATTTTGATACACGAACGTCTTCTTATGAATATGCCCGAAAAATGGAAATAAGGGTGTTTTTCACCCCCTCATCCCCATGCTAAGGAATTTTCACTATAGTCAAATGGGAGCTTTTCATATAGCAGATTTTTTCAGAAAATTTCATTTTGATACACGAACGTCTTCTTATGAATATGTCCGAAAAATGGAAATAAGGGTGTTTTTCACCCCCTCATCCCCATGCTAAGGAATTTTCACTATAGTCAAATGGGGGCCTTTCATATAGCAGATTTTTTCAGAAAATTTCATTTTGATACACTTACGTCTTCATATGAATATGCCCAAAAAATGGAAATAAGGACGTTTTTCACACCCTCGTCCCCATGCTAAGGAATTTTCACTATAGTAAAATTGAAGCTTTTCATATAGCAAATTTTTTCAGAAAATTTCATTTTGATACACGAACGTCTTCTTAGGAATATGCCCAAAAAATGGAAATAAGGGTGTTTTTCACCCCCTCATCCCCATGCTAAGGAATTTTCACTATAGTCAAATGGGAGCTTTTCATATAGCAGATTTTTTCAGAAAATTTCATTTTGATACACGAACGTCTTCTTATGAATATGCCCAAAAAATGGAAATAAGGGTGTTTTTAACCCCCTCTTCCCCATGCTAAGGAATTTTCACTATAGCCAAATTGAAGCTTTTCATATAGCAGATTTTTTCAGAAAATTTCATTTTGATACACGAACGTCTTCTTATGAATATGCCCAAAAAATGGAAATAAGGGTGTTTTTAACCCCCTCTTCCCCATGCTAAGGAATTTTCACTATAGTCAAATTGAAGCTTTTCATATAGCAGATTTTTTCAGAAAATTTCATTTTGATACACGAACGTCTTCTTATGAATATGCCCAAAAAATGGAAACAAGGGTGTTTTTCACCCCCTCATCCCCATGCTAAGGAATTTTCACTATAGTCAAATGGGGGCTTTTCATATAGCAGATTTTTTCAGAAAATTTCATTTTGATACACGAACGTCTTCTTATGAATATGCCCAAAAAATGGAAATAAGGGTGTTTTTCACCCCCTCATCCCCATGCTAAGGAATTTTCACTATAGTCAAATGGGGGCTTTTCATATAGCAGATTTTTTCAGAAAATTTCATTTTGATACACGCACGTCTTCATAATAATATGCCCAAAAAATGGAAATAAGGGTGTTTTTCACCCCCTCTTCCCCATGCTAAGGAATTTTCACTATAGTCAAATTGAAGCTTTTCATATAGCAGATTTTTTCAGAAAATTTCATTTTGATACACGAACGTCTTCTTATGAATATGCCCGAAAAATGGAAATAAGGGTGTTTTTCACCCCCTCATCCCCATGCTAAGGAATTTTCACTATAGTCAAATGGGAGCTTTTCATATAGCAGATTTTTTCGGAAAATTTCATTTTGATACACGAACGTCTTCTTATGAATATGCCCAAAAAATGGAAATAAGGGTGTTTTTAACCCCCTTTTCCCCATGCTAAGGAATTTTCACTATAGTCAAATTGAAGCTTTTCATATAGCAGATTTTTTCAGAAAATTTCATTTTGATACACGAACGTCTTCTTATGAATATGCCCAAAAAATGGAAATAAGGGTGTTTTTCACCCCCTCATCCCCATGCTAAGGAATTTTCACTGTAGTCAAATTGAAGCTTTTCATATAGCAGATTTTTTCAGAAAATTTCATTTTGATACACGAACGTCTTCTTATGAATATGCCCAAAAAATGGAAATAAGGGTGTTTTTCACCCCCTCATCCCCATGCTAAGGAATTTTTACTATAGTCAAATGGGAGCTTTTCATATAGCGGATTTTTTCAGAAAATTTCATTTTGATACACGCACGTCTTCATATGAATATGCCCAAAAAATGGAAATAAGGGTGTTTTTCACACCCTCGTCCCCATGCTAAGGAATTTTCACTATAGTCAAATTGAAGCTTTCCATATAGCAGATTTTTTCAGAAAATTTCATTTTGATACACGAACGTCTTCTTATGAATATGCCCGAAAAATGGAAATAAGGGTGTTTTTCACCCCCTCATCCCCATGCTAAGGAATTTTCACTATAGTCAAATGGGGGCTTTTCATATAGCAGATTTTTTCAGAAAATTTCATTTTGATACACGCACGTCTTCATATGAATATGCCCAAAAAATGGAAATAAGGGTGTTTTTCACCCCCTCTTCCCCATGCTAAGGAATTTTCACTATAGTCAAATTGAAGCCTTTCATATAGCAGATTTTTTCAGAAAATTTCATTTTGATACACGAACGTCTTCTTATGAATATGCCCAAAAAATGGAAATAAGGGTGTTTTCACCCCCTCATCCCCATGCTAAGGAGTTTTCACTATAGTCAAATTGAAGCTTTTCATATAGCAGATTTTTTCAGAAAATTTCATTTTGATACACGAACGTCTTCTTATGAATATGCCCGAAAAATGGAAATAAGGGTGTTTTTCACCCCCTTATCCCCATGCTAAGGAATTTTCACTATAGTCAAATGGGGGCTTTTCATATAGCAGATTTTTTCAGAAAATTTCATTTTGATACACGCACGTCTTCATATGAATATGCTCAAAAAATGGAAATAAGGGTGTTTTTCACCCCCTCTTCCCCATGCTAAGGAATTTTCACTATAGCCAAATTGAAGCTTTTCATATAGCAGATTTTTTCAGAAAATTTCATTTTGATACACGAACGTCTTCTTATGAATATGCCCAAAAAATGGAAACAAGGGTGTTTTTCACCCCCTCATCCCCATGCTAAGGAATTTTCACTATAGTCAAATGGGGGCTTTTCATATAGCAGATTTTTTCAGAAAATTTCATTTTGATACACGCACGTCTTCATATGAATATGCCCAAAAAATGGAAATAAGGGTGTTTTTCACCCCCTCTTCCCCATGCTAAGGAATTTTTACTATAGTCAAATGGGAGCTTTTCATATAGCAGATTTTTTCAGAAAATTTCATTTTGATACACGAACGTCTTCTTATGAATATGCCCAAAAAATGGAAATAAGGGTGTTTTTAACCCCCTCTTCCCCATGCTTAGGAATTTTCACTATAGTCAAATTGAAGCTTTTCATATAGCAGATTTTTTCAGAAAATTTCATTTTGATACACGAACGTCTTCTTATGAATATGCCCAAAAAATGGAAATAAGGGTGTTTTTCACCCCCTCATCACCATGCTAAGAAATTTTCACTAAAGTCAAATTGAAGCTTTTCATATAGCAGATTTTTTCAGAAAATTTCATTTTGATACACGAACGTCTTCTTATGAATATGCCCAAAAAATGGAAATAGGGGTGTTTTTCACCCCCTCATCCCCATGCTAAGGAATTTTCACTATAGTCAAATGGGAGCTTTTCATATAGCAGATTTTTTTCAGAAAATTTCATTTTGATACACGCACGTCTTCATATGAATATGCCCAAAAAATGGAAATAAGGGTGTTTTTCACACCCTCGTCCCCATGCTAAGGAATTTTCAATATAGTCAAATTGAAGCTTTCCATATAGCAGATTTTTTCAGAAAATCTCATTTTGATATACGAACGTCTTCTTATGAATATGCCCGAAAAATGGAAATAAGGGTGTTTTTCACCCCCTCATCCCCATGCTATGGAATTTTCACTATAGTCAAATTGATTTTTATATAGCAGATTTTTCCAGAAAACCTACCCATCTTTAGGAATCTTCATTATTGTCGGATTTGTAGACTTCAGAACTTTTCATTGCGATACGAGAAGGTCTGTAAAATGAACTGGTGAAATGAGGCTTATTTTGACCCCATTATTCCGGCGAAGGTTATTTTTATTAGTATCAAATGAATGAATTGCATATTGGATGTATGTCAGTTTCTCCAAAATTTTCTCGTATGGAAATATTTCCTTTGATTAAACGCAGAATTAGTGAAAATTGGTGATGATAACATTCCTCTGCTAGAATAATGTTCGAGACCTGTTCACTTCGTGAAATCTAATTTTTCTATTTCACTTATTCATGGAATCATAGCATTAAAATATGATAAAATGTAGGTATGATTATCAGCATTCCTGTCTGTTACGCGAAGGGTCTGATGACGGACGTCTATGGGCATTCGGGTATACTCGGGAATTTCACATGCCAACTTTTCAGGCTAACTTCACGCTGGTAACTCTGGCCTGCAAATGTCACCCCATTATATCCGAGGTACTCTCTGCTCTTAAGTACATGTTCCTATCGTAGCATTGAATGAATTGTTTGTATTTACAGCTGCCCTGATGAGGACGAGGATAAGGGAATCGACGATACGGAACATACTTCGAAATCAACCAAAACTAAGGTGTCTGAAACTAAGGATTTGGAAGTGAATCCGACCGAATTGTGGACGACAAACTGTGATCTCGCATTGACGGAATACGCACTACCGAAGAGTGAATTTCAATATGTGGAAAACCTCAAGATCAAATCAGTCAATAAAGATGAAATACGGAAGTGGTATGTACATGTTCCATAGGCTATAGTAGTGATGGATTTACAATTCTGGGACCCTATGCTTATGAAATTTGGGGGTCCCTCCCTTTACTTTTTCAATTTATTTCGAAGCAAGCTTTCAATTGAAACTGGATTCAATCTAAACAAAACTTTAGATTTATTGATAAAATATAAGGTATGTCAAAACAAAATAAAACATATAAATGAGAATCAAAAACAAAATCGAAAATATTTCAACATCAGTAAATCAGGTGTAAATTACAAACAGGAATTTTATACAAAAAATAAATTTCAAAACAGAATACAAAAAAACGGATTCAGGAGTGTCAACACTTCTTTCAATTTTCCTTCATATCAGTTTTATATTTGTTGTTTATAAGTCACATATTTGGAATTGAGCGCTTTGCTTTGCAACTCGTTATAGGTAAAATTAAAAACAATCAGAAAGCGATATGTGAGTTTGAAAATACTTCTAACATTTCTTAATTGAATATTATCTTCAACATATCTAACGAACAACTCATTTTTTATCAGGTTTTCACAACAAACACTTTATTATTGGAATTTCAGACAATAATATTACATGAAATGAAAGGAAAACGAAAAATTCCCACGAAATTCTGCATAGATCTTCAATCCATCTTTTCCAATCGAATCCTGGATTTCAATTCGATCTTTTCTGTTTTCATTTTAATATTGGGATAATATAATTTTAGTGGTTATACCTGCGGAATCATTGGATGGCTTTAACTCATTCACGAATTCGGCCTTCGTAATTAAGGTCCAAACCTACTCTATATAACCATCGAGTTTTGAGTTGTTTCTTCTGGGAGTAATGGTATTTACGATCGAATTTAAAGGCTCAATCAATATATGACAATATTTAAAAATAAACAGATAAGATCGAATTATCCAGGGCTTGATTGAGATGACAGCTTGAAGGTTCGTACAAAATTTGGAAAGCATAAAATGATCGCAGAATATTGAATATCTGAACAAAAATGTTCTGATGACTCTATCAGACGGATTTTTGCACAAAGCTGTTCATTAGAATTAGAATTTTTTTTCGAATTCTGGAAAAATGTTTCCGAGAAAAAAACAAGAAATATTATATATTTTTTCCCAATTTCGTCCACAATTTTTATCGTAACAATTCTTTGTGGAAAGTTGCGGTACATTATGCTTCAACTCCAAGTTCCAATCCAACCGCTAATAGTAATTCCTCAAAATTTCAAATGGCTTTAACTCCGAGACCGTTTGGACGATTGCGGCCATTAACAAACCTAACCGCCGCATTTTGAAAAACAAACTCCACTGGAAGTTTTAAGTCGAAAGGATTTTCCATTGGCTAGTAATCGTGCGTTATATAAGGATACGGCGCATACATGAATGCTCGTAAAAATAAAACTATGCGAACTCCTGTCAAATATTTGTTTTAAGTATCATGAAACTTGAACCTGATGAAATGAACGATTGTTATAAAATGAATGTCGCGGCCTTGTATTGAAGTTGATATTCATGAAGTAGCTAGAATTTCCGATCGAATGTGATAGAGAAGTTATTTGTCTATGTAAAAAACCTACAAAGGCAGTTTTTGCACGCATATTCATTGAAGATGCCCGATTCGTCCTTCACAGCAGTGCTTTTCTAGGTTTTTGTTGAATATTTCTAAAAAAAACTTCGATAACGAGAGAAAAACACGAAATTTGATATATTTTTTTTTAGTTTGTCCGAAAATAATGATCGTATCTAACTGGCATTTGGTACACTGCTGTGAAGTATAAAGGTCAAAAAATGTCCAAAATTTGTTTCAAATAAATAAAATAATGAAAATCCTTGGAGGTTCATAGAGAATTTTTTGTGGATAATTGTACCTGAAGGTAGCATAATTGATATTTTTTAAATTCTTCTAATGGCACGATTATCATGAAATTCCGTACTGGATTATTCATCAGCATTTCAAACTAGTCCTCAACTTTTTTCATGATGGGGTCAGTATTTCTTGAGTTATTTCCGAAGAAACAACGATACTCAGGAAAAAAACACAAAATTTGACATACTTTTCCCCAATATCTCCAAATACTATAATCGTATCAAACTGGAATTTGGAACAAATATGGGGAATAGTTTCCGGAAAAAAAAAAGTTTTTTGAAAAAATTTCGAATATTTTTTCAAAATTCACTTTTACGATATCAACTGAGTTTTGAAAGAAGCGGCCTGTCGTTAGGATCCTTCTAGCCAAGTTTCAATCTGATCGCCTAAACAGTTCCTGAAATATCAGCGTAATAACCTCAAAATTGCAAATGACTATAACTCCGAAACTCTTCAGCTGATTACACCAAGTCGATAGAATCCTCCATACGCTTGTCATCTTGCCTACGTGCGGGCGGCTGGTTTTGACACCGGATTTGTCAGCAGCGAGTACAAACTTGTGATTTTGAACCATTTTCGGCTCAAGATTCGAAAATCACAGATATTTTGACAAAACGAAAGCTTGTAGTTCCCCAGAACATACGCGCAACGATACTGAAATAGAAACCTCAATTTGAGAATACAAGTTTTCATGGAAGAGTTCAGGAATGTGATTTTTAGGTATATTTCAAACGATTGGACAACTTCTAGGCACTTAACCGTCGGTTTCACAAAACTTTTGACATCCGATCAACTCGTTGATTAAGGTTTGCATTCGATGGTTGGGTTAAAAATGAACTGAAATCGAGCACAGAATTTAATGTTGACTGACAATCAAGCCCTTGATCGGGCAATCAAAGTTTTGTCAAACCGGTCGCAAGCCTGTGAAATGACCAGTGCATTCAAAATTTTGCAGCACTAAAATTTAACCGCTGCGTCTTTTACAATGTTGTCTCAACTGATATGTTGAGAAGAATGAATCTATCTCTTGAATGATATGAACGCTTACACTTGTTTATCTTCATGCTGAGGGAATTGATCAGTGAAATCCGTCAGAGTCCTTCTCTGGCACCAGACACTTCGGCGCCGTTACCCCAGGACGTCTCGACGCTCACAACTTCATACGTCGCGCAGGATGCCATCATAACCTCAAATCAAATAGATCCTGAGTCAGGCCATACAAATTCGGTCAAGTGGTGTTCTTGTGTGTGAAAGTAAAATGAAAATTGAGAGTGAATCTTACGTTAATAACTAAATGTGTAATGATGGTTGCATACTTTGAAATCATGAGATATTGAAATTGTGGTAATATTTCGTAATAGAACCCCTCAGCTTGAATGAACGTTGAATAAATGGGTTAGGTTGTGAATGACATCTAATGAATGAAAGCATTCCAATGCATTCATTGATAACTATAATCAACAATCCTTTGATAACAAAAAATCCTCTAACTCGACGGTTTGATTATAAGTAATGAATGAAGCGATTGTGTGAACCGATCAAATATTATTTGAGCCACTTTGAGGCTAATCAACCTCCATTTAAAGAATACTATATGGGAGCATCATGAATAAGAAATAAACATCATTCCTATTCTGTGATTATAGATCCGAGGACCTCTATCTTATTCATTTCTTGTGGAATATAACTAGATTTTAGAACTAGATGAAAGGGTATGTCTGAAGTTTGAACACCAGCATGAAAATGCTCTCCAGTGACAATTTCAAAACTGGACTTATGTTGATAAGCCTTTAAATGGCTCATTTCATCATGTCGTCACTAAGAACACCTTTCACTTCAGATGATTCGATATGATTTTTGTATTTCTGCCTTATTGTTGGTATTTCAACCACTTAACAATTGAAGATAAATATTAGGTTTAAGAAGTTTTGTTCGCGTTTTTTTTACTCTACGATTTATTGGAGTTTTCAAAAAAACTAAGGAAATAAAAAACATTGAATAGGTAATTCAATTTTGAAATTCATGGGTGTTCATTCGGTCGCTTTATTTTTTCAATTTTATAATTTCTAACAAATTTGGAATTTTTCTTGGCCATCAAATATTTATTTCTTAATTATTTATATTATTGTCTCCAGAGAGATGAATTGATTTTTAAAACGAAAAGAATTCTCAAGTTAACTACCTATATACAGGGTGGGTAAAATTCGTTGTCTACTGAAGGGATCTCGAGAACTATAGCAGCTAGAAGAAAACTGATAACACATTCTCGAGCTCTTCCGGCTCTTCCAGCTTATCGTTCATAGAACTTGCGTTATGAACGAAAAATGAGAAATTGTCATTTTCAATAATGCTGAATAACTCGCTTGTTTGAACTCGTATTCGAAATCTGTTGATACATTCTACAGGCACTTTTTTAGGAGTAATTCAAATATAATATGACTGAATTTTTTAATCCAGCCATTTTCGAGAAATGAGAAGGATTTTGAATTTTTCAAATGTAAGCTATAGTCGAAAGTTCTCTTATCTTGCTACAAAACTTTTGCTGATTTCAAAAATGTATCATATGTCGCTATTCACATGAATATAACATGAGAAAAAGTTCAATATTTTTTTTTCGCTTTTCTATTCACTGTTGAATTATTATAAGTAGGCTGGCGTTACCATAGCGACCATTGAATATGCATTATATATATTACTATATATGTCGTTCTGGATATTTCTCGAGAAAGACTTCCCTTGCAACTGGGCTATTTCCATTGGCTTGAATATAGCATACCAATATATCGAATTTTTCGTGATTTGGAACAATTCGGACCATTAGGGATAATAAACAGATTTGCTATTGCTAATCTTAAGAACTATGACAAATCAACCATAGAAATATTTATTCAGCAATCGCTGATTTCAATCATAGAGGCGTAAGTTCACACAAAGATAATGCATTTTCAATCGTCGCTGTGGTATCGTCAGCCTGCTCATAATTCAACATTGAATAGAAAAGCAGGAAAAAAGTATTGAATTTTTTCTCATGTAATATTATTGTGAAAAGCAACATATGATACATTTTTGAAATCAACAAAATTTTGTAGCAAGATAAGAGAACTTTCGACTATAGTTTACGTTTAAAAAATTCAAAATCCTTCTCATTTCTCGAAAATGGCTGGATTAAAAAATTATCATCATATTATATTTGAATTACTCCTGAAAAAGTGCCTGTAGAATGTATCAACAAATTTCGAATACGAGTTCAAACAAGCGAGTTATTCAGCATTATTGAAAATGACAATTTCTCAATTTTCGCTCATAACTCAAGTTCTGTGCGAGATAAGCTGGATCTGTTTTCAGATTCGGGTTAGTCAGGAAAAAAGAGCTCGAGAATGTGTTATCAGTTTTCTTCTACCTGCTATAGTTCTCGAGATCCCTTCAGTAGACAACGAATTTTGCCCACCCTGTACACTTGATACCTTTTTACTGAGTTTTGAAAATCTGTATATTAAAACAGATTTTTTGGGGATGAATTGTCGAAAAGTTTCTCGTTCCTTTCTGGGGATTAATTTATTCAAAATGTCACCAAAAATACTAAATCTGAAATTCGGTGAATAAAAGTTTATGGCATCCACTCTTAATAACTTTCCTAACAGCTCAAAAAATAAATGTAATCATTTCATTTTTTCAATTGGTTAATATTGATTTTTATTGTCAAATTAAAAAGTAATGAGGAAAATAATCTTTATCGAAAACGCTCAACACACGCGCATCTTGCGACATTGAAATCTTTGACGAAGGTCATATACAGTTAGAGTCCCTAACTTGGAATGAGTTCGGTGAATCAAAAATAGTGTTAAAAATATGCTCGGTTGGGTTCATTAGTATTTTAATTTGCGCTGTTTTTGATGTCAGAAAATGTTTTACCATGTCGAAATTTGAGATATGACTCATTTACTATTTCTTCAAATGGCAATCCTACTTTTTATGACCATTTTTGGGAGTTATATTAAGTTACACATGCGTACTGAATTTGAAATTATTTGGTTAGTTCGAGAAAGTAGAAATTTGATCTATTCTATCACTATGATGATTTCAATATGGGATCCTTCGCCATTTTGAAACACTAGACGACTTAACTTTTGGGTCTTAGCTTAATTGGTCGATTGAAGAAGGCGAATCTATCACTAACAATTTAAAAAATGTTCAGAATTTATTCCATTGACTTACCGACAATATCCTGAAAGTTGGCAGATTTCTTGCTTTTTCGAATTTAATGAAGATTTGTTATTTGGTACGCATGTGTAACTTAATGTATACTGTAAGAAGAGTCATGATAATTTCAAGGAAAAGCACTCACGTGAACTCAGCAGCTTTTTCGCAAATTCCCAAATTCGTCGCTGCAGTGGTCACATATTCACGTATTAACCACAGCAAACTTTTTTTTACTTTGTGATGGAAATATTTGTTGAACTCATATTTATATGGTCCTAATGGATCTACATACACCTTCAATGAATAAAATTCGAGGATCAACCTAGAAACTCGAGATTTGTAGAGAAGAATTGGAGTTTGATTACGAAATTCGTGAATGGCTAAAATCCACCCATATTTTCAAAATCACAGATTGGGACGAATTTAAATACTGGATTGAAAAATGATAGGTTGAAGGTTCATTCATAATTTCATGTGGAACATGAAACGAAGATCGCCAAATATTTACATCAGGAGGTGAAGGTGCGTTTGAAAGGATCAATACGTGAAAAGATGTCCGCTTGGGCTTCATAAATATTCCTACAACGTGTGTCAATGGTTTCAGGTTCACCCCTCAAAAAATCTTGATTTTCGAAGAATCGAAATGACGTTTTGGACATTGATCAACCAGAAATGGACGTAACTTTTAGATTTTCTCATATGAATCGAGGGAGAATGTTGTCGAAACAAAAATTACACTGATAAAAAATTATTTTTACGATTATTATAAATCATTAAACAGGTGTTTATTATTTTCCTGGTTTTTCTGGCTTTTAACTACCAATATCTGAAAAGGAACTATTGAAGCTTATAAAATTGAAATTATCATTTATAGGAAACGCCCTTCGGATTGAGGGATTCAAATTATTTGTCAAGGGCAGTTTTTAGAGAAAATATTGCCTGAAACAATAATGCAAACGATCAACGTAATGGACTAAAACGTTTCAGAGTCTATATCTGACAATAAAGAGACCTTGTTTTTCAATAACTTAGCATTTCGAAGCTTTTGTCAAATTGACATTTTTAAAATACCACAACAACGAAGATTCATTTAATTTGGAAATTTTTTAATTCAACTTCTTACATTTTTGTAGCCTTACATATACAGGAGAAACAGGTTCATTTGGGTTCCAGCAATTACTGCTCTAGGACTATCAGGAGTTTGCGCTTTAATGTTGGTCACGTTCGGGTTTTTTTTTGAGCTGTTTTAGGACCTACTTGATCTGCGTTCGGGTCCCCTCAGAATTATCCTCGGACAGTCCTAGAACTCCTAGAACTAACCGAGAACTTGGGACTGTTGTAGAATGTCTTTGGACGCATTATCAGCGTGACTGCTGTGAAAAAATTCGAAATGAATAATAATAAAGGATTCGTCAACGTGAATTGAATTACATCAAATCTTGAAGTGAATGGATATCCAAGAAAGTTTATGAATAGAAACTTTTCAAATTTAGACAAAAAATCTTCTTCTAATTATCAACCAAATCAACAGAACAACCATCATTACAACCCAATTTATTGAATGTGATTGCTTATGTACATAGACTTTCAGAAAGAATCAGAAGAATTGGGGCTGAATTCAATATGAGAACGGTTTTCAAATCAAAAAATGATTTGAAATCCATACTAATTAAAATCAAACCAATGGGGTTTTTTCCTGAATTTGGGTTATTACTGCAAATGCAAATTTGAACATAATTATTATGGGTTTGATTCATCATTTTCCCAAATTACCTTCAGAAAGTATTCAAAACCAGGTTTCAAAATTGGGGTTTGGGATTTGTCATGCTTGCACGAAGTGACAACGTTGTTTAGTAGAATTGCTTTTTCTGCTATAGAATAACGAAATATTTATTCCTATTCTGTGGTACACACGTGTTCTTTATCAATAAAACCAAACAATTTCCGTTTGCGATTTGTCAGTAATATGACAGTATGACAGTCTGTGCTCTTTTTTTCTATTCCTTGGTCGTTGTCTTCTACTCTAACCAGATCGAAGTATAGCTATCTCTGTTTTCCTAAGCAAAGTAACACATTTGACGTCCTTTTCTTTCCGAGAAAGCTGAATTCGACATTGCCATATCGTGCACTCATGACCAATCCGTTTAAATTCAGCTTAAAATACGCGCTTGTTCACATTGCGAAATGGTGAAATTTTAATGAAATATAAACATTTAAAAAAAAAAAATTTTTTTCGGATTTTTCCATTGATAATTCTTCTTATTGACACTGTTCATCTTCCAACCACATTTTATTTCGATCAGATAAATATTTTTCGAGTTATTGAAAAATCAAAATTTGAAATGGCTGTAGCACAAAAACCGTTCGGCAGATTTGGCCCATTAACGAACTTAACTGAGATATTCAGGATCTTAACCTGACCTGAAAAATTCAAGACTCTAGGTCTTTTCTTTCGAGAGTTACAGCGCACACGGCCGGCCGGGCGGACAGAATCAATTTTGACCCCGGATTCTTCATCAGTGAGTCCAACCTAGTCATTTGAGACCAATTTCGGCTCAAAATTCTAAAAGTACAGACAGCGTGTTGAAATGATAACGCGCTGTTCCCCAGAACGAGCGCCTAATAAACATAATCACAAGGACGGATATTTGTCCTTCTGATTATGTTAATGTTGGTTATAGTATTCCTTTATATTTGTGATATACAGGGAAAACTTATCGACCATTAGATACCAGAAAACGAGAGTACAAAAACGACTTGAGGAATAGAGACATAGAAAAATCCCAAATAGCGAACCATATATGTTCGACCATTGGGAATCACATGATAGATTGGGACAATACAAATATACTGATATTGGAATCAGATAATTTGAAAAAAAATTAAGGAGTCCTCTTGCTCATTGTTATAAAGAAATAGATCCTATTCGGCTGAATTTACTTAAAAAAGAGGTTGAATTGAAAAACTTTCAAACCGAATGAATATGTGTTGCTGTGTTTTCTCAAAAATGTCAATTTGACAATAGTCCTAACTCAAAACGAAAAATCCAAAGAAAATAATTCCTAAAATTTTCTCCTTTGTCTGATGAAAGAGTCAGATTTGTACTCTGAAACGTCACAGTTCGCGTTGTTTATCGTTTGTTCCTGTATTGTTCAATAGGTAATCTGTTTTCCAAGATAATGCCCTTGACAAAAAGTTTAACCATGCAATCCACAAGGCCGTCTTCCACGAAAGAACAACTTTTTTTTAATTTTTATTAGTTCTGCTTCAGATATTGGGAGTGAAACCCCAGAAAAATACTAAAAAATTATAATGAGCATTTGTATGTAAACAAATCTTGCATTTAATGAATACAATTGAATTCAATAGTTTTCTTGGTCTTCACAAAGCATGAATGATGAGTTTTTAATATTGTACCTTCTTACCGTCTTAATTTCAAAACCTTTGTTATTCTGAGACGACAATAATAATTATTATTTAAATGGGATTATGGTTCTTTACTTGTGTTTAAACGCCGATGAAATCAAACATTGTGTTTTCAACTTTAACATAATTAAATCATGGATTTCCGATTTTCAATCAAAATATTAAGTTTTTTCATTTCCATCATTTGATAAAATAGGTACAATAAGTTCGGTATTTCAATTTTTTTTCTTTATACTCATCAGATTATCGATGGATTCTATGACGATTTGTCAATCGTATTACTATCGTAAGATTTTATTCATTCTTTCACCAAGCTGATTAAAATTTGAAAAAAGTTGATTTGTCATCTGCGCTCTTTCTGTCCTTTGACCTGTTCGGGTTTTCATATACTTTGAAGTTTGAACTGTTTTCGAAACATCCTAGAATAGTTCTAGGACTCGAAACGTCTTGTCATCGGTTTTGCGCAGTTCGAAAAAAATCCTAGGATAGAGACAGAGTAAGAAACAACATAGAGGTAGCATACGTCATTTTAGAAGACGATTGCTGTTTGCAACATGTGATACAAAATTTGACCGCAATCAAAACAAAGCAATTACCGACCTGTGATACGATAATTCACTCAATTCACAGGATCCTCCGCAAACAACAACACTTCTTACGTCCCATAGTAAATTGTAATAATTCAAAAAAAATATTGAACTAAGCAGCTAGAAATATCTGAAAACTTGCTAGAAACTCACGAAAACAACTGGTGACAGATTGACCGGCGGTATGCGGGTAATGCGGCAACGATGCCATAGCTCGGATTTTAGCAGGTAGATACTGAAAAGGGTAAGAATTCTTCTCACCACAAATTAAAAAAAGTAGAAAAATATCGATCATGAATTGTATAAATTTCCATAATTAACCGAGAATTATCAAAATTAATATTTTTATTCGATTGAATATACAATTAGAGTAAGATAATATCATTGCGCATGTCCAAATATATCCCAATCTGACTACATCGAATAAGAATATTGCGGACGCCCAAAAACATAAAGTAAATATATATACTTGTTCTATTCCCAAAAATTGCGTACAGTCCCTCTGTGTTGTTCGTTATTCTGAGATAAAGACATACAAAGATCCCAAATATCATACAAAGATACAGAGCCGGATCTAGGGCGTGGCGGAGGAAGCATTTGCCACGGGCGCAAACTCACTACGGGCGCAAAATTATGATTTTTCCTTGAGGATGATGACTTTTATTTTAATCTTTATTTATATTTCAGAGTGGTTCATGAATCTGTTTCACAATTTGGGGCGACAAGTAGTTACCAAACACAATCCTAGATAATAATAATTTCACACATGTCGATCGCCAAATGATTCTTTATCCATTCACTATTTCGAATCCGCTCAAAAACTAAGAATTACGAAGACGTTACCGAGGGGCTAGATGAATCCATCCTAGTCCGAGAACTTTCCTTTATTAACATCAAGTGGACCTGGAAATTATTCGTGCTGGAGAAGAGTTTTCAAATTATTTAAATTATTATTGAATGAATGTATGACAACTATACAATATATATAGAATTTTTGCGCGGTTGATGCGCTATATATTATAGCGCCTTGGATGATCTAACATTAAAACAAAGGCGCATTTTGACAATTTGCCGCAGGCGCCAATATCCTAGATCCGGCTCTGCAAAGATTTTTTCTCTTTACTTTATGATGAAGAAGTCAGACATATAGGATAGATAGATAGGATCTGAAACGTGTTTTCTATAAATAATAAATATTATCTGGTCTGGTCTGGGTTTATTTGCTATTATAGAGAATATATATCTCATTGTAGTGTATTATATTGTAGCGAATAAACTATTATTATTTAACCTCTAAAAAAACCTGAAAAATCTCCAAAATATCCTTTAATCTGTATTTGACTTTAGTCTCTTGTGAGGGGTGGGCATTCTACTCTAAAATGCACTTCATCTAGGTTCAAGAAATTATGCACTCTTAAACACGTGTTGGATGCTGTGTTCTTCTCGTTAGGGCTGTCTGTATAGTTTTTGGTCCCGAAATAGAAGGACGTGTTAATTCAAATTATCTCCTGAAACAAACCTTAATTAAGAAAAAACTTTCAATTAGCCTTATATCTATATCAACGTATGCAACTGATCATTAAAAAATATACAAAGTGGAATATTGACTAAAATAAGTGATAAAACTGGCGCCTTCTACGAACATGAAGCTGCAATTTGTGGTGGTGGACAGTGGGGAAAAATGGAGAAGAGCTTTATTAAGGTGAGAAACTATTACCGCAGAAATATTCATATGTGCTATGACTTCATTCAATGAAGACTTGGTCTTCCTGACAATTGGTAGACTCGATATTGACTCTGTTGTATATACAGGGTGATTCCGGAGGAGACCGTCAGATTTTAGGATAAGTTTACACTGGTCAATACTGTCTCGAAAACAATGTTTGGTTTATGGTTGGGGGTCTCTATTGAGAATATACATGGTGATTTGTCCGATTCGACCGATTTTACTTTTATTGATAACTTTGGTATGGCTTATTTGATTTTAATGAAATCTTCAGCTAAGTACAATATTGATGAGCACATTCATTAATTCCAAAATTTTTTCTCAAAATAAGCGGTTGTTATTGTGATAATTCCAGATCGATTGTGCAGGTTGAAAAAACACCCTGCACATCGCGTTTCCGAAACTACGCTATCTGTTTACGATTCTACTATAATGAGTCATTATTTGAGAGTTTCTATTTTTTTGGCACACTGCTAGTTTTCCGAGAAAATTTTTTCAAAAAATGATAATGTCGAAATTTCGCTCCAATCGATTCTACTTTTATTGATACTTTTGGTATGGCTCATCCAATTTTGACAAAATTTGCAGTGTAGAACGATCTGAATGAGTACATTAAATAATCGCAACAATCTCTCAAAATACAGTGTTGTAATTGTGATAATTTCAGAGTTTCAGATTAATTATCCAGTTGAAAAAAAACACCCTGTACATTGCTTTTCCAAAACTTTCTTATTCGTTGCAGATTCTACAATAATATGTCATCATCCAGAGGTTTGTCATTCCTTTGGCACACCTCCGGTTTTCCTAGAAAACATTTTTGAAGGAGAGCATTATCGAAATTTGGCTCACAAGCAGTGAGAGTGTTCCGCACTAGGTGGGAAAGCTGTATCGTCCAAGGATGCAAAGTTGTCTCTTCTAAAATATTCTCTTCAAATTCGAAATATATTCTGAATTGAATGATTTCATACAAAATATTAGCAATTAGATATGAATTTGGAATTTGATAAGAATATTTTAGAACTTAAAAACTGCTTTGCATCCTTGAACAATAAAGCTTTCCTACCTAGTGTGGAATACTCTCACTGCTTGTGAACCAAATTTCGATCATGCTCTTCTTCAAAAATGTTTTCTAGGAAAACCAGAGGTGTGCCAAAGAAATGAAAAACCTCTGAATGATGACATATTATTGTAGTATCTGAAACGACTAAGAAAGTTTTGGAAAAGCAATGTACAGGGTGTTTTTTTTTTCAACTGCACAATTAATCTGAAATTCTAAAATTAACACAATTACGACCCTATATTTTGAGGGACTTTTTCGATTATTGAATGTACATGTTCAGATTGTTCTACACTGCAAATTTCATCAAAATTAAAAGAGCCATATCAAAGTTATAAATGACAGTAGAATCAATTGGAGCGAAATTTCGACATTGTCTTCTTTTGATGGAATTTTCTCAGAAAACTAGAAGTGTGCCAAAAAAACTCGAAAGTCTCAAATAATGACCTATTATAGTAGAATTGTAAACAGCGTAGTTTTGGAAATGCGATGTACAGGGTGTTTTTTCAACCTGTACAATTAACCTGGAATTATCACAATACCAACCGGTTATTTTGAAAAAAACATTAAAATTAATGAATGTCCTCATCAATATTTTACTTCGCTGAAAATTTCTCTAAAATCGAACAAGCCATACCAAAGTTATCAATAAAAGTAAAATCGGTCGAATCGGACAAATCACCCTGTATATTCTCAATAGACCCCCAACCATAAACCAAACATTGTTTCGAGACTGTCTTGACTAGTGTAAACTTATCCCAAAATCTGACGGTGTCCTCCGGAATCACCCTGTATAATTTTGTATTTTCGCTGATTTTGTACACTTTTTAGGGGAAATAAATGCGTTTTGATATCGTCAAACAATCTGTTATTTTCTAGATTTCAAAATAAAATGATCTCAGTCAGCCAATGAAACACTGTTCGCCTGCAACCCTAAATTAAACAAATAAATAGTTAGGTGATATCGGATCAATTTGGAATTGGGTGCACTGTTATTTAATATTTCCTTCAAGGTCTGAACAAAATCAGTTAAAAATGCACAGAAAAGTTTCCGAAAAAATTTTGGAGAGTTTTTCTAAAATTTTTGTATTTTGAATTCCCTCATAATACAATCTCAACAAATTTTGCGAGCAGTTGTTCGTCGGTATTCTTCAACTATTTACCAAATTTCATTCCGATCGCATATGTAGTTCCTGATATATCGAGGAAATATCCCTAAAAATTCAAAAGAGTATAACCCCAAAACTTTTTGGCAGATAACGAACTCCCAGCGAGATAAATTTTTTCACATAAATGGCTGGCCATTCTATAGGACCCCTCCGGCCAATCCACTGGTTGACGAAGTTAATAACTAAAAATGGTCTGACAGCGGAGCCTGTCAGTTCAAAAGGTTTATTCCAACACTGACTTCTGTAACTGTCTTAAACTAACGGCAGAACAACTTAAGTTTAATCATTTGCATTTCTGCATAAGTTTTTCGATTCAGGACGAAATTATTCATTAATTCATGAAAAAATGACAAATATATATCAAAAAAGTTTGTTTGGTAGCACTGATAAATCTTAATGTCTTATTTCACTTGTGTGTGAAATAGTTTCAAAAAATCTGAGGAGGATAGTATCATGTTATGGCTATGTAATTAAGAACAAATAACATGTAAAAAAACAACTCATGATCGGATCCTGAAGGACCCGAAGCTTAACGAGTCCTTCAGGTATAGAATAGCACATCGTAGTTTATGGCACGCTATTTTCGGCAAACGGTTAACGTCAAGCGCTAACGCCATTAACGTCACATTATTCTGAAACTAAGTTTGCGCATGCTTTGATGTCAAAATTAAGTTTGTTGTAATAACGTAATAACTTTATTCAGAGCGTAATAACGTCAAATTTGACACTGCAATATTTCTGTTTTATATCTTACAACCCATATACAATGTGACACCCTGTATCCATTCATAAGAGAGTTCGATGAACAGCTGGTAGATTCTCAAAGCTTGATCCAATTATATAACGAAGTATTCGGTTGAATAGTTCTTCAGATAACCTTCCCAACGAGGTCCTCAGTGGGTTCAGCTTGACCTACATTCCTTTTAATAATTTTTAAATCTCTTATAGTTTTGGTGTTTCAAAAGATATTCGATTTTCCCCATTAATTTTTAAAACTTTTCCTGATTATTCGATAGATTCCGAGATATTAAGCTTACTCTTCAACTGGGGCTCATTGTATTCAGGTATCCCAAAAAATATTGTCAAGCGAAAGTCCGGAATAACTTTTTTCGGTCCTCTCTTCCGAAAAAAACAACTTAAAACTCGATACTTGTAGAGTAGGTTTGGACATTGATTATAAAGATCGTTTTCGTGAATGAGTAAAATCCACCTTATGATTCCGTAGATATACCCATTCTTTTATTTTCCCAATATTCCCAAAAATATAGATTATATAGAAATGATATCCAGTACTTCATTGAAAAATTACAGTTTGAATGTTCATTCAGAATTTCGTGAGGATAATGAAATCAGAATATCGCAGAATATTGAATCTTCGAAAATAAGAATCGAATTTTTTAATAATTACTCTATCGGTCATCACGTAATTTCGAACAATGTTGTTGTTCATCAGTATTTTCAAACCAGTTATCAGGTTCCATCACGATTGAATCAAAATTTTTCGTGTTATGTCGGAGAAATCAACGATAACTAGGGTAAAAGAACTCGAAATGTGAAATATTTTTTCCAATATCTTCAAAAATTTTGATCGTATCAAACTGAAATTTGGTACACTGCTGGGAAATATGGAGCTCGGGGTATGAGCAGAAGTATTTTCGAACATTAGGATTCCGAAATAAAAAATTTTTCGAATGAATTTTTGAGAAATCTTGATTTTGAATTCATTTACAGTAGGTTTTCGAAGGAATTCCTTGAAAATCATGCAAATAATCTCGGAAGTTTACACGACTGTAACTCCGAAAAAGCATGGCCGCAGCCTACATGAAAGATCTAAGTCAATAGGACTTTCCGTACGTGCGAAATCGTGCCTACAGACGGCTGGCCTGAAAGAATCGATTTTGTCACCGGATTTGTTATCAGTGAGTCCAACTTAGTCGCCTGCGACCATTTTCGGGAAAACAATCGAAAATTACAGACATTTGGACAAAACGTTTTTAGGTTAGAATTGTAAGGGTTGAATACACTTTCCAAGACAGAAGGACATTTGTTGCACCAAAATTCTGATTGGAATATTATCCTACCAAGTTACATCAAGGGTCGAAAGAAGGATATACAGGTTGTCTACTTTAAAAAGTCCAAAACTTCAAGACGAGATTCTACAGGTGGTTTTCAACAAAAAAAGTCGTATAACACATGGTCGAAATATCGACGATAATTCTTCAATTCAACGTTAGGTGTTTTTGCGGAATATTTCAAATTTTTTTTATGAAATCAATCACACTCCAGTTATTCTTGTAGCCTCATCAAATTTGATCGCATATCTCGAAAGAGCATGAAACTGGCTGTAACAAAAGAATTTTTTGCGTCAAAAAATTCATTACTGCGGCCGTCGTGAGCAGATAAACATAGAAGTTCTTAGGTAAAAATTATCAATGATATTTTTCCAATAGGTAGATGAAAAATGAATAATTACGATCATATTTTCTCGTCACCAAAAACTTCCCCATTTGGTTATCTTCCAAATGACATATTAACTGTTGTACTAGCTGTTTCTTTTCAGCGTCAATATCATGGCCAACATGATAACAACGAAAAATAAGAAATTATTCAAACGTGATTTTCTTCCGTTTTGATGCTCTTAATGATTGAATCAGTTGTTTTTCTGATTGAATATTGGTCTAACTCCCAGTAGAACTGTTTATGTATCTGTCGAGTCAAACGAATGAACTAAATTTTATTAATACATATTATAGGACAGAAGTTAATAGAGAGGACAAAATGCTGTAATAACTCGCTCTAAATAATTGAACTATAACCTCATAGCAAATGTTCAAAATGGCTACCGCCTTGTTCAATACATTTGACACATTTTTTCTTACTGAATCTACAACCCTGCGTAGTTCAGAAAGTTTCTGACCCATTTCTGCACAACACATTTTGATTCTATTTATTATATCATCTCGAGTTTGAACCCTTATTTGATAAACTTTTTTGTTTATCTGCTTACCACCTCCGCAGTGAGGAACTTTTTGACGCAAAAAATTCTTGTGTTACAGCCAATTTCATGCTCTTTCGAGGTATGTGATCAAATTTGATGAGGCTACAACGATAACTGGAGTGTGATTTATTTCATAAAAAAATTGGGATATTCCGTGAAAACACAAAATGTTGAATTGAAGAATTACCGTAAATATTTCGACCATGTGTTATCTTGCCTCGAAGTTTTGGACTTTTTGAAGTAGGCACCCTGTAGATCTCTTCCTAGGAAGATCCATTATAGCTCCAAACATTTGAAAATGCCGTAGATAGAGGAATCTATCTACGAAAAATACTGAATAGAGGTCTTCGAACGAACGCTCCCGAGTTTTAAAATACTGCTTCGAGTTTGTGTTCTACTCCATGGATTATGTCTGGATACGCTACTGTAGTTGGAGCCAATTTTCGGCAAAATGCAATGCTATACGGAAAGATGCAAAGTATGTCAGTGCAATTTGCCCTAGGTCTTTATTTTATTAGATTTTATCCACTGCAACTACTGTCAATGTGCTCGCTGCCACTGCTTCAGACCTCAAGCCATGACGAAATGCTTTCGACCACTTTGCTAAACACCATGAAATTATCTAAAGGTCAAATCCTAAATGAAAAGAGAGGTATTATGACTGATAGCGCCAGAGTTCTGTGCTTATGTATGAATCATCCATAGAATATTTTGAAACAGTAACAACAAGTGAGTGTTTATATATGCTAATGAAATGGGCTCCTATGAAAAGTAAGTGATTTTCGGATATAACATGTATATTTCTTTCTTCAGAAATAATTCGAAAAATATTCGTTCACTGTTTCGAAAGATTCTTTAGATATTCCAAATTTCATCTATCATCTAGGTACCCATAACACATAATACAATGAAAATTTATTTGATATCGAAGCCTCTCTGTAGAAGTTTTTGATCTAAAATAGGCGGATAGTGCCGGTCCCGTCAAATCTTTCTGCACAAAGTCTAAAATTATTCAGTATCATCATTAACAGGAGCATATTGTAGATATTCCTGCAGAGGGCTTTTTTGCAGTGGTAGCGTGTAATTTATTCGCTTTGAACTTTTACAATACATCGTTTTTTCATAAGCAGAACGACGGTCCGGATCCAGAAAAAAACTTCTATCTTTTGATCATAAAATTTGCATGAATCATCAATCTGTCATTTTTCAACAGAGTAGCAGAAAACTTGGTATGATATGTATTTCTGGAGATATTGGGGTTCTTAAATTTCGGTAAGGGTCAGAAGTCTATTGAGCATGGGTTTAATCAAGTTTATGATTCAATATTTATTCGTTAAATTATTTCCATAATATTTCTGAATATACTCATCGTAGGTATCAAGTTTGAATCAGGCTCTCAGTTGTTAACGGACTGCTTCGGGTTCAAGCAAATTTCTGTCGTATTCTGGCAGATCGATTTCAAAAGATTTCAGTTTCATAAAGAAGTGTTTCTGCTGCTCAAGCTATCCTGAAGAAATTTTGTTCCAGTCTCTAAGTTATCTGGAGGAAGCGTTAGATCGTTTTTTTTTTCAACTAAAAATAATGATAATAATGAGCCTTTATTTCCAACAGGTTGTAACCCAATTACAGGAAAAGTAGTTCATCACAAAAAAGATATATATACAATTCAACAGCATTTCATTCAAATCAAAGCAATCATGAAACAATAAACATGAAGGCGTTACGCCTTGAACAGATGAATTTGTTTTGTATTTTCTAATAACTATTTGAGTTCACTGTGGATAGAACACTTATAACAAAACAGTGTGTAACTTCTCTCTAATCCACCTACACTTTCTACGTCTAACGCACGTCTCGGAAACCCAGTTTCCTTCGTCAAAGACATATCGTTACTAACTACAGTTACAAGTGTACAGGTCCAATGGGCAAGGGTTGTTAAAGGCCATTAGGGTATAGTGCTGGGCTATCAAGGGTGAGTCAGGTAAATAATTGTAATAATGGGTTACTAATGGGGGTGAAATCATTGTTTAGCAGTCTGAACATTTTCAAAAAAGTAAATATTAAGTTAGTTTTCACAACCGCCACGAAAACCAGACAACTTCTGGGAAATACGTTTGATAAAATTCCGGATGAATTAAAATCGGGCATATACGAAATAAAATATCCAGACTGCGATAAATCTTACATCGGACAAACATTAGCTATTAAAAAGCTCGGGAAAAATTTATTTGAATACTATTGAAGGTATACATATGTTCAAGAGAAAATACAGATTGCTAAACAATGACCTCCATTAGTAACACATTATTCCAAATATTTACCTGACCCACCCTTGATAGCCCACCCCCCTAATGGCCTTTAATAGGCAAAATTGGCCAATCGGTTTCGAAGTTATAGCCATTTAAAATGTTTGTAATTGAGTGCAGCCCAACGATGCGCAACATTTTCCAAAATTCTGTTAAGATAGTTTCTGTCAGTAAATTTGGAAAAAGGTTTTTTGAGAAAAAAAAATTGTTTACGAAACTATTGACGACATTTGGAAAAAATTTCGTTCATATCTTCAGTTCCATATTTCACAGCAGTGTACAAAATTTCAGTTCGATACGATTATAATTCTTAGAAACATTGTGAAAGAATATGTCAAATTTTCTGGATTTGTCCTCGGTATTGATGTTTTATCTGGAATATTTGAAAAAAAAAATACTGATTCAATCATGTTGAAACTTTCAAGATAGGTTCCATTTTAGAATGCGATGGTTGTGTTCGTCGATGGGTAAAATCAGCCGAACGGTTTCGGAGTTAAAGTCATTCGAAATGTTGATGTTATAACGCTGATATTTCAGGAACTATTCGGGCAATTGGATTGAAACTTGAATAGTAGAATCCTAACAAGGAGTCACTTTTTCCAAAATTTAGTTGAGATCGTACTTGGTAATATTAAAAAATGTCAACTTTTGTGATTTTTCGTTGATATCGTTGTTTCTTCGGAAAAACTCACAAAATACTGACTCCATCATGACGAAACTTGAGAACAAGTTTGCAAATGCTGATGAATAACCCTGAAGAAAATTTCAGGATTATCCTGCCATTAGAAGAATTTCAAAAACCACCAATTTTTTCTCAAATATTCTATATTCTGCGATCTTCTGATCATACTATCCTAACGAAATTCCGTATGAAACTTCAAGCTGTCATTTTTCAATTAAATACTAAATTTCAATTCCGTCTCATCTGTATTTGTGGAAAGATTCGAAAAATAATATTTTGAATAGCTATATCTGCGGAATCATTGGGTGGATTTTACCCATTCACGAATATTGGGCCTTGGTAGCTAAGATCCAAACCTACTCTGCAAACATCGAGATTCTAAGTTTTTTCTTTCGGAAGTAATTGTGTTCACGATCAGTCGTTAGATCGAATTGAAATCCAGTACTCAATTGAAAAATGATAGCCTGAAGGTTCATGAAGAATTTCGTGAGGATAATATTATTAGCAAGTTACCATATCCTTCTATTAGGATGTAACGGTGCGTTGGGCGGGGTAAATACGTGAAATGATGACTGCTTTGACAACGGATTTGAACATGGCATAAAACTGCTGATTTCACTTCAGTGCTTTTTTAGATTTATTTTGATTTTGTTAGTTAATAACATTGGATAATTTTGGAAAAAATGTAGAGAAGCACGTGAAAACAGCACATGTTCAATGGGGGTTTTCCTGAATTTGGATTATTACTGCAAATGCAAATTTGAACATAATTATTATGGGTTTGATTCATCATTTTCCCAAATTACCTTCAAATAGTATTCAAAATCAGGTTTCAAAATTGGGGTTTGGGATTTGTCATGCATGCACGAAGTGACAACGTTGTTTAGTAGAATTGCTTTTTCTGCTATAGAATAACGAAATATTTATTCCTATTCTGTGGTTCACACGTGTTCTTTGTCAATATAACCAAACAATTTCCGTTTGCGATTTGTCAGTAATATGACAGTATAACAGTCTGTGCTCTTCTTTTTCTATTCCTTGGTCGTTGTCTTCTACTCTAACCAGATCGAAGTAAAGCTATCTCTGTTTTCCTAAGCAAAGTAACACATTTGACGTCCTTTTCTTTCCGAGAAAGCTGAATTCGACGTTGCCATATCGTGCACTCATGACAAATCCCTTTAAATGCAAATCCCCATTTTTATTTTTCAGTTTTGGGTGATCAAACATTTTTTTAAAAAATATAGTATTGAAATTATATATTTGAAATGTGATGTTCCGAAGGGTTTTCATGAAAAAAAACTGCATTTTCGTTTAAAGGAAAAACCCCCATTGCATTACCAAAGCGGTCATCTCCTCACGTATTGACCTCGAAAAACGCTTCTTAACTTCTTGATTGAAAGATTTGGCGATCTTTTCCATATGCCCCACATGTAATTCCGCATAAACCCTGTAGCTATTTTTTTTCAATCAAGTACTAGATTTCCATTCACCCAATCTGTATTTTTTTTGAAATATTGAAAAAATAAAACTTGCAAGGTGTATAGCTACGGAATGATTGGGTGGATTTTACCCATCTAGGAACTTGACCCTCGTTATTCAGGTCTGAACCCGCTGTACAAATATCGGATTTCTCAGTTGTTTCTTCCAGAAGTTATTGTGCGATCGCCCGTCGGGCGTTAGAAGCTAAGTTCTTTTTAGCGAGGTCAATACCTGAATGGTTGATCGCCCTTGCTACGAATTCGTTCATTCCCAGAATCTAATTCATGTAATTTTTTAACATATGTTTATGAGTCACATTCTTGTCAAGTCCAAGATATCAACCCTCTTCCTTTGTACCTCAAATTTGGGAACACCTGTATCGAGTCGGAAAAGAGAGAGAGAGAGAGAGTTAGAAAAATTCCAAACACCACCAAATCAGAAGTCGAAATGAACTTTGTATCATTCTTTTTATCTGTAAATGTGAATCACCACAACAATTGGCAATCCGTGTCAGAAAACAGTATGTAAGGAATATTTTTAAACACATGTCGTCAGTCTGAAACGAGATAATGAACAAGAGGTTATGTTGACTTCACCTCGTGAACGCTCGAATAGAATGGTGAATAATTTCTCATTTATTTTTCCATAATTTGACGGAATCGCCTGACACCTTTTCAACGAAACAAGTAGTCAACACCGGTATCCGGTATACCAAAGTTCTCGCAACTCGTCATTCGCCACACAGATAAACAGTAAACAGGCTAATAGACAACCTTCTATGCACCTATCTTTAGGCAGCACGTCTGCCCATTGACGTACACTGACTTAGTACTTGGTTCAACATTGTTTCGATTGAAATGTGCACTTGTAATCAAACTGCAAAGACCTACTACTACGTTCGTTCTTAAAAATGTTCGATTTGTCGTGTTGAACTCTATTGTGTGTGCAAGTGTTAACCTCCTTCTGTTATTTCGAAGGTAAGATTTAAATATCCTCAGTAACCAGGAACTAACATAGTAATTGTTATTATTGCATATCACACAAACATTCCACTGATTCGCATGTCGTATTTCGCTAACAACCTTTCTCTTCTTGTACTGTTCTGAGTACATTGGGTGCAGGTGTACTCGGATAACTTGCGAAGTTTCTAGAAGTTTATATTTTAATTTAACTGCTGAATTTGTTGGTTATGTTCGTGCAAAACTGCGTAATAATAAAAATTGTAAGATATTATACTCATAAGTTAGAGTATATGTTCATTCGAATGCTCTGAATTAGCAAACTTGTCACAAATCTCATTGTTATTACCTACTAGATTTCCGTTGAAATGTTATGAAATTTTAATTGACATTTGATTTGCACAGGACCGTATTCAAACTTTGGCGCATGCCTTGGTACCTTGGTAGCATTACAGATATTTGTTTTATTATTGTTGACCATCTCGTATCAGTACATTCGAAGTATTGCTGTCTCTCATTATCTATTCTGAGTAAATATGAGGAGTATTCCATAGTTATTTTGTGACTTAGAATGTGGAAAGTTAGGTGAATTGCGAATTCAACAGAAAATTGTATCATTCCTACGACGTTCCTATATTTATCCTTTCGTGGAGGTTGAACTCGAAATGGTCGGTAAGTGACGATAACGTTTTTAATAAGGAAAAATTTTCATCTATTAATGATTGAGTGATATTTCAATGTTATTTCATTGTTTTCGATGCTTTGAAGCAGATTTTATTCTGATACTAGAGTATGAAAGATATTTACCGATTAAATAATAAATTTTGAAAATCAATGAGTAAGTATAGTCGACCGCTAATTTCTCAAGAAACTCATTATTTTCGTAATATATAATAATTTAAAATGAAAAGATAAAATGGCAGGATATCAACCTATATATGATTATTCTCATATTAAATTTTGTGAGTTCACGCAGAAAACAACTCTCTAATCCGCTTATTCTCACGACTTCTCATGCACGTTTCTTGAACAACATTCCCTTCGTCAAGGGATATCTTTAATGATATATTATTTATAACATAATATAATCTTATTCACTTATTGTGATATATATGTTTCTGCAAAAAAATATATAAATGAATTCCTACTTATGTTTTTCCATATCAAGACCCACCAAAAGACGATATTTCACGATTTTGAACCAGCAGAAATACTTTTTCTTATTTTTTACTAAGTACTTCCATTTTATCTATGAATTGATTTTTTTCTAGAACAGATCCTTTTGTGGGCCAGTTGAACTAGAATCTCGTTTCGAAATTTACCTCAGATACACAATGTTGAAATTTATTCTATACAAGGTTGAGTTGAAATAGACGACTTAAAAGAATAGATAAGATTTATCAATTCCTATATTGAAATACCAGTTAGACAGAAAGATTGTTTTCAACAATTGATATTTCAGATTGAAATAATTTGCGTGCACATGACGTATGTGTTGTTTAGTTATTTTTTTTGAGCTTGAGCTATCTATTTCGTCATCAGGAATCTATTACGAAACTCATTTTGCGGAATCATTATTCAAGAATTCTCCAGCCTAATGTAACCTTGAATGTAACTTACAGAATCTTTAAAATTGAACACTGATAAAAATACCACAAAACTATGAACTTCGAAATGTAACTATATGATTTGCATAACATAATATCTATCTGCTCACAGTTAATGTTTCTTGTCAGTATAACATAAGCCAATTTATACTCGATTGCGTTTTTCATCCAGTACCAGGTATAAGTCAATTCAACAAGAATCTATACTCCATTAACTTTTATAAACTATTTCAGTTGGCCATGACATTCTGACACATTTCACCGTGTATATTGGAAAAATGTTAGGTTTTAGTCGTTTTCCTGTCAGATAACAACACAACGTTGTCCTCTCTACATAGAGGTCGTAGTAATTACGTATTTTTCAAAATGTGAATTCACTTTGGGAAAATAATGAGTTTGAGAAAATATTATGTGAATTCAATAATTCCAAGAGAATGTTGAAGAAACTTTTTTCTCACTGGAGATATTTCACATATATAAACATGGCTGCAAGGTTCAGTTACGCTGTTTTCTTTTACGGAAATCAAGAATCGAGTGTCCAAATTTTATGGAAAAATAATGAATAGAGTAGTTCGTTACTTTGTGATAGTTCATTCGAAAAAAAAATAAAAGTACTCGAATCACCCTGCAGTAAAGCTTCTAAACGAACAGACAAACCCATGAAATTCCCTACTTTTCGAAATTCTCAAGAAATGAGTCTACAGAAGACATTTGAATACCTCGTTGCACAACTTGAAATACTCCAGTATGAAAATGTAGTATTACTACAAAACCTGTGTCACCTCAAAAGAACTAACTCAATTTACAGTTCTTGGGAATCTTTGTCGACGATACACTGGGATTTCACTTACATACGTCGAAAATGTTGGATAGCTTGTGATAAATAATTATTGATTCCAAATTATCAGGGTTACTAACAGAAAAAGTTTTCAATTCTACATAGCACTTCCTGATACTTTGTCTCTGCTTCTTCGAAACTACCTTCGGCATTTTTCCAAGCATGATGATTATGTTGATATTGAGAGTATAAATTGGCATTGGCATTTGGCAACGTCTCTGAGAATTATTTTGACATTGCCGATATTTCACGAGTGCCAACCTGCTTCAGTAAAGGAAAACATCTTGATAGACCTAAATCATGGCCAACCGGTATAGTATATAAAAGTGAATGGAGAGTATAGCTATCAATATTGCTATCTTATCAACCACAAAATAGTACTTACAGGGCTGGGCAAAATAAATGCTTGGCTTAATTGAAATACAAATTACAAAATACTTTTTCGCAGGTATTTGAAATACAAAATACAAAATGCTTTCAAGTCGGGTATTTGAAATATAAAATACAAAATACAGTATTTTAACTATTTGTATTTGAAATACAAATTACAAAATACATTCAGGTGTTACGTAAAATGTGAAAAAAGTACAACTAATTCAGCTCAGCTATTTTATCGCTAAATAAAGAATTTCCTTTCAGAAACACAAGATTTTTAAATGTAGTATCAGACAAACAGCCTCTTGTTGGGAATGAATAAAACCTGCTAAAGAAAACAATCTTTCTACAGGTCCTGATGGGCAGAAACTTGTGTTATATTGTATGAACACATTTTTTATGTTAGGATAGTGTTGAAGGATGGTAAGCTCTTTGCTCTTATCGTTTTCAGAAGTTGACTTACTCTAACTCCATGATAAAATGACCATTGCGCAGGACCTTTTCTTCCTTTCCATTTGCCGAAAATATGATTGCTAGCAAAAGAACTAGATGAAGCAGATGAACGTCGTCATCTGAAGGGAGATTCAGGGACTATTTTCTGTAGAGCGCTCGGCGCTGAATGTATTTGTTCGAAAGTATTTCGAAGACAAAAGTATTGAAATACAAAATACTTCAGCGTCAGGTATTTGAAATACCAATTACAAAATACATTTTCAAGAAGTAATTGAAATACAAATACAAAATACGTATTTGTATTTCAAATACGTATTTCAATTACAAGTAATTGAAATACTTCCCAGCCCTGAGTACTTGCCAAGCTCAATAACGAGGGCGGAAAGGGAATATGGCAGAGAACCATTGGAAATTAATAGGCTTTATGTGAAAATGAAAATTTGTTCAGGTTACCTACTCCAGAATATTTAATTTTGAGGGATATTCTTAGATTGAAATACCGGCCTATTTGAGAAACCAACTATCCCCGTGCGTGGCCAACAGGAAAGTTCATTAAATTATTCCGCCAGAATAAAATTGCTGCATTTGATTTCCGGTAACTAATATTCTATTCGTTTCCCATAAAA
This sequence comes from Myrrha octodecimguttata, assembly GCA_958510865.1. Taxonomy (NCBI): domain Eukaryota; kingdom Metazoa; phylum Arthropoda; class Insecta; order Coleoptera; family Coccinellidae; genus Myrrha; species Myrrha octodecimguttata. The sequence goes on from OY294056.1 coordinate 59,145,468, forward strand.
TTGGTCATTACCCTCATTTGACTTTTATTGGTTCTTCTTCTTCCTAACATTTAGAATTTTATTAGTAGCATTATTAGTATTAATGTTCACATAAATAACGTGAACCGTAAATAAAGGTTATTTAGTAGGTATATCTTGTCTCTGGTCATACAGGCGCAAAATAGACGCATAGAATAAATAGTGCGGACACTCTTTGACATATTTAGGGTCCGCAATGAGGGCCAAATGTTGTCAAAATACGGTTTTGTTGTCCTACTTCAGTTTTCGCCAATAGATGCCGGAGTCGAGAAATCTGCCATGAAAAACCTGAAATATTCTTGGAAGTTACCGACATCTCGTATAAAAAACTAGTCAAATGAGAGCTTTTTTTGATTTTCCTAGTTGGACCATACATTTTCAAAATAAATTCATTGTGGCAAATTTGAGAAGAAGTCCTCGAAAGTCTCGTACGTCGAAATATTCTTCATAAGCCATCATTGACAGAAATTTTGGTTTCGTTTAAGCGAAACTAGTTTTTCCACATTTCGGCAGTTTTCAATTCTAGGTTAAGAATGTTATGATGACATTCGAATATTGAACCGAAAAGGAGAGGCGAGTATCTAACTTCTCTCTCTCTAAATGCTGGGGTCGCTAGTTTCCAAGATTAGCACAAAAGTTTCATCCCCCTGGTATCTTGGGCAAAAAACCATAGCCCATGAAGTAGGGCTTTTTGCGTGCATGTTCTAGGGGAACAGCGTGCTATCGTTTTGTCCAAATGTCTGTTATTTTGGATGATTGAGCCGAAAATGGTCTCAATCGACTAGGTTGGACTCACTGATGACTAATCCGGTGTCAAAATCGATTTTGTCCGGCCGTCCGTCCGGCCGTAGACACAATAACTGTCAACAGAAGCAAGCCAGCAACTTGAAACTTTCAGGATAGGTTGCGCATCAGAATGCCGCGGTTAAGTTCGTTAATGGGCCAAATCGGTCGAATAGTTTCCGAGTTATAGGCACTTGAAATTATTTATTTTTTATTTCAGAAACTACTTGAGCGATTAGATTCAAACTGTAGTTAGGTGGAGTATAACGACGCGCAACTTTGAGCAAAATTTCGTCAGGATCATGTTGTCAGTAAATTAAAAAAAAAACATTCGTAAACCATTCATCATATCCAAAAAAAAATCCACTCACACTTTGAGCTTCATATTCCACAGCAGTGTACCAAATTTCAGTTCTATACGATCATAAGTTTTGGAGATATCGGGAAAAAATATGTCAAATTTCGAGGTTTTCTTCTCGATATCGTTGATTTTTTCGGTATAACTCGAGAAATACTGATTCAGTCCTGATAAAATTTCACAGCTAGTTTTGAGATGCTGAAAGACAACTTTATGCGAAATTTCGTGATAATCGTGTCATAAGAACAATTTGAAAAAAAATGTCTATGATTTTCTTATCATATCATCCTCAATAAATTCTGTCTGAAACTTCGAACTGTTATTTTTCGATGAAGTACTGGATTTCAATTCGATTTGATCTGTAGTTTCGGAAATATTGAAAAAATTAAATTTTGATTGGGTACATCTACGGAATCATTGGGTGGATTTTACCCATTCACGAATTCGGCCTTCGTAATTAAAGTCCAAACCTTCTCTACAAATATCGAGTTTCTAAGTTGTTTCGGTCAGCCTAACGGCCGACTGCGTAAACACAATAACTTCCGGAAGAAACGACTTAGAACCTCGATATTTGTAGAGTAGGTTTGGGGCTTAATTACGAAGGTCGAATTCGTGAATGGGTAAAATCCGCTCAGTGATTCCGTAGATTTACCCATTCAAAATTTTATTTTTCCAATATTTCCAAAAATACAGATTTGCTCGAATTGAAATCCAGTAATTTATCAGTAGAAAATTTCAAAAAGCACTGCCGTGAAGGCAGCAGCTTTTGCGTGCATGTTCAAATTCGTTGCTGAAGCGGTCATCTACATTGAACATGCGCGCAATAGTTGCTGCCTTCACGGCAGTGCTTTTTGAAATTTTTTCTTGTTCCTTGTAGCTCGTCATAAAATACAGTTTTGTCAGCTCTAAAAGTGCCGATCCTGGAAGAGCTGGGTAGCAATATTGCTAAGACAAAATTCATAACCATAACATTGCTATAACACTAGGAATAGATTGCGTAATATCGTGGCCATATTATTTTGGATCCTGAAGATAGCAATATGACTCGAAGAGCAAAATTGATAGCAAAAAGGGCATAATCGACCTTATTATACTGAGGAAAATCATTGACCACAAAGGTTGAAGTTGAAACAACAATATTTATATTGAATTCCCCAATTTCGGTTGGATAAATTGAATAAAATCGTTAATCAGGTCGATTCTGTTTGCGTATTGCTATGAACCTTGCTATTCTAGTCATATTGCTATCTTTCTAATTTATAGCAATATGGCCATGATGTTACGTATTCTGTTCCGAGTGTTATAGTAATGTTTGTTATGAATTTTGTTATAACAATATTGCTATCATAGACTTCCATAATTGGTGATTTTAGAGCTGACAACACTGTATTTTGTGACATTAGAACTACAAGGAAGAAGAAAATAACCCTAATTCGTGAGTTATCTTTATGGTTTCGCATACATAACCTCAATCTACGGCTTTCTTTATTCATTTAAACATCGATATAAAAAATGTTAGGAAAAGAAACGAGTCAAATTGGCCAATAACCAATTTCCTGGATACCAATAAAATATTGGTTATCAGAAATCGAATGCAGCAATTTTATTCAGGCGTTAATAATTCGAAATTCGATAAACTTTGTCGTTGGAACCTCAAAGGGATTGCATTTGTTGAGACGAGTAGAATAATCATCTCAGCTGTTGCCTTTGCCTGTATCTTAGTCTAAGAATTTTCCTTGAAATTAAATAATACTTTAGAGAGCCTTGAACACATTTCCATTAGCGTATACTTTTTTTATTCATGTAAACATCGACTTAGTCGAAAATGTTACGAAACAGAAAAACCAATTTTAGTCAAATTGACCCATTTTCTGGATACCGATAGAATTTTGGTTTCCAGAAATCAAATGCAGCAATTGTATGCTATTGATTCGAAATTCGATGAACTTTTCTGTTGGCAATTCAAAGGGATGGCTGTTAGATCATTAGAATAATCATCTCAGTTGTTGCTTACTATGCCGGTATTTTATTCTAAGAATTTTCCATGAAATAACAAATTTCTATTACCACATACTTCCCTATCTTCAATATTTTCGAATTCTTGGAAGAAATAATACTTAAACAAATGGATCTCTGTAAGATTCCCTTTCTAACCTATCTTGTTATCAAGCATAGCAAGTACTATTTTGAGGTTGCTAAGATAGCAATATTGATAGCAAGATTCTCGTTAAAGTGACAGATCATATTGCTCAAAATCGTTGATCAGAATACCAATAATTCCAATCTTGTTATGATAGCAATATCTTTTTCTTAGCAATATTGCTATTTGCAAACAGAATCGACCTGATTGTGCGTGTTCAAGCGTGAAAAACATGAATATAACACAATAGTTTCCTGCTTAGGAAAAATTGAAACCGTCCAGCGTGTAATAATTTTCACTATTCTTGTCATTGTTTTTCAGATAGATATTTGCTCAGTTCAATAAGCATGTGTTTTGTCACAATTGTCTGCGTAATCAATGAATTACTGTAAAATCGATCCAAGGAATTATATTATTATGCAATATTTCAATACTTTCAAACGATATCTACGGTACGAACAATTCGTAATCTAATTGAATAATCGTCTTCACAGGCTTACAGCATCAACTTCCTTTTGTTCTTGATTCAATAGACGACTTCGGCCCAAGTTGCCAACCCACAATTTTCTTCACAAATTTATTCTATTTATATATACTATTACTGGGGAACGGGAATTTCAGAACAAATTCTACATGATAAGGTTCGCGTTATTTATAAATATCCGTAAAAGATGCCTCGGCTCCTCTAACAAGATAATTTCTTCCAAATATGAAGTTTTGTTAAGATAATCTCTGATTGGTTGAAATTTAAGTTGGGATTCCTGATTTGATGTTAATAGTGTCAAATTCATATAGGATATGTTCCGTAAATCAATTTGGTTATTTCGGTTGCCAGTTTTCCATTCTGTAAATATGAAATATTCGGTTGGTTCCTGAAAAAAAGGGTTAATTACGGGATTTGATTGATGAAAACGCAATATTTCTGTGACCAGAATGACAGTGAATGTTCTATGGTATACCATAGAACAATCTTTATTTACTTTATGATTCATAGAACATAGAAGGGACCACAATCAACAATGGATTGTCGTTCTGGTGCATAGATTTAATATGTCTATGTTCTTGTTACAGAAAGATTGCTGTTTCATCAATCAAATTCCGTAATTAACCTTTTTTTCAGGAACCAACCGAATATTTCATATTTACAGAACGGTAAACCGGCAACCGAAATAACCAAGTTGATTTGCGGAACATATTGTTTATAAACTTGACACTATTAACATGAAATCAGGAATCCCAACCTAAATTTCAGCCTAACAAAAACCTCTATTTGGAAGAAATTATCTTGTTTGAGGAGCCGAGGCATCTTTTACGGATATTTATAAATAACGGGAACCTTATCATGTCGAATTTGTCCTGAAATTCCCGCTCCCCAGTGATAGTAAATTTGTGGCTTCCCGGACTCATTTGAGTCCGGGAAATGATACATTACATCACTAGGCCGGTAAAGTAATTTTACCGGACTTATCTTTGTTACTGTTACCAATCGATTCAAAGCATAATACATTATAACCCTATATTAATGGATGGTTTTACGTCATGTGCTGACACATTACTGACACCTTCAAACTATTTGAATAGACAGTTCAATTTTTGTACCAAAAATTTGAAAAAAATATTGAGCAGTATGAAAGAAAACTGTGTACAATACACGGCCGTGAAATGTCATTAAAATACTCGTCTAGAAATTCCAGACTCGGCTCCTCCGTCGTTCGTCCGTAAACATCTAGACTCGTGCTTTAATGAGCCATTTCCCGGCCTTGTAACGTAAATTACTATTATAAAAGCTTCACCCTATAAAACAAATAATACGAAAATCATTTAAAATTCTCTGAGTTCTTTTTTCACTTTAATTTACGCCGTTTTGCAGATTTGTGACAGAAAAAGTTGCCTGAAATCATCTTCGAAGGGCTCTAGCTCCTTAACGAATCATTTTATGATTTGGTTCGAAAGTGTCTGAAATAATATCTAGAACACCGACTAGAACATTGTCGGTCTAATTATGGGACACCTTGTATAGATTTGTTCCACTTTTGGTTTCATTCTATTCCACCCACTGGTGAACCTGCTTGTTCTGTTAATTATCTTCTTTATGGCACTTTAAACATTCGTTGAGTATATGTATATTCATAGGATGATTTGTATCGTCGTATCTGCCGGCTCGCAAACGTATTCCATTAGCAAAAATATCATTCCAGTCTACCAAGTGTTACCCATTTCCTCACTTCGATCAGCATAATCAACATTTTGAAGGTTAAAAATAATAACTATTGCAGGTTAATTCCATTCGATGTAGATTCAATGCCGCAGTACGAATTTGTGCACTCTTATGACAACTCTCTTTATCTACTAAGAACACCACCTAATCATTAATTTCTTCTATTCTGGTGAAATTTTATCAGATCACTACGTTGCACATAGTGACTATCTGTTCGAACGCTTGCGACGATGAAGGTAAGTCATTTTATTTATGCTGATGTTTGTTGATGTGACCTTCTGACGCGGTGAAATGTTTAACGTATTTATCCAATACAATCGTGCGTTGTTATAGAACGTGAGCGGATGGAAATTTGCTCGTTTATGCTTGAAGTTCATCGGAATATTCTTCAATTTATGTGTGATGGGTTTTCATATCGAATAATCGCGTCAGGCTCTTGAATTTCAATACCAACTGTCAAGTCAACTAACACGTGTTCTAACCTCAGTTATACGATATGGGAAGTTTAGTTCATGAAAATAGAGGATAGATTCCATAGGATCAAGGCACATCCTTCGGTAATGGAAAGTTCATTGAGTATTTACTTCTTTCCTGGGCTACAGGGTGAGGGATTTCCCATGGTAACTTTCGCGTAGTGTGTTCAAGAATAATTTGGTACCTAACTTAATTTCTGGAAAAAAAATATTTTCCATTGCTTTTCTCATTTTCTGAATTTGGAACTGATAACGATGGAACAGAAGTTCAGATTGTCCAGCAAATTTTCCCGTCAAGAAATATTGACAAAATATTTGCATCAATGGACACAGTGTATTCTCCTGAACAAAAAATCTGTAGACGAAATTAGGCAGACACGGGTCACCAAAGTTCAAGATGATGCATCAACAGGTCTTTTTTATATAATCAATAACTTACTGCTTCAATATGGTTCTTTGAACCTTTACAAAACTATCAGTGGGGATTCCTTTCAAGAATATTCGATATTCAATGAAAAAATATCTAGAAGTACTGATGTGAGGTCAGGAGCTTTTACGCGCTGGTTCAAATTCGTTTCCAAAGCCATGCCCACACCATCCCCACGAAATTTTGCAATATATTGCGCGTCAGTATTCTACAACTACAACACACAAAGTTCCGATTTGCTTCTGTCTTTCTTCCTCTGAATAAAGAACATAAGGAAGGTGCATAATGCCTCACAAAGTGGGTCCGGGATGGATGTTGCATATGGCCGACTTTCCTTTCACTTTGAAGAGAGAACAACTTGTTCCGAGACTTCTTCGTCTGAAGAAACTAACTAACATGAGTCATACTTGGAGGTTCAATATGAGCGCCTATGTCCCACTGATATACGAAGTAGAAAAGCGCTATGCTTCTTCCTGTTGTTCTTTATTCAAAGGTTTCTTCAGATATTGAGGAAGTAACCTCAAAATCTCTGATCATCGAAATTTGAAAAAATAATTCTAATGTCTTCGATAATAAACATCGGATCGAACTCAAATTTGAAACACTGTTGTTGAATAAAAACCTCAAAGTCTGCGCTCAATTTTATCGTAATTTGATAGATAGTTTCCGAAAAAACGAGATTTTAGAACAAACATTAGGAAAATTTTCGGTATTTTTTTATTTCTTCAAGGGTGGATCTCACAAAATTCTGCACCAAGTTGCGCGTTATTATTCTTCAACTGATTTTGAGTTTTAAATAGGCATAACTCCGAAACCTTTCGGCCGATTCCACCCTTTAACGAATTACCGAGAAATTTGAAATCCAAACCCAATCCGACAATTTCAAGTCGCTAGGTCTTTTACTTTGGAGGTTGGAGCAAATACGGACGGCCAGACGGACAATTTTGGCCACAGACTCCAATCTTGCAAGACCAATTTTTGCTCAACATTCGAAAATTACAGACATTGTGGCGAAACGATAACGCACTGTTCCCCAGAAAAAGCGCGTAAAAATAGAAACACCCATTAAACCTCTATTCCTAAGAACTATAACTCAAGTTTGAAGTGGAATTTGGCAACACCGCACTGGCGAACGTGTATTACGTTCCGAAATTCCTCAACCAGCCCCTACCACTTATTTCTATGGAAATCATTAATTTCGAAACGGGTCGCCTAGCCAGCAGACATATGACTGAAGAGTATTTCCCGCCAGCAAATATGCAAGTTATCGACGAATACACAGAATTCCGACGCAAACCGCTGATGGGGAAATTGAAACAGATCCAAAACGCGATAATATACAAGGTGTTTTATTTGAAATATCCCAGTTATAAGTACTTATTCTATACAAGCAGCAGCATCGTAGTTCTGGAAATATTCTGTATCTATATCTATGAAGTATAAGCTCCTTAACAAGAAACCTAATTTTAAAAAACGTACTTTCCGTTCTCCGTCGGATGGGGGTTTTTCCTGAATTTGGGTTATTACTGAAAATGCAAATTTGAACATAATTATTATGGGTTTGATTCATCATTTTTCCAAATTACCCTCAGAAAGTATTCAAAATCAGATTTCAAAATTGGGGTTTGGGATTTGCCAGGCATGCACGAAGCGACAACGGTGTTTAGTAGAATAGCTTTTTCTGCTATAGAATAATGAAATATTTATTCATATTCTGTGATACGGACGTGTTCTTTGTCAATATAACCAAACAATTTCCGTTTGCGATTTGTCAGTTATATGACAGTATGACAGTCTGTGCTCTTCTTTTGCTATTCTTTGGTCGTTGTGTTCTACTCGAACCAGATTGAAGTATAGCTATCTCTGTTTTCCTAAGCAGAGTAACACATTTGACGTCCTTTTCTTCCCGAGAAAGCTGAATTCGACGTTGCCATATCGTGCACTCAAGACAAATCCCTTTAAATGCAAATCCCCATTTTTATTTTTCAGTTTTAGGTGATAAACATTTTTTTAAAATATAATATTAAAATTATATGTTTGAAATGTGATGTTCTAAAGGTTTTTAATGAAAATTACTGCATTTTCGTTTGAAGGAAAAATCCCCATTGCAGGCTACCATCAGGATACCATTAACCGTGACACACCATGTATAAATGTGTGCAATCCAGCCAAGGATTCCAAGAATTCGAAAACTTGTTTTCCCGAATACTCGGTTGAAAAATTAAGGTTCATATGATTTGAAGATCGTGAAATCGGTTTTATTAGGATGCCAAGCTGCGTAAGGCAGGGTCAATACCAGAATCGGGTACCGGTCTGGATACGAATTTGAACAAGTGCACGAAAGATTGAAGTGAGTTCTCTTTTGGAATTTTCCAGAATGAAATCCCAATATATAATCAAAGTTCAACAGCTGATCGAAAGACCTTCAAAATGATGCATCATCAAATGACCAACATTTTTATTTGGAAAATAACGATGAGGTCATCACGCCCACACAAATGACTTCACGAATATAAAAAATATTTCACAGTTTTTTGCAATCCACTATAATATGCAATTTCTTTGGAATTTTGTCATGATATTATCCAAAAACGAATTTATGATTTATTTATTCATTTCATTGGCACTATTCTGAATATTTTGTAGTTCTTTAGTCACACGTGTTGGTGTTTACTCTGAACGGTGGTAATTGTTTCCTTCCAAATTTATGAAAATAGCTACCAATTAAATATAATTGCGTCATGATAAACAGTTCATTATAGATCATTCAAGTCTGATAAGAAGTTTAACGTACTCATAAATGGTTTTGAAAACGTAGGTTAATTATATCAGTTTTTCATCACCCGAATGTCCAATTTCACTGAAAGTGAATGGAGTATTTGAGAGCAAAGTGAAGTTTCATCTCTTATTGATTAATCAGAGTTGATGGTATCAGGGAAAATACCTTTGAATAGAGGTGTCCCGAATTTGCAATATAGAATTTTGGAAACATACAAAAAATCCGAAGTGAATGTTTTGCCGTTAATTCCGTAATTTTTAGATCTTAATGGGTCATTTTGTTGGGATTCTCGAATAAAAATTAAGAATACTTCAGATTGGAGAAGGGTTAAGATAATCATTCATCATATTGTTGTTTCCTAATTATTTACAAATGGACAAATTATATGAAATTTCGAATATTTTGTTACAGCCTGAGAGCTCATGGCACATGTTTCATGAAGTGCAATTCTACTACTTCGTCGAATTCTCAAAGGTATCACTGAATTCCGATAGGTTATCTGAAAAACAGTGATGCGCAGATTTCCGTAAAAACGCAAAAAAAAATTCAAAAGAGTGTTCCACCATAAACTGGACCAAACTACCCTTGAAATAACGGTTTTTGGTTACCTTTCAGTCTTTTTTGATGCTCAATTCGGTTGAGGTGTAGAATTCTGGAAAAAAAAAAACAAAATGGCGGAAAACCTGCAGAGCTGGAATTTTCCATTATCGATTGCCAAATTGGATAAAATTATTTCAGTGTTCTCGATTTTCTGAGAAATTCCGTGAAAGAATTTTTCCAAAATTCAAACTCGACTTTTTTTTACATTTCTACAGTGAAAAGAGATTCCACCCAAAATTGTTGAAATCTTTCAAGGTTGAACTTACTTCACTCTGAACACTGATGTGAAAACAGCATAAAAAAGTATCCATTGTAGCCTTCCAAAGATTCCATCGGAGTACTCGAATTTTTTTTTATTCAAAAAACTGGTAGCCTAGTGGAGCCCAAAATAATTCTGATGGACCTCTAGAAATACCTGCATAGAAATATGAACTTATCAAAAAAAAATTTCCAAGAAAACTTTGTTGGGAATCGAACTCTCTCCATATTCGGACATTCAGGCTCAAATTCGATGGACTAACGTTGCTTGGTAACGGACATTAATAGGATCAGAATAAATCGAATTTATATCCTGGATGTAACGTGACCCTACTGTCCAAAATTGGAGTGAGTTCGATTCCCACCAAAGTGTCTTGAGAAAAAGTATTTTTTTCGATAAATCCAGATCTAGAGATTCAGGTCATTCTGAAGGCCCAGTAGCACAATTTTGGCCTGGATAAGGCCACCAGCGCGGAATCTTTGGAAGGCTAAAAAAATTAAATCCAATGGATAGTGAGCAGAATGAAGGTTAATTCAGCTTCGTAAAATTTCAATAACTCTGGGTGAAATTTGTTTGTTTGCGTTTGACTTGGGAATATACTTTTCAGGGAAAATCTTAGAAAATCGAGTATTTTGAAATAATGCTATCCAATTTGGCAATCGAAAATAAGAAATTCCAACTTTGCAAGTTTTCCGCCATTTTGAAATATTTTTGCCAGAACTCTACACCTCAATCGAATTGACCACCAAAAAATACCTACTAAAAGGTGACCAAAAACCGATATTTCAAAGGTCACGCATAACTCACCACAGTTATCAGAATATTGCTCTAAGTTGACATTAAACACCCTGTATCTTGCTTATGCTTCGAAAACGGGGTATATTTCATAAGGCAAAAAGGACTTCTGCAATTTTCCCGTTCCTTGTATGTTTATTTTTGCATCCAATACGATGAAAAGGTCACTGGTCACAATTTATTAATGTCACATTGATAAAAATCAGCATTCATAAAATGGACAATAGGAAAACTACAAAGTTTAATTTACTCTTATTGAATGGAATTCGAGTTCATGAACAATGAAACCTTTTCCATTTGCACGTTCAATGAGTGTTGATTAAAAGAGATTTTTTATTCATTGATATTGATATTGATCAAGTAAGTCGAGAGTTGTTCGACAGATAAGTTGAGCTTGCCGAAGTCATAATGTGATGGGTTATATGGATAATAATCGAGATAATGCTTTCTAACTGCTTCGTCTACTAAATTACAAACCAGCAAAATGAAGACTCACTCAAATCGAAAAACTTTGCTATTGTAGTATTACGGTAAAAAAGACTTTTCTGTAATACCTTTACATGATATCTTTCGATATTGATTGCTTACGTTATACTATTATAGCACAGACCAACAAGAAAAATCACTTCATCGTTTGCGGGAATCGTGTCTCTACGACCTTGAGAAATATAACAGACATAACCACACTTTCTTCTTCCTCGAAACAGCTGTCAAATTGAATACTTGCTTTTGGAATATCTGAAATCGAAATGTAAAAACGGATTTGTCGGGATTCAGGAATCACAAAATGAAAATCAGACTAAGACTTTTCGATGAAACCATTTGAAAAGCAAAATTTCCAATACCAAAGCGAGTGTTTTGTCACATCTAAAACTCCTGTAGAAGAACTCGGTTGGAGTAAATGAAAATTTTGGATAAATGTTATGGAAAACCCGTTTACCTCAATCGGAGAATCTTTGTAGTTTCACATCAAATGAGATTCATTTCAATATAAAATCAAAGTATGAATAGACCAACTTTGTTCGATTCCAATCCTAGTGTTTGTGCAATCATATACAATTTTATTAGACATCCCATCGTTTTAATTGAATAATGAAGGTTGTAATGCTTTTACTTCAGTTGCGATTCCTTTATATTATATAAAATGAACATTATGAATGAGTCCACCTAAGTTCGATTCCAATTCTTGTCGTATAATTAAAACATATAATGAGGGCTGTCATCATAAAATAGAACCTCAAAGATGACTAAACAATTGATTTGGTTGTAAAAAACTGTTTGGATTATATTCTAAAATGGAACAGTTACGAAATTATTCATCAATAAATAGGATGAAAAATTCATTTCAGTTTGTTTACATGTTTATAACCTCTTCAAGCGAGTCCGAAAACGGCGAGAGTGACGTAATCCTATTCCTGCAATCTGTTTGGCACCCCAAAGCACCCCAAACGCCTGCTAAAATTCTGATTAGCTCGATTCAGGGTCATATCTGCGTTGACATAGATTTCCTAAGTAAATGAGACGAGTGGTTTATCTGGTTGATCTGTGATTATAGTCTTCAATGTACTACGTAGGAATGACAAATTCAATTATTGTATCAACTGACATATAATGATTGAAGTAAAAAACTTGAGAAGACGGTAACATAATAAAATACACTACAAAAATGATACTATAGACACAGTGTTTCATCTTCTATCTTTCGATTTAAAATCCTCAGTAGCATCTATTCTATTCTAACTGACAATGAAACTGCAACACCCAGAAGGAGCTGTTTGAATAGTTTAGCAAGGAGTAAATGATTAAAATTCGGAGAAAAAATCGTGAAGATTTTTTCATGTGAACATTTTTTCTTACTTAAATATTCTATAGAAATAATGATCCAGTTCCGATGAAACTTTATAACTAGTAAAAAAAAATCTAGAAAAGCACTGCCGTGAAGGCAGCAGCTTTCGCGCGCATGTTCAATGTAAATGACCGCTTCGGCAACCAATTTGAACATGCGCGTACGCCTTCACGGCAGTACTTTTCTAAATTTTTTTTCGATATATTACAGGATTTCAATTCGATCTAATCTGTATTTTTGTAACCGGACAGAATCGATTTTGACACCGGATTCGTCATCAGTGAGTTCAACCTAGTCGATTGAGACCATTTTCGGCTCAATCATCCAAAATTACAGACATTTGGACAAAACGATAGCACGCTGTTCCCCTAGAACATGCGCGCAAAAATGCTGATATTCAACTTTGTACAAAATTTTGTGGCGTTCGTTATATTGAAACAATTCGAAAAAACTTTTTTTCAAATATTCTATATTCTGCAACCTTCTGAACATATTATCCCCTCGAGATTCTGCATGAATCTTCAAGATATCAGTTTCAATTAAGTACTGGATTTCAATTCGATCCAATCTCTTTTTTGAAGTATTGGGGAAATAAAATTCTGGGTGGGTACGAATCATTGGGTGGATTTTACACATTCCCGAGTTCGGCCTTCGTAACCTTCTAAGTTGTTTTTTTCCGCACGACCAACAGTAAAGACAATAACTTCCGAAAGAAAAGACTTAGAAACTCGATATTTGAAGAGTAGGTTTGGGGCCTCAATACGAAGGTTGGATTCGTGAATGGGTAAAATCCGCTGTATGATTCCGTATTCAAAGTTTTATTCTTTCGATAATCCCTAAAAATACAGATTTAATTGAATTGAAATCCAGTACTTGATTGAAGAATGGCAACTTCAAGGTTGATGCAGAAGTGAGTGAGATTAAGTTGAGTTGATCTTTCCATTTGGAAGGAATGCGGCGTCCGGTGGGGTCAATACGTGAAAAGATGACCGCTTTGGCAACGAATTTGAACGTGTGTGCAAAAGTTGCTGACTTCACGTCAGTGCTTTCCTACAATATCATTTTTAGCAACTGGCTGAAAAAAATATGATTTTATTCGAATTCACATCATTCATGTTCCTCTTCATGTGACATTATTCTCATATGCAATAATGTTTCTCAGGAATTTGGACAGTAATTTATTAGAATCTATTAGTACATTGCCAACGTTTCGAACATTTCGTGGTTCTTTCTCAAGGCTCGTATTTAATTTATTTCAAAATGTGTGGTAAAAAAACATTCTGAATCAAATTAAATGCGAGCCTTGAGAAAGAACCACGAAAGATTCGAAACGTTGGCAATGTACTAATAGATTCTAATAAATTACTGTCCAAATTCCTGAGAAACTTTATTGCATTCATAAACATGAACGTTAACCACCAAAAAAAAAAGATATTCTCATATTTCATTGCAAATCATAAATTTGAAAGATTCCCAGAATTTGTATGTCATACCGATGTATCATCCACGGTTGCTACCGAATTGAAGTAAGACACAATGATATTGAGGAAGTGGTAGATGGGCCGCTGATAGTAGATTCAATAATGTTCAAGTCACTGAAGTCATACAGTGTCCAAGTCACCACACCTATCGGTATTATTCTTCATGAATTGATGAGTTTTTAATGGAACCACCCTACAGATAGTTGATTTCAGGCTGCAAATTACTTCTTTTCCATCAAAAGTGTTTTCTAGAATCGAGTGAGTTTTCATGTTGCTAATTCAGACACTATATGTGTCCCAGTCAAAACCTAACCTCATTTTATAAAAGGAAAAATAACAGAGCTTATCATCAAGAGGATTTCCTGGTAAGACCCGGCTGATCGTCAAGTCAAAACCATTATCAGATGGCAGTTTTTGTTTGTTCGTAGTTCTATGTGTGAGTGAGTGATTTAGTGTGTGATTTTAGAAATGAGTGAAGACGAAAAATCGGATATAATGAACAATAATGGCATCGCCGGAAAAAACGGCATCAACAATACTCAAGACAGGAGTCCCGAAGTGGATGTGTAAGTATACACTTGAACAACAATGGTGACAGTTCATGGGGTGTCATTATATTTTCGATACATACAGTGCGCGTCAAAATTATGGAACTAATTTATTTTCTCAGAAGAAAAATATTTGGCAACAAAATCCTGAAACAGGTCAATTTTTGTTTCACTTTTACCAAATTTTTATGCATTTTCGAAGGATTTTTGTTGCACCCTGTGCCATCCCCATCAACCCTCTGAATTTTTTGAATAGGGAAAGTGAGTCATGTGGTACTTTTTTGGCAAGGTCTTTGTATCTTCTTTACAGGCGTGCAGAAATTTTCAAGAAAAATTTTTTTCTTGAAGAATTAGTTACTTCAAAGAGGTTTTCAGTATGTGCATCATGGCCCATTTACTTTGAGACGATGGTACCTGATGAAATTGTTCACCGAATGAAAGTCGACCATTACAGTTTTGTTCATGCACAACTTTCAACCCCTACGGAAGCATTTAATGGAGAAAAAAAATGGAGTGACATTGAAAATTCATTTCGGCATTGAAGTACCACCCGGAGAATCATTGTGCATTACAAGATAATTTGACACGATGGTACCTGATGAAATTTGTCACCGAATGAAAGTCGACCATTACAGTTTTGTTCATGCACAACTTTCAACCCCTACGAAGCCTTTAATGGAGAAAAAACAATGGAGTGACATTGAAAATTCATTTCGGCATTGAAGTACCACCCGGAGAATCATTGTGCATTACAAGATAATTTGACACGATGGTACCTGATGAAATTTGTCACCGAATGAAAGTCGGCCTTTACAGTTTTGTTCATGCACAACTTTTAACCCCTACGAAGCCTTTAATGGAGAAAAAACAATGGAGTGACATTGAAAATTCATTTCGGCATTGAAGTACCACCCGGAGAATCATTGTGCATTACAAGATAATTTGACACGATGGTACCTGATGAAATTTGTCACCGAATGAAAGTCGACCTTTACAGTTTTGTTCATGCACAACTTTCAACCCCTACGAAGCCTTTAATGGAGAAAAAACAATGGAGTGACATTGAAAATTTATTTCGGCATTGAAGCACCACCCGGAGAATCATTGTGCATTACAAGATACTTTGACACGATGGTGCCTGATGAAATTTGTCACCGAATGAAAGTCGACCATTACAGTTTTGTTCATGCACAACTTTCAACCCCTACGAAGCCTTTAATGGAGAGAAAAAATGGAGTGACATTGGAAATTTATTTCGGCATTGAAGCACCACCCGGAGAATCATTGTGCATTACAAGATAATTTGACACGATGGTACCTGATGAAATTTGTCACCGAATGAAAGTCGACCTTTACAGTTTTGTTCATGCACAACTTTCAACCCCTACGAAGCCTTTAATGGAGAAAAAACAATGGAGTGACATTGAAAATTTATTTCGGCATTGAAGCACCACCCGGAGAATCATTGTGCATTACAAGATACTTTGACACGATGGTGCCTGATGAAATTTGTCACCGAATGAAAGTCGACCATTACAGTTTTGTTCATGCACAACTTTCAACCCCTACGAAGCCTTTAATGGAGAGAAAAAATGGAGTGACATTGGAAATTTATTTCGGCATTGAAGCACCACCCGGAGAATCATTGTGCATTACAAGATAATTTGACACGATGGTACCTGATGAAATTTGTCACCGAATGAAAGTCGACCATTACAGTTTTGTTCATGCACAACTTTCAACCCCTACGAAGCCTTTAATGGAGAAAAAAATGGAGTGAATTTCATCAGGTACCATCGTCTCAAAGTAAATGAGCCATGACAAAGTGCACATACTGAAAACCTCTTTGAACTAACTAATTCTTGAAAAAAAAATTTTTTTTCTTGAAAATTTCAGCACCCCTGTAAAGAAGATACAAAGACCTTGCCAAAAAAGTACCCTATCACCTACTTTCCGTATTCAAAAATTCCGACGGTTGATGGGGATGGCACAGGGTGTAACAAAAATACTCCAAAAATGCATATAAATTTGGTAAAAGTGAAACAAAAATTGACCTGTTTCAGGATTTTGTTGCCAAATATTTTTCTTCTGAGAAAATGAATTTGTTCCATAATTTTGACGCGCACTGTATATACTATACTGTATAGGTCTCTCTCTTTCTGATCATACTAAATTGATAATCCATGACTAAATCAACATACCGAACAGGTAGTATTTTTATGTCCCCTTCCTAAGCAGAAAGGTTATATTTAATCAGCGGGTCATTGGAACTCCCTGATTGTGAAACATCTTTGGCGCACGAAACACATTTCTGAAAATATTTTTCCTTTTTTACGCGCTTGCTGTAGGGATCAGCCCGTTATCGCTTCGTCACGATGTCTGTAATTTTCGAATTTTAGCCGAAAATGGTCTTAAACGATTGGGTTGAACTCCCTGAAGAAGGATCCTTGGTCAAATTCAATTATGTCCGGCCGTCCGTCCGTATGGGCTCTAACTTTCGAAAGGAAGGACCTAGGGTCTTGAAATTTTCAGGGTCAGTGCTTTTCTAGGTTTTTTTTCAGTTCGATATGACAATTTTACGAAGGAAATATCTTTTCTGTCGCACAGTAAATTGCCTATCACACGTTCTCGGCGAACGGAACATGATTTGGTGCTGAAAATTTGCATGAGAGAGTTTTCGTCAATGAACTTTCTCTTTAAAATATTTTCAGGTTATACTACTTCCTTATTTCAAATGGCACACCCAGTATATTGTTGCATCATTGCACACTTTGTTTGGTGGCACTTACAATAATATGCCATAACTTGGGTGGAGACTCAACATTCGAATTCTTATGAAAAAATGGTGTATATTAGGACCACTAAGTTTCAGTTTGATCGAGTCAATAATTCATGAGATATCGAGGAATCAACCTCAAAATTTCAAATGGGCCTAACTCCAAAACTATTCAATGGATTCCACCCATTAACGAACTTAACCAAGTTATTTGGACTCCAAACCTAATCTGACAATTTCAACTCGCTAAAAGTATTTTCCTTCGAAAGGTAGAGCACATACGGACAGAATCGAATCTGACCACGAACTCTTTTTCAGGGAGTTCCACCCAATCGTTTGAGACCATTTTCGGCTGGGAATTCGAAAATTACAGGCATAAATGATAACGCCCTGTTGCCTAAAACAAGCGCGTAAAAACACCGAAAATCTAATCCTCATTTGTAAGATTACAAAACTTTTATGTGTGCCGATCTTGAACGCCTATGTCATCAATCAATTTCATGAACTTTATCAATGCACCAGTCTCGGAAAGCATCAAAAAAGGGAAATTAGGTCATTCCGATTATAATTTGGATTATTCCTTAGTTGGATCGATATCGACAGGAATAAGACCGTTAATCGATAAAGTGCAAGTGATTAATATTTTTGAATAAGCGTCACCCACTAAATACCAAATTTCTAATAAGAAAGATCATTCCCGTCTCAAACGATTTGACCTGCGGCAATACGAAAACTTTTTAATTTCTGTCAGGTGACCGGTGACTAACATGCGACTAGAGACAGGGACATGAAGGTTGGAATCGGCCAATCAGAGAGAACGCGGTATGGCGGTAATTTTGAACTTCACAACGTGAATGATGACGGTTCTATATGGTGTGTCTTTGGTTCCATACAGTATTTTATCTTGAACTGGTATATTCTTAATTGATTTTGATGGAACCGAAACTGTGTATTTCTCTATTTTAGATGAAAAACTGGATATTTTTGTATTAGTATGTATATTGGAAAATTAGTAACATGAAAGTCGGTCCTTTTTTTTACGCGCTTGTTCTGAAGGAACAATGTGATGAAGCGTTATCATTGTATAAAGATATACAAGATATACAATGGCGTTATTATTTCACCAACAGTTCTGCAATTCTCGAAGTACGAACGGCAAATGGACTTGAATTACTAGGTTGGACTAAAGGAGTTTTGGTGCACAAAGACCAACTGGTAAATGATTTAATTCATCAGGCGGATGATAAACTGGATTATTTCTCCCATTCCAGATATATTTTACCCATTCACGAATTCGTCCTTTATTGATATCAGGCGCTAAGCTTGCCCAATAAATATCGAATCCCTGGTGAGCTTTTTACTGAAAATCACAACTATAATTACTTAGTTTCAATTCTGTGTACGCAGAGTATTTTTTTGGGTTAATTATTTAGGAAAGCACCATAGTTTCAGATTAGTGAATCCACGAAACTGTTTGGTGGATTAAGCTCTTTATTGAGTTTGCTCAACCAGGATATTCAGTAAGTACTCTAGTCTAGTCTTCTCCTTCGAAATAAGTTACAGAGTGTTTACGGCCTGACAAACAATGTAATTTCAAAATAATTTTTTATCACTGTGTTAGTCCAACCTAGTAATTTGAGTCCATTTGCCGTTCGTACTTCGAGAATTGCAGAATTGTTGGTGAAATAATAACGCTTCATCACATTGTTTCTAAGAACAAGCACGTTAAAAAAGAACCGACTTTCATGTTACTAATTTTCCAATATACATACTAACACATAAATATCCAGGTTTTCATCCAAAATAGAGAAATACACAGTCTCGGTTCCATCAAAATCAATTAAGAATATACCAGTTCGAGATAAAATACTGTATGGAACCAAAGACATACCATATATAGAAGCATTGTATAAAGAGGGATATCTATATCTCTTTATACAATGATAGAAGTAAAGACACACCATATAGAACAGTCATCATTCACTCTGCGAAGTTCAAAATTACCGCCATACCGCGTTCTCTCTGATTGGCCGATTCCAAACTTCATGTCCCTGTCTCTAGTCGCATGTCCCGTGACTATACTATACTCCATTTACTTTTTTATAAACTATCCCTGTTGGCCATGACACTCTGACACATTTCACCGTGTATGTTTCGAAAATGTTAGGTTATAGTCATTTTCCTGTCAGATAACTACACAAAGTTGTCCTTTCTACATAGAAGTCGTAGTAATTACGTTTTTTTCAAAATGTGAATTTCCCTGCCAACACTGGAAATATTTCACGTATATAAACATGGTTGGAAAATTCAGTTTTGCGATTTTCTTGTACAGTGAGGTTTCAAAATGAATTATGTACTAGGTATTCACAGATTTTTTTTGTAACATGATCTCCCTGAATGTTGTTTCAGTAACAAAAATCACAAAGCATCCTGAAATTTCTCAGAAGTACTCAAAAAAGGCTTCAAAATTAGAACTTTAGTTTCCAGTAGGATTGACCCAAACATCCAACTCCAATTCAAAAAAACAAAAAGGAGTTTTCATAGCTTCTGGCTGTGTTTCAAAACTCGCACGGTCCTAAACCACCAACTACCTTCATAAGAAAAAATAGTACTTTATTAATTATTACTTTTTGTTGTAATCGGCCTTTGAGGCGGATAGGCTCAAAATCATTGAAACACGATGAAAGTTATTTTTCTACTTTTTATCATTCTTATGGTTATCAGAACAATATTCAGAGAGATCATGTTACAAAAAAACACTGCAAAATACCTATTAGGTACATAAAAAGATATGAATTTTTGAATCCTTACTGATAAAATGAATTGAAAAAACACACAAAAAATTATAACTCGAAAAGTACAAAAATTACATGACATATATGGGGCATTTTTGGATACTTGGAAGTTTTTGGTGTGAGAAATCCAAAAAAAAATTTATTGACGTTACTACTTGGACCACCCTGTATTTCAAAAATTTTTCTGAGCAGATACTTTGAGAAATACGACTATTAAAGCTTCAACGAGCTAGAACTAACCATTTTACAATAATTTTACAATATTTATTGACTTCATCGAGTTACGGTATTTTAACTCGGTTAATCCATCAATTCTGATTAATTTTTTCATGATTGATGTCATTCCACTTTATGTTTGTTTTATGTGTAGGAACAAGAAGACTCCTCGTTTCGAATTTATTTTCAGTACCTATTAATCGTTCATTACTTCACTTACCATAGAGCTTGTTTGAATGGTTGTTGTTTGTTGTGCTTTGTATATATGATTCCGTTTACGTTTCGCAGTTGTTTTTTTGCGTGATAGCCTTGTCAATGAGGTCAAGACTCAAGAGTTTAGGGGTGATGACAACTTTTACAATGCCATTAAGTATGTTTTTATCTCAGCATACAGAGGTGAGTATTTCCGATATTTCCTGATTCTCATCTTGTGAAGGGAATTCATCAACTATCATATCAACTAAGCAACGGCGTTAGTGCAGTGGTAGGAACTATCTGCCGCAGGTACGTCTGGGTTCAAGCCCTTTGACGGAAAAATAATTTTCCGGTTCTCATGGGAACGTAAAACCATTCGCTGTTGGGTAAACAATTTACAGTTTTATTTCTTACGTGGCGTAAGGAATTCATAAGCCTAGGCAAAACACACCAGGGGGCCGATTCTTGAATCTCGATCAAGAATTGAAGAGTATGACAATTGTCATATGTTTATGTCGATTTTCTAAGTTTTCTCGAGCATCTGAAAAATTTGTGAGAGTTTTATTCGCCATCTCGATTATGTTTTCAAGCAAATATTCAAGAAATAAACTGAATGCAAGCTATCTAGAAAATTCAAATCGGAATACAAACATAACCTTATTACTGTTTTTCTTCGACGAGTGGTACGGAGTATAGTAGATATAACATTGTCGAATGACCCCAGGTCTCCTACCTCGCACAAGCATGAGCTTCTGAGGGGTTCGATACCGGAACCTAGGAGAACAAACTAGGCAACAATAACAATTCCGTTTTCTTTTCCTCATCCATCAAGTATAATGATATATGGTTTGTCTGTTCGAATGTGAACCGAGCGCGTAAAAACAGTTTAACCTTAACCTACAATTTCTGAAACTCATCGATAGCAATAACCATCGTAATAACTTGAATTGTAGTCAATTGATTTGCCTTTGTATCCGAGTATTCAATGAATGAATGAAAAACTTTCATGTAGTCGCCTGCTCACTAACTAAGTCGATGAAATATGCTAGATAATTATAGTCATAACTAGAATGCACCGAAGATATGGTGCTCTTATTTTCATTTGTTTTCCTACTAAGGCTTCAGACCAAACTGGGGAAACTGGATGTATTCCATATTTCGCCACCGACACAAATGCCAGCAATCCACCAATCAGAGCGTATGACACTAGTAATGGGAATTCGGCAATTGTCATTTTGAATTCATTTATGTTTTCTCAGATTATTATTCAGTTATTGATAAGTGCGTGAAATCGTTTGTGTTAGCTTCCAAGAATTTTGTAGATCCTCAGATACTTTTAAATGGGTCCCTTTTGTATTTTGTTTGGACAGTGCAGATGTAAATGGAAATAAGAGTTCAAATGAAGAGAGATTCATATTTATAGAATATTCCATTAATGGAATTGGTGAATAACTAGGCCAAATTATTGTTTCGTTGTGAAATACAACATAAATACACCGAGAGACGAAAGAATCCGATGTTTCAGATATATTGTACTGTAGACTTTATATTTGAATATTTGCATTTTTGACCCATTCCCCTAAATTTTATCTGGTATTGGAAGAAACAGAATACTATGTGAACTATCCAAGAGAAGGCAAACATACTATATACTCGCCATAAATTGAAAAAACTGTTCTGACAAAGTAACAAACTATGGTAGAGTTTTTAGGAGACTTTCCACACTGGTGAATGAATTATGTCAGACTACCTATTCAATTTGTTCTGTTTAATGAGTTAAATCATGATGAGATAACCATGATAAGAATATTTCGTGTTTGTTATACACATTTCAAGAATGATATCAACCTACGATAGCTGGCGTTATGATGGACAAACCCATCCTGATTGTTTACCACTCACATCTCTATATGTTGTATAAAGCCAATCAGGGCAATTCGTTACGTGATAGATTTTCCAAAATATTGTATGTATTTTAAATAATAATGAACCAGATAACTTCCTCTGTTCTCAACCGAACACATTCTGACGTGGCTCGACTACCCAAGGATGGAACTTCTACATTTTGTTGTTTGTAATATGTTTCGAATTGAACTTATTGTCAATTAAAGATTATGAAAGCCTTACCGTGGGTTTCACAAAGCTTGATCGTCCGATTAACGCTTTGATATTCTGTGGTGTTGTCAAAAATGAACTGAAATTGAGCATAGACTTGTATTGATCAGAACAATCACGTTAATCAGAGCTTTGTGAAACCCGCTATTAACGTTGCATCTGCATAGTAAAAAACATTTTATATGGATAGTAAAGCATTTTTTGTGGATGAATCGAAATCGGTGTTCAAGGTAAAAATTTCATATGAGTTATTTTATTTGTAACATTTATGTAGTATAATAAATATATAATTGAATATTATGATAGCACTGACATAGCAACTGCAGACCAATATTGTAGTAATTTGATAATTTGCAACATATAACGTTATTTGAAATAGTACTGAGAAGTTCTCTGGAACCCATGTTTTTTCCATTCCATACATTTGTTGGATTTCATTCTGCTGTTTATTTTCAGGAATAAATGAGCCAAACATTTTACTGTTTCAGTTTCAATAGTTATAATGCTATCTCTGATGTTGATACTCTAGGCTTTAAAAGACAAGAATAAATACTGCAATTTTCATTTATATCGTTTTGAATGATTATCATCTGAGATTGAATATCAGTTAATCAGATCCATTATCACGAAATTTCACTTGTGAAATCACTAAAATCTCCAAATAATCGCTCTTCGCCAATGCATTCCTTCGTCTCTCGGTGTATTTATGTTGAATTTCACAACGACACACTAACTTGGCCTAGTAATTCATCAATTCTATTAATATAAATCATTTTAACTTGTGAATTTATCCTGAAATTGTTGAAAATGCTGTACTTCATAACATAAACAAATCGGGAAAGTGAGGTCACAGAATATATACTTCTCTATTCTGTGACTTACCTGTCCCCCCATCGGCCATGTTGTGACGTCAGCTGGAATTGCTCTATTGTCTTTCAATCATTTTCACTAATCGAGGATCTGTTATCAACCCCTAATCAAGCATATTATTCTCACAATGTGTTGTATTTTTTTTGGTTCTTTATTGAATATACATGAGTTTTTTTAACAAATTTCATTTACTTGAAACTGAAAATTACTAATATATCCTACTATAAAGTGCTACGTGCTAGAAAACCTCAGTTTTCAATTCTGATGAAATAAAATTAACCATTGAATAAAGCACCTGTTTTCTGATTGGAAATCTTATGAATTTAAATGGAAAAGACTCAAATTGAACTGGTTTAATAATTTGGCCTATGCGATGACTTTTTATTCTCTCTGAAACTTCAACTCTTGATAGGTCTCAGTCAGACTTAAGTAAGAATGATGCTTGTTCTGTATCAACTTCCCACCGCTTTACCACATTCCTTTGAATATGTGTACAATCTGGAAAATATAAATATATTTGAATAAGCTATCAAATAATATAGATGTATCAGTAGATTTTATCGGGTGCAAATAGTTGAGAGAAATATTAAGAATATTACCATTTTAATTTTTAAAACTTTTTGGGGAAATAGAAACTGAAATGAAGTGAAAATGGAAAAATATATGACATTGCGCATTCTCACAAAATAGGTATGTTTATCCCAAAATAAATTTCAAAAAAAAATCACTGCAAATCGATACCCCGTTTTCTCCTACCAACGTCGAGATTTATAAACTTTCACGCAATCATATATTTCTCGGTGCTGATGACATCCAGCATGCAGACCATAGGCGAGTGCTCGACCTTGAGATGTTTATGAGGTTTTATGACCCTCGAATGTGGCTGTATTGCCGAAATCCACGAAGCTGCATTTTACCAGCCCATTTCTGAAGAACCCCATAGACTCAACCTTACTTGATGAAGCGTTACTGTTTTCTCTCAACATTTGACAGCAAGCTAACAAAAGTCTAGTAGTGTAGGTAACTAGAAAAATTGTACCGATG
This sequence comes from Myrrha octodecimguttata, assembly GCA_958510865.1. NCBI lineage: Eukaryota > Metazoa > Arthropoda > Insecta > Coleoptera > Coccinellidae > Myrrha > Myrrha octodecimguttata. The sequence continues at coordinate 59,170,204 of OY294056.1, forward strand.
TGACGAGTAGAGTAGCGCAGTCTTGCCAGATTTCACTTTTAGAATGCTAACTATTGCTAAAGAACAAGTCTTACATTATTAACAGTCACCAACATGATTTCATGAATCTGTCAAATCACAATGATGAGTTTGTTAAATAACTACAACTCTTCAGTTCAATCAACTTACGATAAATAATAATTTTTTAAAAATTTTAACTATTATTTTGCCAAAAATTGCTAGCACCGGATCCAATATATTGGTACCGGATCCGGTGAACGTTTAATGATGCTGGATCTGCCGGATTACCGGATCCGTTTTTCTGGATTGCAATCCCTACTTATAATGAAACAAAACCAAACCCTAGAGTCATTGATAAACATATGGATAAATTGACAACTTCCCACCAAATTAAGGATGATTCTCACTATACGTTCCGTAACCTTCCAGTATTCTTTCCGTGTGATTCACGTCAAAATTTAGTAGGCAAAAATGTCATGTTGACGGAACGTAAACGTTACGTATAGTGTGCATACATCAATTCATTTACACGTTATAATATTTTACGGGAAGGATACTGGAACGTATAGTGAGAATCAACCTTTATTTGGACATTGACGACATTTCACCAGTGCCAACAGGTCTCAGTTCTAGTGACAAAAACTTGGTAAATTTTTTCCAAGGTCTATCTCTTCACTTCTCAAAAGCGATTGGAGTAAAGAGTTAAATTGCTAAAGTTGATTTATTTATTCACACAATAGGTCTCTTGTTTTGTAACACGAAATATCATATTTTCATGTTTTTCTCATTCTATATCGATACAAAATGATAATGTATGCTATCACACACTCCAATGATTCTCGAACTTTTAATAATTCGGTATTAAAAATCGGGACTCAAAAGTCGAAGCGGGAGAAACGCGTCAGATCGCTTTCTACGTCACTCGTTATTCTACGATTCACCGATAGATATAGTCGACGCTGTCTATTGGCTTTTTAGGGCCGGTATTATAAAACATAACTTTAACTTTAACTGCCAATTTTGACAGTTATGTCCTACTACAACTGTCAAAACTGTCAGTTAAAGTTAAAGTTAAGTTTTATAATACCGGCCCTTAGAGAGAAAAGCACACGAGAAGAGGGGGAGAGAGTGGATATATCCCGGCATAGAACTCTATATTACTACCTGGAAAGGACCCGACCCTTCTTCAACTAAGCTTAAAGCGTAACAAGGGGCAACGAAACAAAGATAGCGCTAATTACGGTAACCTCTCCCTGTCACACCCATTGAAGTAAATGGTGTTGAACGGCTCAAATTTGGTTTTACTTGGAAATTCAGGTAGTTTGGGTATTACATCGTTTAGAAAATGCAATATTTTGGAATATGAATGTCTATTTTTCTCTGATATGCCATTACTTTCTCTGCCTTCACCGCGTGTGGTTTAAAAAGTGAAGGATTATGTTGGTGTGAGCTGTGCATTGACGATTGACGATAGTTTCATCATTATTACAATAAATTTAAATAATAGGAACATAGGAAAATACTTCTCGAAAAGCACTGACTTGAAGTCGGGAAAATTTAGGCGCTGGTTAAAATTCATTGCCAATGCGAAATTTGACATACTTTTTTCCGATATTTTTGGAAATGTGTGTCGAATCGAGCTGAAATTTCGAACATTGCTGTTCAGATTCGACTTCAAGGTCTGCGCCAAGTTTCATCGAAATCTCATTGATAGTTTCCGAAAAAAATATTTTTTCAACTATTCTTCATGCAATCAGTTAGCAAGTTTCAATCTGATCGCATCAGTACTTCTTGAGATATAGAGGAAATAAAATAATATATTTGAAATGGATATAACTTCGAAATTGTTAGGTAAATTTTGCCCATTAACGAACTTATTTTGAATTTTTTAAGTCGCTATAGCTTTTCTCGGTAGTAAGTTATCGTGGCAACTGGCGGCTGAATAGAATTCAATTTGACATTGAATTCTTCATCAGTGAGTCCAACCTGATCGCTTGGAACCATTTTCGGCAAAAAAACGCAAATTTACGGAGGATGAAAACGCGCTGTTCTCCAGAAAAACCACACACTAAGTTGAAATTTCACTTGAACATGTGCGATCTTCTACAATCCTGCCTTCTTCACGAATTAGTCAGAAAAAAATTCAGGTTCTCCTAATTTGAAATGAAAAATTAAAAAGATTTAGAAAAAATGCGACAGAGTTCGTTTTACTGCAATGAGGAAGAAAGAGATAGATACCCGTCCACTTCGCGGGTTGCATTTGCAACAAATTGGCTTCACTTGTCGCTCAAAACGGGTCCCTTCCACGTATGACGTATATAATATAGAGTTCATTGTATCCCGGTACGTCTCGGAAGCCGCGAAGTTTCGTCCTTTCAAACAGCCGACATGCGGAGCCAAAATTAAAAGATCATTTTCTCGTTGGAAATTGAAATTTTTGACGGCGGTTAAAGTTTTTCAATAGTCTTACGGATAGAATATTTGATTCCAATGATGTGAAAAATTCATGCAAGAGACCCATTCAATTTTCAGGGGACTCACCCATGTTCTGCTTAAAAATAATAACATACTTATTCGTAAGTGTATTTATTTGACCTTTGACCTTTCTTATCTGATATATGCTTCCAGGGTTCTAGGTAAACACAATTCATTATTCAACGAAACACTAAAATCGATGACATGTACTAGGAGATAATCTATTCAGTACCTACGTACATACTTATAGGATAAAGATGGAACTTTCCTTGAAAAGGTGGCTACAACAACAATAAATGTACTTATAAATGTTTTCTATACATTGACTCACCAGGTTAGAATTGTTCTATGAATCATTTTATTTATTAAATAAAACAAATGTTTTCCTATTCGGAATTTAGTAGTTTCTACTTATTACACATCAACCGTCCATAGAATCACTCGACAAAAGATATGGCTTATCGGGGAGATAAGTATCATACGCCAAAATTTGGAATAATTCTCGATCGAATTATTCGCCAGTAATGAAATGTCAACAGTGGATCAGTTCGATACAATGTGTTGTGAAAAGAAACCAAGAATCTCAAATAACATAGAATTGTGAGTTTCTTCTTCATTGATCCCGTTTCCTGGTAAAATTTCATTAGGATAGTCCGTCTTGCAAGCCGTGAACGATAACTACGTCTTTCAAATTGAAATCTCGAAATTAAGGTCCAAACCTACCTTACAAATATCGAGTTCCTTAGTTGTTTCTTTCGGAAGTTATTGTGTTTACGGTCGGCCGTGAGGTATCGCTTGCCGCGATTTCATTAGGATAGTCCGTCTTGCGAACCGTGAACGATAACTACGCCTTTCAAATATAAATTTGAGTCCAAGATTTGGACGATCATCACGATATTTTGCATCGGCATTTACCAGCTAGTTGCCAAATTTCATCATGATAAGATCAGTATTCTTTGAGTTAATCCAGATACGTCAACGTTACCGAGGAGAAAACACGAAGTTCGACATTTTCGCGCGAATTACGTTTTAGAGAGCTTAAAACGTGTTTTAAATAAACTATGTTCATTGATACAGGCAAATAATCGAGTGTGAGATATGTGTTTACTAGAAATGTATTATCAGAACTAACTATATCGCATGGGTTCTATTTATTACATCTACATGCAGTTGAATAGATAAAAAGATGCTGCGGTAGTACTTTCCACGGGTACGTCTAGATATCGCTGATACATCTAACGAGCTTTCCTTATGGAATTATAACTCGCGCATGTTGTGGGGAACAGCCTGCTATCGTTGTCCAAATGTCTAATTTTTTCCCGAAAATGGTCTCAAACGACTAAGTTGGACTCACCTATGACGAATCCGGTGTCATTTGAAATTTTGAAATTAATTTCCTGATATTTTAGCAACTACTCGAGCGATTGGATTGAAACTTGACAGTTAGTTTCGCCGAGATCACACTGAGAATTTTTGTTTCGTAAACTGTTCATTAAATCCGAAAAAACCCCCTGCTCATGCTTTAAACACCAAATTCAACGGCTTTCTTGGCCTTCTTGAAAATGCTGTATACTTGTTCTTTTTCGTTGATACCTCTTCAATTTATTTTTCTGAGAAAATGATCGAAGAATTCAACAATAAAGATCTAGAAAAGCACTGATGTGAGGTCAGGAGTTTTTACGCGCTTGTTCCGTTGCCAAAGCAATCATCTATTCAAGTATTGACCCTGCCAAACGCAGATTTTTTTTATATGGCCCTCACGAAATTCTGCATAAACCTCAAGATATAATTTTCGATCGAGTACTACATTGCAATTCGATCCAAAATTTTGAATGGGTATAACTATCTAAAGAATAATTGGCGAATTCAACCGATTTAAGCATTCGACCTTCTTAATTAAACTGAACACTTACTCTACAAACATATTCCCTATGTTGATTCTTCCTAATGTTAATATATTTACGGCCGGCCTAAACACTGATAGTGAACAAAATAACTTTCGGAAGAATCTACTCAGTAGCTTGATAACTGTAGAGTAAGTTTGGAGTTGAATAACGAATGCCGAATTGGCGAATTAGTAAAAACTATCGAATGATTCCGCAGATATACCTTTACAAATTTTTAGTTTCCCAAAATTTCCAAAAACATAGATCGATCGCCCTTCAGTGAAAAATGCCACTTTGAATTTCAGCCAAAATGGGCCTACAGAACAATGAGCAAAATAACTCTTCCATTCAACAAAATGCAGGAGGATTCTTTAATTTTTTTTTGCTCATTGTTCTGTAGACCCTATTTGGCTGAAACTTCAAGGTGGTATTCTTCATTGAAGGGCGTTTCGATCAATGTTTTTAGAAATATCGGAAATTGTATTTGTAGAGTAGGATTTCACTTTAATTGAGAAGGTCGAATGCTTGAATGGGATGCATTCGCCAATTATTCTTCAGATAATTATATCGATTCAAAATTTTGGATCGAATTGCAATCTTGTACTTGATAGAAAATTATAGCTTGAGAATTATGCAGAATTTCGTGAGGACCATATGAAAAAAAAATTGTTCCACTATTTCTTGAAGGTAACGCAGCGCTGTCATGTTACCACGAATAAATACTAAAGGTGACCTACTTGCATGTGCAATAGCACCCCATATCATAACGCAAACTGTCCGGTCGACATGACGCGCAACATCAAAATGAGTGTCACGTCTTTCTCCCCGACGTCATCTTACCCTCCCTCGGCCATCATGTGCATCCAAAGAGAATTAAGATTCATCAGAAAAGAGGACCTGAAGCCATTCCACATTGCAATGTTGTCGTTCTCTGCACCACTGTAATCGTTGCCGGCGATGCTCAACCGTAAGAGATAACACAAAAGGGGGTCGATAATGCTGCTGTCCAAAAGACCTTATACGGCGGTAAACCGTTCGGACAGTTACAGGATGACTTTGTTCTCCTAACCACTCATTAGCCATTTCGAGTTTTCGCAAATCGGTCTCTAATGGCCATAAGTCTTAGACGTCGATCTTTTACTTCATTTATGCCCCTTCGACGTCCGGTGCCTACTCTTCTTCGATTTTGGGCATTATCAAGCCACGCTTAACAATATCTCGTAAAAGTAGTTGGATTTCTGTTCGTACGGTTAGCGATTTCTCGAAATGACAACTCCGCCTCCCGTAGACCAATAGGTAAACCCGCAAGATTTCCCGTCGCCGAGATATTAAAAAGATATTTACATCATTGTACGCAGTGTAATTTTCTGAATAAAAAATGTGAAATCGAACATAGGCGGTCCCCCTTAATTTGGAAGATATGGGCCCCCAAAGTTCCGAATTGAGTCGTTTTCAGGTCCCTTTTTCCACCATAAAAACGATCTCTCACTTCATCTGTATAATTCACAAACCACCTTCGAACCTTCAACCAACAATAAGCAACACTTTTTTTCAAGAATGATCAATATTTAATGAAAAAATAATGAAATTACTGGACAACCACTTAACCTCTATTCCTTCTGATTTCGATTCAGACTAAAAGTGAAGTTTGGCAATGGCGCAAATTTCATCGGTCGGAATCGTGCCATCGTGCGTATTCGTGAATGACAGATTATTGCTGGCGAGAAAAATGAAATATGTTCTTAGTTCTTAGGTTCTTACTGTTTCCTGCGAAACTCTAAATTTTCCAATAGGAGAATTCGTTTCTAATGAAATCTAAAAGGTTGACACACATAGTATTGGAATGAGAATACACCCTGACATATATTTCAACGTACATTTTTTTCATATGTGATAGGTCGCGCCCTTCCCAGATTTCCAATGAGATCGAGGTTATTATATAACCCATTTCATTGGAATACCCTGAATCTTATTCTAAACTGGGACCATCTCGAAGACACAACAAAAAACGAAGTAGATAACAACCTCCCTATTTTGAAGGGGATAGAAAGAAAGTTCAAACGAAAATTTTGAGAGTGAAACCTTTAAGAAACATTCTCAATGATTTTGTTTTGATGTTAGAATAACCACCTCTTCTTCAGTGACAGGAGCATTTTCCTTACAATCATATCCTTCAACTGTCCATCATTTCATATTTCCCGCCAGCAACTATTCTTCGGTCATAATACGTTGGCCAGCGATGAAAATACGCTGTTGCCAAGTTCCGCTTTAACATTAAGAAGTATTTCGTAGAAATATAGGTTACGTTGTTGTCTAATAGTTTCACTTTTCTTCCTTTAAATAATGAATATTCTTGAATGAAAGTGTCTCTATTCGTTGGTTGAAGGTTCAAAGATGATTTATGAACTAGATTTGAGAAGTGAGAGATCATTTTTATGCCGGAAAAAAGGATCTGAAGATGCAATAATTTGGAACTTTGGGGACCCATATCTTCCAAACAAAGAGAGATCGCCTTTGTTGGCCTTCATATTTTTTGTTCAGGAACTCACACTGCTTACAATGATGTGAATATCTTACTTATAGCATCGCGAAGGGAAATCTTGCGGGTTTACCTAAACATCGACTTTGGATCTCCCCGAACAGCTGGTTTGTTGTAAAATTTAAAAAAAATTGCAAAAAACTACTACAATATTTGAGTAACAACAAAAAATGTTTACATGAAAAAAACCTTCACAATTTTTTCTTCAAATTTTAATTATTTAATCCTTGCTATGCTATCTATGTTTCACCAAAAAAAAATTAAAATTTAAACAGCTCCTTCTGGGTGTGGCAGTTTCTTTGTCGGTTAGTATAATTTGTAACGCGTTTTAGTATTATAGATGATAACTGATTCTATTTCTAACTTCAGATGTTAAACCAGTGTAACAGCACAGTTCAGTGTTGTGTACGATTCTAATGGCAGATTCGAAATTCGATGTTGCTGGAAGGGTTTTACGAATGCATCAATGTGTTCTTATGAATAATTTGAATACCTACTTTCAATTCAAGCCGCTTCTCAACATTATTGTCTGTTTCGAATGATGCAAGTCTTTAGAGAATCATTATGAAGTGATCAACTGGAACACTTTTTATTCATGAATTAATAAATAATAATAAATTGAATAAAATGAACCAGCTTCAACGGAAAATGTTTGTTCTTGTTGACAAAATAATCTTATGATAAATTCAAATGGATATTCTCCAATGAAAGAATAGAGACGTTATCCAAAAATTTTCGATGGTCAACCGGAAACACAGTGACTCCGAGAGAAATAACTTGAGACTCGATATTTGTACAACAGTTTTCGAGCTCGATAGCGAAGGCCAAAATCGCGAATATGTGAAAACCACCCAATCTTTTTACAAATATTTCTATAAGAAATAAATTTTTCTTTCAGGCAATTGCCAAAAATCTAGTGGTGCGTTGAAAAGGATCTCGGAAATCAGAGGACGGATTTCACCCATTCGCATAGTGATTCAACAAATATTAACAGAAAGTAGTCGGAAAAAACTTCTGCTCATGCCTCAATCATCATATTTTAGAGCAGTGTACCAAATTTCATTTTGATACAACCAAAAGTTCTGGAGATATTGCGAAAAAATATGTTAAATGTCGCCTAACAGCCGAGCTTAAACAAAAAAACTTCCGAAAGAAACAACTTACAAACTCGATATTTGTAGAGGTCGAATTCGTGAATGGGTAAATTTTCCCAATTTTTCAAAAATACACATTGAATCGAATTGAAATCCAGTACTTCATCGGAAAAACCTAGGAAAGCACTACCGTGAAGGCAGCAGCCATGCGCTCATGTTCAAATTTGATGCCAAAGCGGTTATTTCAATTGAACATGCGCGCAAAAGCTGCTGCCTTCACGGCAGTGCTTTTCTAGGTTTTATCCATACATTCTTCAGAACAAAAACTGTGATAATTGAAGAACGGCTTCGATAAATGTCCTGACGCCATGTGCTTCCAGGAAAAGAAAATAATGAGGTTGAGCGTAGAGTGCATCTGAAATAGAAATAATAAACCTTAGTGTAAAATTTGCAACGGCTTTTCGCGTGAATGTTTTTGCGGGATTAATAATAACAATATTGCTCCTTCAATGCACGTACCGTTGCCAAAGCATATTTAGATTTCAGTCGGATCTTATCGCACCAACAAATCCGTAATTCGAAACTAATTCGCAAATTTCAGTAGCTCAGGGAGTAGACAGACCGCCAGTTTGTATTTTTGAATATTAAGCGGAGAAGCCGTCGAGTAGATCGTCGTTTTTGACATTTCGAATTCGCATGATTGATTCGTCGTTGTTTTAAGTTTTTAAGTCGTTGGAAGTGAAATTGTTATCGATGGTAATTGTGGAATTGTTGTAAATATACAGGGTGATTCCGGAGGAGACCTTTCAAATTTAGGATGAATTCACACTAGTCAAAAAAAGTCTCGAAACAATGTTCGATGTCTGGTTGGTGTGGAGCCTCTAATGGGACATACAGGATGATTAGTCTGATTCGACCAATTTCACTTAAACTATTTCGGTATGGCTCATTTGATTTCTACGAAATTTTCAGTAGTTATACCCCTAGGGCCTTGATAATACCGAGATAAGTTTGTCATAGAGAAAATGCTGAAAGCGTGTTGCTTGATAATAGTCCGAGGCCGAAGACCCAGGGCTATTCTCCTTAAGCAACACGCTTAAAAGATTCTCTATGACAAAATTCATCAAGGCCCGAGGGGTATTCGATAAGATGATTTTTTACTTTGTAGATTTCAAAAAATTGATTGTTAATCTGACGTTTAATTTAAACTTGATCATCGTGATTGTCGAAAACACCAAACTGAAACACCACATGTAGGGTATTATCGCTGTAATCCATAGGTGATTGGGTGAAATTTGACACATGACTCAAAATTAAGTAATTTGATTGCTTACTGTAGTTAGTAAAGAATTATCAGTGTAGTACAATATGAATAACATTCAATAATTCCAACACCCTTTTTGAAATACAAGGTTGTTATTCTGATGATTTTCAATTGATTAATTGTGCAAGTATAAGAAATACCCTGTAATTTGTGTTTCCAAAACATCGATATCCTTTTCAGATTCTTCAATGGTGAGTTATAATTCGGGTATTTTTACTTTTTTTGGTACACCTCTAAAATTAAAATGAATAATTTCATTGGAAATTTGGGAGAAAAAATTTGAATTTCAGATTTGAAAAAATCATTTTATTACTCAGGAATAGCTTTGCATCCATGGATGATAGAGCTTTATTAGCTCGGAAAACCGGAAGGGCCTCAGAAGTACACGAATACACCTGAATAATGTCTCAGTATAGTGGAATCTGAAACGGATGGCGAAGTTTTGAGATCGCACATGGTGTTTTTTTGAACACAATTACTCTGAAATATCCAAATTATTGAATGTATTCGTGTTGTATCACAATGAAAATTCCATCACAATTGGATGTGTCATACCAAACTCGTTGATAAAAATCGGTAGAATCGGACAAATCCAAATCTCTGTATAGTCTCTCTTAATAGAGTCCCCCAACTAGACATCGGATTGTATGCATCAATAAACCTGCAAAATATGCACTAAAAAAAGGTGAAATAAGCACTCATAAAATATCAATTTCCATTGTGTCTTCGATTTATTTTCAGTCATTAATCAATTATAATTTTCTGACTATACATAATTGAATATTTTTCTAGTCTTGGTTTACTAATGAAAACTTGTTACGTCTGTTATGCCGGATCCAGGTGAATTCAATGCAAGCAGCGAATGCAATAAAACACAGGGAGTTTTATGGTTCGATGCAGCGCTCTGTCTGCTCCGTCTTGACTTTGTTTTCAACTCAATGCATTCGAATATAGTATTCAAAGCTGAGCTCGAATGCCGTCAACAATATTCGCCGAATCGTTTATCAAATTCTATTGCACTGGCTATTCAGATTACACTCATCTGGACCCGGCTTTAGTTAATATCACTTTATAGGCCGAAAACGATCTCTCTACGTACACTGATGTAAAGAGACGAAACTAGAATTTTACGCCATTTCTGAAGATATCCTTGTAGGCAAGGTTTTCCTAGTGGCGTTGATATATACTTTTTCTTCTTAATTGCTGCCATATTCGTGTTTTAATGTTTTTAATTTTTCACTGACCATTTCTGACAGTAAATTTATAAGGGCATCTTCCAGTTCGATTTGGTATTCTTCCTAAAATTCCCCGTGGATTTGAACAGAGGAAGGTTTTTGGTATCCAATCTTTTCATAACTCCGCTCTCGTTCAACTCTTTCCGGCTGATCTATGCACCATTATTACGTCTCCCCATTGAAATATGCACTATCGACAAGAAAGTACCGAAATATGTAATAATATCACGATGAATGCATTTGCATATGCAAATGCATATAATCCGGTGTCTACCCCCAACCATAACCCAAAAATATTTTCGTAGCTGCCTTGACTAGTGTAAACTTCTAAAATTTGACGATGTCCTACGGAATCACCCTGTATATAAAAATATTAATTAATAATATAGAAATATACATTACTTAGAATAATTTCAGGGAATGGAGGACTGTTTTTTATTAATGTTCGGAAAAGTGATTATTATTTTGAATGGCGCTTTTTTTGACGTGAAAAAATGTACAGTGTGTCCCAAATTTGCTGTATTACGTTTCGACAATTTCCTTGAGTTGCAAATCCATTTTTTATGATTCCTTTCGAAGGGTTTGTCAAGCTACACATGCGTACCTAATATCAAATTTTCATTTAATCCGAGAAGGAAGGAATTCGACTGAGGATATTGTCGTTCTGAGCATTTATCGTATTTATGTTGATATCAGATAGTCCACTTGATGGTGTAACGCTGTCTTCTATCTAGTGTTGCAGAATGGTGACTGCGTATTCAGTTCATAAGTATTAATTTATTTTCTACCTTGTAGAGTTTAATGAATCTGTGATACTTGGTACACGTAAAGTATATCATTTTGTTTGAACAACTACACAGCCGTTGCAAATACTAATCGACTCGATTGAGCATATTTCTAAGAAAAAAAAATTTTTTTTAACTGAATTTATTCCAAGTTGAAGAATAGCACTGTATTATAGTGAGTGATCATTTTATATCGTGAGTTCTTCACAGAATCCATTCCTCCCTATTTGTATTATTATCTGAGTTATGGAGTTCTTAGTGATAACGAAAATAAAATTAAATAAATAGACTTCTTGACAAAAATTCAGTTCTGGTTTAGGAAATCGATTTATGTTCTAGTTATAAATTAATTTGAATTGATTCAAAATTATGAAATATCACTTGATTAAAATATGACGGTTGAGGAAAAATTCGCGAAAATCCTACGGAATCATCGGACAGATAATCTGACTGAAATCCGATGCACTGTTGACAAACATCGACTCAGAGATTTATGACAAATGTAATCGAAATTTGAGAGATATTTCCCGATAAAAATAGATTTTTCAACAAAAAAATCTGATAGTTTGTTGAAATTTTTAACGAAACGAACCTCACGAAATTTTGAAAAGTTTGCGAGTCGGCATTTCAATACTGATTGCAAAGTTCGAAACTGACCGCATCAGTATTTTCTGAGATATTGAGCAGATAATATCATCAAAATTCATAATGGGTAACTACTGATTTTTATACCCAATATAGAACAATAACGCGAAATTTACGCTCAAAACCTACCATAATAATGTCAAAACTATAGCAGCTAGTAGTTGTCTTTGAAAGTAAAACGCATAGAGAGGGACGGACAGAATGTAATTCGACCACAGATTTTTTCTAATCGTTTGTGACAGTTTTCGGCTGAAAATTAGAGATTTTTCATTCGGGAAATATGATAATGCTTCTGTTCTTAAAACAAAAAAATTTGTTAATTCTATTTTGCTCAGATCGTTAGGATGTAATTAAAAATACTCTGCAATTAAGTTGGCTTCAATTGTTTCGACAATTTTCCTGATACTATATAAATATCCAATTATACCTGTATATTAAAACGATAATAATTGTCAATTTTTGAGATATCGAAATATAAATTATTTCATATTCCCATATTCTTCTGTATTTAAAGCTGATTATTCTCTTCCAGGATGGTGATAGAGCCTAAATTCGCAGATTATGGAACTATCCATTCAATAGCAGAAGTGCCTCAGCATAATTCTCTACATGCCTTATTAGGTCCAAAAACTGTACTCACATCTCCCACGCCCGAAGAAGCTGAAACCTCCAGCAGTTCCAAAGATATGGTACAAGGTAGGTGAAGAATGATAGTATTCTGTGTGCATCTTCCTAAGACAATCAATACCACAGAATAGAGATGTAAAAAATCTGAATTTTTATCTATGAAACCTCTTTAAAAAATCTCTATTCTGTGTCACTATTCGGATTGACCATGATGTAAAAAATGTTTTACTTACATCATGGGATTGACTCTGTTACTGTCAATTTTATAATTCGAATTGTTGGAAGATTTGCGCAATAGTCGAAGTTGCGAACCCAAAAATTTCTAAAATGTTCTACGACTGGGGAATATAAATTTCAGAACGAATCCGACATGTTGGTTTTAATTCTGAACATCCGTAAAAAACATGGTGTGCTCATCTGAAATATGAGTGACGTCAGCAAGATTAAAATACAAAGAGTTGTATATTCTGTGCTTTGAATTAACATGCAAATTCGAAGAACAGAATATACAACTCTTTGTATTTTAATCTTGCTGACGTCACTCATTTTTCAGATGAGCACACCATGTTTTTTACATCATGGTTTTTTCTGTCACCAGAACGACAGTCAATGTTCTATGGTAGCATATCCATGACATAAAACAATCCATGTTTTACTTACATCATGCAACAATTCATGATGTCAGCATGATGTAAAAAACATCATTGATGTAAGCAAAACATGGTGTGCTCATCTGTGATCGTATTCACCAATGATGACGTTACATTTTTCATTCAAATTCAAAGCACAGAATATATATTTCCTTGTATTTTAATCTTGCTGACGTCACTTTTTTTTCAGATGAGCACACCATGTTTTTTACATCATGTTCTGTGCTATCGTCCATATTATTTTTTACATCATGGAACAATCTATATTCACCTTATGATCCAAAGACCATACCTAGTAATTGTTTTATTGTTCATTGGTGTCTCGTCTATGTTCTATGGATTATAAAGTAAATAAAGATTTTTCTATGCTATGGATATGTTACCATAGAACCATGATGTAAGTAAAACATAGTGTGCTCATCTGTGATCGTATTTACCAATGATGACGTAACTTTTTTCATTCAAATTCAAGAAAAAATATATATTCTGTGCTTTGAATTTGAATGAAAAATGTTACGTCATCATTGGTAAATACGATCACAGATGAGCACACCATGTTTTACTCATGATGTTAAAAAAAACATGGTGTGCTCATCTGAGAAAAAAAGTGACGCCAGCAAGATTAAAATACAAGGGAATATATATTCTGTGCTTTGAATTTGAATGAAAAATGTGACGTCATCATTGGTAAAAAGATCTCAGATGAGCACACCATGTTTTGCTTACATCATGGTTTTACTTAGGAACCAACCGAATATTTCATATTTACGGAACGAAAAACCGGCAACCGAAATAACCAAGTTGATTTGCGGAACATATCCTATATGAACTTGACACTATTAACATGAAATCAGGAATCCCAACTTAAATTTCAACCAATCAGAGATGATCGCAAGAAAAACCTCTATTTGGAAGGAATTATCTTGTTTGAGAAGCCGGGGCATCTTTTACGGATGTTACTTACATCATGCTATGGTTCTCAGATTGACGATATTTTATTTATCTGTGTCCACGTCTTCCCTAATTTGACGTTGTCACTTTCAGACAAGTTTTTTTTTATTTTTATGGATAGTTTTGTTATTTTGTACCCGGTTTTTGTGAAATGCATGTCGATTTCGGAAAACTCGTTCAAATTTCGTTCGTGTACGTCCTCAGATAAATCCCTTTGATGGACTCATTTTCAAGAATACTCGATGAGAAATATATACCCTTGCTTTAAATATGTGTCATTGGTACAAACAGCACAAATTCCTCAGACAGGTAACAAAATCACAAGATTTCAAACATAGATTATGATGTGAACGTTTTACAGACACTTTCATGAAAGAAAATTTGAGAAAATATAGTTAACTGAGGGATAGGTGAGCAGACATTTTGAGAAAATAGGATTCCTGTGAATTCATTGACACATTCTGATAGTCAAGATGTATTGAATACTGAACATTATGTTATATTAGGGATTCGGACTTTCCAAAAAAAAAAGTGCCCCAACTACATTCATTTATAATTACTTCCAAACTTATAAGCTTTATCATTTTTGCGCTTTGTTCTGATAAACAGATCAGCGACTGTAACTTCCGAATTTCAAGCCATGTACAGGTGTTACTGAATTGAAGGTACGAACGGAGGGGGTAAATTCCTTGCTTATTTTTAAGGAAACAAATAACGTAAACATGGGAGCGCAGACGTTTCCTGTTGGAGATACAGGGTGTTAAATTTTTTTCAAGTTTTTTTCCCATAGCATCTGCATTTCTCAAGATGATCAACTGAAATTTGGCATATAAATATTTTACATTCTAGAGTTCTCACAATGTAGCCTGCCATTCCGATTGCAAATCTACAGAGTGATTTCTTTCCTGAACACTATTAACCCTATTATCCCCCAGATTTTTTTTTTGGTACTGTTAATTTGAAAAATTTAAAAAAAGCTTTGTTGTTATTCTATACATTTTGCCCCCCTGTAATTTTGTCGTATCTGATTCCGATTTCGAAAAAAAAATTCGATTTCCTCGAAAAATTCCAAATTGTCAGTTTTTATGGATATTATCTCTTTTTCCCCAAATTTACGCGAGGAATCTCCCCCCTTCGTTTGTACTCGCAATTTGGGAACACCCTGTTTATAGGCTCTAGATTAGACGTTAAGCTTCGAATCGTTGAGAGTTCGTGGCCGAATTCAATTCTGTTCGTCCGGCCATAAACACGATAACTTTCAAAAGGAAAGATCTCATCTTTTAGGTGAAGTTTCGGTTGAGTTCATGAATGAGCAAAATGCACCCAATGGTTACGGAGTTATAGCTATCTAGATATTGTTGCTCAATAATTGAAAGAATATCGTTCCAATCGGATTGAAATTTGGTGGGTGGATTTTAAATCGCGCAATTTAATGAGATTATAAAAACATATGTTTATATTGTAACGTTCTCTAGATTTATCAAAACGTTCAGAATAATTTAACTATTTATTTACACTTATTCACACTAATTACGAATAGCTCAACAACTAATTCTATCAAAGTCTATTCATAATTTATTGCCACTCTATTTATTTTCACTGATCACTTTCCGCTTCGAATAACTTCGCTGGATGAATCCCTGTGCTGCTGAACTTCTAGGCTTGAAGTTCTAGCCATTGCGAGAAGCATCTAGTTAGGCGGATGACGCACAGACATCCGGAGTTTTCTAGAAGACTCTCGCACAGACAGGGCCGTACTCGTCACAATAACTTGAAGTCGAGTAGTTTTGGAGGAAATCAGTAACCCAGATGGGTGAACACTTCGTAAGAAATATGTAAACTTTGTACAAAATATCTCAAAGACTTTGAATTCTCTGACTACATTCGAGAACTATTTTTACGCGCTGGTTTTGGGGAACAGCGCGTTATCGTTTCGTCCAAATCTCTATTATTTTCGAATTATGCGCCGAAAATGTTCTTTAACAACTAGGTTGGGCGTTAATGGGCAAAATTTTGTTGGGATCGTGCTGTCAGTAAACATTGAAGAAAATTTTTTTCTAAATTTTCTTTGGAAAAATTCTTTTTCTCGGAAACTGTTCATTAGATTCTGAAATAATGGTGGACATAGCTTGATCTATCAATCGATACAGTTTTTCGTGGTTGTTTCTCAATATCGTTATTTTTTTCGGAATAATTCAAAAAATACTTAATCAATCATGATGAAACTTGGCAGCTTGAAAATGCTGGCTGGACAACAAACTTCGTGAGGATCGTGCCATTACAACAATTTGAAAAAAAATTCAAAAATGTTTTTTCAAGTATTTAATATTTTGTGATTATTTTTCAAATATTCGATATTCTGTGATCTTCTGATCATAATTCCCCCATGAATTTCTGTATGAGCCTTTGAACTGTCATTTTTCGATGCAGTACTGGGTTTCAATTAGATCAAATCTATATTTTTGGTAATATTGAGAAAATAGAATTTTGAATGGGTATATCTGCGGTATCATTGGTCGGTCGTTAAGCCGACTGTAAACACCATAACTTCCGGAAGAAAGGACTTAGCAACTCTATTCCTAGAGTAGGTTTGGGGATTAATTACGAAGGTCGAATTCGTGAATGGGTAAAATCCGCCCTCTGATTCCGTAGATATGCCCATTCAAAATTTTATTCTCCCATTATTTCCAAAAATAGAGATAAGTTCGAAATGAAATCCAGTGCATTTCTAGGTTTTTCTTTATTGGGTTTGTCCGATACTTTTAGGAAACACTCTTATTAACTATATTTGAGTTCGCTGTGGATAGAATACTCTAATCTCTATTAGCAGTGTTAACCCATTCAGATATTTATGTATTTAATTTTTTCCAGGTGATTTGTATCAGAGACAACCATTACTAGTCAACTCGTCAAAAGGGGACCATTGGGGAAACTCCAAAGTGAGTACGGACAATGATCACTGTATGGAAGATGATGATCTCCAGAAATCTGGCACTAGTAATGGAATCATCAGAGTTGAAATGCCCCCGCCAATTAGAGAAGAACCAAGATTTCCACAGGAACGGTGGAAAACCTTCCTCGGTGAGCAAGCACTCTATTAGGATTCATAGAATGGGGTTTTTCCTTTAAACGAAAATGTAGTAACTTTCATGGAAAACCTTTAGAACATCACATTTCAATAATTTCAATATTATATTTTTAAAAAAATGTTTGATCACTTAAAACTGAAAAATAAAAATGAGGATTTGCATTTAAAGGGATTTGTCTTGAGTGCACGATATGGCAACGTCGAATCAGCTTTCTCGGAAAGAAAAGAGCGTCAAAAGTGTTCCTTGCTTAGGAAAACAGAGATAGCTATACTTCGATCTGGTTAGAGTAGAAGACAACGACCAAGGAATAGAAAAAGAAGAGCGCAGACAGTCATACTGTCATATTACTGACAAATCGCAAACGGAAATTGTTTGGTTATATTGACAAAGAACACGTGTGTACCACAGAATAGGAATAAATATTTCATTATTCTATAGCGGAAAAAGCTATTCTACTAAACGCCGTTGTCACTTCGTGCATGCCCGGCAAATCCCAAACCCCAATTTTGAAATCTGATTTTGAATACTTTCTGAAGGTAATTTGGGAAAATGATGAATCAAACCCATAACAATTATGTTCAAATTTGCATTTGCGGTAATAACCCAAATTCAGAAAAAACCCCCATTGAATTTGTCTTCATCTGAAACGCATAGTAATGAAATTCATTTGGTAATTCCCATGCGGCGCTCATTCGGTGAAGATGTCACTTCTAGATTTCAATCGAATGAAAATTTGTAAATATTTAATTTAAAATCAATTGTAATTATATATTATGATTATCAATTATATTTAAGAAAATCTATTGTTTCGGCAATCACAACTTGAGCTATGTTAAAAGAATACCAACCTGGCAACAACAAAAGTAGTAAAAACAATTATCATCATAAATAGCACATTGCATTAATTTCGAAGATTCAAGAAATAGAATTTCTGACAAAATATAGTGAGACAAGTACAGGGGACTCTCACGTTTTTGGATAAATCATAACCTCGGTATAATTACCGAGGTTATGATTCCAAAAAGCTTTGAAATTCTGAATCCAAATTGTTTAATGAAAATTTGGATTCAGAATTTCAAAGCTTTTTGGAATTTCATGTGTGGAAAATCACATCAGTCAGGTGGCGTCCTTGTTTCGAATATTTTGAGGAATACAGATTAGATCAAATTTAAATCTATAACTTGATTGAAAAATGACAGTTTAAAGTTTCGAACAGAATTAATTCAGATATTCTGCAAAAATCAAAGATAACCACGAAATTTGAAATATTTTTTCTAATATCAATATGTCCGAAAATTATAATCGTATTTAACTCAAATTTGGTACACTGCTGTGAAATATAGAGTTCATTGTTGAATCTGATTGAGTTTCCGAGAAAGAAAAAATTATTCGAAAAACATTTTTTTATTTCCTATCAGTACGATCTCAACAAAATTTCGCAAAAAGTTGCGCGTCGTTCAGCTTCTACTATCTACCAACTTTCAATCCAATCGGTCTAGTAGTTCGTGAAATATCAAAAACAAATACCTCAAAATTACAAATGACTATAACTCCTAAACCGTTTCGCCAATTTTGTCCATTAACAAACTAAACCTTAGCATTCTGATGCGCGACCCCTGAAAGTTTCAAGTTGGATTTTCCGTTCTTACGTAATTGTGCCTACGGCCGGCCAGACAGAATCAATTTCACAGCGGATTCGTCATAGGTGAAAATAAACTAGACGTTTGAGACCACTTTCGGCTCTGAATTCGAAAATTACAGACATGTGGACAAAGTAATAGCACGCCGTTCCCTTAGATCTTAGAACATGCGCACAAAAGGAAATGTTTCTGGAGTAAACTTGAATATATTCTTAGTTCAGAGTTTTTTGAATTTGTGGGAATGATAAACAAACGTGTAATTTCTATCTGTACATGTTTTTTACTTTCTTTATTTTTTACAGCCGCCATAGCCATGATGATTGGTTTCCTAGCTACTTTAATCTCATTATCCATAGTACACAATCAAGTACCACTGAACGATCCACCATTACCTGATATAATATTAGATAATGTACCTGAGATTGATCCAGCTTTAAATGTTTCAGAGTATATCATAGTATTTAACGTTATATCTTGTATAGTTTGTATATTATTTCATAAACACAGGTGAGTAAAAATGGGCATTAAAATATTATATCATTTCATTAGAGTTTATACATTTCGGGAGCTTAAAACCACTACATACTCTAATGTGGCATTTCCCATTTACATTCCGGTATTCGCGATGATATTCAGATGTCCCGCAGGCACCACATCAAACGTGATGGGAATGTAGATCAAAGGGCACCGCACCTGTTTTGAAAAAATCCCTTATGTAAAAGCTAGTTCACGTTCGTTCTCGTTATTCCATGAATCCATTGAATGCTTGCCCCTCTAACTGTTTCTTCTGCACTGTCGATATAATTTCGCAATGTTTCTATTCAATTTTCGAATTAATATTGTGGTGTATTTCTTCTTAATTTTACATTAAATTGTTTCAGAACATTCTGTAACTGGGTTCAAGTGATTCTAAAACAAAAAATATTGCTATTCCGTTCTATTCAATTTCATTTCCTAAAGAAAAATCGATGTTTGCATAATTATGTCAATACCAAATGATTAAAGATCAGTGTTTGGGGGGTCGCGTATTTTTATCAATAAGATCATTGAACCATCCCTTCCTTTGTCTCATGACTCTTAGATTCTTGCACAGTCTTCTTCAGGGAACATTTCTCTCCCTGAAGATGACAATGCAAGTACATATTTGAAAGCTAGGAGTCATAAACTGAAGAAATTGTTCAATGATCTAGTTGATTACAATACTCCATACTGAATACTGATTTCAATAATAGGTAAACCATAAATTCCCAAATATATTGTTGTTACTTTTCTTCTGTTGAAAATGTTTGCCCAGTATATTTTCACATATTTCGATAGAGCTTGAAATTACCATCTCAAAAATAAATCATTCTTGATATTTTCCTGGAGTTATGTTTCTCTTGGCTTTGGAGGATGCGATATTGTTCAAACCATGGAAATCTTAGTTATCAAACGTTTATTTTAACAGTGGGAGTTCTGTTCAGTACGCAACTTCTGTTCAACTTTCTTCAATGAAATACGAAAATTAGTAGAAGTGGGATATGACTAACAGTCTGTTTCATACAAAACGGATAAAATGCTGAGGCAACAAGTGATTTGAATCAAGAAAATATCCAGAAAAGCGACAACCGTTAAAGATATGTTTGCATAATTGCGTCACAACTCAATTTGAAAAGAAGAGATCGAAGAAATATCTAAACTATACAGATTTTTTTAGGAGCTATTGATATGAATCCTAGAAACCGTATTATACAAGAACTCAAAGGACTACCAAGAACGAATGTCAGGAGTATTCTAAGTTCATAAATCAAAAGTGTCAAAAGAGTTCATCATCTCTTGTCTGAAGATTTCAAATGCCGTATTGAGTTTTGTCAATTGTTCTTTGGATATCAATAATGTCCGCTTTATTGAAAATTCAATATCTCGAACATGACTCCAGAAAAATTTTAAGTATTCTATATTTTTGAAATGGTTATTTCAAGCTCTATCGGAATGTGTAAAATATACTTGGGGTACCATTTGAGAAGAATATTTTCATAGCGATGTCTCATAAATTATCAGTCTGCAGAAAATTCGATTAACGTCATTCAATTCTTCATGAGACATTGCTACAAGAATGTTTTTACAGAAATGAATAATTTCCATCAGAATAAAAGTTACATCAAAATCAATAAAATGAACATTTATGTGTGAATTAATACTATTTTTCGAATTTTGTACTAAATTTCGCACTACTACTTTGTAGTTCAAAGAATAAGTAAGTCAAAATAACTTTAGAAATATATCTTTCATAGGAAGAAGAAATTCCCGAAAACAAATAATAGCCTTTTTCACGACATTGAAAACTCTTACACCATCCAGTTTTATTTCAAAATGATTGATGATCGAACACAATACGAATTCAATAAAATTTGTTCATTTTTCAGATTCATCATAACGAGGAGGATATTCCTGTTAATGTCATTACTGTACATGTACAGGGCAGTCACAATGTTTGTGACAGTATTACCTCTTGCAAATCGCACCTACCCATGTGCTCCAGAGTCGAACCACACCACTGTTGTACAGGTTATAAAAAGAGTGATAAAAATGAGTGCTGGTTTTGGTCTCTCTATAAATGGTGATCAGATCTACTGTGGTGACTTCATTTACAGTGGCCACACAGTTATTTTAGTACTTAGTTGTTTGATAATCTCAGAATGTGAGTATATTTTTCGTTTCTTGCTGCTTATCGTCATACCTTTAAAATTTTTAATTTTTGCCTAATTTTTATAACTTATTAATTAATTTGACCCATCATTTATCCTTATTAGTACGCGAGTCTTTTTCACAAGTTGAACCTGTTAAGGCTGGTTTGTGCTAGCCGGTAACGTTAATTTCTGCTTAAACTTCAAGTTGAAACATGGAATTCTAATGCTTTCTTGTATACTGAATGTATAGAAAGTTTGTTCGTTGTACCGGCTTGAAAATTTTATTGTAAACTACACTTCACTGCCTTTCACTTGTCAGTGCAGATGGATTTAGTGTAGTTGGTGCAGTGTAGTTCAATCTGTTCACTGATTCTGCTCAAATCAAATAAACTACGTGCAATGCGCCGAAACAAACAATTTTTGGAGAAGCTGATGAGCACACCATGTTATTAACATCATGGCAAATACGAGGTTTGTCCGTAAAATACGTATAAAAAATTCGGGTCGTCCTGTCAAGGCGTTGTGGAGGGGCGGCCTGGTGGTCCCCCCTCTCTATGCAATCCCCTCAATGTCAATTGCTCAGTTCGAGCCATAGTGCTTTGTGAGTAAGTTTACAACAAAGATCACTGAGCTTTATCTTTTTACTGGTGTACAGTATTGTAGTGCATGGAGACAACGAACAAACCTAGAAGTTATTTTCTTAACTTGAAGTAGGCAAACTCTAAGGGAATACTGTGAATTTAAGGACATCTAAAAGCATTCGAGAACTGTGACCTGGAAAAGCTAAATTAGCTAAGTACCGAAATGATTTCTGTTACTGATTAAAAACTTTTTGAATTCCAAAATAAGAAACAATAGGACAAACCAAATTACCCTTATAATGTTAAGGGGACGACTAAAATTTGTGTTGGGTTTTTTTGAAAGAAAAATAGTGAGTGAACTGAATTGTCCTACAATTACGAATAAGCGATGGCACCTAGCTCTGTTAGAAATTTCTGCAGCATGGAGATATCACCAGCGACATCTTCTGTTTGCCACATGTCAATATCAAGAGAATAATACTGCCGTCCTAAGCAAGAAGGCAGTATCTCCAATTTTTACTATTTTCGAATTTCCTCTTCCTATAGGCTCCTTACACGATTAAAAGTATACCTTAGAAAGCTAGAGAGCAGTAGGATGATGATGATGATTGGATGAACGCCTACTGCTCTCTAGCTTTGTAAGGTATACTTTTAATCGTGTAAGGAGCCTATAGGAAGAGGAAATTCGAAAATAGTAAAAATTGGAGATACTGCCTTCTTGCTTAGGACGGCAGAATAGGACTTAGCACCAATGCTGGGCATTGGAGTTGGAACATATATATTTTGGGCATATAAAATGTGATTTTGAGAAAAAATACACTAAGCTCATTTAGCTTTTTCCTTTCCCTTTTTCAATTGTACTGTATAAATTCTAGTCAGACATCGAGTAAATTCAATTTAATTCAATAGTTAGATACTTACTTGAGTTGTGACTAGTGCATATTATCATTATTTAATTTTTTAAGATCTATATCCCTTAAGTTATTCATTCATTGATGGTAGCTTTTCTCAACATTGTATGAATCTCACGGACAGCTAGGACTCTCGCACACAGGGTCACTAGTTGCAGCCCTCAGGCCACTACTAGCTGTGTGTGCGGGGATGCTTGGATAACAGATATCTTGCGAAAAAAAATATGATAATTCAAAAGATCATAAGAAACTAATGTTTATTTAATTTGCAGATACTCCAAAAAGATTATGGCCACTGGGAATAGTCTATTGGGTACTCAGTTTACTGGGGATTGTATTTCTAGAAATGAGTCATGCACACTACACAATTGATGTGGTAATTGCTTATTTTATCACTACAAGACTGTTTTGGTTATACCATACTCTGGCCAATCATACATACTTGAGGGTAAGTCGTATTTTGAAATTCATAGGTGAAACTATATGCAACACAAGTTGATATGAAACTCAGTGAGAACAAGACAATTCACTCCTTTATACCCATTTGTATTTTTGAAGTTATTTTTTGAATATCGATTAAAGCTTATTTCGGGAGGATTTTGCATCATTTTGTAGGTTTTTTCTGGGTTTTTGCACGCGATATCTGAAACAGAACTATTAAATACTGAGTAAAATTTTCAAGGGCAGTTTCTTGGACAACAGGTTGCCTAATGAACAATACTGGAACAATATAAAACGTTAAACAAAGCGAACTGTGACGTTTCAGGTTATAAATCTGACTTCTGTCAGGAGAAAATTTTGAGAATCAGGGCGCGTTTTTTAATTCACCAATATGGTGTGGTTGTGGTGGAGTGTGGTGGACATAGAACATAAGTGGTGGATGTTCGACTAGATAATTTGACATTTACGTCAATCAAACAACAATAAAAAAACGATTTGGTGGATCCATCACTCTTCCACCACACCAATTTAGTGAATTAAAAAACTCGGCCTTATTTTCTTTTGATCTTTCGTTTTTTGAGACTTTTGTCAAACTGACATTTTAAAGAAATCACAGCAACCCAGGTTCCTTTGCTTTAAAATTTTTTCAATTCTACCTCTTTTTTAAGTAAATTTAGTCAAATATGTTTCTTCAGAACAATAAGTTAATTACTCTCTCCATTTAACAAAATAAAGGAGAGCTCTTCAATTTTTATTTTCAAATTATCTGGTTCCGACATTGGTATATTTGTATTGTCCCAATCTTTCATGTTATTCCCAATGGTCGAACATGCATGGTTCGCTATTTGGGATTTTTGTATGCTTTATTCCTCAGGTTGTTTTTGTGTTCTCGCTTTCTGATATCTTGAGGTTGAAATGTCTCCCTATAAACACAATTTTTTTAATTTAATTTCTAATGAGTCTGTTTCAGGTATTGGGAGTGAAAACCCAAAAAAAAACCTACAAAATGATTTTTTCAATATCTCAGTAACTACCTATGCGATCGGATTGAATCTTGATTATTACTTGTAGAATACGAACGCGCTATTGCTCGCCGAATTTTGTTGGATTCGTATTGTTATTAAATTTGAAAATTCAACAATTTTCCAAATTTTTGTTGAAAAAATTTCAAAAAGCACTGCCGTGAAGGCAGAAACTTTTGCGCGCATGTTCAATGTAGATGACTGCTTCAGCAACGAATTTGAACATGCACGCAAAAGCTGCTGCCTTCACGGCAGTACAGTACAGATCAGATCGAATTGAAATCCAGTACTTCATCAAAAAATAACAGTTCGAAGTTTCATACAGAATTTGATGAGGATGATATGATGAGAAAAATCATAGAAATTTTTTTTTTCAAATTGTTCTGATGACACGATTATCACGAAATTTCGCATGAAGTTGTCTTTCAGCATCTCAAAACTAGCTGTGAAATTTCATGAGGACTGAATCAGTATATCTCGAGTTATACCGAAAAAATAAACGATATCGAGAAGAAAACCTCGAAATTTGACACATTTTTTCCGGATATCTCCGAAACTTATGATCGTATCGAACTGAAATTTAGTACACTGCTGTGAAATATGAAGTTCAAAGTGTAAGTGGACTTTTTTTTCGAATATGATAAATGGTTTCCGAAAAAAAAAATTTTTTGGAAAAAAATTTCAAAAAAATTTTTTTTTAAAATTCACTAAAAATCTGATCCTGACGAAATTTGGCTCAAAGTTGCGCGTCGTTATACTACACCCAACTGCCAAGTTTGAATCTAATCTCTCAAGTAGTTTCTGAAATAAAAAATAAATAACTTCAAAATTTCAACTGCCTATAACTCCGAAACTATTCGACCGATTTGGCCCATTAACGAACTTAACCGCGGCATTCTGATGCGCAACCAATCCTGAAAGTTTCAAGTTGCTAGCTTGCTTCTGTCGACAGTTAGCGTGTCTACGGCCGGCCGGACAGAATCGATTTTGATACCGGATTCGTCATCAGTGAATCCAACCTAGTCGATTGAGACCATTTTCGGCTCAATCATCCAAAATTACAGACATTTGGACAAAACGATAGCACGCTGTTCCCCTAGAACATGCGCGCAAAAAATGTCGTGTCTATTTGCTTCCATAACTCGTAGTTATATTCCTACCGCACTCGCGCTAGTACACTCCTTTATATATGAATGCCTATCAGTTAATGAGTATCGAAATCCAATTCCAATGAATGTTAGTAGGCAGCCACAACGGCACACCAAATCGCAGTATCGAACCAAGCACCGCACTGCGGAAACTTTATAGCTTGTTTTTAAACGCAAACTACCTCGTTTGGAGTCATCTGCCTCTGTTCTGACCTCAGAATTAATTCCAGCATCAACAACAGTAATTCATTTTGTCTTTCCATAAGCACGGCATCATATTGTGTAGATTTAAATTTGTGTATTTGCTATGACCGGTGCCAAGGACTTGGTGCTCCATTGTGGACTTGCACTTATTCAAAGGAGGATGGATATTTGATTTATTTCAAAGTTCTTCTGAAGCCAGAAAACATTCTTGACATATATTTATCCATAAATAATGTTTTATCACCAATTCCCCTATTTCTCATGTGAATAATGACCATCTTCATATATCTACATATCTTCATCCCCTATTGAATCCTACCAGAAAAGAAAGAAGTTTCATCAGAAACTGTAGTCTAAAATTTCATGCTTCTATACCCATTCATAGTCTTGTAGTAAGCTTGTTGATTAGAAAAATCATACATGATCATCTCTATCATTAAACTTGTATATCTCGCCTGCTTCAGTATTCTTCTAAATAATTTTATTTTTTGACTGATCTGAATTGATGATTTTATTTTCAGCAAGCAACGTCGCATAATCTACTAAGTAGAGAGTGGTGGTATTGGTTGTTCCAATATTTCGAGTGTAATATAGAGGGCCCAGTTCCTTTGCAATACGAATGGCCCTTACCATGGCCAAGAAGGTTCCATTCTAAAAACCGTGATAGTTAGTGTGAAAATCTAAGAAGTAACCACGATAAAAAATATTTTCGAATTTTTCATATAAACATTGTGATTTGCTGGAAAATAATGAAAAGTATGCCTTTTACTCTACATGAAAACATTGTTGTAAAAACTGTTATGTTCAATTATGAATCGGATAATAATAGAAATCTAAGGGTGCAAAATATATTAATTAGGATAAAAATTTAGAATTGAAGTTATTTTTGTGTGTTTTTTTATATTTTGGCTTCGATGCGCCAGTTATCTCACTACTTTCAACATTATGTGATGCAGTATAAATTGATGATGATCGTGATAGATTTTCAAAACTGAATAAAATATTTATTAATTGTTACCTTATCTCAGCTTGTGTGATATCAATTTGTACTGACTTCAGTTGAAATTGTTTATTTATTAGATGTTAATTGTACCATATTGATATCTCAACATCAAGAATAATTTTTTTTTTTCGAACTCGTAATTTACTCATTTTTTTTTGTATATCAATTCAATAATTAATAGATACTAATTGAATCAACTCACATCGTTCTTTGGAAAATTGTATCAGAACTAAATCATTATTACATGTGCACAATAATTTGGTACATTCCTCAACCCGAGCTGTCAAAAAGATATTCTTCGTTATGTTGGGGGTAGTTTACTACCAGTGATTTTGACAATAAACAAAAATGGTTGAAGTAAAATTGATTTGAATCTTCAGTATGAAATTTTCGGCTAAATTGCGAAGTCACAAAGATGATGACAGTTGGGTCATTTTGAATTAGAAAGATGTAGGTTTTTTATAGTTCAAATATTTTTTATCCTGCAACCATTGTCGTCAGAAATAAATTATTTTCGTATCTATAACTAATTCAAAACTACCAAAAGACCTATCATATTTTTTGTTATTGCTTGTGGACTCTTGAGTTTAGAAACCATTTGATAAGAATGCTATATCTGCAAGTATCACTCGCAACTGAGTGAACTAAAAATTCTTGCACTAAAAGGTTAAACGAGACTGCTTTATGATTTGAATTACATCAAAAATGTACATCCAAGTCCATAAATAATAATTGAGCAATCCTCAATCAATAAAATATAATAAATCATATTTTTAGTTGAAATTGATTTTTTGCAGAGTGTATCAGATTCAAAGTGCAATCTATTCGAGTTCTTATTCCTAAAAAATATACTTGTTTCTCGATTCTTTACAAAAACAGGTAGATGTTGAAGTTTACAGAAAAAATCATTCGATAATCACTTCTATGAAAATTCTAATGAAAATATATTTCGACCCCAATGACACATTTCATCGCGAGTATTTCAAAGAAAGAAGTTAAGCAATGTTATTTTTGGGAAATAAACGAATCGAAGCTTTCGTTTAGCTTGGGGTGAAATTGGCTCATACAAAAAATAATAAGCTCCATTTTAGGAGAAAATTCGTTTCATTAAAATATACACAAAATTGACTGAAATTTAAATTCAGCTGTTCTCTACTTCACTTACTCTCTACATTCATCTACTTAAGTTGATTTTGAAACACTAGGACTAAAAGTCTGTCTTATGTAATATTTACAGACATATTTATATGAAAAAGTTTACACCAATCGAATTTGGTTATCTGAGGAAATGGTGGGTCTCAACGCATGGAACAAATAAATATAGGTCGACTGCTTTGAACAAAATCGAAACTTTTTCAATATTTCGCAAAATTCTGCATTCTTCAATGGAATTAAAAGACTGTAGCATCTATTGATTGAAGAATGAAACCTTTACAAACGTTCCAAAAAATCTTCTGAGATTTATTGGAGTTATCCATTATCAATGAAATATAAATGAAATGTTATAAATGTCTACTACTAAGTATTAAATCCACAAAGGCGATTGAATGCTGAACTCTTTCAAATGAAAAAAAAACAATTGTTTTTATAGAATTAAAACATTTATTTTACATGCAGAAGTTTTCATTAGTAACATGAGAAATATTATGTTAGAAATCATCATCGTAGAACTATGAAAATTATTCCCTCCAGAATACTAGAATGTTATTTCTGAAAATTAAAAATTCAAATAAATTTCAAATTTTTTTTCTGTGATGTTATTTATTTCTATAGATCAAAATCCTATGTACACTTTGTAAAAAAAACTGAAGCTATATGTCTTAAGGAGTGCCTACATTGTTGTTTTTATGTAAAACTATGAAGCTATTTGTATAGCAATATTTTCAGCTATTACAGCATATTCAAATATTTTCATATAATTGAGAGTTATTATTTCTGAAGTAACAGGGATTGCTATGTTATTTTCATTCAAAATATAAAGTCACTTGTCAGGAATGCATATATAGATGGATCGTATCTGAGTTCACATACCATTACTTAAATTATTGTATACAGTAAGAATAGCCCCAACTTTCAACGACTGGAAAGCAGCTTTGTCCTTACTTCGAATTCTCTGTCAATAAAGATTTCAAGCAGTGAAAAAAAATTGATCTGGAAAACAATAAAAATAATTTACATTCATCTAGTTTTCTATAGTTAAATTTTTATTTATTGTTCAGCATTTAGTTATAATAAATAGTTTCAATGTATGTAATTGAATGAACAGCTTTAAGGGCGCACGACCACAGTCACTTTCGAGCGACAGCCGCAGCGTTTTTTGCCGCTACGACATACTTCTACCTATCTGTGTATGCACTGACCTGTAAAATCTGATGTCTGCATGTCGTAATGGCTACAAACGCGGCCACTCGGCGCTTAAAATTGGCCATCTGTGCGGTCGCCTTTAGATCTGATCATAAAGTATGGAGATATTCAAATCTATATTATATGAGCAAATGTTGATTTTCAATAAAAGCGTATTTTCATTGTATGACTCTTATTTGTGCAACAAAAATTAGGAAATATCTTTTTCGGATCATTGAGTGTATTATTATTAATACATAAGTAGTACATGGCCTACAGAACTGGAATCTGCAACCTCCGATATAGCTCACATACCCATTCCTTCTCAGTTTATCAATAGTTTTACCGAAAGGATGTTATCTCCCAGGAAGAAGTGAACCTCTTACTTTATCCTAAAATGAGCTAGCTCTGCAGCATTATATACCAAAAAACATTATATCCTGCTCTGTCTCAGATTCAATTTTTGCTGTCGTCTGGACTTCGATGATATACTTCTGGAAACAAATATTGGTAAACCCGTCGCGAAGCTGTAAGTAAGATATTCACATCATTGTACGCAGTGTGAGTTCCTGAACAAAAAATATGAAGGCCAACATAGGCGGTCTCTCTTTGTTTGGAAGATATGGGCCCCCAAAGTTCCAAATTGTTGCATTTTCAGATCCTTTTTTCTGCCATAAAAATGATCTCTCGCTTCTCAAATCTAGTTCATAAATCATCTTTGAACCTCCAACAAACGAATAGAGACACTTTCTTTCAAGAATATTCATTATTTAAAGGAAGAAAAGTGAAAATATTATACAACAACTTAACCTATATTTCTACGAAATACTTCTCAATGTTAAAGCGGAGCTTGGCAACAGCGTCTTTTCATCGCTGGCCAACGTATTATGACCGAAGAGTAGTTGCTGGCGGGAAATATGAAATGATGGACAGTTGAAGGATATGATTGTAAGGAAAATGCTTCTGTCACTGAAGAAGAGGTGTTTATTCTAACATCAAAACAAAATCATTGAGAATATTTGTTTAAGGTTTCACTCTCAATATTTTCGTTTGAACTTTCTTTCCCCTTCAAAATAGGGAGGTTGTTATCTACTTCGTTTTTTGTTGTCTTCGAGATGGTCCCAGTTTAGAATGACATTCAGGGTATTCCAATAAAATGGGTTATATAATAACCTCGATTTCTTTGGAAATCTGAAAAAAATGTACGTTGAAATATATATCAGGGTGTATTCTCATTTCATTACTATGTGTTTCAACCTTGTAGATTTCATTAGAAACGAATTCTCCTATTGGAAGATTTAGAGTATCGCAGTAAACAGTAAGAACTAAGAACATTTTTCATTTTTCTCGCCAGCAATAATCTCATTCACGAATACGCACGATTCCGACCGATGAAAATCGCGCCATTGCCAAACTTCACTTTTAGTCTGAGTCGAAATCAGAAGGAATAGAGGTTAAGTGGTTGTCCAGTAATTTCATTGTTTTTTCATTAAATATTGATTATTCTTGAAAAAAATTGTTGCTTATTGTTGGTTTAAGGTTCAAAGGTGGTTTGTGAATTATACAGATGAAGTGAGAGATCGTTATTATGGTGGAAAAAGGGACCTGAAAACGACTCATTTTGGAACTTTGGGGACACATATCTTCCAAATTAAGGGAGACCGCCTGTGTTCGATTTCACATTTTTTATTCAGAAAATCACACTGCGTACAATGATGTAAAAATCTTTTCATATCTCGGCGACGGGAAATCTTGCGGGTTTACCCAAATGGATTAAAACATACCAGGGTCACTTTCTGACTTGTGCTCCAAAATGACCAGTTATTTTCAGCAGAATAAGGGCCGAATTATAATACTTATTTTGACTACAGAGAGCAATAATTATCTCCTCATTTTTGAACCAAATTGCATAAGTTAACTTCTAGTTATCTAGCAAAATATTTCTATAATACCTGCTCCAAGTAAGATTTCTGAGTAACTTGAAATTTCAACTGCCTCGTTAATTTTAGAATTATTTAAAAATCGCCTGCGAGTGGATAACCTTAGCTGCATCATCATTTCATTGATTGCAACGCAATTTAGCGAGATCCGTTCTGTTAAACCACTATATTATATTCAATACGATGGTAGGCTTAGTTATCATGAACTCATTTGAATATCATTGGAGTCGTACACTAACACAGAATACCTCCACTGAATCTAATACGCGGTCGCTTTTTCTCAGTCTGTAGCGCTGTGTTGTGTGTTTCGTTCATTCGATTTGTCTTTAAACTTTCTTAAAATGAGTTTTGATGAAGATCTTTTTGATATTTAAAATTTCAGGAGTATTCGTTCAGTAAAAAAGTAACATTAAAAGAAAAAAGGTGCTCTCTTTCAGATATGAATTTAGGAGCTGTACCAGTTTGGGTTGGTGATATTATAAAAACACAGAATTGGAAAATATATTCGCGAAATAAGTGATTTTGTGGGTGCAGCAAAAAAAACGCGCAACATTATTCTTTCTGTCCGTGTTGTTTTCAATGGTGAAATATGGAAAGTGATAGGAGGGATAATCAAAGTTTATTCTCTCAAATACAGAACAGAAGCAAGTAAATGTACAGGCCAGATATTTTCTTCTTCTTTTGTATGGATATGAATTCTGTCCCTTTCAATTCGTAATAATGGTAAAACCATACTGGATAGAAAAATTTCCTGTCATGACTCTATTTCTTCTTTAGACGGTGACTGATTCTTACTTCGAATCTTATTTAGAAATAAAGAATATTATTATTTACAAACAACAAAGCTTCAGGGGTCACCTTCTCAACAATGAAAATTATGAGGAATATACACATTGTATTTTATTATTTTAAAAGGTCAGAAATGCTCCATATCTGCTTATTCAGCAAATCTTTCACTATTATATCAAGTAGGTATACCTCATTCACTTTTATAAATTCAGCTGGTTGGCCATGGAAGTTTGACACATTCCACTCTGTATGATTGAAAAATGTTGGGTTAGATTCATTTTCCTATCACATAACAATCGACGATGGACGTTCTACATAAAGTTTGTGGTGGTTATATAAAGGTACTTTAGTTTGCAAAGAAAGTGTAGCACTTTCCTGCACACACAGTGTAGATATTCTAAAGTATATCTACGCCGAGTGCAGGAAAGTGCTACACTTTCTTTGGAAACGAAAGGACCTATTGTTTGTCATTATATCAAACCATAGAGTTTTTGATTAATCATGTAGAAATCAACAACGCTCTACGAATGTTTGTGACATTGATGAATGTCCACAATTGACAACCTGACTCAGTTCTAGTTACGAAATCTTGAAAGACCTAATCGAAGGCCTACAGAGTAACTTTATAAAAGTAAGTGGATTATACCACCTACTGATTTGAATGCAGAACACCCACTTGTTTTACCCACAAGCTGGTACTGGTCCGAACGACAATATAAACGATAGCACAGACCAACCAGATAAACAACTGCTCTATTCAGGAAATCTATATGAACGTGTTCCTGACAAGCATCTTGGGTGACCAATCACATGGCAGCTGAGAATACGAAATTAAAACCTTGACAGGCAGTGGAGCCTGCAAACAGTGGATTGATTTGTCTTATTGGTCTGTTCCAATAGCATACAAAGGCTCAAACATCTAAAGAAAAAGTTGAAATAAATATTATTGAATTTATCAATATTCAGATAATATCATTTATCAACAGATAACTTTACATGTATAGTTTTATTATATATTTACAATTCTCCTAGATTTTAAAAATATATTAAACAGTGCAGTTACAAAAATAATACCCTACGCAAGATCAATAGCACAATGGCTGATATTAAAATGCCTATCACTGCATTCCATACACCATTTCTGAAAGAAAAATGAATCAATTCTTCTCATATCGGATAAAGGTATCATTATTATGGAAAGAAAAGTTAAAATGAACATAATCGAAAACATTGAATTTTTTTGATATAAATCTATATTTCGTAGAAATTTAAACTGATTTATCATGAAGGTAAATGACTACTTACTGATTATTTGAATCTGTATCTTTAGAGGGAATCACAGTTGAGTTAATCTCCATTTCACTGGTAGAGTGGCATACTCTTTGTCGTGGCTGATTTTCTTGGCTATGTGAATGATTCTCATCAGAACTTTCTCCATCTTTCTTGTTCATTTCTTCCTCCGCCTACAAATTTAAATAGATTTCACAAAATGAAATCTCATTTCCTACAGCTACTTCCTCAAAAAACGTATCTCTTTAGGATAAACTATAAGCGATGGACCAAGGGTTCCGGTTATAGTTACGGTTATGCAAATTGACAGATTATCCTTTGCCTATATGTCAGTTTGAATAAACGTAACTATGACCAGAGCTTGAAATCAATGCAGGCCTGTATTATAAAGTTGAGTTCCGATATTCCTGGCCAGTATCAGTAATTTCGGAACGCTTCGTACTGATACGAACAATTAGCAAAGCAGTGCCAGTAAAATCAACTGTCAAAATTTACTGGCCAGGAATATCGGAACTCAACTTATATCTAATGCAGCAGACTTCAGGTACTTTTCTTTTCGAATTTTGTGGGAAACTCTGGAGTTGGCAGTGCACAAATCACCTATGCCTTTCTTTGTATAGTTAGTGCTTCTCAGCACTTAGTGGACCAGGGCAGCTCTGAAGTTACCCACAAAATCATAAGGTCAACTATTTCTTAAAATTGATCTCTTTTATTGCCTGCTTGTCAATTATTTAGAACATGGATTCAATGTCTGTTTAGAACCCCTATGTGTTCTTTAGTCAAGAAACTTTCTTTTTGTATTCAGTAGTTTTTGGATTATTCACTTAGTTATATCATAACTTAATAGATACCTTCAAAGCAATCTGTTTAATCATGTTACTTTCTTCCTGAGTCAACTCCGGTTTCTTTGCTGTAGATAATTTATCAATTATTTTCCCACAAATAGGACATTCCCAGTTTTTGGATTTTTTAGCTAAAATTTGCCTTTCTTCAGGGGTATAATCCAAAGACCCTATTGTCCCAGAAGATGGTATAGGCATAAAAGCAATTAATGCTAACAAAGCAGTTCGTATCGACCAAGACGGTTGCCAACTTTCTGGATGGTGGCCGGAGATTGATAGACAAATCTTTTTATTAACTTCGAAACGACCATTAGGCTAAAATAAACAAAAAAAGTGGAGCTTTCATAAAATTCTATCATTTGAAGAACAAATGCTTCCAAATGGATGTCTTACTGTCAATAAAATTATATTTGGTGGTTGCATTGGATATTGAGAAGGTAATAATATTCTGCCATGATAATACCCCCCTTCAAATTCTGTAGATGGGGGCCCTTTAACAGTAAAATGCCATTCAAATAAGTTGTCCTCTAATGGACATGCATGGTATTCCTCTGTAGGTTCGGCTAACTCACAGGCTTCACGCATTAATCGTTTAACACCTGATAGAAGGATGATTACAAATCAATTATGACTCAAATTCGTGTTCTTACCAGGACTCCTCAAACTATATTTACTTTCCAGTGACATGATAGATTTATTTGAATATTAATAAATCCACTATTACAAGAATTTTGATAATAATATTCAAAGGATACAATTAAATGGACGAAAAATATGGAAATCTTTCCTTTGAACTTTTTAAAAAATAAAATTGATTATGTGTTAATACGTGATAGGTGATGTAAACATGTTATCATCTGTTTGTCATCCTGACAGCATCATAGAATATAATATTTATATCACAGAATGGAGTATTTTATAAGTACTCTGACATGGACTCCTTCTTATTCAAGATAAGCGTTTACACAATCATATCATCATTGTTTAAGGAGAAACAATGATATCATCATTGTTCCTTAAACAATGATATCATTTTATAAATATCATGGTGTGCCCATATGATTTTCCAAAATCATTCGTATTGGCGCATTACAAGAAGATAACTTTTCAACGAAGGTTGTGGAAAAGGTACGTGTTGTTTGCACCGGAATAGAAATAATCTCCTGATGACAAATAACTCTATATTATATACCTGGAAGGTACCCGTTTTGAGCGACAAGTGAAGCCAATTCGTTGCTTATGCAACCCGCGAAGTGGACGAGTATCTATCTCTTTCTTCCTCATTGCAGTAAAACGAACTCTGTCGCATTTTTTCTAAATCTTTTTAATTTTTCATTTCAAATTAGGAGAACCTGAATTTTTTTCTGACTGATTCGTGAGGAAGGCAGGATTGCAGAAGATCGCACATGTTAAAGTAAAATTTCAACTTAGTAAGCGGTTTTTCTGGGGAACAGCGCGTTATCATCCTCCGTAAATTTGCGTTTTTTTGCCGAAAATGGTTCCAAGCGGCCAGGTTTGACTCACTGATGAAGAGTTCAATGTCAAATTGAATTCTATTCAGCCGCCAGTTGCCACGATAACTTACTACCGAGAAAAGTTATAGCGACTTAAAAAATTCAAAATAAGTTCATTAATAGGCAAAATTTACCTAACAATTTCGAACTTATATTCATTTCAAATATATTATTTTATTTCCTCTATATCTCATGAAGTAGTGATGTGATCAGATTGAAACTTGCTAACTGATTGCATGAAGAATCGTTAAAAAAATATTTTTTTCGGAAACTATCAATGAAATTTCGATGAAACTTGGCGCAGACCTTGAAGTCGAATCTGAACAGCAATGTTCGAAATTTCAGCTCGATTCAACACACATTTCCAAAAATATCGGAAAAAAGTATGTCAAATTTCGCATTGGCAATGAATTTTAACCAGCGCTTAAATTTTCCTGACTTCAAGTCAATGCTTTTCAAGAAGTATTTTCCTTTGTTCCTATTATTTAAATTTATTGTAATAATGATGAAACTATCTTCAATCGTCAATGCTCACACCAACATAATTCTTCACTTTTTGAACCACACGCGGTGAAGGCAGAGAAAGTAATGGCATATCAGAGAAAAATAGATATTCATTTTCCAAAATATTGCACTTTCTAAACGATGTAATACCCAAACTACCTGAATTTCCAAGTAAAACCAAATTTGAGCCGTTAAACCCCATTTACTTCAATGGGTGTGACAGGGAGGGGTTACCGTAATTAGCGCTATCTTTGTTTTGTTGCCCCTTTAAGCTTAGTTGAAGAAGGTCGGGTCCTTAGACAAAGTTGTCTAAGGTCGGGTCCTTTCCAGATAGTAATATAGAGTTCTATGCCTGATTGCTGTGATGCTATTTTGTTATACGAACATAACAGTCGCAACAAACTACCAAAACCGAACAACTGGCCATACAAATGACCATCCGCAACCGAGGACTAACTACTTAAATATCCAATATCATTCGTTAAAAAAAATTACAAGCAACCAAATGCAAAAAAATTTTCCTTGTTTTTGCGCTCGTGTTCTGGGGAACGGTGTGCCACTTCGTTTTATCCATGGCTGTAATTTTTCGAATTTCGACTAGGTTGGACCATTGTATTAAGAGGGTTGATGAGTAATCCGTTGTCAAAATCGAATCTGTTCGGCCAACCCGGACAAGGACACGATAACTGTTGAACGGAGCAAGCTAGAGATTTGAGAATTTTAGGGTGGATCGCGCATCAGAATGCGGCTGTCAAGTTCGTTAGTTGGCCAAATAAGTCTAAAGGTTTTGGAGTTATAGTAATTTGAACTTATATCCTCGATATCTCAGGAACAACTGGAGGGAGCAGATTGACACTTAGTATTTAGTTGAAGCGTAGAGACGTGCAATTTACAGTTATTAAATTGAAAAAATTTTCAACGAAAAAAAATTTTTTTTTGGAAAAATTTTCATCACATTTAGATGAAAATTTGAAAGATAGGCTCGCTAAAATTCAGCTTAGGTTTTATATCAATGTAACAAATTTCACATCTATGCAGATTTGACCTTTGAAAATATCAGAAAAAAATGTCAAATTTTGTATTATCATTAATACATATCTTCAAAATATAGGAAAAAATATGTCAAATTACACGTTTTTCCTCAGTATCGTTGCTTTTTCCAGAATAACTCAACTACTACTCCCATCATGATGAAACTTGGTAACTGGTTGAAAAATACTGGGTTGTGCATAGTCACGTAATGATCATGTTACTTGAACAATAAAAAAAAAACTATTTTTTTTTTAAACATATTTATCAAATTTCGAATAAATTTCGCAAATATCTTGAACCTCATATTTTACAACACTGTATCAAATTTCAGTTCGATCCAAATATAATTTTCGGAGATATTAAGAAAAAATATGTTTTTTCCTTGGTATTTTTTTTGAAATATTGGGAAACAAAATTTTGAACAGGTATTCCTGCGGAATCATTGGGTGGATTTCACCCTGTCACGAGTTCGGCTTTTGTAATCAAGGTAGAAACCTACACTATAAATATCGAGCTTTTAACTTTTTTCTTTCGGAAATTATTGGGTTCACGATCGGCCATAAGGAGCATAATAGAATATAAATTCTTTGAGTATATTCTTATTTCACCATATATCTACAAGCAGTCCCATAATGGCAATGTCAAACTAAAGATCGTGCATCAAAGGTACCTTATCTGCTGTGAAAAAATCTACACTATAGGATTTACTGTCACCAAACATTTTATCAAAAATAAAGTGGAATTTTTATTCATCTACATAGTTTTAAAAACTGATTATCTTTATACAATATTATAACGAGAATTTTATGATTAGTGTAACATCTAATATGTATTCCCTTGAAGGGTTCTTTATGGGACTCCTCCGCATTTTTCTTTATCACACGATTTCACTCAACTTCCAAGTATCAATCATTCCTCCTTCTCCTCCTGTCACTAATAGTTTATTCTGAAAAAAAGGAAGATTTATGTGATTTGAACACTCATTGCAATGTCCTTTTCTTACTCTTTCATTATATGAACTGCAGAGTATTCTTTGCTTATTTTTATATAGTCCAAAGGATGGTTTCAATGCTTTTTCTTGTAGATTGAATACTCTCACATGTTTTCCATCATGTTCAGTTCCACCAGCCACTACCAGGAAAGATTCATCAGCTTTATGAGCATCAATGATGCACGAATATGTCTCTGATTTTCTCTGAAAATAATAGATATTATAAGTGATCCCACACGCAAAACTTTATAACTAGATGACCATAATGAACAAGCACCCAAAAAAATCCTCGACCTATTGTCTGATGATGGGGTTATATCCAAAAATTCTAGAAAAGAACTGACATGGAGTCAGCAGCTTTTAAGCGCATGTTCAAATTTTGAGTATTTTTTTTTGAATTGTTCTAACGACACGATCATCACGAAATATTGCGCAATATTTTACATAAACATAATTAGATCAGTAATTTTTGAGCTATTCAAGAAATATGAGCGATACAGAGGAAAAATCACGAAATTTGACATTTATTTCCATATCTCCGGAAATTAAAATCGGATCAAACTGAAATTTGATGCATTGTTGTGAAATATTAATATCAAGGTCTGTGCAAATTCTCATCGAAATCTGGTTTTAGCCCTCGAAAAATTTTTTTTTTAATTACTAACGAGACAATCCCGACGTAATTTCACAAGCGGTTGCACGTCGCTATTCTTAAACAAGTTTCAATTGTATCGCCTAAGTGTTTCCTGAAATTTTGAAGGAGCAACCTCAAAAATTTAAATGGGTATAACTCCAAAACCGTTAGGCCAATTGGGCTAATTAAGGAACTAAGCCGGCGCATTTTGAGGACGTAAACGTAGAACACCATTTTCGGGAAAAAATTTAAAAAATTACAGACATTTAGGTAGAACGATAGCACGTTTTCCCGTGAAACATGCTCACAAAAAATCTTTTTTATCATTCCATTCAAAAGGTGTAGATGAATTAAATAAAATCAGTAATCTCAAGTTAGCAGTGTAGCGAGCGCCCTCTCTCAGCTCTTACTTAAGTCGCGCGCGCAGTACCATCTTGCGTCTTAAGTATCCTGCGTTATCTGCCTGTAACGCTTGGCCAACATCATCGGTCAGCGTACAGGGGGCGCTAGCGCGCACGCTGTCCCGGTTAGACTCTCTCAAGATCTCGGATATACGCTCATCCCCATCGGTCTGGTACACTCCCTTGTGTTCCTCACAAGGGGTGTCCACTCACGTAGGCATGTAAACGGCTTAGTTTGGTGCATGCCCTGACGAGTTCCCCAAACTAAGCCGGGACGAAACGTGAAACTGTCCCAAAGAGGTTGAAGCTTCCTCGCAAACCTTCAAAAGCTTCAGTGGTGACTTTCCGACGTGATTAATTTCAACGACGGTGTCACAGTTTCTGTCCCTCCGCGATCATCTTCGTTTCCAGTGAGAACCTCGCTTGTCACTGTGTGATCCTATCCGTTCCTCCCTCGGCGATGGTTCGGCAACCATCCCGAGCAGGTTCCACACCGCCACTTCGCTCTCGTGCTGCAACTCGCTGATCAAAGATGTGCTCACTAATGCACCCAGCTCACTGCACGACATCGAGTGGTATAGGAACTCACAAGTGGCGCAGCGTTTCTCAATCCGGGTTTCTCACATTTCAAAGGCACACAACTACTCCGCATCACGGCCGCACTTGTGGGAAATCTTCTGGTCAATTCGGCCACGACTACATTCCGTCAAAAGCTGACCTCCTCTAAATCGGTCACACTCCTCGAACGACGAGGCAGAGCGCTCTAGCACACAGTCTACACGGCTCATCACAAAACGGTTTGGTCAACCGTGCATCCAACGCCGTAGGCTCGTGCTCAACAGCGCAGCAATGGCACAACGGCTCGCTCACAGCCGCGTTTTAGAGGAGAACACCTTTTCGGTCTCGGTCACACTCCTCCAGATACATCTTTCTGGTATCGTTTTCACTGGAAGGGGAGTCCTGTAGCGAGCGCCCTCTCTCAGCTCTTACTTAAGTCGCGCGCGCAGTACCATCTTGCGTCTTAAGTATCCTGCGTTATCTGCCTGTAACGCTTGGTCAACATCATCGGTCAGCGTACAGGGGGCGCTAGCGCGCACGCTGTCCCGGTTAGACTCACTCAAGATCTCGGATATACGCTCATCCCCATCGGTCTGGTACACTCCCTTGTGTTCCTCACAAGGGGTGTCCACTCACGTAGGCATGTAAACGGCTTAGTTTGGTGCATGCCCTGACGAGTTCCCCCAAACTAAGCCGGGACGAAACGTGAAACTGTCCCAAAGAGGTTGAAGCTACCTCGCAAACCTTCAAAAGCTTCAGCAGTAGTTAGAGTAATAGATTTTGTATAAATCTTCATGCCATCATTTTATATACAAAATTTCTATTTAATCTTTCTCTGCTACTCAATTGTCTAGTGGTGTAATCCTCACAAAATTTTCAATAAGTAAGTTGGAATTTCAATAATAATAAACTTTATTTCTGAAAATCGTACATAAATGCCACATGTAATAGCAAAATTTCGCATAACTTGGAATTTCAATAATAATAAAATTTATTTCTTAAAATCGTACATAAATGCCACATGTAATCAGGACGAAACATTCGTCAAGGTTTTAATAACTAAATAATTTTCAATTGGATCAGATACCGAATTTCCAAACCATTAGAAAATAATTTAGAAAGCCATAACACAGAATTCATTGAGCAAATTTTTGGCATGACATATTCAACTATAAAAATTCATCTCATCTTACCTTTAAAAGTGCTGTAATTTCATCTCTCCTAAAACTGGTATAGGGTTGGACATCTTCAAGTCTCCAAAACTGAATATCTGATGTATGTGTAATACAACTTAAAATATTTTTGTGTCCGAATTCTTCACAACATATTTTTTCAATTGATGACTCAGTATTCAAAGTATCCACCAATGCATCCTCTTCGCATGAATGATTTATATCATACACATTGATAAGCCCATCGGTAGATGCGGAAAAAAACTTCGATGATTCACTTGGGTGGAATTTAACCTAGGAATATAATTAATCATGTGAATTGATAGTAAAAGTTACATCCCCCTTATTACCTCCAAAAGCTCTCCTGTATAGACAGCTTATAAATAACTAAGGTGTCTATAATACTGGTAGTTTTACTGACAGGTTTTATATAAGCCTTGAGTTTCAACAAAAACTTCAAGATAGGTTCAACTTCTTTTTCATTCTAGCAGACGGCTAGGAATGACAGCTAAATTTGTATTCGTCTCTGTAATGATAGAACTCGAAACTTAAAAACGAAGTGGAAATAAACCTAACTAGTTCCTATCTCTTGAAGATTGAAATGTAAACAATGCACTGGAAAGGTCGCAAGTCAGACTGACAGTTTCACAAAAAGACAGTGAACCCTTAATTGTTTTACATATCTTAGGCAAGATACTAAGATTAAATAGAACACCTCAGTTTTTGATACCTTCCTGTAATAGTTTCTGATGAAAATAGCCAATAGACAAACATTCGATGTCCTTTCCAAAGGATCCAAAAAATGAAAAAAAATTTGAGATTGATGATGATCAAATTATCAACTCACCTGAGTAATATCATCGGTATGCGATTCCCAGAATCCACCAGCTAATTTTTTCTTCCTTATATCCCAAAATAAAATATAAGAATCCTCTTCAAATTTATTAGTACCTGCACAAAGTAATCTACCACATCTGGAAATATCAAAACTGTTGAATTTTTTATCCTTATCTTCTTTATCATCTGTTGTATCTGGAAACAGTTTGTGTTGTTTAGTCAATTGTGGATATTGGAGGAATATAAAAGAATATTCCATAGAACGAATTTGAAAACTCTAACAACTTAAAGTTTAAAAACCAAGTACAATGTTGAACTTACGACGCAGTCTCAGACAAACCAAACAAAAATTTTCATTTTATTAAGCTTGAGCAATTACCACAGCAAATAAAATATGATTAGTATAAGAAAGCATTTAGAGATTATGAGTATAGTTATTACGAAAATCCTAATGCATAAATTAGCTGCAACTAAATTTTACTACAATGCTCATTACATAAACACATACCAGTAAATGTCAGACTTGTTTTATAAGGTATTCTCACATCCCATAGGTTGATAACTCCATTGTGATCAGCTGCCCATAACAAATTGTTATTAAATTTGTCAAATTTCAGTTCCACAATATGTTTAGTAGTATTCTTCACTTCAACCAAAAATCCAAAATCTCCATCTTGCATGGGAAGAATTTTAACACTTCCATCAGATAATGCTACAGCAATATCTGGGCCTGAAGTTCTAGTACAAAAATGAGATAATATATCGATCAATTACTTATTTCATAATATATCATATTCATTAGCCATGTGAGGCCCAATTTATGCATAATAATCTTCAGTATGAGAACAACATTAAACCTACAAATTTCAATGGAAGCATTTATGTTTCATATTCCTTAGGCTATGCTTATGATTAGGACAATTTGTCCCTAACAGACATACCGGTGTTGACAATGAGGCAAAAAGATCCCAGTGAAATATGCAGGTGGATTAATTTCATTTTATGTTTATGATTGAGATAAGGCTTAAGAGCGCTATGATAATGATGTATAAATACAACTCCTAAGAGAAATATACCGTCAATTCACAAGTAACAATGTACAAACTGTACCCCTACCTGGAAGCTGAAATATGTGTTATATATTCTTTTGTACTCAGAGATTTATCACATCTATGGGTAGGACATGCGAAACCCTCAACTTGGGATTCATCGAAGCCGTTATCTGAATCTTCAATTCCATCATCACTGTTTATGTTTACTTGGTCAGAAAAATCTTTGTCTGTGAACATTATGATACGGTTTTGATAAAATGGTATTACCGATAAAACTCACCACTGCCTGACAGCAGTCACCGGGTTTGAATTTGAAAATAAGTGAAGAAATCTGAACTCCTTGCACCAGCAAAATTCAAAACAAAACACCCACTGATTTTATGAGGTTATGTTGTTGGATCTGTCACAGAATAGAGATATAGCAATCACAGACATTTTAGTCATCCTCTTCCCTGTTTATTGAGCTCAGCACTAATAGTGGCTTTCCAGTAAGGTGCGTGAAGCTCCTGGGGTTTCACCATTTCACGCTATTCGCAACTACTGCTAAGCGATACGCCCTCTGGTGATAGAAATTCGAACACTTCCAAGCTAGTAGTTTTTCGACGTGCCTGTTATTCTAACGTAATTTGCTCACTTTTGGAGTTCATTTTCGAGCTTTTGTGTTGTTCTCCGAGTTGAAATTTTGGAATACCGAAAGTGTTTGTAATATTCATCAATCGATTCCTTTCTTTCCGATTAAAAATTTCGATCGTATTAATTCGAAATGGCATCCTCCCGAAATGACTATTGTTGTGTGCCTCAACTCAATGTTATTCATGGTCAAAGAAGAAAGGATCATCTAGTGCCTCTTGTTTTCATTTTTTCCAAAGCCAAATGAAATTAAAGTTAATTTGGAAACAGCATTCGGCAAGGAACTCAATGATAGAAGAAAGGCCTAGCTCTAGAAATTGAAGATTGGAAAACATGTCACGAAATACATGAAAGTATGTTCACTGCATTTCTCTGAAGATGTTTATTCTCATAAAGGTAAATTACCTACAATGTATTTATTTCGAAACAACTTCATGTCATGATGTTTTCAGGTGTAAATAAAAATGAGAGAATTTTGAAGGAAATTGCTGCAGAGAAACTACCGAGCACTTCTGCTGCTACCTAATTCACATACTACACAAAATCATATTCTAAAAGAGTGATCTGGTTGAAAATCTGACAAAAACTAGATATACTGTTAGAGTTAATAATAGCTGAAGTTACTCATATAAATACATCAATACTTTTCATTTCCTTATATAGGTAGGTTGAACCGGCTGTGACATTTTTCATTTTGCATGTGTATCTTGAGCTGCTGTAATATAAAAATGAAATCAATTATATGTCTATCCGTTTCCTTTTCTTTAGAAATACGATGCAAAAGAACTAAGGCAGAAAATCTGTTTTCATTTTATTGATTCCTTCCTTTGTAAACAAAGAACAAGTCATATCATTTGGACTGATTCTAGAGTTACCACATAATATAGCCTGCATTCAGCACTTCTTCACATAAATAAGAGTCCTTAAAATACTTCTTGAGGTGCCTTTTTTTCCAGAAATTCAAGTAAACTTAGATATTGGTTTATTTTGATCCACCAAGCAACATACACTAAAATAACACCGAAATTATCCTCCAGGAACGATTTAAAGTACGATTTTATATCGTGATCCAAACGAAAAGTTCCTTCTCAAGAAATCTTACACAAAACTATAATAATTTCTTTAAATATTCAAGCTCTGCTTAATAAATATTCGTTCTCCACCACATTTCTAAGG
This sequence comes from Myrrha octodecimguttata, assembly GCA_958510865.1. NCBI lineage: Eukaryota > Metazoa > Arthropoda > Insecta > Coleoptera > Coccinellidae > Myrrha > Myrrha octodecimguttata. The sequence continues at coordinate 59,214,828 of OY294056.1, forward strand.
TTTGTTTACATAAAACTACTAGCTTGTACAGGTTCCAAATTTATCCGTTAGGGCGCTGGCATCTTCGCAGAAGTTCCCAATTTCGAGAACGAGGATATAAATAAACCAGCAAATTACAACAAGTTTCTCGTTTCACAGTTGAGTGCATAAAGTCCAGCAAAGTCGGGTGGTGCATCAGGGGAAAGGGGTAGGAAGCGCGAGGGTCTGAGGCTCCCTCGTACTAGAACACAACTTGTCGTCCATGTTGCGTGCCCCCAGCGCGCATCGGGTGCGCTCCGTACGGTAGCTGGAAAGGGGTTACGACGCAAACTGATGGACGATATATTAAATGTGCGATTTTTATTTATTATTGAAAAAATTTCAACTACAGACAAATGGCAGAACGCTCGACTAGAGACCCCCCTTCCTATTGAATAGACTCTCCATTCAAAGGGGATCAATAGTTTGGAACAAAAAGTCGCGATTTAATTTTTTATTGCGTCCATAAGTAAGCCCCACCGACATTGCTAAAAAATATCAATCGATATTTTGGGCCAGATTATCCTACAAAATATTGAATATTGCAGTGTCGCTGCAATGTTAACTATCACTTCTCTCTACAACGTACCGAATATCCAATGGTGCGCAAAATATATCAAATCTTCTAGAAGATAAATTTAAAACGTTTTTTTGGAGAGGTTTCTCAAAAACTAGGAAAATCGGCAAAAATAAATAAAAAAAAGATGTAGGCTCAAAGATTATGGATAAATGAATGTGAACCAAAAATCAATATTTAAATGAAGATATTTATTGTTCTAGAAATCAGTTGGATATATTATACATATCGTAACCATAATGAAAACAGGAAATTGAATTTTACTGCTGTAAACTACATCAACCATTCATGAAAAATGTTCTGCCAGAAGTTTTTCAACTTTGGACCGATTTTCCATTTTGGATACTTTTGCCTGATATTTGTTTCCTTTGCCTGCTCCTTTACCATCCATGAGCAAAGATATTCTGTAAATAAATACATCTAAATCTCCTCAATTTATTAAGTTCTATACAAATCTACCTTTTATTGCACAATAAATTCAAATGAATATCCATCCTGAGTAAAAATTTTAAACATTCAAAAAATAAAAAAATCGAGAAAAACAAGAATGTGAAATCATCTGGAGCATTTGCGCGCATGTTCAACAGTCTATTCACACCCAAAACTCTCTTGAAACATTCATCTAGGGAAAATATCGAGGCTTGCGTGAAGATTTTCATGTGATGATAAAATGATAGCTTACTGTTACGAAATTTTCCTTGGACTTGCGCTTCGGCATTCTTTGACAAGTTTAAGTTTCAATTCGGTGGGTTTTATATTTTTTGGGTTGATAAATAAAGACGAAACCTCAGTTGGGCATAACTGCCAAACTGGTTGACCGATTATGCCTTTTAACGAACTAAACTGTCTTATTTGTCCAACCTACCCAGCCTACCCTGACTATATCAAATCACTCATTCCATCTGAAATTCATCGTGGCAATAGCCGGATAGAATTGATTTCGACATAGGATTCCAACCTAAGTCAATTAGGACCATCACAACAAAAAATTCGAAAATTGTAAAGATTTGGCCAAATGACAGAACATAACCCAAAAAAAGTCTGATGAAAGTAACGAGAATTTTTTTTATCTTTCAGATGGTAAATGTTGGCTTTATTTGGGCCAATTTTGGTCAGTTTCTTGAGTTGGAAATGATAGACCAATGACTTAAGAAAATGAATTTTTGTGTTCGATTTTCAAAAGCTTGTAGAGTGTGAATGTCATGGAACTTCAAATGACCCTTTCTAAAGGCGCAAACTGATGCACGCGTTTGTCGCTCAAGCGATGACATTTGAGTTGTCGAATGCTCTTTTTGTAGTTGAATAATTTCAACTTCAAGAAAATGGCGGGATATTCAAAACATTCAAGAGATTGTTTATACTCGTCGGTCATGATTATAGGTACTTGTTCATACAATGGATGAGGACTTATAGGAATATTGAAGAGAATATTTTCAACTATTATTGTTTTGAAGGAATTATGTATTTATGTACTCAATTGCAATCATATGGTGACGATATATTTATCGCAGTTTGAAATATGCATGTAATGTAATGTCTTTCCAACATCAAGACGAAAATAAAATGTCTTTTCTTATGATAAATTATTAAATTGATTTAGCTATCGAAAGAAGAAACCGACTCCAGCAAAAACAATTTATCCGATAGCTATGTGCATGTCCAATAAATCAAAAGCGTCTATTAATTCAATCAATCCCTTGAAAAATATAGGTATAAAAACAATTTCTCTACTTGCTGAAGAACCAGATCCACGCTGAAATAAATTCATACAATTTGAAAAGATATATTTCAGGAACAATCGCGCGTTTTCTTAATGACAGATGTCAGCCACAAATTATTGACATTGAGCGTAAAAATCGCGCGATTTTTATTTTTTGACGAATCCATGAGTCCGAGCCTTATAGATCCGACAACATCGCGTAGTTATCTGAAGGGAAAATTACAATAACTTTAAAATTTTTCATTATACAGATTGAAATGTGTTAAACTTTCATGTCCTACCGACTGAATTCATGAAGTAAATGGAGTATACATATTCCACCCTTGCAATAAGGGTAATCACATTTTTGTTGGAGCAATCATTTGTAATGAGACAATTTTCAAGTTTTCTCCAATAGGGAAAAACTGTAAATTCAAGACCTCCAGAAAATCAGTTCAAAAACTTGAATGACAAAGAGTTAACAGAAGAAATTACAAGACACTTCATGTTTTAGTTCTTCAAATAAATAAGAAACAAAATTGGTTTCTTTGTAGGAAACATGTACATAAATCTTCCTTATGTTGATCAGAAAGACACGCAAATGATTCATCACTTTTTTTATATGTTATGTCTTTGTTTCATTTGATATGCGTCTAAAAAATTTAAAAAAAATATAGTCCCATGAACTGAAAAACATACCTAGGACCTAATTCTTGTACATCGTGCTCTAGTCCATATAAAACTATATTTCCAGAACCTTTTTCTTCTCCTGTAGAGAGGAAAAGAAGTGAATCTACTCTACCACATTCTTGAATGAAGATATTCATAAAATCTGGCTCTGCTTCTTTACGGTGATAAATATAGTATTTAGGAATTGGACTCATATTCTTCAGTTTAGTTGCCTCATGAATGGCTAAATCTTTAAGAACAGTCGATAAATTTTTTGAAACATACTTCACGTTCTTCAGCAGTTTTTCTACCAATTCAGGATGTTGAGCTGGATTGTTCCTAGAAATAAATTAATTTAGCTTTCGTAGATATATGAATTGTCCACTACAATAAAAACAATTTTTTGTTTAATTGAAGTCATTCGATGGCTGTCCACTACAAATTTAATTCTATTGAAACATGAAGCGTTTTGCAGACATCTAGGAGTTTTGTTATACCATATCATACACTACTACTCACTTCAATAAAGTCGTCAGCTTTTCCTCCCTTTTCAAGCAGTTATCTAGTCTTTTTAAGACCCTTTTTCCACATAAGAAGTAAACAAATGTTTTATTTTTGCGTTTACTTTTTTCTGAGTTAAGAAGCTTTATTACTTGCAATTGAGCCAAATTTGTGACATGTGTACCACAACACATATTATCATCTATCCCCTGTATACTTATAACTCGAATATCTCCAACGTGATCTTCTGGAAGCCCCCTGCTTTTAACCTAGAGAAGGAGTGAAAAATATAAGTAATACACACCATACAATTATGGTTCATTAATTCAAAACATTAAACTTTGCTACCCATAAGAGAAAAAAAACTATGTAATATTCTAAAAATATCAAATGGCATCAAATCCCCATTTTATACAAATTAATGTAAAAAAACTGATGGATTAACGTACATCATCAAATATCTCTGCAGGGGTGTCTTTATTATACACAAGTACATCAACTTTTCTTGATTCCCTTATTAATTCATTTACTTCATTTTCTACTTCCTTTAACAATCCATCTGATACTGAAGGAGTATCTATAATAATAATAACAATAAAAATCATTATTCTGAACCAGAATTTCAAATATGTCACACTGAAAAAATCGAGGACTCGATTTGAATGCAATATAGCTGTCTGTTTTAAGTTCGTCCGAATTTTGATTCAATGAGTAAATTAAAGTTGGGATTTTACCTAACTCAATGTAAGAAATCTCTCCTCCTAACCACCATGAAATAGTTGGTAAATTAAATTTTTTTTCAAAAATTGCACTTATCAAATGTTGCCCTGAATGTTGCTGCATATGATCCTCTCGTCTATTCCAATCAATCTTCTGCGTAACATGTTCTCCTACCTTCAAAGGCTTATCAACATAATGTATAGCAATGTCCCCTTCTCTACAAACATGCAGTACCTTTATCTCATTCAAATACCCAGTATCTGAAGGCTGGAAAAATCATTTTTGAATTATTGCATAGAAAAACTTGTGATTGTGCATAAATTTATTAAATCCCACTTCAAATTTTTTAATGAAAACTTTCAGGCATATATTATGTATAATTATTTCGGTAGCTTGACAAGCTCCAAAATATATCAAATATATGAGATTTTCCCAAATTCCAAATATTTATGAGGGGGCTGAGAGTTAATTTTGTTAATTATTGAGCCTTCAGTAATTTGGGCTCATTAATTGCATAAACTTAATTCATATCTTGCACATAAAAAACACAAATATAAATACATGTGGACTAGGTTTATTCAGTCTCTAGGCAGTGCACTCCAAACAAATCAGTGGATCTACTTCTTGGTCGTGTGACAAGTAAATCTAATTTATCTTTTAGTTTGACTATGGCTTTGTAGATACCGTAAAATGAGGTATTAGACAATATTTATGGAAACCTGGTTGATCATTATGTCGAAGGAAAAATTATCTTCAATTGCAATATATTACCAAGATTGTGAAATGTGAGTTTGAAATATTTGAGGTGCAGCTCGTTTCAATTCAGCAGGGGAGCCTTCAGTTCCCCTGGTATATATAATGAATTCTGCTCCTCAAACCATATATAAATCCATGAATATTATCAAACCTAGGCAGAGTTGCAAACTTATATTGAGTTGATACAAAAATAAGCCAAACATTTATTGGGATCCCTTTACATAAATCTGTTGCCTAGCCATTTACATTCTGGACATAAGAGCCATCAACTTCTGAGCGATTATAATTAATAATAATGTACCTGACCACCACCTTCAGGAAAGAGGATTGTATTCTCTAGAACAACTCCAAAGCCATTGAAGGGGGTGTTTTTTCCATCAACTGTAATGGTTTTCGAGACTGTTTCACATGATATAACTTTGGAAGTAAACTGAAAACTATGAAATGGAATAAAATTTCATTTAACCTTTCATAATTTTACTTCTTTCAGAAAACTGTCCTCCTGGCATTTGAATACCATTGCAAAATTTCCAAATCGAAATAATCACAGATTAATCTCTGATATTCGTATTATCAGATCATTGGTAGATCAGAATCAGAACCTTCAGTTTATCATTTTTTTGTTATTTGTTTTGTTTATCTTTTTCTTGTCATCATCATAGTATATCTTGTCAACCAAATGTGAAGTTGGCAGGTAGAGCTGGCAGGCAAAACTTCCGGAGATACCCGAACGGCCAGCGGCGACGGAGAAATCGAATGCATCCGCGAATTCGATGAGATCCACTCAGTTTATGTTCAATATGATGGAAGTTATACCTCATCCGAACTGACGGAATATATCCAAACAATTTATTATTATTATTACCAGGGCTGTTCTCAATTATAATCAGATGTTTTCTCATGAAAGTAAGAGACATTTGTCATAGTTAAATTACCTGCACTCGATTTGGAAAAGGATTCTTTCTAGTGTCGGACTGATCAAATTTTCATGAATTTTTTAGGTATTTTTGCCCACAGCAGCTGCGATAAAATGAATGCGGATGCCTTCTAATATCTAAGGAAAATACGTTTTTCATAAAATAATGGCCTGCACTTGATTGGGAAAAAAATACCAGAGTCGGATCGAACAAATTTTCATGAATTTTTTTAGGTACTTTTGCCCTCAGCAGCTGCGATGAAATAAATACAGATGCTTTTCAATGGCTAAAAGGAACTTCTTTTCCATAAAATAATCGCTTGCTTTTGATTTGGAAAAAAATACCAGAGCCGGATCGAACAAATTTTCATGAATTTTTTCAGGTACTTTTGCACTCAGCAGCTGCGATAAAATAAACAAAGATACTTTTCAATGGCTAAAAGGAACTCGTTTTCCATAAATAATCGCTTGCACTTGATTGGAAAAAAAATACCAGAGTCGGATCGAACGAATTTTCATGAATTTTTTTAGGTACTTTTGCCCTCAGCAGCTACGATGAAATCAATACAGAAGCTTTTCAATGACTAAGAAGAAGTCGTTTTCCATAAAATAATCGCTTGCACTTGATTGGGAAAAAAATACCAGAGCCGGATCGAACAAATTTTCATGAATTTTTTTAGGTACTTTTGCCCTCAGCAGCTGCGATAAAATAAATAAAGATACTTTTCAATGGCTAAAAGGAACTCGTTTTCCATAAATAATCGCTTGCACTTGATTGGGAAAAAAATACCAGAGTCGGATCGAACGAATTTTCATGAATTTTTTTAGGTACTTTTGCCCTCAGCAGCTACGATGAAATAAATACAGAAGCTTTTCAAAGACTAAGAAGAACTCGTTTTCCATAAAATAATCGCTTGCACTTGATTGGGGAAAAAAATACCAGAGCCGGATCGAACAAATTTTCATGAATTTTTTTAGGTACTTTTGCCCTCAGCAGCTGCGATGAAATTAATACAGATGTTTTCAATGGCTAAAAAGAACTCGTTTTCCATAAAATAATCGCTTGCACTTGATTGGGAAAAAAATACCAGAGTCGGATCGAACGAATTTTCATGAATTTTTTTAGGTACTTTTGCCCTCAGCAGCTGCGATAAAATGAATGAAGATACTTTTCAATAGCTAAGACGAACTCGTTTTTCATAAAATAATCGCTTGCACTTGATTGGGGAAAAAATACCAGAGTCGGATCTAACAAATTTTCATGAATTTTTTTAGGTACTTTTGCCCTCAGCAGCTACGATGAAATAAATACAGATACTTCTCAATGGCTAAAAGGAACCCGTTTTCCATAAAATAATCGCTTGCACTTGATTGGGAAAAAAATACCAGAGTCGGATCGAACGAATTTTCATGAATTTTTTTAGGTATTTTTGCCCTCAGCAGCTACGATGAAATCAATACATAAGCTTTTCAATGACTAAGAAGAAGTCGTTTTCCATGAAATAATCGCTTGCACTTGATTGGGAAAAAAATACCAGAGCCGGATCGAACAAATTTTCATGAATTTTTTTAGGTACTTTTGCCCTCAGCAGCTGCGATAAAATAAATAAAGATACTTTTCAATGGCTAAAAGGAACTCGTTTTCCATAAATAATCGCTTGCACTTGATTGGGAAAAAAATACCAGAGTCGGATCTAACAAATTTTCATGAATTTTTTTAGGTACTTTTGCCCTCAGCAGCTACGATGAAATAAATACAGATACTTCTCAATGGCTAAAAGGAACGCGTTTTCCATAAAATAATCGCTTGCACTTGATTGGAAAAAAAATACCAGAGTCGGATCGAACGAATTTTCATGAATTTTTTTAGGTACTTTGCCCTCAGCAGCTGCAATAAAATGAATAAAGATACTTTTCAATAGCTAAGAACGACCCGTTTTTCATAAAATAATCGCTTGCACTTGATTGGGAAAAAAATACCAGAGTCGGATCTAACAAATTTTCAGGAATTTTTTTAGGTACTTTTGCCCTCAGCAGCTGCGATGAAATAAATACAGATGATTTTCAATGTCTAAAAGGAACTCGTTTTCCATAAAATAATCGCTTGCACTTGATTGGGAAAAAAATACCAGAGTCGGACCTAACAAATTTTCATGAATTTTTTTAGGTACTTTTGCCCTCAGCAGCTGCGATAAAATAAATACAGATACTTTTCAATAGCTTAGAAGAACTTGTTTTTCGTAAAATAATCGATTGCACTTGATTGGGAAAAAAATACCATAGCCGGATCGAACAAATTTTCATGAATTTTTTTAGGTACTTTTGCCCTCAGCAGCTGCGATAAAATAGATACAGATACTTTTCAATAGCTAAGAAGAACTCGTTTTTCGTAAAATAATCGCTTGCACTTGATTAGGAAAAAAATACTAGAGTCGGATCGAAACAATTTCCAGGAATTTTTTTAGGTATTTTGCCCTCAGCAGCAGCGATGAAATAAATACAGATGCCTTCCAATAGCAAAAAAGAACTCGATATTCATAAAATACTTAAGCCATTGAAAACCATCTGTATTTATTTCATCGCAGCTGCTGAGGGCAAAAGTACCTAAAAAAATTCCTGAAAATTTGTTCGATCCGGCCCTGGTATTTTTTTCCCAATCAAGTGCAAGCGATTATTTTATGGAAAACGAGTTCCTTCAAGCAATTGAAAACCATCTGTATTTATTTCATCGCAGCTGCTGAGGACAAAAGTACCTAAAAAAATTCATAAAAATTTGTTGGATCCGACTCTGGTATTTTTTTCCCAATCAAGTGCAAGCGATTATTTTACGAAAAACGAGTTCTTCTTAGCTATAGAAAAGTATCTGTATTTATTTTATCGCAGCTGCTGAGGGCAAAAGTGCCTAAAACAATTCATGAAAATTTGTTCGATCCGGCTCTGGTATTTTTTTCCCAATCAAGTGCAAGCGATTATTTCATGGAAAACGAGTTCCTTTTAGCCATTGAAAAGCATCTGTATTCATTTCATCGCAGCTGCTGAGGGCAAAAGTACCTAAAAAAATTCCTGAAAATTTGTTAGATCCGACTCTGGTATTTTTTTTCCAATCAAGTGCAAGCGATTATTTTATGAAAAACGGGTTCTTCTTAGCTATTTAAAAGTATCTTTATTTATTTTATCGCAGCTGCTGAGGGCAAAAGTACCTGAAAAAATTCATGAAAATTCGTTCGATCCGACTCTGGTATTTTTTTCCCAATCAAGTGCAAGCGATTATTTTATGAAAAACGAGTTCTTTTTAGCCATTGAAAACATCTGTATTAATTTCATCGCAGCTGTTTTGGGCAAAGGTACCTAAAAAAATTCATGAAAATTTGTTCGATCCGACTCTGGTATTTTTTTCCCAATCAAGTGCAAGCGATTATTCATGGAAAACGAGTTCTTCTTAGCTATTGAAAAGTATCTTTATTTATTTTATCGCAGCTGCTGAGGGCAAAAGTACCTGAAAAAATTCATGAAAATTCTTTCGATCCGACTCTGGTATTTTTTTCCCAATCAAGTGCAAGCGATTATTTTATGAAAAACGAGTTCTTTTTAGCCATTGAAAACATCTGTATTAATTTCATCGCAGCTGCTTTGGGCAAAGGTACCTAAAAAAATTCATGAAAATTGGTTCGATCCGGCTCTGGTATTTTTTCCCAATCAAGTGCAAGCAATTATTTTATGGAAAAGGAGTTCCTTTTAGCCATTGAAAAGCATCTGTATTTATTTCATCGCAGCTGCTGAGGGCAAAAGTACCTAAAAAAATTCATGAAAATTTGTTCGATCCGACTCTGGTATTTTTTTCCCAATCAAGTGCAGGCCATTATTTTATGAAAAACGTATTTTCCTTAGATATTAGAAGGCATCCGCATTCATTTTATCGCAGCTGCTGTGGGCAAAAATACCTAAAAAATTCATGAAAATTTGATCAGTCCGACACTAGAAAGAATCCTTTTCCAAATCGAGTGCAAGTATTTAACTATGACAAATGTCTCTTACTTTCATGAGAAAACATCTGATTATAATTGAGAACAGCGCTGGTAATAATAATAATAAACTGTTTGGATATATTCCGTCAGTTCGGATGAGGTATAACTTCCATCATATTGAACATAAACTGAGTGGATCTCATCGAATTCGCGGAAGCATTCGATTTCTCCGACGCCGCTGTCCGTTCGGGTATCTCCGGAAGTTTTGCCTGCCAGCTCTACCTGCCAACTTCACATTGGTTATCTTGTCTATGGTCTTCATCTATGTTTTATGTTGTCTATTTTTCATAGAAGACAAATTTTAATATATGATCTTCTCTTTGCCTTCCTTTTGTCACAGAATAGAGAAACTTTTTCTCTATTCTGTACTTCTGTTTTGTATTGGGAACTTCTGCGAAGATGTCAGCGCCCTAACGGATAAATTTGGAACCTGTCCAAGCTAGTAGTTTTATGTAAACAAACCTTAGAAATGTGGTGGAGAACGAATATTTATTAAGCAGAGCTTGAATATTTAAAGAAATTATTATAATTTTGTGTAAGATTTCTTGAGAAGGAACTTCTCGTTTGGATCACGATATAGAATCGTACTTTGAATCGTTCCTGGAGGATAATTTCGTTGTTATTTTAGTGTATGTTGCTTGGTGGATCAAAATGAACCAATATCTAAGTTTACTTGAATTTCTGGAAAAATAGGCACCTCAATATGTAATTGAAGGACTCTTATTCATGTGAAGAAGTGCTGAATGCAGGCTATATTATGTGGTAAATCTAGAATCAGTCCAAATGATATGACTTGTTCTTTGTTTACAAACGAGTGAATCAATAAAATGAAAACAGATTTTCTGCTCAAGTTCTTTTGCATCGTATTTCTGAAGAAAAGGAAACAGATTGACATATAATTGATTTCATTTTCATATTACAGCAGCTCAATATACACATACAAAATGAAAAATGTCACAGCTGGTTCAACCTACCTTTAAATAGAAATGAAAAGAATTATTGTATTTATATGAATAACTTCAGCTATTATCAACTCTAACAGTATATCTAGTTTTTGTCAGGTTTTCAACCAGATCACTCTTTTAGAACATGATTTTGTGTAGTATGAATTAGGTAGCTGCAGAAGTGCTCGGTAGTTTCTCTGCAGCATTTTTCTTCAAAATTCTCTTATTTTCATTTACACCTAAAAACATCAGGACATGCAGTTGTTTCGAAATGAATACATTATTGATTTGTAATTGTGGATCGATTATTGATCAATAAAATAGGTTTAAAGTTCACTGTTCTTTATTAGAACCAAAAAACACATAAAGTAAACGGTTGACAAAAATGGATGCTACTTCGTACAGCAACTAAACTAAACTATCTTCTTGTTAATGCAACTAACGAACTCATAAGCTCAAGTATTCTACATACATGAATATTGGATAAGAGCGACATCTATTGGTAGATAGCGGAATTGAATGTAAACTTCAACACCCCCGCACAATTCTGCAATTCTAAGAGCTTACAACTTCGTAAGTATACAATTCACACTTAACTATTCATAACACAACATTAAATTATTTCAGATACATCTATTAAACCAATAATGCTACAAAACTTGTTTAATTTTGCATAAGGCAACGACTTCGTCATCATATCTGCAACCTGTTCATCACTCGGTAAGTATATAATCTTAATTTCTTTTTCATTAATTAAATTTCTAATGAAATGACATTTAACGTCAATATGTTTAGACCTTTTGGTCTCCAATGTGTTAGCAATCTTAATAGCTGACTGATTATCTTCATGCACAATAATATCCCTAACATTATAAGACATGTTAACCAATAACTGCTTCATAAAGATACATTCAGTTACACAAAGTGAAAGAGCAACATATTCTGCTTCGCAACTAGATAACGCAACAATATTTTGTTTTTTCGATTTCCAAAACACAAAATTATTATTCAAAGCTAATACAAATCCACTAATACTCTTGCGATCATTTATATTCGAAGCAAAATCTGCATCTACATATGCCTTAATTATACAGTTTTCATTATTTTCTTTAGAATACACTAAACAATAATATTTTGTTCTTTTCAGATACCGTAAAATATCCTTAGCATTTTTCCAATGTGTATCAGTAAAATTATTTTGGAACTGACTATAGTATGTTACAGCAAAACAAAGATCTGGCCTTGAGCCAAGCATAATATACATGAGACTACCAATTAGCTGACGATAAGGTAAATCTTCACATGACAGCGATTCACTCCTTTCTAAATTCAATTTATAAGGCATTGGAAGTAAAGCTTCCTTACAATTACTCATGTTAAATTTATTAATGACACTTTGTATTAATCCTTTCTGAGAAATAAAAATTTTACTTTCATTTCTTTTAATTTCTAATCCCAAAAATCTGTAAGTCATATCCTTACTAGTTAAATCTTTCATTTTAAAATGTTCAAATAATCTATTTTTAACAAAAGTTATTTCATCTTTGTTACAAGCAAATAAAATCATATCATCAACCCAAATCAATAAAAACATTCTACCTTTTATGAATAAACATGGATCTACATTTGATCTAACAAAATGTAAATTTTTCAGAAAAATAGAAATTTTATCATACCAATGTTTTGGACTCTGTCGCAAGCCATATAGAGCTTTTCTGAGTTTACATACTTTGTTTACACACTTGGTTAACCCTCTAGGTGGGTACATATACACTGGTTGATCTAACTCACTGTTGAGAAAAGCTGACTTCACGTCCATCTGATGTATTTCCATATCTTCATTTAGACTTCTTGATAATAAAATTCTCAGAGTTATCATTCTTGCCACAGGTGAATATACCTCTTCACTGATAGTGGTTTGTCTGAATCCACGTGCTACCAATCTAGCTTTCTTATTATTATTTTTCATAGAAAATACCCATTTAGAATCAATGATTTCCTCACCATTTGGTACACTTGATTTTGGAACTAAGGTCCAAGTTTCATTATGCTTTAACGAATGCATTTCTTCCTCAATAGCTTCTCTCCATCCTGAATCAATAGCTTCTTCAAATGTTCGTGGAGTATCTTGTTCCAAAACTTCACCAGTTGACAAAGCCATCATTAGTTCGTAATCATCAAATTTCTTTGGTATCATTTTATTTCTGTTACTTCTCCTCTCTTTGGTTTCAGCACTTTCACTCGTACTTTCCCTAGATTCAGAAATATCTTCCTCTTTATCTGAACTCTCCTCTAGTTTTCCTTGGGTACCCTTCTCATCGTTTAGGATTTTAAATTCAGATTGACCAATGGGATTATTTTCATCAAATATGACATGATTAGTTACTACAATCTTTTTCCTATCTGGATCCCACATCCTGTATCCATTCGGTGCATAACCCATCATAATCATTTTGATACTTCTGGCATTTAATTTTCCTTTTTGGTCTTCTTTTGATAAATGCACATAACCTGTGCATCCAAATATTCGAATATTTTCAACTCTCAATTTGCAATTATCCCATACTTCTATAGGTGTCTGGCCATTTGCCAATGCTGAACTAGGCAGTCTATTTATAATGTAACCACTACATCTTACAGCCTCACCCCAGAATTCTTTTGATAATCCAGAGTCTAACAGTAAACATCTACTCATATTCATTATAGTTCTGTTAAGCCTCTCACTTATTCCATTTTGTTCTGGTGTTCGAGCAACATTATATTGAATTTGGATTCCTGTCTTAACACAATATTCTTTGAATTCACTTGATGAGTACTCTCCACCATTGTCGCATCTAAATTTATATATTTTAAATTGAAACTTTCTTGACACCATGGCTTCAAATATTTTAAACTTATCAATGACTTCACTTTTGTTTCTCATCAAATATATGTGCATAAAATGAGAATAGTGGTCTATAAATGTTACATAGTATTTATAACCATCATAAGTCGGAGGATTGAAAGGTCCTGCTACATCTGAAGAAATAGTTTCTAATATTCTTTTGGGTTTCTTGTCCGAAGGAATATTTTTGGACAGAGATGCTCTTGTTTGCTTCCCCTTTTTACAGATCTCACACATGTTTTCTGTCGGATAACGAGATGAATGTCCCATTCTCCTGTGTAATAGAATTTTGTCTTCATGTGTACTACAGGCATAAATATTTCTTATTCTGAAATCAATGAAATACAGATTTCCAACTAATTTACCCTGTGCAACTACTTTATCATTTCTTAGAATTAGCACACTTTGATTCTCAAATACTACCTTCATTCCTGCATCTTGGATTCTTTTAACTGATAGCAAATTATGTGTTAATTCATCACATAGCAAAACATTCTGTATCTTGATATTCGTACCATTTATATCAGTGACATACAGATGCCCTGTCTTATGAGCCTTCAGTTTGGCATCCTTCTTCGCTACGTTTATATTGAAATTGATGTCTTCTATCTGCAGTAGATATTTTCCTACCTCTTTATTCACCAGGTGATTTGTTGAACCAGAATCAACAATAAATGTTATTATGTCATTCTCAAATGTTTGACACATTGACATTGACATTGCCTTTCGGTTACTTTCTGCTTCTGCCACAAACGTCACATCATTTTCAGTGGTTGTATTTTCTGCAACATTCACCTTTTCTGTTGATTTCTGTGGGCACTCACTCTTTTTGTGTCCTTTTCTACCACATCGATAACAACGATACCTAAATGTGTTTCCATTTCTGTTTCCGTTTCCAAAATTTTTATCGCGCGGTTTTCGATAAGAATTCGCACTTGTACCATTACTTGCCAAAGCAATTTCATTTTGTTCCACACTGGATATGGCATTTTGACGAGTTTCTTCTTGCAACAACTTGTTTTTCACAAACTGGTAGTCCATTTCACTAGAATTTTGAGAATACAGCACATCTATCGTTGTTGTTATAGCCTGGAACTTTTCTGGCATTGCCGCTAACAACTGTGTGATGATTTCTTCTTCTCCCATAATTCCTCCACTAGCTTTCAATTCTTGAATAGTTTTCTCATATTCCATAAGAAATTCACTGAGTGGACCATTCTTGAAGGACATGCTTCTCAGTTTCTTTTGCAAGGTCACTTGAACTGCCAACCCCGATTTCATATACGTCTTCTTCAAAGCCTCATAAATATCCTTAGCCGTTGTTCTACTTTTTATTACATCCAGCACATTATCTGCAAGGCACTGCACAATCAAGCTACGAGCTTTTGTATCTTTTTTCTTGAATACCACTTTTTCCTCAGGTTTTTCTGGGAATTCCTCGTACAACGTTTCAAGAACTTCATGTTGCTCCAACAGGAGTTTCATTCTAAATTCCCAGTTCAAGAAATCCGTACCGTTGAAAAGTTTTACCAGAGTTTGATTCATTGCTACCGCCATTTTCTCCTAACCGATCACTCACGTTACCGAACTTTATTCTCCTAAGACTTATTAATCAATCTTCACCGTTCACTGGGCCCATAACCTATTGATTTGTAATTGTGGATCGATTATTGATCAATAAAATAGGTTTAAAGTTCACTGTTCTTTATTAGAACCAAAAAACACATAAAGTAAACGGTTGACAAAAATGGATGCTACTTCGTACAGCAACTAAACTAAACTATCTTCTTGTTAATGCAACTAACGAACTCATAAGCTCAAGTATTCTACATACATGAATATTGGATAAGAGCGACATCTATTGGTAGATAGCGGAATTGAATGTAAACTTCAACATACATTGTAGGTAATTTACCTTCATTTAAATAAACATCTTCAGATAAATGCAGTGAGCATACTTCTATGTATTTCGTGACCTGTTTTCCAATCTTCAATTTCTAAAGCTATGCCTTTTTTCTATCATTGAGTTCCCTGCCAAATGCTATTTCCAAATTAACTTTACTTTCATTTGGCTTTGGAAAAAATGAAAACTAGAGGCACTAAACGATCCTTTTTTCTTTGACCATGAATAACATTGAGTTGAGGCACACAACAATAGTCATTTCGGGAGGATGCCATTTCGAATTAATACAATCGAAAATTTTAATCGGAAAGAAAGGAATCGATTGATGAATATCACAAACACTCTCGGTATACCAAAATTTCAACTCTGAAAACAATACAAAAGCTCGAAAATGAACTCCAAAAGTAAGCAAATTACGTTAGAATAACAGGCACGTCGAAAAACTACTAGCTTGGAAGTGTTCGGATTTCTATCGCCAGAGGGCGTATCGCTTAGCAGTAGTTGCGAATCGGTGGTTTTGATTTTGAAGTTTGATTCGATGAGTTCATAGACAAGATATATATATATATGATGATGTTCTGTGATCGAACCTACAAATTCTGTAATCTGTGCCTACAAATTGGATACTAATCAAATAAACTTTATCCTTATCGTTATATAAATTATGATATTGACAATAAATATATGGCTTTATAATATTTGATTCACTTCAAAAAATTGATAATTTAGTATATGCGAATTGGACCCATGAATATAATATTTTGTTTCAAGGATATTAGGGAATCTCCTTAAGTTACTATACGATGTCTGTTGCACCTGATATACTGCTAAAACAATCTCTGAGGAAATTAGAATTCCCATTATGTGCAAAGGAAGCTCTTGTAAAAATAGGTAATTGGTTTGATGCAAAAGTTTACTATGTAAAATTTTGTATGGTTTTTACGAAATTTCAGGTGAATTAGTTTGTGCTAGAGTGACGAATATTAAACACATGGATTTTTGTTTGGCTTTGATGTCTGAATTTCTATTTTATGAGATTGATAGAAGAGGAAATAAGAGGATTAATGCTTTATCGCCTATATCGGAACTCCAGTTACTTGAAGTTCTTTACAATTATTTTTCCAATTTAACTAATGAGTCTACAAGGAATACAGTTTTCTTATCCCTCTTCACTGGGACCACTGCGAACCAGCGAATTGGTATACTAAGTAAACTAGTATCTATTGCTGCCGGCATACCATCTCCAAGTATTTTGATATCTGCAACTGCTTGGATGCAACAGTTAGGAAATAACTCTGAGATAAGTTGCAAATTGGCAGATTCCTTGGTAACAGATTACTTTATGTTAGTTCCTCCTGGGAATTCAAGGTTGAAATTACTTCCTGAGATTGCACCTCAATTTATTGCAAATTTTTTAACTGCAATGGCAGAAAATTACTTTGTTGAAAATGGTAAAGAAATGGCTTTTCCACCATTTAGCCTACTGGAAGCAGTGACATATTTTGTAAGTATAGTACCTAGTACAAAGTTTTTTAATGTATCATCAATTTTCTTTACATACTTCAACTTGGACGGGTATGACAGGGAGAATCCATGTGGTGATTTTTGTGTATGAAAACAATCAGATAATCTTCCTTGAAGTCTTATTACTACTAACCTGGACACCCTTTATTAATACTGGCATTTTTTTATAGATTTCAAGTAACAGTTTTTTGTGCATAGCCGCCCAACAGAGACCACCAATGTTACCCCCTGGTGCTATTGCAATGGAATCCAACACACCAATTGCAGGTCTTCTAAGATGGTGTGTTCTAGCACCCTTATATAACCAAAATTCTGAACTGTATGGTCAGCTTCACTTAGCATTATTAGATAGTATTCTTGAAATTCCTTACACAAATCCTCCAAAGGCTATTTCTGCTCAGAGTCTTTCTGTTACAATCCGGCCAATCATGCTGTATGTTTCTAGTTTGAAGAAGCAAAACAAAAATTTGAATGAAATAATAGATCATTTGTCTTTACAAAAATGTCTAGATAGGCAAGCTCAAGCAATACAAGTTGCATTATGTGTTAAATGTGTCTATGGTAAAGTGGATGAATTAGTGAATCATCTTCAAATATTGCCGTACAATAAGTTGATGAAAATTGTAATAAATACCCATAAACAGATTAAATGATGCGTTGTTGAACAAGTGGAGGAATTCTTAGCATGAAAAATTTTGAGTAGAACTTCACAATTGAATAAATTGACATTGAAGATTCTTGCATTCGTTCCAAATTGGAATCATTTATGTGTTTTGAGACATAAAACCATGTACCTGTCGATGTTATGGAATGCTTGTTTCATGGAATTTTTTGATGAGTTCTACTTCCTGTTTAAACAAATTCACCTCTGAAAGCATTGTTCATTTGTAGTGACTCTATGTGAATTTTGAAACATTTATACGAGTATTTGAGTAGAAATGTTCAATTGGGGACAAGGATAATTTGATGCTTCATTCATAGGGTGTAAGTATAGGTTGAGAGGCTATCGTTTGATAAACCAATTATATATTTAAATATTATTGGTTATTTGATAATAAACTCCTTGAAATGTTTCAGGAAAGTCAGGGGCTCTCCGACAATTGTTTATATGATCTTTTTTGTTCGCGAACCAATACGAATTACATAGCGGTCGCCAATACAGTTACTGGCCAAATGCTCCCAAATAATGATACTTCCTACGATAAATAAAAATACAAATTTGATCGAGCTGTAGAATATTTCAGATTGTAAAATGTCAGCTTGAAGTTTCAGCTAGAATAAGCCTTCATATTATCCTATACCTCATAACTAAGGTACAATTCGATCGGATCAGCCTCATGAATTATTGAGAACAAATTTTGAAAAGCTGTAACACCAAAACAGATAGGCATATTTGACGCATTTCATCCGTTTTCATGACTGAATCGGTAAATTTAAAAATTAACTAAGAATTATTTCCCCCATTTATGTAGTTTGGCTTGAACTGCAACCAAACATTCTTAATTTGTCTAGTGATTCATTAGCTGAAATCAATAGTTCTTAGTGACCTGAGGTACCTGTGAACTCTTTTCCTACATAAACAGAATAATACAATAAATCTGACATACCAAAGTCTTCCATATGTACGATATTAATATGAAAAGAAAGAAATGATGAAGACCTTTTATAAATAAAACCTTTCATACTATAATTTTTAAACTGTACATTATAAATATTGCCCTAATATAAACTAATGATGGTGATGCAGAACTCTGAAACAATTCAAAAAACACTGCTCTCTTTAATAACTCTGTCAAGTTACTTGTCTTTCTAGTTCGGCTTGCATCTCTCGTTCTTGTTTATCCTTGATCTTCTGCATTATTTCTCGACATTTTTTAAGCTCCGCTGTATCTGGTTTATGAATGTCTTCAATGGAATTTTCTACCCAGTCTTTGAAAAACCTGGGTTGATTGAAATAATGAAATAATCCTACCGGAAACATTATGTACAATCCCATCTTGAATGTTTCTAATTTCCAGCCACCCATTGCGGAGAGTATTGTTGATTATTAAATTTAACTAAATTTCAATTTTGCTGGAAAAAGTAGAAAATTGACATTTCTGAATAAATTCTGGGGTTAAGTCACAGAACTAGATAGAACTCTGAGCTGATATGTCATAGATCACAAGAATCTTCTTTATTATTTCAGAGCCACGATACAAATGTTCAGAACAAAAGATATTTACAAAATTGTAAATATATAATGGGTATGGTTCGTATATATTCTTTGTTACCTTGGTTAGTAACTTGGCGATATACGATATCTTGTCTAGATACGGGATATGGACCATACCATGGAGGTTTCCTACCTCCTTGGACCATAGCCAGTATGGCTCGGCCCGGTCCTGGCCAACATTGCTAGGGGAGAGTCGGGTAATTGTGCGCACCTTAGCCAAAATTGAAATAATTTCAAAATGACAGAAGATTGGACTTCTAGATTTGCAGTCAAGATTCTTCAAAGTCTTGGCTATAACAATTTCTTGTACATTTCGAATGAAAATACACATTATGGTTTTAAAATATAAAATACGAAAAAAGTACACTGCGCATAATTACCCGAAGTATGCGGCTAATGGTGCGCATAGGTAGGATAATTGTGCGCATTGAAAAGGGAAACCAACAACACAATTTATTGAACGTAAAAAGATATTCGTTTATCTAATCGGGCAAAAATACATTAAATTAAACTAAACTCTAACGATATATTAAAAATATAATAGAATGAAAATAATTAAAAAGTTCATTACGTGTCACAAAAATCGCAAATATATCCCTCGGGGCTATCTACTCCTGTGCATAGGGCATGAGCCCATTTTTGACAGACCGAACATTTGAACCACATCTCGTTTTTTATACTGCCCTCCCCGCAAATAACGCATCGCTCATTTTTATCCGTTTCAAGATCGTCCAACTCGTCATCGTTATACAGCTCTCTCTCTCTGATATATCTTCAGATTCACTGCTCTCTTCGAACACTTTTCTTTTTGTACTACTCTTCTGACTTGCTTCAGGCCCTTTTATAATATTTTTTCCTTTTTCACATTGTTCTTGTTTTTCTTTTAATTTCCTCTGTCTCAATGTCTTTTTCGCTGCGGTGGTTTCCAAATTTTCTCTGTTTGGTGTATCTGTTAATATTTCAGACGTCTGTTTTTTGTGACTTTGTCCTTTAGCTACATTCGGTTTTGGAAGGGGACTCAACTGTTCTAAAATAGCAGATGTACTAGGACCAGGATCATCGCTATTCTCGGTTCTGTATAGGAAGTTTAAATTCTTTTCCTCAGTAAGGTTACGATTTGGATTGTCGAGTTGAAGAGAAGCTGGTATAGAGTTGGCGTGTGAACAGGAAGTAGAAGGTAAGCCGTCCTGTCCTCATCAATCACAATTGGGAGGTGGTGAGTGGCTGGAAGGAAATCCCCATCGGTGAACTTATCTGGTTCATAAGGCCATATCCCACATGTTCTGAATCCTGATTGGGCCTTATCCATTGTAGCAACATGAGTATAGGCTTTGTTAAATATTGCAGCTAAGTCGTATTGTGTGATTTTTGTGGCCGATGTAAGGTGATAGTCGCATTGCCTATTAAACGCTGATTTTAATGGACCATAAAAACTTACGTCCAATGGTTGGAGCCTATGGGAAGTATGAGGGGGTATCGTGAGAAGAATAATGCCATATTCCTTACAAAAGTCAAAAATTGGTAAGGAAATATGGCTGGAATGATTGTCCAGGAGCAATAATACAGGTTCGTCCTTTGATGATTTAACGGTTTTTTTGAAGTGTTGTAGCCACTTATGCTACGTTTCATCTACGTTAAATATTGCATCCTCTTTAAACTTGAATTTGTCGTACAGTTTTTTAAGGTTTTGGAAGAAGGTGGAAACCTCACGTTTGTTAAAAGCTGAGATTCGGGCGATTCCGGTTTTCTTAGCGTTATCTCTGGGTTCCTCCTGAGAAATCCATAATACCAGTTTTTTCCGGCCATTTTAAAATCAATCTTAAAGTTGTGCTTTATGTGGTTGACGTCGGCAAAAGAAAAGGCTAATTTTCTGAGTTGAACTTTAGTCATTCCATGACAAAGTTTTGCCAACTTGAGAACGTGGTCTTTTAATGCCATTTCTTGTTCGGGTGAAAAAACACAGTGTTTTCCAATATGTGGTCCAACAACATCGAGTCCATCGTCATATGCTCTTTTTCTTTTTCGTATTGAAGACTCTGGGATATTGAACATTTTACCAGCCTGTTTTATTGATCCTCCATTTTCAACAAATTTTATTGCCCGAATCATGGTTTCTCAATCCCATAGCGCCTTTCTAGTTTTACGTTGGTATTTGGGCATCTGCAAGAATGCAAAATATCATAAGCGATTATTTAAAACGCAATGTTAACAATGCTTAAAACATATCGGTTAATTGTGCGCACTTGAGGCTAATCGTGCGCACTGCGCCCAATTAACCGAAATTAGTAGTTTCACTTTCAAATTTTATAAAACAATAAAAAAAACCTTTCCTGCCTAAACTACATATATCAGTATCAAGTAGATCAATTGAGCAATGTATTGATGCAAACGGTTTTTAAAAAATGTAAAAATTGAAATACTTACGGCTTATTTTTTCCGAGACACATACTAGTACAACACATACGTAAACAATGAAGCGGTCATGTTGGATAAATGAGGGCAGCGACCAACCTTTCTCGTATGTGATAGAATATAACTTTGTTAAGAGATGGAGCCTGAATCACGCTTTCGAAATTATATTACCCGATTGTGGAAATAAAGGTATGCGCACGATTAGACGCTGCGCACAATTACCCGACTCTCCCCTACACTCCAAAATTATAGCTTTTTAAACTTTATTTATTTTTTGGGAATGTGGTCTTACCCATCAAGGATGAAACGAGAACATTTTCAGACAAGTTTATTGACGTTCAATAAAAAAAAATTCTAATGTGTTTAACTACTCCGTAGCACCATTATAAACGTCTACTATCGACGAAATAAGACGGTCTATGTCTACTTGTAACAACTCGTTCCAAGACAGTCGAACTTGAATAAACTGTGCCATAAGATGTAGAAGTTTGTGCAAATTGAACTCTCTTTCCCATCATATCTCAAACATGTTTGATGGGATTGAAATCCGGTGAACGGGGTGGCCACGGTAAAACATTAATGTCAGGTTCTTAAAGATAGTCCATCGGTCGACGAGTGATATGGACAGTGCCAGTTTAAGATGTTCTCAGGCCTGGGGTGCAGAAGACCGACAGGCCCCTCTACGGCCTTGATACTGGAAATTCTGTTTTGGTCTAGGCCTTTCCGGGCCTCTGGGCGCCCGCCCCAAGCGCCCAGTGG
This sequence comes from Myrrha octodecimguttata, assembly GCA_958510865.1. Classification (NCBI taxonomy): domain Eukaryota; kingdom Metazoa; phylum Arthropoda; class Insecta; order Coleoptera; family Coccinellidae; genus Myrrha; species Myrrha octodecimguttata. Next base: position 59,237,350 of record OY294056.1, read on the forward strand.
ATAAACTGGCCTGAATGTGGGGACGTGAGTTTTCTTGCTGAAAAGGGACGTATGGACTGCCACTGCTTAGATAAGGCATAAGAGCCGTTTGTAAAGGACATCGTGAACCTATCAAGCAGCTACCATACTGCTAGCTGGTAGCATACATGGTGCTTACCTTGACAGAATAGCGAATCGTCGTTGATTATTACATTATTTTTTTCTGCCCCCCACCTGCTGCCGTTCTTTGTGCCAGTTCAAATGTTGACGGCAATGGTCCGCAGATAAAGGCAGCAATAATCGTGGACGTTTGCTAAGAGTCCAAAGGCTCTGATATCGCGGTGAATATTAAAATTTCGGGTACCCGCTAATATTGATTCGAAATTTGTTATACCTACTAAATTTAGTCCCCTGAACATGAATCATACAGTCAAACCTTGACATAATTTTCGAAGATATGATATATCGTTGTGTAACGATTTGTCTCTGGACCAAGGAAGCGTTGAACGCAGATTGTGTAAGTGGATTAGAGAGTAGTTACTCACTATTTTGTTATCGGTATTCTATCCACAGTGAACTCAAATAGTTAAGTAGTCTCAGTTACGTATCTATCCACCTTTATGTGCAGTATTCATGTTTTTAGATAGATTTGATAAATTTTCCTACGATAAACGTGCCACATATTTGGGAAGCTGATAATTGGAGAGAGGTTTTCCATTTTTTAAGATCAATATCTTAACTCGAACATTTTCGGGAAAACTCCGGATGAAACCTGATGTTGATTGGTTTATTATTGTATACCATACTAATTGAATCAGGTGTGAATCGTGGAGAGCTTTAACTCGAAATAGACAACTCGGACAAAATGCTGACTTCTTTGGGAAAAAGTTACTAGACAGGTCTAACAAGGAAACTAAAGAACATGATCTTTCAACGATTCCGAGTATTTTTAAAAAAAATTCTCAATCGTCACACTAAGTTAACGGTCCCGGCTCCTACACCATTCTGTAGCTCTAGAAAAGAACTCTAATACCAATGTCTTCTACTGGGTCTTTAGCACTTACATCGCATCCTCTTTCTTAACCCCATAATGTGTGTGTCGCTTCATATTGATGCTACCTTATTGAACTCTTTCTTTCTAACAGCCACATTATTAGGGGCATATCGCACAGCCAGCTTTGAAGAATGCCAATAAAGAGTCCTTGTGGCAGGTCGATCGGTTTAGCTTTCGGCTGCATGGATATTTTAGGAGTTTTTGTATTCACGCGCCTGATTTCTCTCGTAAATTCCTTGATGACATTATTTTTTGGTTTATTATTTGATAAAATCAAATGATAAACCTTAGTGATCGACCAACAGAAAAAAAATTTTAACCCCCCCTGAAAATTTCACAGTGTACGTTTTGGAGTATGTAGATTAGAATAAACAAATAAAAAAAATCCGTCCGTCCGCCGTCGGCCGTCTGTAATCCGGGGCTTTTCTCTGGAAGTACTGAACGAAAATCCTTGAACCTTGGTAGAAAAATCGTGTGACACTCGGGGTTGATCCTCATCCAAGCTTTTCAGCAGGATCAGTGTACCCTAAGGGGTCTAAATGGGGGGGTTAGGGAGGGGAAAAAATTATTTCTCGAAAACTTACCACCGAATTTTTATGAAACTCTGAACGTTGATTACTGTTGCATAACTAAACCTAAAAAATGTTACTCGGATGATTTCCGACCAGTGGTTTCTGAAATATAAAGAAAAACGCTGCAAATTTCCAATAATATCGAAAATGAATCATCGCATTCGATTCTAAGTTGTTTAAGATATCAACGGTATATTGTGTTACTCAACTGAGAGAATAATAAATCCTTCTGTAAAATCTGCACTGTTTTTCTGTTCTTGTTGTTAGTGCTCACGCAAAATTGAATATGATGAATGCGGAATTCATGCTCTTTCTACTAAAACTATATGCTTATCGCCGTATAGCTTGTTGCTCCGGATATATAGGTACCTCCTTTCCCGGAGAAAGGTAGGTTAGTTTCCGAAAAAGACAAAACAAGGGGTTTGAGGAAAAAGTTATGGGCACATTTTCTGTTGGAAATAATCTGTATTCTATTATACCCCTATACTACAGAATACCTAATAGAATCATAATTTAGAATGGTCATGATCAGGCTAGATAGACAGGTAGTAGTTTCGCCAGAAATAGGCTCTCAATACCACAGATTTATTATATGTGGAATCATTATTATTGTTAATTTTGGTTTATTATTTGATAAAATCAAATAATAATAATTAGTGATCGACCAAGCAAAAAAAAATTTTAAGCCCCCCTGAAAATTTCACAGTTTACGTTTTGGAGTAAGTAGATTTGAATAAACGAATAAAAAAAATCCGTCCGTCCGCCGTGCGTTGTCCGGGGTTTTTCTCTGGAAGTACAGAACGGAAATCCTTGAAACTTGGTGAAAAAATTTTGTCTGTCACTCGGGATTGATCCTCCAAGCTTTTCAGCAGGATCGGTGTACCCTAAGGGTTCTAACTGGGGAGTTGGGGGAAAAAAAATTATTTCTCAAAAACTTATCACCCAATTTTCATGAAATTTCAAACGTTGATTACTGTTGCATAACTAAACCTAAACAAATTTACCGGGATGATTTCTGACAAGTGGTTCCTGAGTTATAAAGAAAAACGCTGCAAATTTCCAATGATGTCGAAAATGAATCATAGCATTCGGTTCTAAGTTGTTTAAGTTATCAATGGTATACTGGGTTATTTAACTAAGATAATAATAAATAAATAAAATTCCCTACATCTATGGGCTATCTGAGAGGTTGGGACAACTTCTTAATAGTGAGGTGGTGAAAATGGCTTACAAACCAGCTAATATACCTGTTAAAAGATTTCATTCTAAATTGAAGTCAAAGACAACATTAGAATCAAGATCAAATGTTATATATAAGATACCTTGCAAAGAATGCAACAAAGTATACATAGGACAGACCAACAGATACCTAAAAACAAGACTGACTGAACATAAAAGAGACTGTATTAATGTTCACAATCCTGCCCGAACAAAGGAAAACAATACAGCATTGGCTGAAAACTCATTTAGTGACCTGCACTCTTTCGACTTCGATAGGGTAGTCATTTTGGACACTCAGGCGAACTTAAGGAAAAGATTATTTTGTGAATTGCTAGAAATAAAAAAAGAACCTAACTCATTCAATAAAAGGAGTAATATTGATAATCTCAATACAGCCTATTTCGACCTTATCCAGAGAATAAAAAAAGTAACATCTAAATAATAATCTTAACAGTTCGTCACCTCGACCTGCACCTTTTTAAGTTCTCTTTTCCGATATCTAATAGATAAAATAATGCATTCTATATGTAGCATCCACCAGTCTCTGTTGTTGACATATTCCACTACACTGTTTTCGCTTCATTATGATCGGTATTGTTCCACCCGAATTTTATATTATTAATAAGGTGACAAGAGAGACCAACTGACAGTGTGAGTAACAACTTATTGTTTTTTCAATGGAAATCGATGTTTCAAAGTTATTTCAATTGTTTCAAAATTATTTTAATTGTTTTTGTATTCACGATTTTTATTTATACTTTGTTCGTTGTTTTTGTGACCTTACTAGTACCTACTAGTTTTGTGATCAATTATCTCTTTAACTCGTTGCTTTTCCGAGTTCCTAACAATTGTTTTTTCCACTCGAGAATATCATAATGCTGTTTTCTATCATGTTCACACCCTTAATATTGTGTCATTTATTGTAGAGCCCTGAAGAAGATATTAAATATATCGAAACGTCGGCATTCCGTCAAATTGAGTTTTTCTCTAATTCAGACCAAAAAGTACCCTCTCATTATTCATACAATAATAATAAGCCTTTGTGTAAAATTTGCAGTGTTTTTAATCTCCGTTGGGTTCTTCACTAAAAGATAATACGAGTTCCAACCCGCCAATGTTCCAATACCCTTCATTGCAAATATTAATCTTTGTGTTATTGCTAATGTGCTAATCATAGCATGTGCTTTCCTTAATGATGGGTCTCTCACGACTCGCTAGATGGCACTCCACAAACGAATCAGTTTCTCGGCGCAAAAGTAGAAGTAACGATTTGAATTATCGTATGAACCCGTCAGCGACACAGTTTCACCGTCTGATTTTCCCGTACAATTCACGTTTAAATTCTGCGATGGAAGGGACATACGATCATTTGTATACTAAGAAGCGCGCGATTTAGTTTATCGACAGAAAATTGAGATTTGAAAGCTGTTAGTTCTTCCGCCAGAGAAAACACCGATTCTCTAAAATGAATATGAACAGCGGCCTCGGCAGTAGGTCAGACTGTGCCAATGAAAAACTCTTAAATCCTTTTGTGCATCACCTCGAATTGGATACTACTTACGAGAAATTAAAAGTAAGTGTATTTTATGCTTTCTCGTGGAAATTCATGTATGATTTGAATTGTGTCATGAACATTGTGAGGAGACTGTTTGTATTTTATGTTAAGGATAATTGAAAAAGTCCTCCAATTGAAAATATCGTTTAATTGTCAGATTATTACGAACCATAAATCTAATTATAAGCTTATGCATATAATCCAATTGTTATAAGCCCACGGATTTTATGAGGACATTCCATATCAAACAACGACAACTGTTCTTTTTGAGGATGAATAACAGTGAGGTCTTACTCAAGTTTTCTGAATTAAATTAATGTTTTCGAGGTGATTTTCTATTCTTCATTTAGTGCTTCCGATTAGCTGCTGCATGCTTTCGTCTTGTAATGACTAATATAGTTTCCGATTAATTGATGTGAAAACGGTATGCACACTGCAACTAGTGTATCAGGTCAAGTTACCGGGTTGACCATGGCCTTGAATGCAATTACAATCTCTTATTACTTCGAATTTATGTTTCAGCAGCTTGATTGAAAGATTGTCAATCCTAAATGAGTGTCACGAAAATCTATAAATTTCATAATTTTCCAGAAAAAATCTTCACTAAACTAACGAAAGTGAGTTCTTTCGCGTTCGTGCTAAAAAACAAAATTATCATCATTTTGTCCAAATGTCTGTGATTTTCGGACTTTGGCCTGAAAATGATTCACCTGGTTGGACTCGGTGATGAAGCATCTGTGGTCAAATTTAATTCTGTTCGTCTGGCCGTCCGTGAACATATTAATACTATAACATAAGAGGAAAACTCAGAGCCTGAAAGAGAGGTGCGGAGCTAGATAATCTCGGTTAAGTTCAATAATTTAGGTAAAATCCGTCTAACGGTTTCGGAATTATGCTCATGAAATTTTGTTATTATTGCCTCACTGACTCACATTTACTGATACGAGATTAAGTTGTAAAATACCGTTTTCGATACCGAATGTCGTGAAGATGGTATAGCAGAAAAGATTTAAGAAAAATTATATATGAGACTATATCCGCCTCGAGCTCGATTACAAATACAAAACACATGAAAGGATGAAATCCACCAGAATATTTCTTTGGACATATCCATTCGAAATTCTATTTTATTTTTCATTAGTTACTTACTGGACAGGTTGAAGGTTCATGCGAAATTTCATCTAAATCTAATTTATAGGTATCCCAACACAGCTTTGCTTCTTCCGCATTAATATAGATGAAATACGGTTTCACAAACTTTTCAATATTTTACTAGTTTTGTTCTTGAATACATTTTTCCGAAACGATAGCTAGAAGTATATACAGGGTGAGCCATTTAATTGTACATTAATTTGAACCATAGATTCCTCTCATCAAATAAAACACTTTTGTCATTTACCATTTTTGTGGATTCGGCTCTGGTAAAAAGTTATAATCATTCAAATATTTCTTAATGTGCTAATACACTCCTGCACTTTGTTTGCAAGTTCAACATAGATATAACTTACTGTGAATTTTATTGCAGAATAATCAACCCATTGCTTGAAATTTAAAGAAATATGATTTGGAAAACTCATTTACTCACTTAATTCTTACGATTTGGTACTTTTTGCGGTATTCTTGAGAAGGAAGAATATTTCACTACACTTGACCATTGAAACACTAATCTTCCACTTGAAATTCGTGCCATATCCAGTTTTTTCCATCATGGGATTCTACACAATTTCAGTCTTGCCGATTCTTATATTGAAAATTCCATAAGTATTCTAATTTTCATCAAATCTACGAATGGATTTAAAGAAATCACTCAACTTACCTAAAGACATTAATTGAACTCTAGAAGTCTATGGAAAGTCTGGTTCATAGACATGGACTATGTCTGTGGTCTGGTCACGAAATAGCATAAACCATGATGTAAAAAACATCATTACTTCATCATGCATAGACCTAATATTTGTCTATGCGAAATAGATAAATATTTCTGTGTATTCTATGTTCCGGGTGCACGTGAACGTTTCTCGAATTTTATCAGATTTTATAACATTCAACGTTGAATAACTCGAAAACTATTCTTTTGAGGAGAAATCATAAGGAATGATTAAGTATTCTAAAATTATTGAGGATTCTTATGATGACAACGTAAAATTTATCTGCATTATACATGCTAATTTCTTACAGTTTTATGAATCGGGGAGTCTACAGGGTCTTTCACGAGGAACCTCACCCATATTTATACGGGAAACTACTGAACGTATTTTCATGAAATTCAGCACTTATAAGTATTTCACGATGCTGATGAAATCTGAAATATTTTCAAGGCATGAGCACCTCCGGTTTTTCCGGAAATGACGTCAACTTCCGTTTTTCAAATTAGAACACCATTTTTTTATTGCAGAAATAGATTCCTTAGAAAATTTTAATTGATTTTGAGCGGGAAAATTCTAAAAAAAAATCGAAAATAGAGCTCCGCTGAAACAAGTATAACTTCGAGGTTTTTGGATGGAAAATTCTCATTTTTGGGATTTTTCAAGATGTAAGATTGATGTATCCACTTTAAAAATCGAAATCGCGATTCATGATACAGGGGGTGAAAAAATTGCTTTCAAAGTTAGGGATGACAAAATCGTGAAAAATCAATTTTTTCAAATTAGAACTCCATTTTTTTATGGCAGATATTGAATCTACGTTAAAAAATAATGTGAGTGTATGCATCACACCCTCGCCCTAAAATGGATATTTTCTGAGTTATTCACAAAAAACTGTTTTTCGTCTTGAATTTTCAGCTATTTCTTTTGCCTTCACGCCAAAAAGATGACATTTTCAGGAACTGTTATTTGAACCATGCTGTAGATTTGTCACCCCTTCTTGAAACCGACTTCAAGTTACTATTAGGAGAACCATGGCAAACTCTCGCAGTTATAACTAGAGAAGATGCTCAAAGTTTTGACCGTTAATTTCTAGACATTTATTTATACGTCTCAGGAATGCTTCGTGCGTTGCTCTTCTTATTTCATCGGGAGGAAGAGATCTGCAAAAGTGTTTAAAAACCAAATTGAGTTTCAAAACTATGAATCTAAAAATCTGAACAAACCTGAACGCATTTCTGACTCGTTCTATGCAGTCCTCTTTATCAGTCAGGGGAGTTGAGTAGACAATATTTTGTATCCTACCCCAAACATAATAGTCTAAAGGAGTTGAATCGGGAGAACGTGGTGGCCAAAGATGTGGACCATTGTTCGCCAACCATCGATCTTCAAATAGCCTGTAGAGGATATTTAACACATTGAGTGAATTGTGTGGAGGCGCGCCATCTTGTTGATACCATAAGTCATTATGGTTCTGTACTAGCGGCTCAATTATTTGAGTCAATATGTCAGAATATCTATCTCCTAAGGGAGAACATTCTTTAAATAATGCAAACATGTGTAGTGTTCTATCTTACCAGTTAAAGTCCCATCATAAATGTGAACATCGAGAATTGCATTATTTTTGATGGCGCAAAAAACATTGAAACTCCAGGTCTCTTGAAAGTTCCATTGTCTGAAGTGGTGGTTGTTCTCTTCATCCCAATAATGACTGTTATGCCTATTGAAAGAACCATTCTTTGTGAATTTCGATTCATCTGTCCAAATTATACAGTCCAAAAAGTTTTCATTCTCTTGAAATCGAATCATCATAGCTTCGCAAAACTCTGTTCTCCTGACGAAATCAGTTTCCTTCAAATGCTGTACCCTATTGAATTTATATGGTTGCATTTTATGTTTTTTTAATATTCTCCAAACACTCGATTGAGATAATCCCAGATCAATCTCGGCATCTTTGAGAGAATTTTGAGGATTCACACGAAAATATGCAAGAACTGTGATTTCGTTGTTCTCATCTTCTACTACACTTTTTTCTCTGTGTGTAGTTTTCTTAACGAAAGATCCGACATTTCTCAAGTTTGTCATGGTTCTGTTAATGGTATCTCTCGTTGGTCTGGGTCGTTCAGGACTGAAAATTCAAGACGAAAAACAGTTTTTTGTGAATAACTCAGAAAATATCCATTTTAGGGCAAGGGTGTGATGCATACACTCACATTATTTTTTAACGTAGATTCAATATCTGCCATAAAAAAATGGGGTTCTAATTTGGAAAAATTGATTTTTCACGATTTTGTCATCCCTAACTTTGAAAGCGATTTTTTCACCCCCTGTATCATGAATCGCGATTTCGATTTTTAAAGTGGATACATCAATCTTACATCTTGAAAAATCCCCAAAATGAAAATTTTCCATCCAAAAACCTCGAAGTTATTTTTGTTTCAGCGGAGCTCTATTTTCGATTTTTTTTTCGAATTTTCCCGCTCAGAGAGAATTTTCCAACCAAAACTGAAAAATGTTACATCAAAATAAATTGAAATTTTCTAAGGAATCTATTTCTGCAATAAAAAAATGGTGTTCTAATTTGAAAAACGGAAGTTGACGTCATTTCCGGAAAAACCGGAGGTGCTCATGCCTTGAAAATATTTTAGATTTCATCAGCATCGTGAAATACTTATAAGTGCTGAATTTCATGAAAATACGTTCAGTAGTTTCCCGTATAAATATGGGTGAGGTTCCTCGTGAAAGACCCTGTATATCCAGAAAACCGTTTGAAGTTAGATGATATTGATTACTGTTGAATATGACTCATAGTCATAGCAAACTTAACATCAACATTCATTTCATTCGGAGGAACCATGTCAAAGCTACACAAAAAGATATGGAAAAATGGTAAATAAAAAAGTGTTTTATTTGACGACAGGAACCTATGGTTAAAATCAATGTACAACTTCAAGAGTCACCCTGTATGAAATTCTGAAATTTCATTTCAGATTCTTTCTAACTCATGAATTTGATTTCATAGAAAATTATATTTATTATACCATCATTCATAGTGTGAGGGACAAAAGTGTGTTGGCAGTATTTTTTCTTCCGAGTCACATGCTACCGACACACTTCTGTATTCATGAATACTGTGACTTATTGCCGCAATTTTTTTGTTTCGATAATTTAAGTTCTAGCAAACACAATTTATCCACGGAAAATTTTTTTTTCAACAAATATTTCAAATCTTTTTTTTAATTCACTAATCATGACATTCCAAAAGTTTTATAAGCAATTGCGGGTTGGTCTGCTCCAACTAACTACTACCAAGTTTAAATCCGATCACTCTAACTCAAAAACTCGAATGACTTTAACTCCAAAACGGTTCGATCGGTTTGGCCCATTAACGAACTTGAGTTTCAAGTCGGACATCGCATTCGTCATGACTGCATGGGTCGAACTATACCTTGGAGACCGCATTTTCGAAAAACATTCGAGAATTACAGATATTTGGACGAAACGAAAGCAGGCCGTTTCCTAGAACAAGAACTCTAAAATTTAATTGTTACCTACAGTGCGCTTCAAAATTATGGAACAAATTCATTTTCTCAGAAGAAAAATATTTGGCAACAAAATCCTGAAACAGGTCAATTTTTGTTTCACTTTTACCAAATTTGTATGCATTTTTGATGGATTTTTGTTGCACCCAGTGCCATCCCCATCAACCCTCTAAATTTTCTGAACAGGGAAAGAAGGTCATGTGGTACTTTTTTGGCAAGGTCTTTGTATCTTCTTTACAGGCGTGCAGAAATTTTCAAGAAAAAAAAATATTTTTTCGAAAAATTAGTTCAAATAGGTTTTCAGTATGTGCACTTTGTCATGGCTCATTTACTTTGAGACGATGGTACCTGATGAAATTTGTCACTGAATGAAAGTCGACCATTACAGTTTTGTTCATGTACAACTTTCAAACCCCTCACGTGAAATTTTTTTTTTCTCCATTAAAGGGTTCGCAGTGGTTGAAAGTTGAGCATGAACAAAACTGCGAAGGTCGACTTTCATTCGGTAACAAATTTCATCAGGTACCATCGTCTCAAAGTGAAGGAGCCATGACAAAGTGCACATACTGAAAAACTCTTTGAACTATAACTTATTTTTCAAAAAATTTTTTTTTCTTGAAAATTTCTGCACGACTGTAAAGAATATACAAAGACCTTGCCAAAACAGTTCCACATAACCCACATTCCCTATGCAAAAAATTTAGAGGATTGATGGGGATGGCACAGGGTTCAACAAAAATCCTACAAAAATGCACAAAAATTTGGTGGAAGTGAAACAAAAATTGACCTAGTTCAGGATTTTGTTGCCAAATATTTTTCTTCTGAGAAAATGAATTTGTTCCATGATTTTGACGCGCACTGTATAACCGTCATAACCGAAACTAGGTATTGAATATTCTTAACTTGAATCTTGGATCTGTGTACTTATCGGCCAAGAACTCGAGTGGATTGAGGAAGTACTAATAAATTGCAATGTACATCTTATCTGCAATTGGTACAAAGTAGGACAGTCTAAGTGTGTCAGAAAGCTTTCTTGTAAAATGTCTGATTTTCCTTGTCACTGAACTTCGCCTTCACCTATGGAGTAGGCTGGTAGAGATTCGCGTGTGTTTGTATTTTGTAATAGGACACTGCACTTCCTGTTGATATAGAGCATTATATTCCTAGAATGCTTGTAGTATTTTTTTCTCAATAGTTGTTACACTGAAGGCGACAACTAATGTGATGAAGTGAGAGTTTTTGTTGTTTAAGTAGTTTTTACTGGTTCATTGATCCAGCCAGAGCCGGATCTAGGGCGTGACGAAGAAGGCATTTGCCACGGGTGCAAGCTAATTAGGGGCGCAGAACTATAATGATTACAATGATTTTTTCTACTTCTAGCTTTATACATATTTCAGAGCGTGTTGTGGTGCATGAACCTGTTGTACACAGTGAGGTGAAAAGTAGTTACCATACAAATTTCAGATATTAATGGGTGTTTTTTAGAGGTATAGAACTTTGAAATGGAATAAAACAAGGATTAATTTTTAAAATTGACATGAAATCGACTTCATTCAAAAGATAATCTTTTGGCATTATAATTTAAATATAATCTCTAGCATTTGATCGCCACGGCCAATTTTTCACTTTTCCAAGATTTGTGGCCGTATATCGGCAATAACGATGCGAAGGTTGTCCTTCAAGTGGTCGATCGTTTCGGGCTTATCGGCGTAGACTAGCGACTTCACATATCCCCACAGAAAAGAGTCTAGCGGAGTTAAATCGCACGATCTTGGAGGCCAATTCATGGGCCCGGAACGTGAAATTATGCGGTTATCAAACGTTTCCTTCAGTAAATCAGTAAAAATAGTAGCACGGGCTGTGTGACATGTTGCGCCGTCTTGTTGAAACCACAGCTGCTGCACATCCTGGTTGTTCAATTGAGGAACGAAAAAGTCAGTAATCATGGCTGTATAGCTGTGCACGATGGCGGATAGACTGATTCAGGTCTTTCTCTACGCTACGCTCTACAGCAGCAATGGCTTCTTCTGTTTTCACTGTACAACGTCTCTATGGATGCGTATTATTAGTTAGAGTAAACGTTGTGCGAAAACGGTTCGTGATTAGTCGAATTGATTGCTCTCATGGACCATTATTTTCAAAATGAATTTGCACAATTTGGAAGCGTTATTCAGGCGTCAGTTTATTCATGTTGAAAGACCACACCAAACTTAACACAAATAACAAGCCATCTGACAAAATGGCCGCCAGTTAAAACCATGTTGCCAACCTACAGCTCTATACCTCCAAAAAAATCACCCTTTATTTCGATGGCTCTTGTTGAAGAAAAATGACTGTCATTAATCAAGCCCGTAGATAATAGGAGTGTATAATGAATATTACACACTCCATGGATAGATACAGTGAAAGTTTTGACATTTCTCGTGAGCTTAAAGACTTCCAGCAATCACAGAAAATGAAGTTGACCAATCTGACAACTCGATTATAGGTTATTGAAATTGCAGAATTATTCCAATTTTATCAATGGAGTCGTGGACAAATTATAGTATTTAAGTCGTATAGAATTGCTATTATTCACTTGCGTGATTTGCGACACTGGCATGCGGCTTGTGTCGCAAACTTCACCCTTTAGAATAAAAGCTGTTCTTGTATTAATGTTGAATAATATAATATTATTGTTTTCTTACATAGGAAACAATCATTCTTGCATTGATTTATCTGTTTATGCTAAATAAAACTGGGAAGTTCAATCTACTTCTTGGATCTACATGGACTGACCAATTGAAGTGTCAGAAGAAGAAGTTGAAGATTTTTCTCATTTAAAATTTTATTTTCGATTGACCGAATCTGAGTTTCAACACCCGCAACAAATTGTGATCGGTTATTTTTTTTTCATGCCTAATATTTATTTCTTGTATCTAATTCAGGGGTAAAATCAATTTCATGAAGTCAATATACTCCACACAAAATGTGACAGAATTCGAAAATCAAAGACATTTAGGCAAAACATAGTAATCATTTGTAGCATTCTGACGCTCAACTACTTTCAAAATTTTGTTGGGATCGTCATGTTGTTAATTTCTTTCAAGAAACTAATCCTCAGGTTTCAATCAAATTTCGCACAAGCAATATTTGACTAACTTCTACCAAATTGCGTGGATTTTTCTTTGGACCTTCGGTTATTTCCGAAATAAGTCGAAAAAACTGATCTGATCCAAAAATTGAGTTTGGGTGTTAAATTGTTTCTATATCTATAATATTCAAGAACAATACTTTTCGTCAATTATATTATTGTCTAATGAATTCTCAGTAGTAAGATTCGGTGTAGAAAATTCAATGATGGGTGGATTGATTACCCCTTTTAGAACGTTATGTATATTCATAAGAAAGAAGACTAATCAAAATTTTTGCGCACATGTTCTCGGAAACATTGTGCTATTGAGATATCTAGTATTTTCGAATGTTTTCCCTTAAATGATCTCAAACGATTGGATTGGACCCATTGATGACGAGTCCGCTGTCAAAATCGATTTTGTCCGGCCGGCCGGCCGTCTGTAGGCACGATTGCGGGCGTATGGAGAATTCTTCCGACTCGAAACTTTCACGGCAGTTTGCATTTCTGAATGCAAATGTTAGGGAGGCTAAAGGGCGAACGATTCTGGGGTTAAAGTCATTTGAAATATTGGGGATATTTCCTGATATTCCAGGAGCTACCTGAGCGTTTGGATTGAAACTTGGCAGTAAGCAAAATTTCTTGACATCATTTTATCAGTGAATTTCGAAAAGAAAGGCTTTTTTCGGAAACTATATTCATTATACGTATTGGAAGAAAAATGTTTCTCAAGCTTGTACTGTATATTTCACAGCAGTGTACCGAATTTCGTTCGGATACCATCATAATTTTTGGAGATATTGGACAAAAATATGTAATATTTCGTTGTTTTTTCCCTGGCATCGTCGTTTTTCCGGACTAACTCAAAAAATACGGATTCAATCATGATGAATCTTGGTTACTGGTATGAAAATACTGATGAGAAACTTTGTTCAAAATTTCTTGATAATCGTATAATTAAAACAGTTAAATAAAAAACAAATTATCTTTTTCAAACATTCTTTGATCTTCTGAACATATGACTCTCACGAAATTCTGTATGAGAATTCGAGATTACATTTTTCCATCAAGTGATGGATTTCAATTCGATCATGTTTGTATTTTTGAAAATATTATGGTCTTGGGGCTTAATTTAGACAGTCGATTCCATGAATGGAAAAAATCTGGCCAATGTTTCCGTAGGTTTACTCATTCAAAATTTTATTTTTCCATTATTTCCGAAAAAAAAATTTCGATTGAATTGAAATCCATTATTTGATTGAAAAATGATAGCTTGAAGATCCATGCAGAATTTCAAGAGGATAATATGATTAGAGCATCTCCAAATCTCTCCATCAGGAAGTGAAGGTTCGTTTGGCGGTGTCAATACGGCGCGAAAGCTGCTGACTTCACGTCAGTGCTTCTCAAGAATTTCAAAGTCCTTGGAGTTTGCTTAAATTATTTGTGGTTCCTTATTGTTGGAGGCTCAAAAGCGAGCGCCAACTGCGATGATCCGCCACTGATATTATAAAATCTGCTGAACCATAGATTCAAAATTATTTATCTAACCCCTTTGCAAATTCATCACAGACGGAAAGTAAGTCAAATGGATTTGAGTACATCCATTATTGTACTAGCACAAGGATCCATCGACCTAACTGTAAATTATGAAGTATCAATTGAAAACTTTGCTGTTGCAAAGTATGGTTGGCATACATGGACTAAAACCACATCTATTGTGTTGAAGATGACATGAATTTTCGGTTCATGTCAGTTCCGTTATAAGTGAAATCAAGTTCATTAGATGTCGATAATTCCAGATGGGCAGTTTGAAAACTTTTAAGTAATGGAAGTTAATTACAACATGACTTTCTATATCAGAGTATCAACCATGGGTGTAGGTAGGCCATAGACACTGAGGTGCGCAAATTCTGAGCTCAATTTGAGAACGAAAATAAATACGAAATCTCGTAGATTATTAGCTTAATGATTCTGTATAATTCATATGGGAATTTTGTGATATTTTTCAGATGGAAGGCTTCAAAAGATATGATATCGAGAGAATATTCTCACAATTGCACATTTGCATTTTTTATTGTTTTCATTTGAAATGAATAATTAAATAATTTCCCACCTTCAAAGAACGTGTTTTCCTGTGAATGAATTTTTTTGATGAAAGAATCTGAAGGAAATGAGTTATTCTGAGTGTTCCACGACGAGAAGAACAAGTCTGGTATGAGGTTAGAGAAATATACAGAGTGATTCATTGAATTTGGCGCAAAATCATCAAACTGAGATATTTAAATGACGATTCAATCGAAGCAGCTTAAATTTGCATATGATACCGTCGGTTTCACAAAACTTTTGACTTCTGATCAACTCGTTGATTAAGGTTCGCATTCGATGGTTGGGTTGAAAATGAACTGAAATCGAGCACAGAATTTACTTATGACTGACAATCAAGCCCTTGATCTGGCAATCAAAGTTTTGTGATACCGGCCGTAAGAATCATAAAACTGCAAAAAATTCAGGACTCTGATTATTTTTGTTATGGAGCAACATCTGTGTCAAATAATGAAGATCGGACACTGCTTTTGTAATCAAGGCACAAACGTGCTCAACACATATCGAGTCATAATGTTATTTTTTGACGAAATTTCACTCAAAATTCAACGTAGAATTCGAATATGCATCAGTTCATGCGAAGTTTACATCCAGAAGGGTCAACCTGATTCCTGTTATACCTGATATTATGCCGGGTAGCCAGGACGATTTCACGTTCAAGGAAACGTGAGATACATAATTAAATGAACCATTAAATGTAATTATTGGCATTTTAAAACAATTTTCCTGTACAAAAGATAATGCATGAGGAAATCTGTGAAGTTTACATTTCGAATTTTCCGCTTTCTGATAGTGTTAATCGTAGAAAATAAAACTATTTTGAATATGGACTTTTTTCATTTCCGACGAAATTTTTGAAAAATTCACTTTTCTTTCCCCTCATTTCTCGATCATCCCTTCTCTTGGCATCTCATTCATTGATGCATTATATTTTCAGCGTAACCTATATGAATGATAGGGCCCACCTTTGAGTGATGTAGTTTGAGACAAAAGTTATCACTTGCAGAAATATTTTCATTTTATGTGTAAGGATATATTCATTTTTCACCAATCACAATTATATTCACGAAATGTGAATTTCAATAAGATGGTTAATTGAAAACTAAAATTGACGTGTGTCTTATCGAATTGCTCTAAAACATTAAATAACGCAGTTATATAGGATTCTGTTTCTTACTTTATCAACAAACCGTATTTGCAAATACGCTTTTGTCCCAAACGACGCCTCATACAACTCTTCCCCTTACGGGTAAAACAGTCATCTACTACACTACCCAATTCAATGATTCCAATTAGAATTCCTCATTTTTTTCCACTGGTTACGAATAATTAAAGGTTAACAAGAAAACTATTCCCGCGTTCCGATATTACTGAACAGTACTGCCCAGTATATTTTGACGTTCCGATTTTCCTGAAATTTACTGGCAATGATTTCGCACCAACTTTCTCGATACCCTGTTTGAGGCTAGAAAATTACTGATGTTAATGCAACAGAAATGGTCATGCAGCTCCAGTATCCCTTTCCTTTCCCAAGTTGGACCTTTCGCTTCGTTTATGTTATCATGGGCGAAAAACGTTTACTTGTTATCAAAGATTCATCTTTGATTTGATTCGATATTTGGAGTTTTTTTAGCGGATTACGACTAAAATGGATATGATGGATGAATTATCACCAAATTAATAGTAAACACAAAATGCTACTGAATAAAGAGGAATTTGGCAGATGTAATTAATGATATCTATCATTAAAAAAAAAATAATGTAAAACATGGTAAGTTTTTGCATATGGTTCATAAGGAATTATTTATTTATCACTGGAGAGAAAACCGATGGCCGCTTAGTTGAAATAAAGAGGTTTCCGATACAAATTCGAATCCAAATTCGCCATCTATTTAGGAACAACCTGTAACTTTTTTCTCTTGCATATTAGGGTAGTAAAATCTAAAACATGGTTTAAGTAACAGTTCCTGAAAATGTCATCTTTTTGGCGTGAAGGGAAAAGAAATAGCTGAAAATTCAAGACGAAAAACAGTTTTTTGTGAATGACTCAGAAAATATCCACTTTAGGGCAAGGGTGTGATGCATACACTCACATTATTTTTTAACGTAGATTCAATATCTGCCATAAAAAAATGGGGTTCTAATTTGAAAAAATTGATTTTTCACGATTTTGTCATCCCTAAGTTTGAAAGCGATTTTTTCACCCCCTGTATCATGAATCGCGATTTCGATTTTTAAAGTGGATACATCAATCTTACATCTTGAAAAATCCCAAAAATGAAAATTTTCCATCCAAAAACCTCGAAGTTATTCTTGTTTCAGCGGAGCTCTATTTTCGATTTTTTTTTCGAATTTTCCCGCTCAGAGAGAATTTTCCAACCAAAACTGAAAAATGTTACATCAAAATAAATTGAAATTTTCTAAGGAATCTATTTCTGCAATAAAAAAATGGTGTTCTAATTTGAAAAACGGAAGTTGACGTCATTTCCGGAAAAACCGGAGGTGCTCATGCCTTGAAAATATTTTAGATTTCATCAGCATCGTGAAATACTTATAAGTGCTGAATTTCATGAAAATACGTTCAGTAGTTTCCCGTATAAATATGGGTGAGGTTCCTCGTGAAAGACCCTGTATATCTTTCATTCATTATATTGTTTCGATGGTTTCATCATTGTTTAAACAATGGTTTCACATACCATCTTTATGGCGAGGTGATTCCCAATCAGTATGTGTTTCATACGTTAGGCCAGAGCTGGCTATGCTATAACATTGGGTAATTTTTACAATTCATTTTTATCATGGTGATCTCGTCATGATCGAGTGAAATATATAGACCGAAATAAATAGATAGATCAACACAATGGGGGTTTTTCCTTTAAACGAAAATGCAGTAATTTTCATGAAAAACCTTTAGAACATCACATATCAAGCATATAATTTCAATATTATACTTTTAAAAAAATGTTTGATCACCTAAAACTGAAAAATAAAAATGGGGATTTGCATTTAAAGGGATTTTTCTTGAGCGCACGATATGGCAACGTCGAATTCAGCTTTATCGGAAAGAAAAGGACGTCAAATGTGTTACTTTGCTTAGGAAACAGAGATAGCTATACTTCGATTTGGTTAGAGTAGAAGACAACGACCAAGGAATGGAAAAAAAAGAGCACAGACTGTCATACTATCATAATACTGACAAATCGCAAACGGAAATTGTTTGGTTATATTGACAAATATCACGTGTGTACCACAGAATAGGAATGAATATTTCATTATTCTATAGCAGAAAAAGCTATTCTACTAAACACCTTTGTCACTTCGTGCATGCCTGGCAAATCCCAAACCCCACTTTTGAAATCTGATTTTGAATACTTTCTGAAGGTAATTTGGGAAAATGATGAATCAAACCCATGATAATTATATTCAAATTTGCATTTGCAGTAATAACCCAAATTCAGGAAAAACCCCATTCCACTTCCATTATAGCACATCTCCAGGCTGTTCTCTAGGAGATTCCACATATTTATGTATTTCTTATAATAAGAGAAAAAGTGATAGGAACATTCAAATATGAAATCAATGATACATATATTCATACATATATCCTGTGCTATCGTCTTGAGATAGTAATATTATCACAATCAACAAGATCCTTTCAACTGACAGTCCAAATATACATTCATTTTGAATTTGCCGCCAACGTCATTCAAAGTAACTGATGATAGTACTGATACCTGTTCCGATATTTTCCTTCAATAGTAGTTTACTGGATCATATTTCGTTCCGATATTGCTTACTATTGTTTACTGATGGCCATTACAGTCATAATATCGGAACGCAAGGTGTATACATAATTCTTTTGTGCGAAATACTAGTGACAACTTCTTGATACACGCGTCCTGTGCCCTGCTTACTTTATATCAATCACATGCAAGCTGTGATACAATACAACAAACATACTGATAACATAAACCAAGTGGACATAGTGTGTAAGTTGGTTTAAAATGTATCGCTAATATACATCATTAATTATCTTCATTGGACATACTTTCTTCACGAAATTATTTATTATTTGAAAAGGTTCTGGACAACCGATTGATTAAATTTTTCCGAAAATTCGATATTTTTTCCGGTTGCCAACATGGTTTCATGAAGGGGATAAGCACAGAGTCTGCTATTTTCGAACTTACCTGCAAAGTCTTAAGGTGGGTATTCATTCGAGCAAATGTGCGCGCACGAATATAGCTATGCGTCAAAAATTTGGTCATTTGTCACGTTGACGTACGTCCATATTGAGCATTTTTACACAGTTGCTTGGTGTTCGCGCACGCTATCCGTGCGTGTACGAACAGCGTGCGCGCAAATTTGTTCAAATGAATACCCACCTTTAGAGTCCCTTGAGCATGGCGAAGTTCCCATTGCGATCATACTGGATTTAGCCAAAGCCTTTGATAGTGTTAATCATAAACTTTTACTAAACAAACTTAGTATTTATGGCATAAGAGACAAACAATTGAAACTGATTGAGAGATACCTTCAGAATAGGAGGCAAAGGGTGTTGATGTCTTGAGGAAACCGCGATATCTTGTCTTCAGAAGCACTTATTGAATTAGGTGTGCCCCAGGGTATTATCTTGGGACCATTATTTTGCGTTATTTTTACTAATGACCTTCCAGACATTTTTTCTGCAAGCTTCATTGAAACTCTCTTGTTTGCTGATGATGCAGACATTTTGGTTTCTGCATTGGATATTCTGAGTAGGATGGCGGAGATTCGGGATATTTTGGATAGAGTCAATAAGTGGTGCATTCAAAATGAGTTTATCATTAATAATGATAAAACTTAATGTATCATTTTCAAGGCTGATAGAGCGAACAAAAGCTATCCAGAGATTATAACATATGATAACACAAAAGTATACCAGCCAGTGAATCTGTTAGATTCCTTGCAATTTGTGTAGACTCTTTTATGAATTATCATAGCCATATTGAGCAACTCAGTTATAAGTTAAAGTCTGTTATTTTTACGTTAAGAGTTCTGAGGGAGCAAGTTGAAATAGATGTGTTGAAAATGGTTCAGTATGCCATGTTCCACTCAAAGTTGAGCTATGGTATTATTTTCTGGGGGAGCAGTTCAGAATCTCCTCGGATAATGCGCACGCAAAAGATGGCTGTGAGAGTATTCTGTTTGGGTTTCAAAGAATCATGTCGCGGTAAATTCAAGAATAATAATTTTTGACTGTTTATGGATTGTACATTTATGAAATTTTGATGTTCATGTCTAAAAACAAACATTATATTGGTAGACATTTGAACGTGAATAATACTAGGAGAAGGCATCCATATATGTATATCCAGTGCATTCTTTATCTTTGACGGAGAAGGGACCACTTTATATGAGTATCAAATTGTTCAACACTCTGCCGAGGAGCATTCAGAAATTATGGTCATTATGGTCTTTCAAAAAAGCTTTACTTAGTTTTCTTCTACAGCTTGAACCATATACTACGGAGGAATTTTTGCGCGCATGTTCTAGGCGAACAGCGTGCTATCGTTTTGTCCAAATGTCTGTAATTTTCGATGATTGAGCCGAAAATGGTCTCAAACGCCTAGATTGGACACACTGATGACGAATCCGGTGTCAAAATCGATTCTGTCCGGCCGGCCGTGGACACGATAACTGTCGAATGAAGTGAGCTAGTAACATGAAACTTTCAGGGTAGGTCGCGCATTGAAATGCCGCGGTTAAGTTCGTTAATGGGCCAAATCGGTCGAATAGTTTCGGTGTTATAGCCCCTGGAAATTTTGAAGTTATTTATTTTTTATTTCAGAAACTACTTGAGCGATTGAATTCAAACTTGGCAGTTAGGTGGAGTATAACGACGAGCAACTTTGAGCCAAATTTTGTCAGGATCATACTGTCAGTAAATGTGAAAAAAAAAATTCACATTGACATTCAAATTTCAAAATTTTTTTCCAAAAAATTCACAGCAGTGTACCAAATTTCAGTTCGATTCGATCATAAGTTTCGTAGATATAGGGAAAAAATATGTCAAATTTCGAGGTTTTCTTCTCGATATCGTTGTTTTTTTCGGTATAACTCAAGAAATACTGGTTCAATCCTGATAAAACTTTGCAGCTAGTTTGAAGATGCTGGAAGACAGCTTTATGCGAAATTTCGTGATGATCGTGTCATAAGAACATTTTGAAAAAAAATTTCTGTGATTTTCTTATCATATCATCCTCATTTAATTCTGTATGAACCTTCGAACTGTAATTTTTCGATGAAGTACGGGATTTCAATTCGATCTGATCTGTATTTTTGGAAATATTGGGAAAATAAAATTTTGAATGCGTATATATCTGCGGAATCATTGGGTGGATTTTACCCATTCACGAATTCGGCCTTCGTTATTGAGGTCCAAACCTTCTCTACAAATATCGAGTTTCTAAGTTGTTTCTTTCGGAAGTTATTGTGTTTAAGCAGTCGGCCGTTAGGTCGACCGTAAACACAACAACTTCCGGAAGAAACTACTTAGAAACTCGATATTCGTAGAATAGGTTGGGACCTTAATTACGAAGGCCGAATTCGTGAATGGGTAAATTATCGAAAAAAAATCTAGAAAAGCACTGCCGCGAAGACAGCAGCTTTCGCGTGCAAGTTCATCCACATTGAACATGCGCGCAAAAGCTGCTGCTTTCACGGCAGTGCTTTTCTAGATTTTTTGATTTTCGTAGAGATTTTGAGAAGATTAATTTTTTTCACTATCGTTTTTGACTTGTTTCCGTTTTACATTTTTGTACATATGGAAGATCAATAAATTATTATTATTATCCTGTAACGAAATCTCCTGAAATATATACTTATCATTTGTTTCAGACTGCTCTTCTTACAATTATTCTACTGCCCATACGAGTAGTTGTCATCTGTTGTTTTCTTATAGCTGGATGGTTAGTTGCAACCGCCGGGCTATGGGGCTTATCGGAGGAAGAATTAATGGAAAAACCCTTGACAGGTTGGAGAAGGTGAGTTTGATTTCACCACATTCGCGCGTTTGAATTGCCAAGAGTTTCTCAAAGTGCCATGTGTTTTCTGAATCTCACTTTAAATCAAATCTCCCTTATTGATGTACCTACTTGATGATACCTGTTCTCTTTCTTTTCTGCCACATTTATTGTTGTGGGCTTCGTGTTCATGCGAAATTTCTCAATTTTGATCTTATCTCTAACTTTATTATCCTTTAGACTTTATAATAAACCTTCGGGTTTATTCTTCCTTTCTGAATAAATTTCCCTTTTTTCCATTAATTTGAAAGTTTACAGTCCATATATCTATCTAGTCTATGTCGATGGAGTTGGCTATTACATACCTATTATATTATTATGAAGTCATTCAACCTTTTTGGATCCTTATCAATGGACTCATAGTAGGACAAGAATTAAGAGGAATTCCACTATTGAATCAAATAAACATTTGATTCAATAGTGGAATTCTTCTTAATTCTTGTCCTACTTCACGGAAACCCGTGAAGTTTGCCATAACCAATTCGAAGTGTGGGATAAAAAGAGCAACTGATCCCAACTGAAAATTTTCTGCTCTTCTCAAATATTCCAATATCATTCTGAAATTTCATTCTACAGCGGGTGTTGAATCTCAGCTTAACAGAAGTTAAATATTTTTTTTACGGACCTGAAATTTTTCAATTATGCGAATATGAATCGATTGGCCTGTATAAGTGAATCATACGTTCTATGTGCAAATGTAATATACTGGGTGGTTCCTTAGTTAAAAGCAATTGAAAAAAGTGGTGAATAAAGGAACACCATGTGTATCTTGGTTATGTAAATTGTTAGATCTACCATATATAGGTTTTTTGAACTCGTAGCACTACCTCCAGGATAACGTATATTGATTTACCAATGAAACACCCTGTATATCATGACGTGCTATTCATAAGTGCAGTTTTTATTATTCATTTGAAGTATTTCCAATTACATTTATCGCTTTATCCAGACATGTGTAATGAGTAAAATTCTGTATTCTGGATTGGCTCAAAAGTATTTCCGTCAAATGACCTATTTGCCAAGTCATCAACATGATCTCCAACAGCTGCGTCATGGCTGTCAAGATGCATGTGGACCTTTTGGTGATCATCTTGATGACAAGATTGGCAACCAACTTGGTCAATGAACTGGTTCACATATTTTGGTCTCTGGGTTTCGCTTACAGCGACTTACTAATGTACCGTTCGACAACTTCGACGTCAACAAGATCATCAGCCAGTACACATATACTCCATTCACTTTTATAAACTATCCCGGTTGGCCATGACATTCTGACACATTCCAACGTGTATATTTTCAAAATGTTAGGTTATAGTCATTTTCCTGTCAGATAACTACGCAACGTAATTACGTATTTTTCAAATAATAATCCAAAGACCTGGAGAATTTTGAAGAAACTTTTTCCTATGTTAACACTGGAAATATTTCACGTATATATACATGGTTGGGAGATTCAGTTATGCTATTTTCTTGTACGGAAATCAAGAATCGAGTGTTGAAATGCTACTGAAAAAGAAGGGATAGAGTAGTCCATTACTTTGTGATAGTTCATTCGGAAAACGAATGAAAGTATCCGGCATTAAAACATCTAAGCAAACAAATGGACCTATGGAATTCCCTGCTTCTCGAAACTCTCAAGAAATAAGCCTAAAGAAGACATTTAAATAGTAGTAAGAAACTTTATTGAAACAATGTTTCAAAGGCTAGCGACCTAGGTCTTCCTGCCCGATATTTAAACACATTCAGGTCGATTCTGTTTGCAAATAGCAATATTGCTAGGAAAAAGATATTGCTATCATAACAAGGTTGGAATTATTGGTATTCTGATCAACGATTTTGAGCAATATGATCTGTCACTTTAACAAGAATCTTGTTATCAATATTGCTATCTTAGCAACCTCAAAATAGTACTTGCTATGCTTCATAACAAGAAAGGTTAGAAAGGGAATCTCACAAAGATCCATTTGTTTCAGTATCATTTCTTCCAAGAATTCGAAAATATTGAAGAAAGGGAAGGACGTGCCAATAGAAATTTGTTCAAGGTTCTCTAGAATATTTAATTTTAAGGAAAATTCTTGGACTAAAATACCGGCATAGTAAGCAACAGCTGACCTTGATTATTCTAATGATATCAACAACAGACATCCCTTTGAATTCCCAACAGAAAAGTTCATCGAATTTCGAATTATTATCGCCTGCATTAAACTGCTGCATTTCATTTCTTGAAATCAAAATTCTATCGGTATCCAGGAAATTGGTCAATTTGACTTTTTTTTTCTGTGTCGTAACATTTTCGAACAAGTCGATATTCACATGAACAAAAAAAGTATATGCTAATGGAAATGTGTTCAAGGTTTTCTAGAATATTATTTAATTTCAAGGAAAATTCTTAGATTAAGATACAGGCATAGTAGGCAACAGCTGAGATGATTATTTTAATCATCTCAACAACAGCAATCCCTTTGAGGTTCCAACGAAAAAGTTTATCGAATTATTAACGCCTGAATAAAATTGCTGCATTCAATTTCTGTTAACCAATATTTTATTGGTATCCAGGAAATTGATTGTTGGTCAATTTGACACGTTTCGTTTCCTAAAATTTTTTATGTCGATGTTTACATGAATAAAGAAAACCGTAGATAAAGGTTATGTATGCGAAACCATAAAGAAAACTGACGAATTAGGGTTATTTTCTTCTTCCTCGTAGTTCTAAAGGCTCAAAATACAGTGTTGTCAGCTCTAAAATCAGCAATTATGGAAGTCCATGATAGCAATATTGTTATGACGAAACTCATAACAAAATTGCTATAACACTCGGAACAGAATACGTAACACCATGGCCATATTGCTATAAATTAGAAAGCTAGCAATATGACTAGAATAGCAAGGTTCATAGCAATACGCAAACAGAATCGACCTGATTGTTGCACAACTTGAAATACTCCAGTTTGAAAATGTTTGATAGCTAGATTATGGATTCCAAATTATCAGGGTTATTATCAGAAAAAGCAGATTTCAATTCTACATAGCACTTCCTGATACATTGTCTCTGCTTCTTCAAAACTACCTTCGGCATTTTTAGTTCCCAAGCGTGATGATTGAGACTATTCAGAGTAGAAATTAGCATTGGCAACGTCGCTGATAATTATTTTGACATTGCCGATATTTCACGAGTGCCAACCTGCGCCAGTTTTAAGTAAAATAAACTTGATAGACCTAAATCATGGCCAACCGGGATAGTTCAAAAAAGTGAATGGAGTATACGTACATCAACTATCTTGAACGAATGTGAGTAATTGTTGATCATCTTGAAGCCATATTGACAATCAAGATGTTCTTCCTTATTCAATTCATAGCCACCTGATAAAATTAATTTTTATCGTAGCCGCCTCAAAATAGTTTTGGCCCACCTGATTCGTATCATATTCATAATCGGTGGTTTTCGACTGAAAATAATAGGAGGGCTCATCGAAAGGGATAGTGCCCCAGTGGTTGCTCTAGCTCCTCATTCCTCATTTGTAGATAGCTTGGCTATGGTCTACATGGGTGGACCATCCATCGTGGCCAAAGGGGAAACAGCTAATATTCCATTATTTGGAAGTATGTGGTTGGTAATTTTCTTGTATGTTTTATGTAGAGTAGACTATTTTCAAATGTTTATCTGATATTAATATTAATTATTAGAACACAAGGTTGGACAACAAATATCTTACATCGCGATTTTCTGGCCGATATAGAATATATGCTATCACCTTTTGTGCACTTTAGCCTTTTTCGTTTTTTTATAGCCCTTCTGAGATACTCCGCAGGACATTCTTAAAAATGTTATATCAACACCTCTATTCGATTACTTCGCGCATGTTCTAGGAGAACAGCGTGCTATCGTTTCGTCCAAATGTCTGTAATCTTCGAATTTTCAACCGAAAATGGTTTCCAACGACTGAGTTGAACTCACTGATGACGAATCCGGTGTCGAAATCGATTCTGTCTGGTCGTCCGGCCAGCCGGCTGTCCGTACAAACGATTACGGGCGTACGGAGGAATCTATTGACTAGAAAATTTCAGGTTAAATTCGTTAATGGGCAAAAATCGGAGTTATAGCCATTTGAAGTTTTGAGGATATTTCCATGATATTTCGAGAACTACTGAAGCGATTTAATTAAAATTTAAAATTATTTTTAATCAGTTAGAGCGTAAAAACTTACGACTTTTTGCGGAATTTTGTTGAGATCGTACTGTCAGTAAATTTTGAAAATATGATTTTTTTTCGAAATTTTTTTCGAATGAATTTTTTTCTCAGAAACTGTTCATTACATTGAGAGAAAATTTCGGTTGTACCTTGGGCTTTCTATTTCACAACATTGTACCAAATTTCAGTTCGATACGATCATAATTTTTGAAGATGTTGTGAAAAAATATGTCAAATTTCGTGGTTATTTTCAAGACATCGTATTTTTTCCGGAATAACTCAAAAATACTATTTTCATCATGATGAAACTTGGGAGCTAGTTTTGAAATACTAATAGACAACTTTGTGCAAAATTTCCTGATAACCGTGTCATCAGAACAACCTGAAAATAATTTCATTTTTTTTTTCAAATTCTCAATATGCATGCACATTCAGACTGTAATTTTTCGAAAAAGTACTGGATTTTGAAGTTTCTATCGGAAGTTATTGTGTTCACGGTTGGCCGTTAGGCCGACCGTAAACACAATCACTTACGGAAGAAACGACTAAGAAACTCGGTATTTGTAGAGTAGGTTTGGGGCTTAATTACGGTCGAATTCGTGAATGAGTAAAATCCACCCAATGATTCCATAGATATACCCATTCAAAATTTAATTTTCCGAATATTTCCAAACCTAAAGATTATATCGAATTGAAATCCAGTACCGTATCGAAAGAAAACTAGAAAAGCACTGCGTGAAGACAGCAGCTTTTCTAGGTGTTTTTTGTAGAACTCATTGCCACAACCCTGTATCTTAAGTCGGACAGAACCCAGACGAGCTCTTATGGGTATTTTCACCTAGAAGTCATAAACACATAAAAATACAATCGGTCTTATTTTGCGTATAATAACATTATCAACTGCCTATTTCCGAGTATTTAACACAACCTCGTCAATGTGATCCTTTCATTTTATATTCTTCGTTACAAAATGATTTGCATTATGTGTCTATTTTGTTTTATATTCTTACCATAGATAACATGTTTAGCATTGTGCCCATATCAGTTCCATGCTGGCAGTTATGGTTTTATATTTCGAATCAGCTATTTTTTTTTATAATTCACACTTGACCCGAGTCCAGATGAGTGTTATCCGAACAGCGAATGCAATAAAATTTGATAAACGATTCGGCGAATAGTGTGGACGGCACACTAGCTTAACCTCGAATATTACATTCAAATGCATCGTTCGAGTTGAAAACCTGGTCCTGACGGAGCAGAAAGAGCGCTGCCTCGGACCATAAAACTCCCTGTGAATTATGGCATTCACTGTTTGCATTACACTCATCTGGAGCCGGCTTAGGCCGGGTCCAGATGAGTGTAATGCGAATCGCGAATGCCATAAATCACAGGGAGATTCATGGTTCGGGGCAGCGTTCTTTCTGCTCCATCAGGACTCGGTTTTCAACTCGAACGATGCATTTGAATGTAATATTCGAGGTTAAGCTAGTTTGCCGTCCACACTATTCGCCGAATCGTTTATCAGATTTTATTGCATTCACCTTTTGGATAACACTCATCTGGACCCGGCTCAAGTGTGAATTATTTAAAAAAATAGCTCATGAACTGATTCGAAATATAAAACCATAACTGCCATGCATTTGAATGTATTATTCGGGGCTGAGATCGAGTGCCGTCCACACTATTCGCCGACTCATTAATCAAATTTTATTGCATTCGCTGTTCCGATTACACCCATCTGGACCCAGCTTAAATGCGATTAGCGAATGCAATTAATAACAGGGAGTTTAATGTTTCGAGGCAAAGCTCTTTCTGCTCAGTCAGGACTCGCTTTTCAACTCGAACGATGCATTTGAATGTATTATTCGATGCTGAGCTCGAGTGCCGACCACACTATTCGCCGAATTGTTTATCAAATTTTATTGCATTCGCTGTTCGGATTACACTCATCTGAACCCGGCTTTAGGGACACGCTGAGAAATGCTTTCTGTTTTCTTGAATTAATCCTAGAGCTTAATTTAATTCGAAGATATTCGAAAAAAATAAAACATTCAACACGAGCTGTCCATTCTGAATGTTTGAATCTCACAAAATGAGTAATTTTAAATTTCGGATCGGTGGTATGAAGAAACGTTCCTGCAATGAAACTCCATTACATAACTTATGAAGGGTGAAGGCAAAAAATTAAAGCATAATCTATTAATGTCAGAAACTAAGTAAACTTATGCATTTGAAAATAGTCTCTTTGTTCATCGTAAAAAAATGTTTCATTTGCTCTGCTGTTGTAGAACTTTCCGAGCTAGCTCATATATATGTTTGAGGAATGCTGTGAAGTAGTGGGGTTATTTGATGTGTTTTGATGTATTGCTTGTCTTATAAAATATTACTAGGAGAGGAAAAGAGCTGATTGATATTTTCGACATGAATGTTTAGTGAGGGATGTATTTTTTTTTAATTGGAATTGTTTTTGTGAAATTGCAATATTTCACCTTCTTTCGAAGTCTTTTCGGCACCAGGGAATCCTATTTTTCAACTGGAATTGAGATCCACTATGACATTGAACGTAAAATATAGATAGATTCAACTGAATCAAATCTCCGGATAATTCAGAATGATTTTTTATATTATTTTCAAATTCCATGATTACCAGCAAATTGTGTTCTATATACAACTGTATTATCATGTTACTTTTGATTTAGCATTATAAATTTATGTTTCTTCAATCTTATTTTGAATGTTGATTCACTTATATTTATTTCTTTTTGCTCTCAATATCAGAAAATTAGTACCTGTAGTCTGCTTCTTTGGAAAAATAACCTGTTGGGCTGGTGGCATGTACCTGATAGTTAAAGGGAAGAGGGCAACCAGAGATGCTGCCCCTATCCTAGTTATTGCTCCTCATAGCACCTTTTTGGACGCTGGAATAATATACTCTATTGGATCACCATCCATCATTGCTAAAAGGGATAATGAAAATAATCAATATATAACGAGTAGGTTCTTAATGATTTTATTATTTTAATTTTATTTAATATTTGTTTTTTCTTCAGCTCGAGTGACATTTTCATCATTATTTTAGTAAGCATAACATTGATGAGAATCATGAAGGTTTCATAAATTTTCCTACTTCTTCGAATAATCGAATTATTCCCTAAATGTCAAAATTATTTATTTTTTTCTTGTTTGTACACAACATTCACTGATTTATCAAGCCCAGTTATTAACAATAATAAACATACCTACATCAAATTATCACCTCACAGAGAAGTAAACACATCTTCGCAAAATGAAATACGGGAGACAGATTAGCACATACTCATTTTTCAGTATGGAAGGCCCCGTTAACTTCATACGACTCTATCAGTGATTGGAGTCAATTAAAATCAATCCACCACCCAAAAAAAAAAATCCTTGTGTAAGTTTGAGGAGAAAAGTGCCATGAACATGGGACCGCATACATAGTACATTTCAGAGTTCACATGCCAATTTTGATTGCAAATATACTGGGTGATATTTTTTCTGTGCCCTTATCCTCCTGAATTTTAATTTTTTTTTTCGTGAGCCACAATATAAAAAGAAGCTTTGTTGTTATACCAAACTTTATGACCCCTTGTAACTTAGTCACATCTATTCCGATTCCGAGAAAAAAAATCGATCCCCTCGAAATCCTAAGAAAACTACGAATTATCATAAAATCCAGCTAGAAAGCTGCGGTGAATGGTGAATAAATTCATTTCAAGTTTTTATGGATAGTATCTTATCTGTAGCAATAGTTCATAAAGATTCGATTAACTGAAATCATCTTGTGAAGTACAGATACTATGAAAAAAACTTGAAGAAAATTCAAACTTCAACACCCTGTATTTCGGAAACGAAACGTATGCGGTCCCATGTTTATGGGATTTTTTCTTTAATTTATACGAGGACTCTATCCTCTTCGTTTGTACCTGTAATTTAGGAACACTCTGTAAATCATGTAATCAATCAGAAGAAAAATATTTGGCAACAAAATCTTGCTACAGGTCAATTTTTGTTTCTTTTTTACCAAATTTTTATGCATTTTTGAAGGATTTTTGTTGCACCCTGTGCCATCCCTATTAACCCTCCAAATATTTTGAATAGGTCTTTGTATCTTCTTCACAGGTGTGCAGAAATTTTCAAGAAAAAAATTTTTTTTTTTTGAAAAATTAGTTAGTTCAAAGAGGTTTTCAGTATGTTCACTTTGTCATGGCTCATTTACTTTGAGACGATGGTACCTGATGAAATTTGTCACCGAATGAAAGTCGACCATTACAGTTTTGTTCATGCACAACTTTCAACCCCTACGAACCCTTTAATGGAGAAAGAAAATGGAGGGGGTTGAAAGTTGTGCATGAAGAAAACAGTAATTAATGGTCGACTTTCATTCGGTGACAAATTTCATCAGGTATCATCGTCTCAAAGTAAATGAGCCATGACAAAGTGAACATACTGAAAACCTCTTTGGAATAACTAATTCTTCAAAAAAAATTTTTTTTCTTGAAAATTTCTGCACGCCTGTAAAGAAGATACAAAGAACTTGTCAAAAAGATACCACATGACCCACTTTCCCTATTCAAAGAGGGTTGATGGGGATGGCACAGAGTGTAACAAAAATCCTTAAAAAATGCCTAAAAATTTGGTTCCACAATTTTGACGCGCACTGTATATTGCAGGAGACTCACTTTTGAAAACTAAATTGTTTGAAGTGAATATAATTTTTGTGCGCTTGTCGTTGCTTACAGCATTTTATAATTGCACCACAATTCCTATAATTCGTGGTTTGTGCAGAATTTAGTGAGGATCACATATGAAGAATGGAAACCAGTGTGGAGTGACCATAATTTATTTATCATTCATAAAAGAAATACTTTTTTTCTGCACAGAACCATGAGACTCCCTACTCCAATAGATTCAGTAGTGACCTATTTATACTCATCTATATTCGAATTATTTTGAGTAGCTCTTGTGTGAGTAGACAGTTTGATCTTAGACGCATGTAGATCCATGACATGAGATTATTATTGACTAGTAGATCTCTGACAATCTTCTGAACTTGCTGAACGAGAAAATACAAGGTGCTCCCAAAATTTTTACACCGCTTGATGTTTCCATTTCGGATTTCGCATTGACTGAATATGCAGCATCTTTTTACGCGCTTGTTCTAGGGAACAGCGCGTTATCATTTCGTCGCGATGTCTGTAATTTTTGAATTTTGAGCCGATAATGGTCTTAAACGATCGGGGATTCTGTCCGTCCGTCGTATGTGCTCTAACTTTCGAAGGAAAAGACTTAGCGACTTGAAATTTTGATATTAGGTTTAGAGTCCAAATATCTCGGCTATGTTAGTTAATAAGTGGAATCGGTTGGATAGTTTCTGAGTTAGGCCCAATCGAAATTTCGAGGTTAATTCCTTGATATCTCATGAAGTATTGACTCGATCAAATTGAAACTACGTTTCATTCGAAAAATTTTTAAATTTTTATATTTTTTTTCTCTGAAAATATTGATTAGATTTCAATGGAATTCAGCACAAACCTTAGAGCCAGTATTTAACAATCATGTTCGAAATTTCAATTCGATCCGATATTTACTTTCGGAGATACAAGGAAAAAAATTCTGCCAAATTTCGATGTTATTTTTGAATTTTAACGTTATTTCCGCAATATCTCAAGAAGTACAAATACAATCAGATTGAAATGTCTTAATCAGGCGGAGATTAACAACACGCAACTAGGTGCAAAATTTCGTGTTGATCTAATTGATAGAATTTGAACAATCGTCTAAAAGCTCCTGACCTCACGTCAGTGCTTTTCTAGATTTTTCGGGATGTGTTGTGTATAATTCCTCTTATTCTATTATCCGGAGACTACTTGTTGAACACAAACAATATTCCTCGATGAATAAAGGTGTTGTTGAAGATCAATAATTAATCACACATGAGATCATCTGTTAATCATTGAAATCGTGTTCGAAGCAGTTCATTGTCCTTCAACCAATACGAAATTTAAATTAATTTTTCAAATAAGTAAAGCATATGTCGAGAATGATGCCATCAAGTAATATTCAAGGGCTAAGTAAATGAGATCTTGAATGTTTCAAGACTTTTTTACTGAACTATTCGGATTTGATAAGACTTACTTGCAGTATATCTAATATAACATGCGTGTTGAGAGCAAACAGTACCGCCAGCTGATAAATTGCGGCAACACATCCACATTTAAGTTTCAAAAAATCTCGTTAATATCTCAAGGTCAAGGTGGAATGTGCCCACTATGCATGCTTTAACGTTGCCAATAGCCGCAAGAAATATTAGCATGCGTAAAATTTCGACGGTGAAAACGGGGTGCCGTTCTGCAGGCTTCAGTTATTATTTTCTGAAAAATTTTTTTTGGTGTACTTAATTCTTTTGTGAAAATGCGCAATTTTATTTATTTTTCCATTTTTCACTCCATATCAGTTTAAATTTTCCCGAAAGTTCTTGAATATAAAATTTGATATTTTTTTCAACAATTCGCAACCTAATTTTTTTTGAAAAAGAACGAATTCTGGCCTCCAAAAGTGACCCCGTTATATGCGAGGTATTGTTTGCTCTTAAAGATTTCTTCATTAGTTTCTCGTTATGGCCGAACAGTGAACAGAGTAAGGTGAACCTCATCAAAAGGCAAAGAACTTTTTCAAGTGGACTTTGTACTTCTCATTCGGCCCATTCAGAAAATATGATCAATCATTATTACCATTCGAAAGACTTGCTGCTAGCTATAGCCTGACCTCATCATTTTTAGAACACTCACAAACCTGGTATGAAATATTTATTAATAACTGTTTCAAATTTCTCCAAGAACTCATCAATTTCACCCAGCCCATCTATGTGTTTAGAGACGATCAGAATTCAAGGTCGAATACCATCAAGGAAATAATAAAGAGAGCAACTTCAAACTTGGATTGGCCGCAGATTTTGATCTTCCCGGAAGGCACTTGTACAAATAGGTCATGTCTGATAACCTTCAAACCTGGTGCATTTTATCCAGGAGTTCCAGTACAACCTGTATGCATCAGGTATCCCAACAAGATTGATACAGTAACTTGGACATGGGATGGACCAGGAGCGTGAGTATACAAATCCAATATGTATCACAAAAATCAAAAAACAAACTTTGGAAAGCACTGACCTGAAGTCAGCAGCTTTTCGCGGTTGTTCACATTGCGAAATGGCGAGTTTGAAATTCCATTGAAATTTGAATGAAATATGGAAATTTTCAAAAAAAAATTGTTTTTTCAAATTTTTCTATGGATAATTCTTCTTATTAACACTGTTCATCTTCCAACCAAGTTTCATTCCGATCAGATAAATATTTTTCGAGTTATTGAAAAATCAAAATTTCGAATGGCTGTAACACAAAAACCATTTGGCAGATTTGGCCCATTAACGAACTCAACCGAGGTATTCAAGATCAAAACCTAACCTGAGAATTTCAGAACTTTAGGTTCTTTCTTTCGAAAGTTAGAGCTCATACGGCCGGCCAGACAGAATCAAATTTGACCAAGGATTCTTCATCAGTGAGTCCAACCTAGTATTTTGAGACCGATTTCAGCACAAAACTCGAAAATTACAGACATTAAGTGAAATATTAGCATCCATCTTCATTTAAATAAATAGAAGTTTTGGGAATTTGGATATTTTATTGTCTGCTACTTTGAAAACAACGCCAACGTGTCGAGGACAAATTTCCTCTTTATCAAGGCCAGTTAACTAAATTGTACAGACTAAGTCAATAAAAATCTAGAAAAGCACTGCTGTGAAGGCAGCAGCTTTTGCGCCCATGTTCAATGTAGATGACCGCTTCGGCAACGAATTTGATTATTCCAACAAAAGCTGTTGCCTTCACAGCAGTGCTTTTCTAGATTTTTTCTCGATAAATTACTGGATTTCAATTCGATCTAATCTGTATATATAAAATTTTGAATGGGTATATCTACGGAATCAGTGGGCGGATTTTAACCATTCACGAATTCGACCTTCGTAATCAAGCCCCAAACGGCCGCTAACGGCCGAACCGTAAACACAATAACTTCCGAAAGAAACAAATTAGAAACTCGATATTTGTAGAGAAGGTTTGGATCTCAATTACGAAGGCCGAATTCGTGAATGGGTAAAATCCACCCAATGATTCCGCAGATATACCCATTCAAAATTTATTTTCCCAACATTTCCCAAAATACAGATTAGATCGAATTGAACTCCGGTTATTTATCGAAAAATGACAGTTTGGAGGTTTATACAGAGTTTAATGGGGATAATATGATGAAAAGATCACAGAATATTGAATATTTGAAAAAAAAAATCAAATTTTTTTTTTTCGAATTGTTCTTATAATACGATCATCACAAAATTTTGCACAATATTATCCCCCAGCATCTCTGCACTAGCTGAGAAGTTTCATCACGATTGAATCAGTATTTCTTGAGTTATACCGAAAAAATCAACGATATCGCGATGAAAACCACGAAATTCTACATATTTTTTTCCAATATCTCCAAAACTTATGGCCGTATCGAACTGAAATTTATTACACTGCTGTGAAATATGGAGCTCAAGGTATGACTGAAATAATTGTCGAATATGAATAATGGTTTCAGGAAAAAAAAAGTTTTTCGATAAAAATTTTGAAAAAAGTTTATTTTAAATTCAGTGACCATAAGATTTCAACGAAATTTTGCTGAGAGTTGCGCGTATGTTCCAACTAACTGCCAAGTTTCAATCCAATCGCGCCAGTAGTTTGTGAAATATGAGGAGAATAACCTTGAAATTTCAAATTGCTATAACTCCGAAACTATTCGGCCGATTTGGCCCATTAACGAACTTAACCGCGGTATTCCGATGCGCGAACTACCCTACAAGTTTCAAGTCGCTAGCTAGCTCCGTTCGGCAGTTATCGTGTCCACGGCCGGCCGGGCGGCCGGACAGAATCGACTTTGACACCGGATTCGTCATCACTGAGTCCAACCTAGTCGTTTGAGATCATTTTCGGCTTAATCATCGAAAATTACAGATATTTGGACAAAACGATAGCACGCTGTTCCCCTAGAACATGCGCGCAAAAACAGCTAGAGACATCAAAAAACAAGGTGAAGCACCAGGGCAACATCATACATGAATCACGCTGACTAACAGGTTATCCTGTAAATCAGCGTTTTAAATTCAGCTATCGGTTGATTTTTCTGGTAGAGAGCCCGAATAATGTTTATCAAGGCTAGCCTTGGATCCAATACTATCTTTGTTTCGCCAAAAACCAATGCTTTTATCACGAAATTTTCATCCATTTTTTCAACCGATAAAACTCGTTTCATTAAAAATGCTATAACTTTTTACACGTGTCTTTTGAAGGTTGAGCCTAACTAAAAATCATATGGATTTAATACTAGTAGCTCTATCTATATGTCAGATTACGAAATTTTCAGCCCACCCGATATGTCCACCAGGAATTTATCGGGTCATCGATTGTATCTTTTGCTTATATTGCATTATTTTTCCAGATTAAAACTACTGTGGCTCACGTTGACAAGACCGTACAGCTATTGCGAAATTGAATTCCTACCAGTTTATAAACCAAATGAAGATGAAAAAAAAGATCCCAAGTTATTCGCCAACAATGTACGGAAAGTTATGGCAAAGTAAGAAATATATTATAGTGATTTGCGAGAAATCTATCTTCTATGGTCAGAACTGGAGTATCTTAAGCGATGGTGTGTTCATTTCGTCTTGAAAATGTTCTACCAAACTTACGTTTTTTAAAAGATAATTGGAAGTTCGGTTGATTGAGTTCGTTCTTTTCAACAAATTATTGGGTGCAAATATAGTTGAAAAAAATTGTGGGAATAGGTCTCTTGCGTGAATTTTTTCATCATTGGAATCAAATATTCTATCCGTAAGACTACTGAAAAACTTAAACCGCTGTCAAAAATTTAAATTTTCAACGAGAAAATGAACTTTTAAATTTGGCTCCGCATGCGGCTGTTTAAACGGACGAATCTTCGCGCCTTCCGTGACGTACCGAGATATATCCACTCTCTCCCTCTTCTCGTGTACTTTTCTCTCTAACATGCCAATAGTCAGCGTCGGCTGTATCGGTCGGTGAATCGGCGGTCTGACGCGTTTCCCCCGTTTCGACCTTGAATCCCGATTTGACCAATTTTAATACCGAATTATTAAAAATTCGCGAATTGTTGATGTGTGTGACAGCATACATTATGATTTTGTATCGATATAGAATGAGAAAAACATGAAAATATGATAATTCGTGTTATATGCAAGAGACCTATTCTCATTATTGACACTTTATATTCAATGAAATGGAGTGAAAAATGTATATCTAACATTGCGCATTCTCACAAAAAAATAAGTACATCCCGAAAAAAATTATCAAAAAAATAATCATTGATGACTCCTGCAATAGGACACCCCGTTTTCTCCTATTAACGTCAAAATTTCTCCGAGTTCTAATGTTTCTTGCGGCTATTGGCAACGCTAAACCATGCAGGCCGTGAGCAGGTGTCTGACCTTGAGATATTAACGAGGTTCAATGAAACTTGAATGTGGCTGTGTTGTCGAAATGCTTGAAGCCGTAATTTACAAGCACATATGGTAGTGTTTCCTTTTGAATTGAGTAATCCCAACTCCTAGAAAGTCGGTGAAAAATAGAATTTCTGTTCAGATCTTTACCATGTTTCCATTATCATAGAAAACCTTACCATATTTTTCAAGATGCTTCAGGATCTGACTAGGATATAGTTCATTGAAATTTACATATTCAAGCCTCGATTCGACTTTCACTTGAGTTTGATATTCACCTCGATATTCACTTGATTTTCAGAGCACTTGGAGTACCTATTTCAGATTATACGTACGACGACTGTAAGCTCCTCACTAGAGCTAAAGAGATGAACCTACCACAAGCGACTTCCATAGTAGATCTCCAGAAATTGAGGCACAGTTTAGGGTAAGAATAATACATTTGGAGTCGATTTAGAAATGGGGGTTTTTCGTTTAAACGAAAATGCAGTAATTTTCATGAAAAACCTTCAGAACATCACATTTCAAACATATAAATTCAATATTATATTTTAAAAAAAATGTTTGATCACCTAGAACTGAAAAATAAAAATGGGGATTTGCATTTGAAGGGATTTGTCTTAAGTGCACGATATGGCATCGTCGAATTCAGCTTTCTCGGAAAGAAAAGAACGTCAAATGTGTAACTTTGCTTAGGAACAGAGATAGCTATACTTCGATCTGGTTAGAGTAGAAGAGAACGACCAAGGAATAGAAAAAGAAGAGCACAGACTTGTTTGGTTATATTGACAAAGAACACGTGTATACCACAGAATAGGAATAAATATTTCATTATTCTATAGCAGAAAAAGCTATTCTACTAAACACCGTTGTCACTTCATGGCTGCCTGGCAAATCCCAAACCCCAATTTTGAAATCTGATTTTGAATACTTTCTGAAGGTAATTTGGGAAAAAAATGAATCAAAACCCTAATAATTATGTTCGAATTTGCATTTGCACAAATAACCCAAATTCGGGAAACACCCCCATTGTTTGATTTTTCGTTATTTCATCTTTAAATTAATGATATTTCAGGATGGCAAGCACAACACAAGAAGAAGCCCTCGTCAATTCCAGAACAAACTTGGATCTCACTAAAGTGTCCTACAACGAGTTTGCAAATTTGTTGAATATCCCACTTATGGAAATGTCTTCGAAATTATTATTTTCAATTTACAATAAGGTAAATGGTTGATCCACGATATTGGCACGTTACAGAAAAAATTGTGGGTCCATTTTGAGTAAAAAAAGTTCCGACTTGTGGTCTTTGGAGATATGTACGATTCCATCGAAACAGACTTAAGGAAACCATCCTTCGAGCGGAACAAAACTTACATTGAATTACAAACCCAATACAAGTAATTAGATAAGATCTAGAAAATACCGAAGAATTTATTTATTAAAAGTTTGAATGGCTATTTCTAAGGAATCATTGGGTATACAGGCAGAGTCTTTAAGTTGTACATTAATTTTAACCATAGACTTTTTTCATTTGCTTTTTTCCAGATTCGGCTCAGGTGAAAAGTTCTAACCATTTAAATATTTCTCAATGTGCTAATACACTCCTGCGCTCTGTTTGCAAGTTCACCACAGATATCCCTCACGGTTATCTCGTTTGGAGAATAACCAATCTAAGGTTTGAAATTCAAAGAAACAAGATTGTGAAAACTCATTTACTCACTTAATTCTTATGATTTGGTGCTTTTTGCGATACTATCGCAAGGAAAACATTTCACTACACTGAACTTGAAACACTGATCATCAACTTGATGTTCATGCAATATCTAATTTCATTCCACTGTAAGATTGAACACAATTTGATCCTCGCCCATTATTCTCATATTGAAAACTCCATAATTATACTTTTTTTCACGAAATTTATGAATAAATTATATGAAATCAACCAATTGATCAAAAAACATATTCTAGAATGTTATGGTTATGGAAAGTCTGGTCCAAGATGCATAGAATATAGGTTTGTTTTGGTTCCGAGTTCAGAACTGTTCTGGAACGGTTCCGCATGCGCGATTTCGATTTTGTGTTTTGGTTCATTTCAGAACCGGTTCAGTATTTGAGTAATGGTGTTTTGGTTCAGAATCGATTCCGAACTGTTCTAGAACTGTGAGAGGAGTTTGGACGTTAGAGTCCGAACTGCTTCAGAATTTGGTAGTTCGCACAAGTGTAGAGTGGCTGTCAACGATTTAAATAGTTAACCTGACTTTTTCGACGTCGTGTTGATTTGTTTTTTGATTTGATTGTTGTATTTGTTGAGGATATGATTAACTGTTAAATACAAATTTTTGTTATTGCTGATAACTCCTTCGCTACGACCTCGCAGGATAATCTAATAGATTTTATTTCCATTGTTCACACTTGGGATAGTATATTTCTTAAATAAATCTATGAATGCAAGAGTCCTCTTTCACTATTGAATAACAATAATGTTTCGAATGAATTTTTTTCTGAAAAGAATATATCTGGAATACTTTCATCATTAAATTCATTGTTATATCAATCAATAATTTGTTGGTTCATTTTGAAATATAATTGAAATAATGAAGAGAGTTCAGAAAAACGATTTTTACTAAAATAGATTCATTTCATTAAATTCATTGTTATATCAATCAATAATTCGTTAGTTCATTTTGAAATATAATTTAAGTAATGAAGAAAGTTGGGAAAAACGATTTTTACAAAAAAAAATTAAGTGGACGGAAGTATTTCCGAAAATATTTATATGTTATCTACATAGTGCGACAAGGACTTTCGCATATTTTTAATTAACCCACAGGCATATATAAGATCTGATTAACATCCCTCTTTTCTGCCAACTCAAACGGAAATTTTTCTTCCCCTACAATCCTGATGGCATCCGAACTTAATTCGTGTTTTGGTTTCATCGCTTTCAGAACTGTTCTAGGGTAGTTCAGAATCGGGCTTCAACAGCGCATCGATTCTAAACAGTTCTAGAACTGTCCTAGGACATTCAATTGCTCTTCACGTCCTCCCATTTGATTAAGGGATAGAATCACGGGTGTCTTAGGACAGTTCTGAATTTCGAAACCTAAACAAACCTTATATCAGGTCTCGACACATTCCTACTATTACCCACTGAAATTTTGGGTCCAAATCGCGGTTTTAGAATAGTCAAACATTGTCCTACTTGCCTCTGTAAAAGATGAGGGCGCTAAGGTCGCAAGTACATACCTACAATTTATTCTGAATTGAGCTATAATCTAATTGATCCTGTGAATAAAGAACATTGTTCTTTATTCAAAGGATTGATCTTATTTTTTATAGTTTTATGAATCGGCGAGTCTATAATTCGGAAACTGTTTGAAGTAGGATAAAAGTGATTGCTGAAGAATATGTGTCATAGTTATAGAAAATTTCACACCAAAATTCATCTCATTCGAAGTCACCATATCAAAGCTACAAAAAAAAACTGATTTTCTTGGAAATTTTCACAGCCTGTATCTTTTCGCTGGAGCCGAATCTGGAAAAATGATAAATGAAAAAAGTGTCTCATTTGATGAGAGGAATCTATGGTTGAGATTAATGTACAACATAAAGACTCACCCTGTATATCGTTTCTTCTGGAAGATATTAAGAGTTATCGAAACTCGAATACAGCTTTATTAAAGGATCCTGTAATAAAAGTTCCCTTATCGTTGGTTCGACAATCGACTTTCGAAGGTACTTGTTTTCCCTTAACTTAAAGATGACAATAAATAGAGATGTTTCCCTGCAAACTATTCGTCATATTCAAAAAAATTCTTCTCATATCTTGAGCCCCCTATTTCACATATTTCAGTTTGGTACGGTCATTATTTTGGGAAAAATTGGGAGAAATATGTCGAATTTCTTG
Source organism: Myrrha octodecimguttata (assembly GCA_958510865.1). Lineage (NCBI taxonomy): Eukaryota > Metazoa > Arthropoda > Insecta > Coleoptera > Coccinellidae > Myrrha > Myrrha octodecimguttata. The sequence continues at coordinate 59,278,105 of OY294056.1, forward strand.
ATTTTCCCTTCGATATCGTTGTAGATTCAATAATGATGAAACTTGGTAATTAGTTTGAAAATGCCGATGAACAATCATTCTTCATTTTTCAATTAAGTACAGCTAGGTTTTCAATTCGATCTTACCTGTGTGTGGAAATATTGGGAAAATACAATTTTTGATATGTATATCTGCGTAATCATTGGGTGGATTTTCAAGAAATGGGCCTTCGAAATTGAAATCCAAATTTACTCTACAACTATCGAGGTTCTAAGTTGTTTCTTTCGGAAGTTATTGTGTTTACGATCTGCCGTTGGACGTGATATAACGAAGAGTCTGGATTATGATGCTGCAATAAGAAAATTTGCAGACATGAAAATGAGAGTCTTATTTGGATGCGCATGCGCAACGAACATTTTATGTTGCTAGATCATTCCGGTAGAAAGTTATCGTGGGAACTCGGGGACGGCCGGCAAAATGTACATAAAAAATTCCCATATTAAACAACTGTATTGAAATAAATATTATATTTCGAATTTCAGAATGGATCTGGGATAATCGATATGAGGGAATATCTATTGGGTGTTCTAGCTATAAATCAAACTACTACAGAGGCAGTCAATATTGCTTTCAAGGTGAGTGCATAAACAAATATTAAATAATTTGTTTCCAACAAAACTGTATCCGTTCGTTTATGATGATATGAAAAAATAATTGCAGCCAGGCAAAAGTTATTTTCGATTAGCTTATTCCTTTGCCAAAGCGGTCATCTATACAAGTATTGACCCTTCCAAGCACAATTTTTTTCATATGGTCCGCACGAAATTCTGCATGAACCTCAAGCTATAATTTTCGATGAAGTACCTTCTAGATTGCAATTCGATCCAAAATTTTGAATGGGTATAACTATCTAAAGAATAATTGGCGAATTCAACTGATTTAAGCATTCGACCTTCATAATTAAACTGAAAACCTACTTTACAAATATATTTCATATGTCGATTCTTCCTTAAGGTGATGTGCTTACTGCCGGCCTAAGCACTGATTAGTATAAACTATCGAATGATTCCGCAGATATACCCTTTCAAAATTTCAGTTTCCCGATATTTCCGAAAACATCGAATCGCCCTCCAATGAAAAATGCCACCTTGAAGTTTCAGCCAAATAGGGTCTACTGAGTCCTCCTTCATTTTGTTAATTGGAGAGATTTTGCTCATTGTTCTGTAGGCCCTTTTTCGCTGAAAATTCAGGGTGGAATTTTTCACTGAGGGGCGATTCGATCTATGTTTTTGGAAATATCGGGAAACTTAAATCATAAAAGGGTGTATCTGCGGAATCATTCGATTGTTTTTACTAATTCGCCCATTCGGCATTAGTAATTAGACTCCAAACTTACTCTACAATTATCAAGCTACTGACTATATTCTTCCGGAAGTTATTTTGTTCACTATCATTGGTTGGGCTGGCCGTAAACACATTAACTCAAGGAAGAATCGACATAGGGAATATATTTGTAGAGTAGGTTTTCAGTTTAATTAAGAAGATCGAATGCTTAGATGGGTTGAATCCGCCAATTATTCTTTAGATAGTTATACACATTCAAAATTTTGGATCGAATTGCAATCTAGTACTTGATCAAAAATTATAGCTTGAGATTCATGCAGAATTTCATGAGGACCACATGAAAAAATCTGCGTTTGGCGGGGTCAATACTTGTATAGATGACCGCTTTGGCACAGAACAAGCGCGTAGAAGCTCCTGACCACAGTATAGAAACTACCCAGTAGTTGCACTCTCGATAAAATGAACTGAAATTTTTACTCCAAGGGGATTTCGCGCACACTTCGGCACGCATGAGGATTGAGCGGGAATTTGAAAGTATACTAGAATTGTCATTTTCGGGAAGAGCTTGCATTTCATTTTTCCCAATTTTAAATAGGAGTTACTGGGGTCGAAAGTGATTTTCTCATTGTGATATATAAAATTTGTTAGGATTTGAATTGGTTTCGTGCGTTGTTTGACATTTGTCATACATTGGAGGTTGGAGGTAAAACAAGAACAACCTCACATTTCCGCTTTGTTAATGTTAGGAAGTACAGCATTTTTCACAATTTCAGGATGAATTCACAAGTTGAAATGATTCAGATCAATAGAATTGGTGAATAACTAGGCCAAGTTATTGTTTCGTTATGAAATGCTACATAAATACACCGAGAGATGAATTAATACGATTTTTCAGATATTTTGTAGTGTAGACTTTATATTTGGATAATTGCATTTTCGACCCATTCCCCTACATTTAATCGTGTATCTGAAGAAATAGAATACTATGTGAACTATCCCAGAGAAGGGAAACATCCTATATTCACGCCATAAATTGAGAAAACCGCTCTGACAAAGTAACAAACTACGGTAGAGTTTTTTCCAGCCATTTTCACACTGGTGGTTTTGTTTAATAAGTTGAATCATGATGAGATAATTATGATAAGAATAATTCGTGTTTGTTATACACATTTCAAGAATAATATCTTCTCCACACTACGATAGCTGGTGTTACGATGGACAAAACCCATCCTGATTGGTTACCACTCACATCTCTATATGATATATAAAGCCAATCAAAGCAATTAATTATGTGTTAAATTTGATAGGTTTCTCAAAATATTGCACGTATTTTATAATAATTGAACCAGATAACATTGTCTGTTCTGAACCGAACATGTTTTGATGTGGATCGGCTACCCAAGGATGGAACTTGTTCTACATTTTGTTGTTAATAATATATTGCGAATTGACCTTATAGTGAATTGAAGATTATGAAAGCCCTTATGTTGCATCTGTATAATAAAAAAACATTTTATATGGATTGTAAAGCATTTTGTGGGGATGAATTGAAATCGGTGTTCATTTGACGATCGGCTACCACATGGATTGAATTTCATTTGAGTTTTTTTATTTGTAACATATATTCAGTATAATGAATATGTAATTGAAGATTATAATAGCACTGACATAGCAACTGCCGACTAATATAGCAGTAGTTTGATAATTTGTAAGATATAACGTTATTTGAAATAGTACTGAGAAGTTCTCTGAAACCCATGTATTTTCCATTCCTCGCATTTATTGAATTTCATTCTGCTGTTTGTTTTCAGGAATAAATGAGCCAAACATTTTACTGTTTCATTTTTAATACATAGTTATACTTATAATAAATGCTATCTCTAATTTTTATACTCCAGGCTTTAGAAGACAAGAATAAATGTCAAATACTGCAATTTTTAGTTATATGGTTTTGAATGAATATCATCTGAGATTGAATATCAGTTGATCAGTTCCATTATCACGAAATTGCACTCGTAAAGTGAATAAAATCACTAAAAACTCCAAATAATCGCTGTTCGCCAATGTAAGCAATCGAAAGTATTCCTTCGTCTCTCGGTGTATTTATGTTGCATTTCACAATAACTTGGCATAGTGCTTCACCAATTCTATTAATTTCAATCATTTTAACATGTGAATTCTTCCTGAAATTGTTAAAAATGCTGTATTTCATAACATAAACAAACCGGAAAGTGAACGAAGCTGAATTTGAGGTTAGGCACCGAAGTATGCGCGAGTCGGAAACGGAGTAAAAAAATCCAGGGAGTGCAACTACTGGGTAGTTTCTATACTGTGCTCCTGACCTCACGTCATTGCTTTTTTAGGATTCTAATAAAAAAAATAATAAAATAAATTTTATTAGTCATAAAGACCATGTTTGGCTCAAAACTTGAAAATCACAGACACTGAGCAAAACGATAATTTTTTTGTTCCCTAGAACAAGCGCAAACTGGAAGAAAATAACTTTTGGCTCAATATGTTTCATTAAAGAAAATTAATACCTGATCGAGTTGAAATGTTGTTAATTATTGACTTCAGTATCTTCCAAGACGAATATCCGATCAGGCTGAAATTTGAAAGACCCTTGTTAATTAGTGAGGATTCTGATGAACTGCTCATGCGCTACGGAAAATTACCGATAAAACTTCCAGGGAATCACCTCATGAAGCATAGAGTGTGGACAGACTGCGCTGACCCGCATAATGTAACTGTAGGATCCAGTAAATGCTTCGACTATTCACCAGTAGATGTCGTGAACGGTCGATGCAAAGGAATATTCTATATACCTTATGTTTCGGAAAATTCAAAGAATACATGTCTGTTTAAACTGAAACCAAGTTTTCGAATTTTCGCTGTTGACTAGAGTGGAATTTCATCTGAATCGGAGATATGCTTTTTGAAATATATGAATTTCTAAAATTAATTTCCTGAATTTTTCTAATGATTTGTTCCTCAGGAAAATCGGGAAATCTGATTGTGCTGAAATAAAGTACTCGGTTATAAAGTGGCGGTTTACAGATTTCAGTGAAATTCAAATGAAAATTTTCGAAAAAAAAAAATATATTTTCTTTCAAATTTTTCTATGGATAATTCTTCATATTGCTACTGTTCATCTACCAACAAAGACTCATTTCGATCAGATAAATATTTTTCGAGTTATTGGAGAATCAAAATTGCAAATGACTGTAACACGAAAACCATCCGGTAGATTTGTCCCATTAACCAACTTGAGCGAAATATCCAGGATCAAAACCTAACCTGAAAATTTCAAGACTCTAGGCCCTTTCTTTCGAAAGTTATCGCACATACTGACGGCCGGCCGGCCAGCCGGACCGAATCAATTTTGACCACGGATTCTTCATCAGTGAGTCCACCCTAGTCGTTTGAGACCAGTTTCGGCTCAAGAGACATCGTTACGAAATTGTTCTGGGGAACAGCGCGTAAAAATGTATCGAAAAGATAGCAAAATTCAGTGGAAAATTAAAAAATTAAAATAAAAAAAAATTAAATAAAATTAAAATTTTCAATATTCTTTTTCGCAGATATATGACCAAAGTGGTCAAGGAAGACTGAGAATAGAAGACTTCATCAAAGCAGTGCATCATACTTTGGCTCTCACAGAAGACACAGCAGTGGATGTGTTTTATCAAGTGGATATCAACAAACTGGGATATATTACTTTTAGTAAGTGCCATTGCTTCACGTTCCAATTTCTTTGATCTTTATCTTTTCAGCATGTTCTTATTCAGAACAGTGGCGGACAAACGATTTTCGGGGCCCTAGGCTTGAAAACTTTCCGACCCCCTCTACTTTTTCAATTTTTTTCGAAACAATTTTTCAATCAGAATTAGGATTTTTCACCACAAAAATGAATTTTATTAATAAAATTTATTGATATTAATTCAAATATACCAAAATGAATAGAGAAATCAGCACAATTGTAAAAAAAACTGAACAGGAGTATATAATGAGAAAAATACAAATCAATATTACTTTCCACAAAAACACTATCAATATCAACATGAAAAATCATTGAAAAATAAAATGGAATGCCGAAAACCTAATCAAGTAAACTTTTTTTCTTATTTGCATGTCTGCGAACTATTTTATTGCAGCATCATAATCCAACCAATTCATTTCATCACGCCTAAAGGCCCATCGTAAACACAATAACTTCTGAAAGAAACAACTTTGAAACTCGATATTTGTAGAGTTGGTTTCGACCTTAATTACGAAGGCCGAATTCGTGAATGGGTAAAGTCCACCCAATGATTCCGCAGATATACCGATTCAAAATTTTATTCCACCAATATTTCCAAAAATACAAATAAGATCGAATTGAAATCCAGTACTTGATTAAAAAATGACAGCTCGAAGGTTCATACAGAGTTTCGTGAGGAAAATATGATCAGAAAGTCCTTCTGATAACACGATCATCACGAAATATTGCACAGAGTTGTTCATCGACATTTTCAAACTAGTTTCCAAGTTTCATCGTTATTTAATCAGTATATTTTGAATTATTCCGGTAAAAACAACGATACCGAAAAAAAACACAAAGTTTGGGATATTTTTTCTCAATATCTCCCGAAAATAATAACCGTATCGAACTCAAATTTGGTAGGTACACTGCTGTGAAAGATAGAGGGCTTAAGATATGAGCAGAATATTTTTTGAGTGTGATATAATTTTCGAAACAAAACTCTGAAACTATTCAGCCGACTTTGACCATTAACGAACTTAATCGTGCCATTTTGAAATGCAGCCAGAAATCGTGCACACGGACGGCCGACCGGCCTGACAAAATCGATCTTGACACCGCATTCGTCCTCAGTGGGCCAAACCTAGTCGTATGTGACCATTTTCGGGAAAACTTCCAAAATTACAGATATTTAGAAAAAACGATAGCAGGCTCTTTCCCAGAACATGCATGCAATTTGGTGTTTGAAGTCTGGAAAAAACTTTCTCATAGAGTTAAAGAATTGGGTAAACCCGCAAAATTTCCCGTCGCCGGGATATTAAAAAGATATTTACATCATTATACGCAGTGTGTTTTTCTGAATAAAAAATGTGAAATCGAACAAAGGCGGTCTCCCTTAATTTGGAAGATATGGGCCCCCAAAGTTCCAAAATGAGTCGTTTTCAGGTCCTTTTTTCCACCATAAAAACGATCTCTCACTTCATCTGTATAGTTCACAAACCACCTTTGAACCTTCAACCAACAATAAGCAACACTTTTTTTCAAGAATAATCAATATTTAATGAAAAAACAATGAAATTACTGGACAACCACTTAACCTCTATTCCTTCTGATTTCGACTCGGTCTATAAGTGAAGTTTGGCAATGGCGCGAATTTCATCGGTCGGAATCGCGCCATCGTGCGTATTCGTGAATGACAGATTATTGCTGGCGAGAAAAATGAAATATGTTCTTAGTTCTTACTGTTTACTGCGATAGTCTAAATCTTCCAATAGGAGAATTCGTTTCTAATGAAATCTACAAGGTTGAAACACATAGTAATGGAATGAGAATACACCCTGATATATATTTCAATGTACATTTTTTCATATGTGATAGGTCGTGCCCTTCCCAGATTTCCAATGAAATCGAGGTTATTATATAACCCATTTTATTGGAATACCCTGAATCTCATTCTAAACTGGGACAATCTCGAAGACACAACAAAAAAACGAAGTAGATAACAACGTCCCCATTTTAAAGGGGATAGAAAGAAAGTTCAAACGAAAATATTGAGAGTGAAACCTTAAACAAATATTCTCAATGATTTTATTTTTATGTTAGAATAACCACCTCTTCTTCAGTGACAGAAGCATTTTCCTTACAATCATATCCTTCAACTGTCCATTATTTCATATTTCCCGCCAGCAACTACTCTTCGGTCATAATACATTGGCCAGCGATAAAAAGACGCTGTTGCCAAGCTCCGCTTTAACATTGAGAAGTATTTCGTAGAAATATAGGTTTAGTGGTTGTCTAATATTTTCACTTTTCTACCTTTAAATAATGAATATTCTTGAAAGAAAGTGTCGCTATTCGTTGGTTGAAGGTTGAAAGATGATTCATGAACTAGATTTGAGAAGTGGGAGATCATTTTTATGGCGGAAAAAAGGATCTGAAAATGCAACAATTTGGAACTTTGGGGGCCCATATCTTCCAAACAAAGAGAGACCGCCTATGTTGGCCTGCATATTTTTTGTTCAAGAAATCACACTGCTTACAATGATGTTAATATCTTACTTATAGCTTCGCGACGGAAAATCTTGTGGGTTTACCTGCCTTATCTCCATCAATATTGACGGTTATTATAATTCAAAGGGATGCCGACAACTTCAATGCACTCTTTCGGGAATTTATGGCAGGCAGATATGAATTATTGGAGGAAACATGTGGCAGCGAAACCTTTTATTCAATGTTATTTTGTTACTGACAGCAGAATTTTGCTCTAGGCTAGTTGCGTTTCCTGTGACTGACAATTTTCACATTATTCCTCATTTTCACTTGCATTTTTATTCTGAAAAAATGTTCTTTCGATCGAGAGTCCCTGCGGATCTTGGGGCCTACGCTTAAGCGTACTAAACGTACCGATTAATCCGCTACTGATTCACAACGTAACATTCTATAACACCAATTGATTAAAATCATGAAAATGTTTTCATTGATCATCTCTATTACTCTTCAGATAACTTCATACTCTACGCAGAAGGAAGACCAGATCTAGAAAATTTATTATATAGAAATAAAGAAGAGAAATTCGTCAAAAAACATGGACAATTTTGCCCTCCAGATGATTATGGCAGAAAGAGAGACTGACCTCTTCAGATTTTACATGTTTGAATGAATCAAACATCAACATTTGGACTATGAAGAATAAAATGGTATTAATCATTTCCCGAAGTATTCCGGGAATAGACCCCATCTTTACTGACAAACCTCAGTATTTCAACAAAGCTGCAAACTGAATGTAAAAGAATGTTTATGTTTATACATAGTTAAAGTATTCAAGAGTGATATAGTGTGTCATTTTATTTATGGTCATATTTAAATGTATTCATTTGATAATATATAATTTTCATGGAAATTTATTTTATTTGAAATTTTGTGAAAACATTTGATTTTAAATTTATTATAAGTATTTTATTATATTTATTTATTTTATTTTATATTTTATACAGCGTGAGTCTTTGAATTGTACGTTAATTTTAACCATAGATTTCTCTCATCGAATACTTTCTTCATTGGCCATTTTTACAGATGCGGCTCAGGTGAAAAGTTATAACCATTCAAATATTTCTTAATGTGCTAATACACTCCTGCGCTTTGTTTACCTCAGATTTCTCTTACGGTGATCTCTTTTGGAGAATAACCAATCCAATGTTTGAAATTCAGAAAAACATGATTGAGAAAACTCCTTTACTCACTCAATTCTTATGATTTGGTTCTTTTTGTGATATAATCGCAAGGAAAACATTTCGCAACACTGGACTTGAAACACTGATCTTCAACTTGATGTTCATGCAATATCCAATTTCATTCCACTATAAGATTATACACAATTTCATCCTCGCCCATTATCATATTGAAAACACCATAATTATCTTCATTTTCACAAAATTCATAGATGAACTATATGAAATCCATGATGTGAAAAACATGGTGTGCTCATCTAAAAAATGACGGCAGCTAGCAGAAAATACAAAGAGTTATATATTCTGTGTTTGAATTAACATGCAAATTCAAAGCACAGAATTAATGTATAACTCCTTGTATTTTCTGCTAGCTGACGTCTCTCATTTTTCAGATGAGCACACCATGTTTTTTACATCATGATGAAATCAATCAACTAACTGCTTACTGCAAACCATAGAACTCTATATTACTACCTGGAAAGGACCCGACCCTTCTTCAACTAAGCTTAAAGCGTAACAAGGGGCAACGAAACAAAGATAGCGCTAATTACGGTAACCTCTCCCTGTCACACAAATTGAAGTAAATGGGGTTTAACGGCTCAAATTTGGTTCCACTTCGAAATTCAGGTAGTTTGGGTATTACATCGTTTAGAAAGTGCAATATTTTTGAAAATGAATATCTATTTTTCTCTGATATGCCATTTCTTTCTCTGCCTTCACCGCGTGTGGTTCAAAAAGTGAAGAATTTTGTTGGTGTGAGCTGTGCATTGACGATTGACGATAGTTTCATCATTATTACAATAAATTTAAATGATAGGAACATAGGAAAATACCTCTCGAAAAGCACTGACTTGAAGTCAGGAAAATTTAAGCGCTGGTTAAAATTCATTGCCAATGCGAAATTTGACATATATATTGACAATATTTTTTTAACGATTCTTCATGCAATCAGTTAGCAAGTTTCAATCTGATCGCATCAGTATTTCTTGAGATATAGAGGAAATAAAATAACATATTTGAAATGGATATAACTTCGAAATTGTTAGGTAAATTTTGCCCATTAACGAACTCATTTTGAATTTTTTAAGTCGCTATAGCTTTTCTCGGTAGTAAGTTATCGTGGCAACGGGCGGCTGAATATAATTCAATTTGACATTAAACTCTTCATCAGTGAGTCCAACCTGGTCTCTTGGAACGATTTTCGGCAAAAAAATGCAAATTTACGGAGGGTGATAACGCGCTGTTCCCCAGAAAAACCGCTCACTAAGTTGAAATTTCACTTGAACATGTACGATCTTCTTCAATCCTGCCTTCTTCACGAAATAGTCAGAAAAAAATTCAGGTTCTTCTAATTTGAAATGAAAAATTAAAAAGATTTAGAATAAATGCGACAGAGTTTCCCTTACTGTAATGAGGAAGAAAGAGATAGATACCCGTCCACTTCGCGGGTTGCATGAGCAAAGAATTGGCTTCACTTGTCGCTAAAAACGGATCCCTTCCAGGTATATAATATAGAGTTCATTGCTGCAAACACATTAATTGAACTCTATGGAAAGTCAGGAACATAGACATGAAGACATAGCCATAGCCTCCATATCTGTGGTGTGATCACGAAATAGCATAGACCTAAGGGCCGGTATTATAAAACTCAACTGGAAGTTATCTTTAACTTTAACTGACAGTTTTGACAGATATGTCCCAACAAAAAATCTTCGAAAATTGAATGACAGCTGATATTGACTCCATAAAAATTTTGTTTTATTTCAAATATCGAATTGAAACGAGTCTACTTGAAAAAGGCTATTTATTAGTACAATCATTAAGAGAACAGATTTTTCTGTAACACCTTCACAAAATATCTTTCGATATTGCTATCTTACGATTTACTTTTTTTGTCTTCAACGTACTACATCTTGAATGACGAATTTAATTTTATATCAACTGGCATATAATGATTAAAGTGAAAGACTTGAGAAATGGCAACATAAAAAAATTAATAATACTGGACACAATCATTCATTTTCTATCTTTCGATTTAGAATCATCAGAACAACACTTGAATACAAACGAACCAAGCTGCTATAGAACTACTGGCAAGCTTGTCAAATTGTACTTAGAACAATATTGCCATATGTCTCCTTTCTTTGATGAATGAAATACGGTAAAAACACTCGCAAAAATAGAGAGATAATTTCAACTTTCGAATAGCGCAAACGTACGAAGGCGTAGAAGGGCCACTCTTTGTCGACAAAAATTTTTCCACCTAATTCCGACTTTAATCTCGGAATTAGACTAATTCCGACTTGGAACTCGGAATTATAGACTAATTCCGACTTCAAACTCGGAATTAGTCTATAATTCCGAGATTGAAGTCGGAATTAGTCTATAATTCCGACTTCAAACTCGGAATTAGTCTAATTCCGAGTTCAAAGTCGGAATTTTGTATAATTCCGAGTTTGAAGTCGGAATTAGTCTAATTCCGAGATTAAAGTGGAAACATTTTTGTCGACAAAGAGTGGCCCTTCTACGCCTTCGTATATTGCTACACGTTTTTGTTATCGTTGCGTTAGTTATCAGTTTGTTTGGTTAGGTTATGTGAGACGTCAGATTTTCGTGTTACAAACTCCTTAAGTTTAATCATTTGCATTTCTACATTCGTTTTTTGATTCTTGATAAAATAAAAATGGAATCAGAAGCGGTAATTTCAGCTGGTGCAGAAGAAGTGGAACTAGTTATATAAATTGAACAATATAATTGGCATGGTTCAAAATATTCCTAATTTCAAACCACTCATGTTGCTTCCAAAAGTGTTCCTTAATTCGTGAAAAAGTTACAAATACCTATATATGAGAAAAAATTGCTGTGGCAGCACTAAGAAATCTTTATGGGTAATATCAGTTTTGTGTAGAAGGCATTAGAAAAATCGATTCAAAAAATCCGAGAAAGTTATGTGTAATTAACACCAAAAATCAAATTAACAAAGAGCTTCTCTATGACAGTGATCGGAGCTGAAAGGACCCGAAGCTTAACGAATCCTTCCGATATAGAATAGCGCATTTATTTTATTCTGTAATCTGTGAAGTGTGAGCGCAACGTAAATTGCGGCTCGCAATTTTACGTAAACAACGTTAGACGTTAACGGCTAACGCTATTAACGTCGCGTTATTCTGAAACTGAATCTGCGCATGCTTAGATGTCAAAAATAACGTTTGCGTTAATAACGTCACACAAATTTGACACTGCAATATCTCTCTAATCTTCATAACTCAAAAATTAAAAGACAGCTGATATTGATATTTGTTATTGGTCAGCGACGTTATGAACCAAGTATGAGACGTTTTTTGTAGGTCCTATATTGATCGGAGACGTCATGGTCGAAAAATAACGTCAATATGACGCCATCTTAGGTCAGTCTTCTACAGGGATGGACCTGAGCGGAGTTGGCAAATTTTCGAAGCAGTTAGAAAAATTACATAGCTCCTGAAAATATTTCAGAACAGTCGGTAAACGTCAATGCAGTTTGTCGAATTTCAATGGATGGGGTTGAAATACATGTTTCAAATAGAGTGTTATTTCTTCTTTTTTCAATAAAGTTTTCTATCAGTGTTTGAACACCCGGTAGAATGATGTCAATGTTTGGCTGGATGAAAACATTCAGAAAACAGAAACGGGTTTACATGAATTAACCTCAACTGTACAAATTCGTGTTGACATAGATTCAGGGCTTTTCAGCACGATATGTATAGCCGGCCCTAAAATGGTATTTATCCTAATATTACAGGTACCTAGTTGTAGATTTTTCAGTTAAGCCGCATGGACGGTGTCATAAAGAACATCTGGTATCATCAATTTAAGCTGCTTTATTATTGCTGATATTCAAAGTAAGGTTTTCCAGTGCCCAAGATGTCCAATATAGCCGATATCTCGGCACTCAAACAAGGTAGAAGGTTCAACCGAAAAGTATTTCAAATGGCATCAAAAACTCTACCAGAATCTCTCGTTTAAATTCTGTTTTTAATCACCACCATCAACAAAACTACCCATAGACCCTTTTTTTAATTGCACCCGTAAATTTCTTTCTCTATTAACGATTTTTGGTGTCCTAAGATATTCAATGCAGACCATAGGGAAAACATTAAGCCAACCAACACTTTGAAACATAATAAAACAACTTAATCATTATTTTAAATCAAAATTAACGTAAAATGTTCGAAAATTTTTTCCACCAGCTTACACACAACTTTCAATGATAATAAATTGTTCCAACATATTTTTTCTTTTACTGATGGAATCGTTTAGAGTGAAAAAAGTTAAGAATACAATTCAAAAAATATATCGGGGGGTACTTTTAAAAATGGTAATTATAAACACGGGCACTTTTTGGTTAAACTTTCCACCTTGTCTTAGAGGCGAGATATTTGCTGTATGTAACATCTTGGGACACCCTGTATACCAATATTTTTGGATAGAAGAAGTTGAATCAATATACATGGATTTCGAATATCAAACCAAATATTTCATTGTTGTACCTGATTTGTTGATTATAAGTTTTATTAAAAATAATCTAATTTTTCTTTGAAATTTTATTTTGAAAAATTAAAACATATAATAGATGCTGTGATCTGTGAACTATTGTAATAACATTAGTTTGTAGTTTGTTGGAAAATATTCGATGCTTTTCCCCCTTCAAAAATTCGGCGTCAGCCCGACCCTGGTATGCTAACTGGGTGGTGACAAAGGCACAGATTACAGAAGAAAGAGTAGGATAAGAATATCTCTTTGTCATCTGTGCACCAAGTGCAGAAGCTTACATTCGATTCGACAAAGAGCTGCAAAGAGCACAAACTTCGAAAGTTACCAGCGACTGAACAAGAGTGACAGTTTTCGAACGTCTCTTGTATAGCACTTAGAGCATATTCTACTTGTTTCGAGAAGAACCCAATTAAGTATTGAGGTAAGTGGTTATACCAAAATTTTTTTTTTACGTTTTTGATTTACATCGTTTATCCTTCCAATTTTCCTTAATGTTCCTTGAACATATCTAATATATTTGAAGTAGTAACTAATTATACAGGGTGATTCCGGAGGAGACCGTCAGATTTTGGGATAAGTTTACACTAGTCAAGACAGTCTCGGAACACTGTTTGGTTTATGGTTGGGGGTTTCTGTTGAGAATATACAGGGTGATTTGTCCGATTCGACCGATTTTACTTTTATTGATAACTTTGGTATGGCTTATTCGATTTCAATGAAATTTTCAGCGTAGTACAAAAGTGTTGAACACATTCATTGATTTCAATTTTTTTTTCCAAATAAGCGGTTGTTATTGTGATAAATCCAGATTAATTATGCAGGTTGAAAAAACACCCTGTACATAGCGTTTCCTAAACTACGCTATCTGTTTACGATTATACTATAATAAGTCATTATTTGAGAGTTTCTAATTTTTTTGGCACACTTCTAGTTTTCCGAGAAATTTTTTTCGAAAAATGATAATGTCGAAATTTCGCTCCAATCGATTCTACTTTTATTGATAACTTTGGTATTGCTCATCCAATTTTGATGAAATTTGCAGTGTAGAACAATCTGAATGAGTACATTAAATAATCGCAACAATCTCTCAAAATACAGTGTTGTAATTGTGATAATTTCAGAGTTTCAGATTAATTGTGCAGTTGAAAAAAAAAACACCCTGTACATTGCTTTTCCAAAACTTTCTTATTCGTTGCAGATTCTACAATAATATGTCATCACCCAGAGGTTTTTGATTTTTTTGGCACACCTCCGGTTTTCCTAGAAAACATTTTTGAAGAAGAGCATTATCGAAATTTGGCTCACAAGCAGTGAGAGTATTCCGAACTAGGTAGGAAAGCTGTATTGTCCAAGGATGCAAAGCAGTTCTTAAGTTCTAAAATATTATTTTCAAATTCCAAATTCATATTTAATTGCTTATATTTTGTATGAAATATCCAAGGATGCAAAGTTGTTCGTCACTTCTAAAATATTCTTTTCAAATTCTAAATATATTCTGAATTGAATGATTTCATACAAAATATAAGCAATTAAATATGAATTTGGAATTTGAAAATAATATTTTAGAACTTAAGAACTGCTTTGCATCCTTGGACAATACAGCTTTCCTACCTAGTGCGGAATACTCTCACTGCTTGTGAGCCAAATTTCGATCATGCTCTTCTTCAAAAATGTTTTCTAGGAAAACCGGAGGTGTGCCAAAAAAATTTAAAACCTCTGAATGATGACATATTATTGAAGAATCTAAAACGAATATGAAACTTTTGGAAAAGCAATGTACAGGGTGTTTTTTTTTCAACTGCACAATTAATCTGAAATTCTAAAATTATGACAATTACAACACTGTATTTTGAGAGACTGATTATTGAATGTACTCGTTCAGATTGTTCTATACTGCAAATTTCATCAAAATTGAATGAGCCATACCTAAGTTATCAATGAAAGTAAAATCGATTGGAGCGAAATTTCGACATTGTCTTTTTTTGATGGAATTTTCTCAGAAAACTAGAAGTGTGCCAAAAAAATTAGAAACTCTCAAATAATGGCTTATTATAGTAGAATCGTAAACAGATAGCGTAGTTTTGGAAATGCGATGTACAGGGTGTTTTTTCAACCTGCCCAATTAACCTGGAATTATCACAATAACAACCACTTATTTTGAGAAAAACTTTGAAATTAATGAATGTCCTCATCAATATTGTACTTCGCTGAAAATTTCTCTAAAATCGAATAAGCCATACCAAAGTTATCAATAAAAGTAAAATCGGTCGAATTGGACAAATCACCCTGTATATTCTCAACAGAGACCCCCCAACCATAAACCAAACATTGTTTCGAGACTGTCTTGACTTGTGTAAACTTATCCCAAAATCTGACGGTCTCCTCCGGAATCACCCTGTATGTGTGACTATTTTCTGCGCATCTCGAGATCGGCTCTAACGAATTTATTCGATCCAATTTTGTTTTTAGATAGGGTTTCACCTATAGAGTACCTTATACTCCATTCACTTTTTTAAACTATCCCGGTTGGCCACTATTTAGGTCTATCAAGTTTTTTTTCACTTTACTGACGCAGGTTGGCACTAGTGAAATATCGGCAACGTCAGAATAAATATCAGAGACGTTGCCAAATGCCAATGCCAATTTCTACTCTCAATCTCAACATAATCATCACGCTTGGAAACTAATAAAATGCAAGGATATAGTTTTGAAGAAGCAGAGACAAAGTATCAGGAGGTCTTGGTAGAATTGAAATCTGCTTTTTGTGATAGTAACCCTGATAATTTGGAATCAATAATTTATCACAAGCTATTCAACATTTTCATACTGGAGTATTTCATGTTGTGCAAAAAGGTATTTGAATGTCTTATGTAGGCTTATTTCTTGAGAATTTCGAAAAGTGGGGAATTCCATAGGTCCGTCTGTTCGTTTAGAAGTTTTACTGTAGGGTCATCGAGTACTTTTTTTTTCGAATGAACTATCAAAGTAACGGACTACTATATCCATTATTTTTCAGTCAAACACTCGATTCTTGATTTCCGTACAAGAAATAAGAATAACTGAATCTTCCAACAATGTTTATATACGTGAAATATTTCCAGTGTTAACAAAGAAAAAGTTTTCTTCAGCATTCGTCAGGTCTTTGGAATTATTGAATTCACATATTATTTTTTCAAATTCATTATTCTCCCAAAGTAAATTCATATTTTGAAAAATACCCCTATGTAGAGAGGACAACGTTGCGTAATAATCTGACAGGAAAATGACTATAACCTAACATTTTCAAAATATACACGGTGAAATGTGTCAGAATGTCACGGCCAACCGGGACAATTTATAAAAGTGAATGGGGTATTAGGCATAACTCCGAAACTGTTGTTCGATTTTGCCCCGATCTGATTTGAAGTTGTTTTTTACAGATGCCGCTGATAAAGTTGCAGACGTCCGAAGAGGAAATCGTTATCGTTGATGTTGAGATCGCGAGACGTTCCAATGTCTTGAACACGATGTTGGAATATTTAGGAATGGATGATCTCGAGGATGCTGTACCCATACCCAATGTCAATTCCGCCATCTTGAAAACATTAATCGAGTGGCTGGACTACCACAAAGATGATAAGCCAAAGGAAAAAAACGCAGAGAATGGTTTTATATCAAATGATGTATGTTCTTGGGATATAAATTTTTTCAAAGTGAATCGGCATCATCTGAAGGAAATAATAACGGCAGCGACTTATCTTGACATTGGATGTTTTCTGGATGTTGCGTGTATAATGTTTGCGAATATGATCAAAGCAAGGGCTGATGATTTTGAATCATATGTTCCCAAGTCTGAAGGAAAATAATCGATCAGGAAAATTAATAAGGTGGCTGTGATTTTGTCACCTTCTGGTGCCAGAACAAATAATAATTAAAAAATCCTCACAAAATAAATAATCCATCATTTTTCACATATCACATTATGTATTTTTATGCAAGTTCCCCTGTTTTCAATGTATGTGTGTATCATGACTCTTCTGTAAATAAATGTAATGAAAAATAAATGTTTTTTCAAATTATATGAACAAAAATCGTGTAGATTAATGTTAAGGTTCTCTTATCTATCCAACCACAGAATAGAGAAATTTCAATTTGCCGGAAAGAATCAAATTTGAAAACGAAGTCTTCATCAGTGACTTCAGGCTAGTCGTATGAGACCTATTCCAGCTCGTAATACGAAAATTACAGACATTGTAACGAAAACATAGCGCGCTGTTCCCCAGAACAAGCGCGTAAAAAGTCAGTACGTGTTTTGTTAACCAGTGCCTAATAATCATATGACAGACGAATATAAACAATCTCTTATATTGAGTGTTTTGAATATCCCGTGATGCAGGATAGCATCTGACAATTCTGATGTCATCGCTTGAGCGAGAATTGCGTCCATCAGTTTGATTCGAGAAAACTCTTCTTAGAGGGCCTTTTGTGCGAGGGAGATCCGGAGATTTGGGTAATCGGAGATTCACCCTATTGGCCACTACGGAAGAATCTCCGATTACCCAAATCTCTCTCGCACGAAAGGTAGCTTTAGGGTACGGCGAAGATGCACGCGAGATAGCCATTTTGCGAGAGGGCCTGTCACTTTTAAAAAATTCGTTTTGAAAATTTGGGTAAAGTCAACGTGAGAGGTGATCATAATGCAAGTTGAATGAATTATGTTGATCTTGAGCTTGGCTTGGATATATCCCAGAAATATTTTACTTTTATAACTCTAAAAAGTTTTTTCAAAAGTGACAGTCCGACTCGCGAAATCGCAATCTCGCGTGTACCTTGACGGTACCCTAAGGCCTATCTACTGTTTTGATCAAAGTGACTTGAGTGTACGTCTGAAGTTTATTGGTTGTGTTGATCGTTTTTCTAATTTTATTTCGTCCCAAAGCTCTCGCTTTTGAACCAGAATTCACAATCTAATTTCTAGTTTTCATTTTTGAACCTGCAGATTTCATAAGTTTATTTCCAGCTCTAAATAAAGAACATCAGGAAGGAGCATAAGGCTTAACATCGTGGGTCCGGGATGGAGGTTGCATATGGCCGATTTCCCTTTCACTTTGAAGAGAGAACAACTTGTTCCGAGACTTCTTTGTCTGAAGAAACTAACTAACATGAGTCATACTTGGAGGTTCAATATGGGCGCCTACTTCCCAGTTTTATACGAAGTAGAAAAGCGTCATATTCCTTCCTGTCGTTCTTTATATATTCAAAGATTTCCAGTTATCTAGCAAAACAGTTTTATAATACCGGCCCTAAATGTATGTTTTTGTAATATGATGCAAGCAAGCATCATAGCTGCAAGTGGCCCTAGTAATAGAAATAGAGGTTAAATGGTTAAACGTGTGATGTCACTTACTATTGACTGTCCATTTGAAATCAGTTTATCATCCAGCATATATTCATGGTTGGAAAATAAATATTTCTCAGTTAGTTCAACGCATGATGTAACAAACAAGGTGTGCTCATCTGTAATATGAGTGATATCAGCTAGTTGAAAATACAAGGAGTTATATATTCTGTGTTTTGAATTTGCATGTTAATTCGAGGCACAGAACTCCTTGTATTTTCAACTAGCTGACGTCACTCATAGATAAACTAATCTCTTAGATTATTTGTCTATGACGTCACTTATTTTACAGATGTGCAGATGTTTATCCAAATATTCAAATAGAAAGCACGCATGGTTCAATGCTAAAAAACGCCTGTAGCGGTGAAATTATACCATAGAATACTATGAGATTATGCTTCTGTGGTTGTTATGATTAATTTCGCGCCTTTTGAATCCGCTTGGTTGGAAAAGTTGTGTAGTGTTGATATTTGAGCATCCCTTTAATTTTAAGTTGAATTTTAAAAATGTTTCGAGTGCGAAGAGTTGATTCTAAGCCGGACGATAAAGATTTGGTCGTTCTAATGCCAAGAAGCAATATTGTATCAGATTTGCGAGCATACATACATGAAGAATGGGGTATTAAACCTCAAACTCAAAAACTTTATTATCAAGGGAAAGAAGTAGGTGTATAATGATGATCTCTTCATAAGCATACTAATCATTCCTTCAGCTTGTAGATGGTCACAAGTTAATAGAATATAATATAAAAAGGAACCACACGATCCAGTTGATGATCAAACCAACTGATGTAGTTTTACAGTCAGATTCTGAAGAATCTAAATCCGACAACACAAATCTCCTAGTTGATAACACAGCTTCCGAGCAGAACTCGAATATAACCCAAGATAACGGGGATAATTTAGAAGATGGTGAGAGTAAATATTATATTGTAGGAGACCCGGTGGATTATAGAATGGGTGTTGAGGAAGGATCAGATGGAGCATGGTTTGAAAGTGAAATAATTAGGATAACTAAAAATCCAAGCTCAGCATCAAATGACATTGAAGATGACTTGATATTTCACATAACAGTACTGAGGTAAATATTTGAAATTATGTTCATTTGAAAATTATTCTGTATTGTGAGGTCTTGTAGGTATTAGGGCCTATTAATGCATGATCATCATAAGGCTTGTGCTTCTTCCTCTGCACTATATCGAAGAACCATCAAGATATCACACATTAACTCATATTTGACAAAATGTATGTTAAATTTATACTCATGATTCTTAACTTGGAATGTTTTTTGATTGTCTCAGTTTTCACTTCTAGGAAGAATATATTGATGATTATGGCTGATTCTAGGATTTATATTGATTGATGAATAGGCCCTTAGCATATACAAATCTTATTTTTTAGTACAACATACAAAAAAAATCTGAATTAAAATCCTCAAGACATATAAACAGAAGTAAACTGATTCAGTTAGTTTGTCAGATCAAACGCTGTATTAATGTTTCAGATATGACTACATGATGCCTTTCAAAGCAAAATTTAAAGATATTCGTCCACGGTCAATCTATACATATGATTTTGGAGAATTGAAAGAAGGAATGAAAGTTTTAGCTAATGTAAATATGGATGAACCAAAGAATAGAGGATTCTGGTAGGTGAATTAGTTATGTTTCTAACCCAAGTTCATCATGGTAATTAAATAAGTGGAGTAAAATAATGTGACAAACAAAAAGATTTATGAATTGCATAATATCCATAATGCAAAAAAAAGCTATATATCAAAGAATTTGTTATTTAGTATGTGCCAAATTGCTATATTACCCATATTTAATGTGCAACCAAGTCAGTTATTTATTTTAAAACAATAACCTCGCACACATATCATTTTCATATATTTCTTATGGAATTGTTTGATTTGAGTATAGGAGTCCTTTATTGATAAAGGATAGTATGTTTTTAAAGATTGCGTTGACTACTGTAGATAAAAATATATGTTCTTATACTGAATTTTTCACAGGTACGATGTTGCCATACAAAAAATTTCTAAGAAGGCAATAAATGGTGTGGCTTTTGTCAATGCAGATTCTATTCCTGGCGAGTGCACTCTATATTTTATAAACGAAATAATGCGAATAGAAACACCAGTTCTGATTAAAGAACGGAAAGATAGTTTGCCTGTGCCACCATTAAGTAAGTTTTATTTTTCAAGGTTATTTGCTGATTTATAATTATCATTGTTGCTACAGGAAAGTATTCAGCTGATTGCTCTGCCTGCAATGACAATAAAAGAAGAGACTGCAAACGCTGTGGCTGTCACACTTGTGGCAAGAAAGATCGTCCTGAAGAATTATTGCTGTGCGATGAATGTGATATGGGCTTCCATATCAGTTGTTTGGACCCACCTTTGGAAAGTATTCCTGAAGAGGATGAATGGTGAATTTACTATTTTATTTTTATTTCATATTTATTTCAATGATACTCACTGTTTTTGTGATGGTGAATAATTTTAGGAATGAATCTTTAGTGGGCTTATTTTGGGAATTACAAAAAATAGTTTATGTCTACTACAGGGTGTTTCTGAAGGAGTGTGAGTGGGGGAATATGTTAACTTATTCAGGGGGTTTCTGTATCCTTCCTATGTGTAATGACATTCTTGCGCACTCGTTCTGAGAACAATCCAATAGTATCACATTTTTGCGCGCATGTTCTGGGGGAACAGCGTGCTATCATTTTGTCCAAATGTTCGAAATTTTCAGCCGAAAATGGTCTCAAATGACTAGGTTGGACCCACTGATGTCGAATCCGATGTCAAAATCGAATCTGTCCGGCCGTCCGTATGCACGATTACAGTCGTAATCCGACCTGAAACTTTCAGAGTGGGTTGCATTTCCCGGTTGAGTTCGTTACTGGGCAAAATCGTCCTAGAGGTTCAAGATTTAGAGCCCTTTGAAATTTTGAGGTTGTTTTCGTGATAACTCGGGAACTACTGAAACGGTTGAATTGAAACTTGGCAGCTAGTTGGAGTACAACAACGCGCAACTTTTCGCTAAATTTTGTTGAGATCGTACTGTCAGAATTTTTTCAAAATTTTTTTCGAAAACTGTTTATCATATTCGAGAAAACTTTTGCGAGTGCATTGAGCTTCATATGTCGCGGTAGTGTACCAAATTTCAGTTCAATCCGATTATAATTATTGGAAATATTTGGAAAAAAATTGTTTTTTTTCCTCGATATCGTTGTTTTTATCGAAATAACTCGAAACTTACTGATTCAATCGTGATGAAACTTAGCAGCTAGTTCGAAAATCCTGATTGACAACTTTGTGTAAAATTCCGCGATGATCAGAACAAATTGAAAAAAAAATCAAATTTTATTTTTTCAAATATTCAACATCAATTTGAACTGATTTGTATGTTTTAGAAATATTGGGAAAATAAAATTTTGAATGGGTATATCTACAGAATCATTGGGTGGATTTTATCTTGACTGAGAATTTCTCCGCTGAGACAAGCTCAAGTATTTACTCATGTTTAGCAAGGGTCTTATCCGTTAAACAAACCTTCGGCAATTCTCGGCGAAGTTCATGGATATCGGTAAAATCTAGAATGTTTTCACGTTTTCATGTTTGTCCCACTGAATGTTGCTATTATATGACAGTATCTCTTCAAGGTGTCAAAGAAGCCGCCCCATTAAACGAACCGTAATTCTGTTATATAAAATGCCGACAGAGTGTATGATTTATGGCATCTGTATTGCTTCCCAAAAAGGGGGGTGCCTTCTAGCATGATGGTCATTAAGAACAGAGCCACTTTGTATTAAGTTCTGCAATTACTATGATGAATTGGTAATACATCATTTTCACTTCCTGTGAGCAATCTGTTCATCAAAAATCAGTTGAGAAGTTTCAAAACACTTTCGTATCTTCGGACACTTTTGGATGAATTGAATTTTCAAATGGTACTGTTATGATTCCGACTGTTGTTCTATTTTGATTAATTTTGATTTTTGAATTTTCAACGGGATCCAATAACAAAAATATAAAATTTTTATTTGAATTTTGCGCGGCTTTCCGAATCTTTCTCAGGAGGGTTCTATTCTATGAAATAATAATTTATAAATTTCTAATAACAATATTTAATGAAATGAATTTTAAGAAATTGATTTAAATGCCAAACTTATTACTAAACCTAAACTCAAATAATTAAATTTAAATCTAAAAAACTTATGATGATGTCCTTCTCTCACCCACTGTGTTACTATTCTATGTCACTCTCTTGCTTTGTATTCTTCTATGGTTCTGATTTTCGGGATAACCTCTAAAGTTCTTCTTGTTTGTTTATTGCGTAATGTGCAAGTTCCCACGGTTGACTCTTGAAATTATATTTATTTTGGCTCGAATTTTTCTCGTTTGGATTTTCCAACGGCTGGATTTCTTTTTCTGGTAAGTTAATAGGATTTTCTTCAATATTCCATGTAATATTCTGTTTTTCTTGCAGGATGCCAGTCACTTGATTCAATTTTGATTAACTTTGGGTTTCTGACTGGAATATTACGATGTTTCGATAACTTTTTTATGAGGAGCTGCTACAGTCTGGACGATGGTTAAAATTGGACTAAATTCTCTGTGTTCGAGCTTCGGTATTTATACCTTTTTGCAATTTTTCTTCACATCCTAGTATGCTATGTTTTAAAGATGTCTTCCAAAAATGATGCTTTCGCAGTTTTCTCTTCAGAGGTAAGTTTTCCTTCTTTGAACCTGGCCTAGAAAATTCGGCCGTATTTTTCTCCATATTTTGATGTGCCTCTTGCCTATATTCTAAATCTCTAATATATAAAATTTTTCAAATTTTTATGCCTAAATGTACAATTTTCTAAGTTAACAATTTCATTTGCCTAGTATTCTTAAATTTCTACTTACAACCGCCAAAAAATGCTTTCATTATATTAAATAAACCCTATTTCTAAAATATAGCTGCAATTTTGTTCCTTCGGAAACCTGATAATTACATTATATGCAACTTATGGGTTGAGACATAACTTCTATCCTAAATTTACATTTTCTTTGAAATTCTACATCTAATTCTACTTATGATTGCTAGTTCTGTTTAATTCAAACCTATAATAATAATTTTTAACAAAATATCACTTAAGTTCCTCATAATTTCCTACTTTTTGACTAGATAAGGCAATTTTATAAAATTCAACGTATTGATACAAATTCTTATACTTTCAGATCATGAGAAGCCTGCCGAGAAAGATAATTTGGAAGGATTATGTGCCCTGAATAAACTATTGAAATGATGGAATGAATTCTCTAGATTTGTTACTGGATCGTGATTGATTTGGACATTTCTTATATCTTATGATAGAATTTACTATGTTTGAGGCCTGGAATTAACTTAATTATATATTATGAAAATAAATGATTGAATATAAGCATTTGTGTTCATTGGTAAGTTATTTTCTTCCTGTTACTTTAAATATCGATTTAGAAAAAACCATAACAATTCCCCTGAAATTCGTTGAGATTTGAAAAAATTGTCAAATTTCTGCAAATGGAAACTAATTTCAACTGACTATGTAAATTACTCATTGAATTGGTAAAGATGTTCTATATTGTGAACTCCTTTCAAACATCCTGTTGCTGGATCTTTCAATAGATAACTATTCACGGGGTTTTCTGTTTCTATTATATATGGTCCTTCAAATGGAAATTGAAATTTTGCACATTTGTTAAGCCTTCTATCAGATCTTCTTGAAGCTTTTACAACTACTAAATCTCCTTTCTTGAATTTCGTCTTTTTCTTGTAATTTTTTTTCATTTTCTTTATATACTTTTCTGCGGTTCTTCTGATTCTCTTATTCACATCTTTTATAATCTGGTCATATTGTCTGTAATCATTTCTTTCCCAGTTTCTTGTTGGCTCTTTATTCTTCATTAATTTTATTGGACATTCCTCTGTCTTTGTACTTGGTACACAGTTCATATATTTCTCAATGTTCTCTAATTTATCTTCCCATAGAGTATGATCTATAGAGGTTGTTATTCTCAAAAATTTGATCACTTCTCTGATATACCTTTCAGCAGGATTTGCTGCAGGATGTCTAATATTTATGATTCTTCCTTGTTGCTCGCCTCCCCAAAAATAAGTCAGAAAATGGCTTTCAGCTTTTACTAGATTATTTATTTCTTTTTTTCTTTTAAACCAAGGTTCTTTCTGATCTTGCCAGTTATGTTTCATTTCAATTCTTAAATTGTTCATGTAAACTTGTGAATGTTTGTATTTTGTATTTCCATCACATGTCTCTATATTATCCATATTCAAATAAATAGTATTCATGTCTCTGTAGTTTTTAAGTTTTATTTCATATGTTTCCCCTGTTTTTCCCCAGTTCATTTCTGTATCATATTTCCATTCATTTTGTTTTTCTATTTTGTCATATATTTCATCATGTATTATATCTAACGCTTGTATGATTTCATTTCCTTGCATTTCTGTGTCATATACTGGTTCATTTTGTTTTTCTGTTACAACATTTAGTTTATCTTTTGTTTTCTTTAATTCTTCTATATTTTCTTTTTCTTGTATTTCTGTTTTAATCTCTATTTTATCTTGTAATCTCTTTAATTCTTGTATAGTCTTATTTCCTTCTATTTCTATATTTTCCCCTAATCTTCTACATCCTTCTCTGATTTCATTTCTCATAATTTCTCCTTCTATCTTTTGCTCGTTCACTGTAGCATCTAATTTTTCTGTTTGTTCATCCATTTTTTTCTCCAATTTCTGTGTTTGCTCATTCATTTTATCATCCATTTTTCTTGTTTGTTCCTTTACTGTAGCTAATTCTTGTTTATGTTCATCCATTTTTTTTATCATTTGTAGAAACATGTCATATGTTTTTGAGTCCAATTTCTGCTGTTTACTCGCATTCTTCCTCTCTTCTCTGATAGGTTTTGTTTTTGATTCCATTTGATGAGTAGCCATGTCTATTTTGTTCAAATATCAACAAATTTCAAGTATATTCTTGGTAAAATTTGAAAATGTGAATAGATTATTAAATTTGATATAATTCCTGAAAATAATTACTCAATGAACACCTATAGAAAACAAAGCCTCGCGTTGGGCGCCAATTGTTATGAATCCGACTGTTGTTCTATTTTGATTAATTTTGATTTTTGAATTTTCAACGGGATCCAATAACAAAAATATAAAATTTTTATTTGAATTTTGCGCGGCTTTCCGAATCTTTCTCAGGAGGGTTCTATTCTATGAAATAATAATTTATAAATTTCTAATAACAATATTTAATGAAATGAATTTTAAGAAATTGATTTAAATGCCAAACTTATTACTAAACCTAAACTCAAATAATTAAATTTAAATCTAAAAAACTTATGATGATGTCCTTCTCTCACCCACTGTGTTACTATTCTATGTCACTCTCTTGCTTTGTATTCTTCTATGGTTCTGATTTTCGGGATAACCTCTAAAGTTCTTCTTGTTTGTTTATTGCGTAATGTGCAAGTTCCCACGGTTGACTCTTGAAATTATATTTATTTTGGCTCGAATTTTTCTCGTTTGGATTTTCCAACGGCTGGATTTCTTTTTCTGGTAAGTTAATAGGATTTTCTTCAATATTCCATGTAATATTCTGTTTTTCTTGCAGGATGCCAGTCACTTGATTCAATTTTGATTAACTTTGGGTTTCTGACTGGAATATTACGATGTTTCGATAACTTTTTTATGAGGAGCTGCTACAGTCTGGACGATGGTTAAAATTGGACTAAATTCTCTGTGTTCGAGCTTCGGTATTTATACCTTTTTGCAATTTTTCTTCACATCCTAGTATGCTATGTTTTAAAGATGTCTTCCAAAAATGATGCTTTCGCAGTTTTCTCTTCAGAGGTAAGTTTTCCTTCTTTGAACCTGGCCTAGAAAATTCGGCCGTATTTTTCTCCATATTTTGATGTGCCTCTTGCCTATATTCTAAATCTCTAATATATAAAATTTTTCAAATTTTTATGCCTAAATGTACAATTTTCTAAGTTAACAATTTCATTTGCCTAGTATTCTTAAATTTCTACTTACAACCGCCAAAAAATGCTTTCATTATATTAAATAAACCCTATTTCTAAAATATAGCTGCAATTTTGTTCCTTCGGAAACCTGATAATTACATTATATGCAACTTATGGGTTGAGACATAACTTCTATCCTAAATTTACATTTTCTTTGAAATTCTACATCTAATTCTACTTATGATTGCTAGTTCTGTTTAATTCAAACCTATAATAATAATTTTTAACAAAATATCACTTAAGTTCCTCATAATTTCCTACTTTTTGACTAGATAAGGCAATTTTATAAAATTCAACGTATTGATACAAATTCTTATACTTTCAGATCATGAGAAGCCTGCCGAGAAAGATAATTTGGAAGGATTATGTGCCCTGAATAAACTATTGAAATGATGGAATGAATTCTCTAGATTTGTTACTGGATCGTGATTGATTTGGACATTTCTTATATCTTATGATAGAATTTACTATGTTTGAGGCCTGGAATTAACTTAATTATATATTATGAAAATAAATGATTGAATATAAGCATTTGTGTTCATTGGTAAGTTATTTTCTTCCTGTTACTTTAAATATCGATTTAGAAAAAACCATAACAGTACGTTCTCTGAAATTATCGTACAAAACGATATTATCGTACATAGTACAGAACACAAATATTATAATACAAACAGCAACACTGGGTTGTAAAAAGTCACAAAAAACGAATAATCTTCGCTATTTTATGATGTCTTGCTTGAGCAAGCCTCAAGGTAGGTCGTCATTCGTAGCCTTGAGCAAGCATGCCACCAAGCACTGGCGAAGTAGTGCTCGGCTGTCAAGTAACCAATATGGGATGCACGCGTCGACTTAGGACGTTCTCAAGTTTGGAGCTTAATTTGTCGAATTCGTGAATGGGTAAAATCCGCCCAATGATTCCGTAGATATACCCATTCAAAATTTTATTTTCCCCATATTTCCAAAAATAAAGATTAGATCGAATTGAAATCCAGTACTTTATCGAAAAAAACCTAGAAAAGCAGTGGCGTGAAGTCAGCAGCTTTTGCGCGCATGTTCATTTTTGGTGATATCCTTTGAACACGCTGCCCAAAGCTGCTGACTTCACGTC
This sequence comes from Myrrha octodecimguttata, assembly GCA_958510865.1. Taxonomy (NCBI): domain Eukaryota; kingdom Metazoa; phylum Arthropoda; class Insecta; order Coleoptera; family Coccinellidae; genus Myrrha; species Myrrha octodecimguttata. Next base: position 59,305,989 of record OY294056.1, read on the forward strand.
AGTTCTTTTCTAGGTATTATTAGTACCATATTAAAATTCAAGGTATTGTCCTGGTTGCAAAAATGATGAAAATGCCATAGTGAGAGCTGGAGAATCTCTGAAAGGATCCAAGAAAAGAGAAAAGATGCCTGCAGCTAAGCAAAGTGGACGTGTTTGGGATAATGGAATGGCATGTGCAGGAAGAACTAAGGAGTGCACCATTGTACCCAAAAACCACTTTGGACCTGTACCTGGCGTAGACGTAGGCACTATATGGAAGTTCAGATCACAGGTTACCTCAATTAATTTTCAATTTTGTATGAACTTATTCACAGAAAACTAACAGTCTATTCTATATACTCCATTCACTGTCAATATGTTCGCCTTGGATAGGTCTATATTAAATTTTTGTAGCTGAAATAGAGCCATCTAATTCGTCGAGACGTTGTCAATTGGTCTACTAAAATAAGCTATAACTACGACTTTTATGTAGAAATGACAATGCCGCGTAGTTATCTGACAGGAAAATTACTTTAACCTAACATGTTTTAATTATACAGAGTGGAATGTGTCAAACTTTCTCGACCTTTTATTGTTAAGTTAACATGTATGCGTGCAGATATTGAGTTCAAGATAGTTTGGAATGGAGTTCCTTGCAAGATGAATTGTATTTTCCAAGTCCATATTGCCAAATCCTGTTTTGGTCAGTTGAAAACTGTATTCTGTTCTTCTAATTATTTTTATCCAGATTATCTTTCAATGAGCTGCATAAGTTCTTTTACATAGAATCAGTTCACTGCATTTCTGTGCGATGTGAGCTGTTAAATAAATAGGTCTCTTGCAAGTGTTTTTTAACATTCCATCGAAATTTATAAGAATTATGAAAAAATTCAATCGCTGTATAAAATTTCAATGTTCAATGTGAAGATTGTCTTTCGAATTTGGCTTCACATCTTTCATATACAAAGTAAGGAATTGTCCGTAGATAAATAAAGAGCTCCATTTCAATAATATAATCTGACTTGACACAAGTAGGAATATCTATCGATAAATTAACAATTATTAAACCTTGATCTGAGCTAACCATCCAAAGACCCTACACTGAATAAGCATTGTCCAAGGAATTCAGTTACTACAATTTCACGGTTTTACCGATCTTCAGAGTGGCTCACCTTGGAAACAGAGGATTCTAAATACTTATTCAGGTCGATTCTGTTTGCCTATTGCTATAAACCTTGCTATTCAAGTCATATTGGTATATTTCTAATTTATAGCAATATGGCCTTGATATTACCTATTCTGTTCCAAGTGTTATAGCTATGTTTGTTACGATTTTTGTCATAGCAATATTGCTATCATGGACTTCCAAAATCGGTGATTTTAAAGCTGAGAACAATGTATTTTGTGACTTTAGAGCTATAAGGAAGAAGAAAATAACCCTACTTCATAAACATTTCAAGTTTTCTACGGAACATCGTCTTATTCAAAAATGTTACGAAACAGAAATGTCAAATTGACCAATAAGCAATTTCCTGAATACCAATAGAATATTGGTTACCAGAAATCAAATGCAGCAATTTGATTCAGGCATTAATAATTCGTAATTCGATGAACTTTTTTGTTGGCAACTCGAAGGGATTACTGTTGTTTAGATGATTAGAATAATCATCTCAGCTCTTGTCTACTTTGCCGGTATTTTAGTCTAAGAATTTCCCTTAAAATGAAATATTCTAGAGAACTAGAACATATTTCCATTAGTATATACTTCCCTACTTTCAATATTTTCGAATTCTTGACAGTATTGGATATCTGCAATATTCCCTTTCTAACTTATCTTGTTATCAAGCATAGCAGGTACTATTTTTAGGTTGCTAAGATAACAATATTGAGAACAAGATTCATGTTAAAGTGAAAGATCATATTGCCCAGAATCGATGATCAGAATACCAATATTTCTGATCTTGTTATGGAAGCAATATCTTTTTCCTGGCAATATTGCTATTTGCAAACAGAACATGCCTGATTACTTGTCGGATGTATTGTCTTTAGAATCCTTCTTGTGTTAACTAGATGAGTCAGTCTTAGCTGCAGTAACTGAATTTCTTGGACAACGCTTTTTGAGTGTATGGGCTTTGGATAATAAGCTCAGATCATGGTAGAATATTTGTTGATTTATCGACAGATATTCACGAGAGGATAGTCAGCCCAAGGAAATACAATGTTGCCAAATGTACGCATAGAGATGAATACTTAACTCATATTTGAAAATCGATCAAAAATCGAACACCGTCCATAAAATAGAGTATGGTTAAGTTTAATTTTGTTGTCTGGTTAGGTTAGGTTAGTTTAATTTAGGACAGTGCCAGTTTGAATCCTAAATTAAACTAACCTAACCTAACCAGACTCTAAAATTAAAGTTAACCATACTCTATTTCATGGACAGTGTTCGATTTTTTATCGGTTTTCAAATAAGAGTTAAGTATTCATCTCTATGCGTACATTTGGCAACATTGGATTTCCTTGGGCTGACTATCCTCTCGTCAGATATTCCTCCTTGTGTCATTTTAGTTTATTGTGTATGTACTTTATTTTTTGTATTTACTGTTGATTTTGCCACATAGTTAAATTTTATCTATCCAAAATTAAATTCAAATATGGATATTAAATGTTGAATAATCTCATAAAACAGGTTTCTGAAGCCGGCATACATAGACCCCTAGTTGCTGGAATTCATGGCAAAAGTAGTGAAGGTGCTTATAGTATAGTTGTAAGCGGAGGATACGAAGACGATATGGACAATGGCGATGAATTTGAGTACACAGGTGCTGGTGGTAGGGACTTGAGTGGAAACAAACGAGTAAATGATCAGACCTGCGATCAAGAATTAACTTTGTCAAATAAGTAAGTAGTAAGCAGTTGATTAAATTGGAAGTGACTTTTGGGTGCCGTATCTGTAACTAAAAAACATGAGTTATAATAACTCATAGTACAACTCACTCAAATTGGAAAAGAAAGAGAGGGAAATTGCCAAAGTCAAGGGTCGTCAGATCGAGCCGAGGGCGTATCTTAGTATTTATTGTTATAGTCGAAGTTCAAATATAATATTCAACTTGTTGTAATGAACATAACTCACCTGGTATGAGTTATGACCTACATTACCGCTAGTTGAATAATATTACGTTCTGTTGTCTGCTATTTCTGTATTTTTCAATGCTAATATTTTTCATTTAACGTATAACTGATGGTCATATTTTTTTTACTATCGAAATGATCTCTGTCATCTTTTTCATGTATAACTTTCTATTTTCAGAGCTTTAGCATTGTGTTGTAATGCAAAGTTCAATAGCGAATCTGGGGCTGAAGCTTCAGATTGGAAGGCAGGTAAGCCAGTCAGGGTTGTGCGAAAATACTGCAAATCCAAATTTGCCCCAAGTGATGGTTACCGATATGATGGTATTTATAAAGTGGTGAGATACTACCAAGAGAAAGGAAAATCAGGATTCATGGTTTGGAAGTACACATTGAGAAGAGACGATCCTAGTCCTGCCCCCTGGACTAAGGATGCTCCACTTTTCGAACTAATCGTGAGTATTGAATCCAAAATTTAGTCCAGCATGTCGAGTATTGAAACACTCTAGGGTAGTGAAATCAAGCTTTTTTTGAAAATTTTACTAAAAGTTGCTTATTTGGGATTACTTCACATTTTGTATTTTCCAACTTGTTAAATTTTCTGTCAACCAATGTCATTTTTATTCGCTTTTTCTGGGGAACAGCGCGTTATTAAATTTCGAACTTACTTTATAATTTCTCAGATGATAATTTAATTGAAACGACTTCTACATTACTAAAGGCCCTGTCGGATGCACATGTGCCCAAGTTTATTCAATCTCAATTTATTCATCAACTTATGAGGTCATTATAAAGTTTCAAAATACAACAGGAAATTCAACACTCTTTCATGAAGTGCAATCATATTGGTTTTAACCTCGGCATATAAGAAACAACAAAAGCAAAGAATAATGAAAGTTTGGAAAAATGAAAATTGTTGAAGATATTTCCGCAATTTATTTCGCATAAGTAACAAAAAAAAATCCTTCAATTTGTTTCGAATCAAACTAAAATACTGTGAACAGCATATATCATGGCACATTTTATGAAACCCCAAAAACCTATCAATTGATTTGCCTTATAAAAAATAATTTGCTACTAACTCACACAAGGGTTTGATTCTGAGGGGTTTCATAGTGGAACCTGGGAAAATCGGTAACAATATAATAATAATAATGAGAATCAAAAGAAGTGGATGGATAATTTGTTTCTTTAGTATCCTTCAGATTATCTGGAAATTGAAGAAGCAAAGAAGAAAAAAAAAGCACTACTTGAACAAAACAAAAAAGCAGCCAAATTAAACAACAAGAAGGAAAAAGTGGAAACTAAAAAAGGTGTGAAGCGAAAACAAGTTAGTCTATTTGACATGCAAATGATAACAAAAAAACCTAAAAATGACAATAAGTTCAGTCTGAGCGATGTATGCAGTAAATGGATTAACAACGACATGGAAAATGAACAACACTGGAAAGAATGTAAGGAAAAATTGAATGAAGGTAAAGCAGTTTTTTTGGACAAAGTGATGGATACATTCATGTGCATCTGTTGCCAAGAGCTTGTTAACAAGCCAATCACATTATCATGTAAACATAATGTTTGCAAGGTTTGTTGCTCGAAATATTTATTGTTGATATTCGCTAATAACTGTGTTTTTAGGAATGTATGCAGCGGTCTTTCAAAGCGGAACTTTACTCCTGTCCAAATTGCCGGAATGAGTTAGGCAAAAATTATATTCTTGAGATAAATTCTGACTTGTACAGTGTCTTAAAAGAACTCTTTCCAGGCTATGAAAAGGGACGTTAATATATTTTTCATATTTTTATATTGTTTTTGATGAAAGCCTTATAGATGACATCAATATCTTCATGATTTCTTTTTTACTTTTTATATATTGTTATTGAGTGGAAAATTTTAGAGAATTTGCTGGCAAATAAATTAACTTGATTGACTTCTAGTAGCAATTTTATAATTGATTTGCCTTTGTATATTTTGAAAAAGATTTTTTTTGGTGAAATACTATAAAATACTGTGAACCTATTATCTAGTTTGTTTCTAGTTGATATTGACAATATTTTTACAAAAAAAATATATTCAATAAAATAATAAAATTGTTTTCTCTTTAAGGATCTATCAATGAAAATTTTTCGTTTTCAATGAGTGAACAAGTCTTTTGACGAACTTTACAGAGGAAAGTGTAAACCAAGTTTCTTACTTTGAAATAACTCTGTCTGCTATTCAAAATTTTTGGGAATAATGCTGCATCTCAAAGGGTTTTAAGTTTAAAGATAATGGCATAAGCTGTTTAATGAAAAATGAAGTTTGAAACTAAAAATCTCAGTTACTCAATTCCCCCCTTCATTCCATCTAACACTGTTCCGAATAATACAAAGAAAATCTCAAAAGAAATGAAATTTCTAAGGAAGAAAATTAATCTTGATGAGCCCATTTTTCGGAAATTTGATGAGATAGCAACTTTGAACAGAATGAAAAATTAGTTATATTTTCATTTCCTGTTAGATTTTTGAAAAGATCTATTGCCTTTCCACATGAATTTGCGGTGAAAGTTCGCATTTATAAGGAAAAATTTCCTATCTGTCAATTTCAAAATGAATATATTTGAAGATATCTACGCATGAAATGTTCCAAAAAGTTGAGTGAAAAATAAATAGTGATAAGTATGTGATGAAGTTTCAGGAACACTTCTAGGTTTTTAATTTTGCTTGGAATCTTATGATTTCTATTCAGAAATATTGGGGTTAACAATATAATCCAGTCTTTTTTCAAGTTTTAATTTCGTATTTGAGTCGATGATGCTGTTCTCTTAGGTTAATCTAAAGGATAGATTTTGAGGTTATATAGCTATATGCTTTGGTGATTTAGGAGAGCAAGTGTGGCCAGCATATGCATTGTTACTGTTTCCCTACAACATGTGATAAACAGCACTATTAGTTGTTCACCCAACAGCAAATTGTTGGACATTTCTGTGATAAGTGAAAAATTCTTTCCTGACCAGGTGTCAGCCACTATATTCAATCAAAAATCTAATCATTGTGTATATACACTTGGCAAAGTTTCTATTACCTGTTCACACACTGATAAATCATTCACTGTGAATTCCATAGTATTGATTATTCAACCAGCCTACAGACAAGTAGTGAAACTTTTTTCCATTATTAAATCATTACTGTACTATAACTTTGTTGTTTTACCTTTTGGGCCTGTCACCAATTCAGCACAACACAAGCATGTCCATTCTCATAAACTAATTGGTGCCAATATTAGGTTTTCATACGTATTTATTTCTCTCATCTTCAATCATTATTTCAATAATTACATACATTTAACAGCATATCGTAAAAAATAATATATTACAAGTCATAACCAATATTTTTCACTTGAACAATATCAAAAATTCTGAACATTTTCAATGAACTGGCTTGATTATATACAAAATAATTAAAGGTTCAAAATATGAAATTCATGAAAGGTCAAAATTAGTTTGGTCTTTACCCAAAAGTGGTTGACATATTTCTGATCACTTAATAACCATCCTCAGCCTCGCAGAAGGGTGCCCAAAATATACAATTACCTACTCCACTGTAGCAGATCAAGAATACTGTGGCTATGAAGACTATCGTGCATATCGTGCAAGGTTTTCTCCCCAGGAAGAATCCAATCAAATATAGAACTATGAACATTACATGAGTCTGCACCAAAGCTGGATTGCAAGGTTTTGGCATCAACAAAACAGGTATTAGCCACTGAAGACAGTACATAATTCGATGAAAATTAGATCTCGAACATTTTTTCCTGATTAAATTTACATTATGAGTATTTCAACGTGGTAGAAATTGAATTCCATCGTCTTTATTATAATTATTTTGAGGACTAATAAAATCCAAACGTCAATGTCCATATGATCGAATACTTGTCATTTGTCACGATAGTGAAAAGTGACTTTTACAAATTACAGCTGATTTGCTGAGTGTTGCCAACCCCTCATGATTATTCATTAAAAATCTCCCATGAGTACTGAAAAATATATAACAAGTAATTTTAAGATAATTTAAAATTAAGATTAAAATCTTTGATTTGAAATTCGAACCAGCTCATCCTCATCAATTAATAGCCGAGAATTATGGAGTTGATACAGTTGTTCCCTATATTGTTAACCCTGTATTATGACATTCATAATGATGTTGATGAATCACAGAGCTGATGATAGGATTTTTGTAATTTGGGATGATTTAAATTTCATGGAAGTTCTGGTTTTTTCTTCAAAATTTCTGGACAAGATTTCTGATTTCTATTACAAGAATATTCTGCCTCAACTCTAACCCTGTCATGAGTTAAATTACATCTTCGTAGATTTCTTCCTCTTCAAAATTATCAGCTGTTAAATCATGTAATATAAACAAATTCTTGTCAAACCCACAATCCTATAAATTAATTAATGGCAGGAAAAAACAGGTAAAAGATTAAGTTTCTTGATTATTTTTCCTGAATTCATAGTCTTCATTCAATTCCCATTAGATATCAGTCAAATGGAAATTGTTTAAATGGTGATTCTAACATGAATGATGATAAGAAGCCCTTTTATTCCTTGGACAATATTCAACTACGTTTTTTGTGTCCTAATGATCTAGATGAAGTTAGAGCTTTATGTCGGGACTGGTTCCCTATTGAGTATCCTTTTTATTGGTATGAGGCCATAACATCTTCGAGTACCAGGTAAGAAAATGACATAAAATTGATTTTCAACTGTATTCACATTATCATCAACTGTTGAAATTCTCTTGGAGAATGTGATTAAAGGTTAATCTAGTTAATCATGGAAATGGGATCCCTCTGAATCAAGGACTTTGATTTTAATATTATTGTTGGATACAATTGCAACCTTGTTAGGTGAAATTGTTAAGTTTATATCTGTGAATATCTTGCCAGTTTTGGAGATTGCTTATAGAAATATATCAAATGAAGTTTTTCATGTTTGCATATTTATGTAAATAAAACAAAAACTGTGCTAATATGATTCATTTCAGCAGATATTATTCCTTGGCAGCAGTTTATAACCAAACAATTATTGGATTAATTGTAGCGGAAATTAAACCATATGAGTATTTCATACTCAATGGGGAAGATAGTGGAATATTAGCCAAATGTTTAGTAGGTAATTCCGATATGGCTTACATATTATCCCTTGGGGTACTCAAAGAATATAGAAGAAATGGTGTTGCAACTTTATTATTAGATTCGTTACTTAGTTACCTGGTTACAAATGAAAGAAGAAGAGTGAAAGCAGTATTTTTGCATGTCCTTACCACAAATTCAGCTGCCATTATGTTCTATGAGAAAAGAAAGTGAGTAGGAAAAATAGCTCAATGTGAACATATGTCAACATGATAAATAATAAATTTTTGCCGCACAGCTATTTGTGCGCTCACATTTGCTCAAATGAATATCTACCTTAGGGTTTAAAAAAAATAATGATTGGTTTACTTTCTCTTGTGAAACTTTTTGCCAAATTTACGATATTTTCAATGTAGAGTAACACTATGGTTTTAGATTTCTTACCGTCCATGTTATTGAGTTTTTGAGTATTTGTTGTTGTGAAGTCATCCTTCATATACATATATTTGAATCTCTTTTAATAAAACTGTGAGCATTTTTATATTTCTATTGTTTACTGCAGTTCTATGTGATAGAGCAATTGTAGTTAAACTATATCATTACTTAATGGATATGACCTTTTAAAATATATGGTGATGCTCTATCCATATAAAAATATAAACCAGTTTGATTTCATATATTCGATAATATTTCTATTATATCTGACCCTTGAGTACAGCTTGGATCATTATGCAAGTGAAAAATTTAGCAAAATTGTTGACACTTCAATGTTCAACTTGTAGAAAACATCTTCTATCGATTTCCAGATTCAAACTTCACAGTTTCTTGCCATACTATTATTGCATAGAAGGAAGGTGTAAAGATGGTTTTATGTATGTTCTCTACATAAATGGTGGCCATGGTCCCTGGACAATTTAATATCCTTTTGTTATTGCATAATTACTGATGTTGCGAATTTACCAATAATTCCTACATCAATTATAAATGAATAGCTGGAAGAAATATTGGTTGAAAATGAATACTTGGAAGAAATAGGGAATTATACCAAGTTGGGAGCTCTGAAATATTCCTGCTTTGTATGAACAAATTATAGAAACTATATTTGTTTGAATTATTTAAAGAACATTGATTTCAGTGATATTCTGATGCTTGCGCAATATCCTTGGGGTGCGTTCAGAATTCTCGTCCGGCGATCGCACGACGACGCTCTGGCTGTTCACAATTGTCGTCGGGTAAAATTTATCTTAGCGAGATTACCTTAGGGCGTCGTCGTGCGATCGCCCGAGGATAATTGGATATTCAAATTTTCTATCAATACTGAAATATTCAAATCGTTTAGCTTATTCATGAAAATGCCGAAAATATCTAAAAATATGATAATCTTAAAAAAATAGGGTGCTATTTTTTCTATCAATACTGAAATATACAAATTGTTCAGCTTATTCATGAAAAAACCGAAAATATCTGAAAATATGATATTCTTAAAAAAATAGGGTGCTATATTCACACAGAGTAAACTATTTCAGAAAAAATAAGTCAAAAGCTTTCCCTCGTATGTTTGTTTATCTCACACGCTTCACACAATGATGATGAAATTGAGATCTGTTGTTGATTGAAAATTTTGACTTAAATGTTCTTGCAAAATTTCGTAAGGATCATATGGGTAGAATATCGTGAAATCGTTTTTATCAGGAAGACTTTTCTTTTCAAGTTATATCTCAATTTTGAAAAATATATCGCCCTTGAAAACATCCTGTAAAATAAGGTAAGTTTTAGAGGTTTCAACTTGGTATAACTGATTGAAATATGTTTTTGGATTGGTTAATTGGGTTTTGTTAAGCTGTAATATTTGGTGACTCTACAAGCTTATAAATCTGCAGAATGATCCATTGAAATGCCAAAATTACAATACCCTTTACTTGTCCTTTATAACTTTGCAGTTGACTAGGATTCTTTCATATAAAACTGTGTATACTACATTCACTTTTCCTCAGTCGGTTGTCTGTTTAAGTTCGACACCTTCCACTATGTATAATTAAAAAAACCTAGAAAAGCACTGCCGTGAAGATAGCAGCTTTTGCGCGCATGTTCAATGGAGATGACCGCTTCGGCAACGAATTTGAATATGCGCGCAAAGCTGCTGCATTCACGGCAGTGCTTTTCTAGGTTTTTTTCGATAAACTACTGGATTTCAATTCGATCTAATCTGTATTTTTGGAAATATTGGAAAAATGAAATTTTGGATGGGTATTCTACGGATTTTACCCATTCACGGATTCGGCTTTCGTAACTAAGCCCCAAACCTACTCTACAAATATCGAGTTTCTTTGTAATTTCTTCCGGAAGTTATTGTGTTTACTGACCGTAAATACAATAACTTCCGAAAGAAACAACTTAGAAACTCGATATTTGTAGAGTAGGTTTGAACCTTAATTACCAAGGCCAAATTCGTGAATGGGAATGATTCCGCAGATATACCATTTCAAAATATTGTTTTCTCAATATTTCCAAACATACAGGTTAAATCGAATTGGAATCCAATATTTCATCGAAAAATAACAGTTCGAAGGTTCATACAGAATATCATGAAGATGATATGATCAGAATATTGAATATTTGAAAAAAACAAATTTGAATTTTTTTTTCGAATTGTTCTAATGACACGATCATCACGAAATTTTGCACTATGTTGTCCATCAACATTTCCAAACTAGCTGACAAGTTTCATTCTGATTAAATCAGTATGTTGTGCGTTGTTATGCTCCAACTAACTGTCAAGTTTTAATTCAATCGCATGAAATATCAGGGAATTAATTTCAAAATTTCAAATGACCATAATTCCGAAACCATTTGGCCGATTCGTCCCATTAACGAACTCAACCGCCTCATTCTGATGCGCGACTTTATCTGAAAGTTTCAAGTCGCTAGCTTGCTTTTTTCGACAGTTATCGTGTCCTCCGCTGGTCGGACAGAATCGATTTTGACACCGGATTCGTCATCAGTGAGTCCGACCTAGTCGTTTGAGACCATTTTCGACTCGAAATTCGAAAATTACAGACATTTGGACAAAACATGCGCGCAAAAATGTTAGGTTGTAGTAATTTTACTGTCAGGTATAGGCAGAGGTCATAGTAGTTACGTATCCAATTATTATCAATTATTTTGACCTTGACCACATTTTAGTACTACCAACCCGGTTCAGTTCTATTTACAAAAATTTAAAGAACCTATTCCAAGGCCTACCCTCCGACTTATTAAAATTGAATGGAGTATACTTCAAAGCTTTTCCATTGTTCTCTTATAAAATAAGATTGGTAATTGAAAACCAAAGTGATATATGTGTCAGATTCTTCAGAATAAATTCATGTACATCTTTTTCCTTAACAATACTTACCGATTATATTAAATTCATGTGTGGAAAACTGGTTAGGGGTGGTGGCTTCTTCCCCTGGCTCATCAACAATATGAACAAGGCAATAGAGTGGGCGTGGAGAGGAAATAAGTGCCAGACTGAAGATCATCAAACTTTAAACTAGTCTAATTACAACAGGAAACGATGTTTGATTTCAAAGATAGGAAAAAAGACATTATTTGTTGTGAGTTTGTACATAAAAAACATTTAATATATAACTATACAAATTTAATATATCACAGTTGACTATTTTTTCATTTCAATTGTTAACATGAATTGGTATGGTATGGTTCATCATAGTGAAAGAGCTTGTGGCATCCTAAACAAATTGTTTGAGACTGCTGATATGTTTCGAATAATTTTTCATATTGAAGTAAAGTAGGGATGCTGCACATGCGGGAATTGTATTCACTTCAATGTATTGTCTATGTGAAGATTGGTTTTTTATACTGTATAATATAATAGGTCTCTTATAACTATTTGAGTTCACTGTGGATAGAATACTTGTAACAAAATAATGTGTAACTACTCTCTAATCCACTCACTCTTTCTGCGTCTAACGCACGTTTCAGAAACCACGTTTCCTTCGTCCAGAGACATCGTTACTATAACTACAGGTATTGTATACAATGCCACAGGTACAGGTTCATATGCTGTACGAGTAGGGTGGGTGGTATACAGGACCAATAGGGAAAGGGTATATAAGAGATAAAATGTTCAGACTACGATAAATCTTACATTGGACAAACAGCGAGGAACATCAACACGAGATTTAAGGAACTCATGGGTTATATGCGTAACAACAATCCTGACAAATCGGCGGTCGCTAATCACGTTTTTTACAACCGGTCATTTAATTTCAGAAAAATCCGTAAAGCTATTAAATGGCTCAGGCAGAACTTACTTAAATACGCTTGAAGGTATACATATGTTCGAAAGAAGTGATAAGCATTGTTTTGGTTCCGACTTCAGAACCAATTGAGGACTGTTTGGGACGGTTCGAGTATGCGCAATTGCCGTTTTGAGTCTGAAAAATCGCAATCGCGCAGTTCTGAATTTGGAACCAAAACAAACCCATAGATTGCTAAACAATGATCTTACACCCATTATTCCAAATATTTACCTGACTCACTCTTGATAACCCAGCACTACCCTAATGACCTTTTAATAACCCTTTCCCTATAGGTCTCGTATGCCACCCTCCCCACTGCTTCAGCATGTGAACTTGTACCTGTAGTTAGGAACGATATGTCTCTGGACGAAGGAAACGTAGTTTCCGAAACGTGCATTAGACGCCGAATGTATAAGTGAATTAGAGAGTAGTTACACACTTTTTTATTATAGGTCTCTTGCATGTAACACAAATTATCATATTTTTATGTTTTCCCGTTCCATTTCGATACAAAATCATAGTGTATGCTAGCATATACTCAAATAATTCGCGGAATTTTGAATAATTTGGTATTAAACATAGTAAAATCGAGACGCTAGTTCAAATTGGGCGAAACGCGGTAGACCGCTCCCTACGTCACTCGTCACCGTCACGATTCTACGATTGAGGCAGCCGAAAATAGAAATTTTTGACTGCGATTCAATTTTTTCAGTATTTTATGGATACAGTATTCCATTCCAATGATAAAAAATACATGCAAGAAACCTATTGGTCTGTTCAAAAATGCGAATTAATCGCTGTGAAGATTGGACTGAAGTGATAAATTAAATGTTGGAATGAGATTAAATCCGACAAACTCAGAGTGTGATTGATTTCATTTGTTTTCGGCAATTGATGAATTATATTTTGTTGAATGTAATATTCTGTATTATCCATCCCCATTTATGAAAGTTAACCAACTATATTTAGTGATAATCATTCGATTAGTGAGTGAAAATCTCACGACCTGTAGATCGAAGCATTACATTTCTGATCGTTGCTTCATTTGTTACGAACGAAAAAATTCCGCTAATATTTTGAAACCAACAATACTAAAAATTCTTTCTGGAAAATATTACTTGCACGAGTAGGTAGTTAATTTGCAGACACCTGAATCGAAATACGAAATGTTATCTTGATTGTCGTATTGAAAATAAATCAATATGTTTTATCCTTTTTAGAATTTTTGAAAATATGTCTGTACCAATAATGGTTTAACCATTCTTCAAGGGCAAACAAATGGTTTAACCTCAGCCGTCTCTAGAAATTAAAGACGGCTGTGGTTTAACCTAGTCAACGTCGTTACTTTATGCTCCTTTGTATAATTTTATTGGTGGTTTATCATTGCAAACGCCGTTCTTTCCACAATAGGCGATCTCGACTGACTTTTGGTTGACTTTCAAATGAGATTTCTGATTGGCTGGTCCATTCCATCGCATTTGACAATGAACCAAAGCTCAATCGAAAGTGATTGATGTTTTGAACAGTAGGAAAACATAGTCCGAAGTTTATCAAAAACACGTTGTCGTGATGAACAATTTTATATTTCATTATTGTTCATTTCATATGAAAAAATTGAGTAAGTGCAACACTGTATGGATATTAATCCTTTGGGAATAGTTCATATTATTTATTACCATAACTTATTTAGAAGTTGTAGGTTGCCATTGATATGTCAGTAGACAATTTTGTTAACATGAAGAATATTTCGCATACTTTTATCATGTTTATTGACAGGGACTACATCACTACTGTAATTTTAACAAATATTTTATTAAAAGTGACAATTATTTTATCTTTTGAGTTGTTTTAAACACTCATGTTAACGTTTCATGAACATATTGTATATCATTTCACATATTCGAGTGCTTTTGAATATGTATGACCAAGTCGATCAAAATATATTTATTTCATTATTTATATTTTGTGGTCTTATTACTGTTATTCCCACAAATTATGTTTGTATGCAGTTGTTTCCTTTTATCCCAAATTATATGTTCAGTTTTCGGGAATTGAATATCTTCTTTCAAAGCTTTGGGTGCGTTTTTATTTTAATCGAAATATCTAATCGATTAATCGTAAATGCATCAAGGCGTTTTTATTTTCATCAGAGAAATCCCGATGAATTTCAGCAGGCTGTTCCTATTTTCAACATAGTTTAATCGATGAATTTCCGATTACTAATCGGATCCATCGTACTCGGAGGCCCATCGAACTGATTAGATGGATAATGCTAACCTAACTTTAATTTTTTTTATGTTTTGACCATAAGTTTTCGTGGATTTATCAAATATGTTTGGTGTAAAAAGTTGAAAAATATATAGTGATGATGTGGTGAAGATGATTCGAGACTTACTGATGAGTCCACCACTGAAATGGTGGAACTTAGATACAAAAATAAGATATTTAACTACGTTTTCCTCAATATAATTCTCGATATTTACATGTCTTTCATTCTTTATCCTTTCCGAATCAAATATTACGAATTTTTCATCACTAGCAGAAATATCATCAAGTTTCTATCATATTTCTCACAACGGGAATAATGCCGCATCCTAATAATGATTTTCGGCAGAAATATGTGCAGAAATACAGAAAAACTATCAGAATGATAGGATATCTGCAAAATAAATGTATATTATGATATAAAGTGTTCGTTATTAATCTATACACCAGAAAATCGTTCATTCAAATCCATTAACGAGATTCATCGAGAATTCTCTGATTCCTGTCTTTATTTTCACTGAATGATTAGTAAATTCTCGATAGATTTGATGACGTCACGTCAATCGTATTTTCATCGCTCGATCGAATTTATCGCTTTAACTGATTAAAATAAAAACGCACACCCTTTATTAGTATAAAGGGTGCAGGTATAAAGGGCCAGATTTACATACATATATACAATGGTGTATGAGCTAGTAGTGTGTAAACAGCGAACAAATTCGATAAAAATATATTCTAGTTGAGACTTTTGCGTCAGAATGTATTATACAGGATTTCCCTCCATATAAGTTCGAAGATATCGGTATTTTCCGATTGGAATGTTTTATTGAATAATTGGAAAGAACTTATTATTCTTTATTCGCTCATTCTAGGAAACACCATTTTGATACGATATCTATTATACTCAAATGTTTTACCCTAAAACGGCTTCAAAACTTAGCCTAAGCTTCAAACGAATTCGTTCTGAAATTCAGGGCCGATAATCAACGAGTCTCTCAAGTTGTATCTTTGGATGTTGTGTTTTCGATCGGTTGCGGAAATATGGAGCATTGATTAAACAGCAAAATCACATCATCTCACACCTCTAGCAAGCGTAATGGCTTCGAAATTAGTGTTCTGATTGCTGATCCCTTAAAGATTAATTTATTTGGAGATAATCAACAATTGATCATCCTGTCAAGACACATACCCTAAACATCCCTTTTCGATACGCCTATGGTTATTAATTCGTTGATATTCTGCACCTAAGACCAAAAAAGAAATACAAGTTTGACAAAAGAATATGACATGAGCAGAAACCACAAAGTAACAGACAGATTTTCATCATGGCAACAATGAAATGACGCCATTCCCGAGAAGTTCATCTCCAAGTTCTTATGTCTGAACTTGTGATGTGATGAGAAATTAAACGAAAATAAATTGTGAATCATCTGTTGTACTCTGTGAGGAAGAACCAGTAAAAATCAAGGTAAGAAAAACAAGTCCGTGAAAATTGAGTGTTCAACTTCAAACAGTTCCTCCCAAGATTTGTGTTATGAAGTCAGTTTAGTTTGTTGCCGACTGAAAAGTTCATCGTTAGTAATATTGATTACAAGTACGCGAAAGACTTGAAGTAGTTCGTGTTGTGAATTTTAAGTTTGAATGAATCAGTTGAGTACCAAAATAATTGTAACCATGTTCGAAGTACCTAGTAACGCGAAGTGTTCTTATGGTAATTATGAAGCTGTTCCTCTGGGATCGAAGGTAAGATCAAAATAACAAACTGCGGTCCCCGAGTCTTAAGAACGTGAAGTGCTGTGTATATAATTTATTTGTCAAGGTCCATACCCCTACAATTGTTTAATTTATAATTTATTTTTAGTTCTTGAAATTGAAGAAATGGATTCAGATGATTCAAGAGGTGCCTCTACAGATAATGAGAGTACCAATAAATCAAATAGAAGTGTGGGGTCCAGATCCGGTAGTCGATCTGCTTCTCCTAGCTCCGTAAGTAACAAAAGTGATCATTCAAGTCGTTCCAATTCTTCGGCAAATGAAAGAAGCCGCTCAGCATCATCAGATAGTGATGTGTCTGAGACCAGAAGCAGACCTCAGTCTCCAAAATCCCCTGTGGGAAATCAATTAACAAACCAAAATGTGAGGTCTAGATCTAATAGTCCATCAGGATCAATTGAGAGAAAATGGTATTCTAAAAGCCCAGAGTCACCTAAAAATAGTAATAGGACTTCAGCTGACCGAAATGAGATAAACTCTCCAACTTCTAACAATTATGAGGTTAAAAACCATGGGCCAAGATCACCGAGCCCTGATATTGATGAAAATAAAAGAAACTCAAGGCAGGCATCACCAGCCATATCTGAAAACTCTTCACATTCTAGTTCTAGAGGTAATTCTCCTACAAAGAAAGATTCTGATAGAAATTCTGTCAAGTCAGAAAGTAGTATAAGTTCAAAAAGGTCAGGGCGTTCTTCTAGGACTTCAGGTAGATCTTCAAAAATGTCTAAATCTTCGAAAACTTCTGGTAGGAAAAAATCTGATGGAAATACATCGGATTCGAGTTCATCTAGTGCCGAATCAAGTAGTAGAAAGCATATATCTAGCCATGCAGACATTGAACCTGAAGAAATATCCGAAGGTAAGAGATTCATCCATTAGGATTGTAAATTTTTCATTTAAGGTCCAATTGAAAATGAGTATCTAAAAGATAATATTTGGAAATGTTAAGCTTTTGGGTATTGCAGATTTTTGGATATTTGTTTTCATATAATTAAATTGGTCCGACACAACCATATAGGTTTGCTATGTGTGGTCGATAATCTTACCTGAACCACTAGTGCTAGTGTGAGTCAATGTGATGTCTATCATCCATAGCTTGTGGAAACCACTAACGCTTAAATGCGGTCACCACCAGCAGATGTGTATAGGAAGGGGGTGCTTGATATGTTTATGTCTGACTTCAGAAAATTATTTGAACCATAAAATTAAATAGGACTCAGAAAGTTAAAGATGGCATTCTCTTTAAAGCAAGAGGAATTCAAAATGAACAAATTCTATGTTAATCTTATTCACCAGTCAACAACCCCCTCAACCAATGAGTGTTTCAGGAGATATAGAGTCTGACGATGATAGGGAAAAACCTAAGGCATTTTCGAAGCCATCTGCGGAAATCAATATTTCACATGAAGATTTATCAGATGTGTCTGATCTAGAAGATTCATTAGGACATTCTGATGATGACAAAGTTGGGAATACCGATATTCCAGCTGAAAACCAAGAACGAAATGAGAATGACCAAAGGAAAAGTGAACCAGAAGTGCAAAGAGTAAGTAAATAATTTTTTCACCTAAACTTCCAGCAAACTGCATATTATTAGGGGGCATAAAGCTGATATGTTATACCAGAATAATAAATCTTTGCCTTCAGCAGCAAAAAAGTATTTGAATAAGGCTCTAGGGGGATGGCCAGGTTATAGGTAATCATTTTGTTTTAGAAATACTTTTCATATTACAAGTATAAGTATAGCAAGTCAACATGGAACGATATTGATTTGAACATGTGCGAACAGTTTTATTTTCATAATCAGCACATATGAGGGAAGTACCTTGCATTTTTAGTCTCATCAAAACTGTCCTGACAAGTTCATCATCAGCGTTTGAAAATTTGGGAACTTGTTCTTGTAAATGTAAATGAACGAAGATTGTACTTTTTATATTGTATATTTCCCAAATCCAGAAAAACTTAGCAATTTCTCTTATAATCTCTTACAAAATCCTTAACACTATCTTATTTCTACCTTCCATCAACGATAACTGCTCTTCTATATGACAAGACTGACAAGCGCAGCCGTACATTCAGTGTAGCCAATATAAATGTATAGCAATATTACCAACACGCCTCCTTACATTTATATTCTATTAATACTTAAATCTAAACTTAACTATCAATAAAAGTTTTATGCTATGTTTAAACAATTTCTAAACTTGAAAAATTTTACATTGCCCAATGCTTTTGTTAAAATGTCGGCAAGATTGTTTTCAGATTCAATCTTTACAATTTTTATTTTCTCATTTTTGACATGTTCATGAATATAATGGTAATGAACCTCAATATGTTTAGAATTCTTAGTATAGTTTCCAAAATTTGCAATAGCCACTGCACCTGAGTTGTCTTCATATATTTTAATTGGTTCATTTACTTTATCAAAAACATCATTTATTACACCAATGAAAAAGATTATTTCTGTAACTACTTCAGACAGAGCTATATATTCAGCGAATGTAGATGATTTTGTTATAGCATTTTGTTTCTTTGATTTCCACATTACAACATTTCCACAGAATCTTATTACATATCCTGTCGTAGACTTTCTGTCTATAGTGTCTCCTGCCCAATCTGAATCAACATAACAGTCTAACAATTCAACATTATCATATTTATAATATTTCAATTTCAAAGTTTTTGTCAAATACAAATATTTCAACACTCTCAATGCATATTTGAAATGAGTTTCATCACAGCAATTTTGAAAACGACTTAAATAATTTACACTAAAGGTAATATCTGGTCTAGTACCTGAGCTAATATATAAAAGTGCTCCAATCAAATTTCTAAATTTAATGTTTTCATTTAATGTAGCATTTTTCAACCTTAAATTTACTTCCATAGGTGATTTGTACAACTTTGCATTTTCAATATTATAACGTTTTGCTAAAGATTCAATAAAATGCTCTTGACTCATAGTTAAAATGTTTTTGTTACTGTAATCATATTCTATATCAACACCTATATAATGTTTTACTTTGCCTAAATCCTTCATTTTAAATTTCTTGGATAGTTTACTTTTAACATCATTTAGCAAATCTTTGTCTTCACAACAAATTAATTTACATGTAATGTAATATTACCAACAGTTCTGTTTCTCTGTTGAACCATTGATTACTCACCAAGATTTTAGATGTTTAAATTTCCCAAGCAAACACTAATAATTATTTTCAGTATTGACCATAAATCATTAGTAGATAGATAATAGGTCTCTTGCATGTAACACGAATTATCATATTTTTATGTTTTTCTCATTCTATTCCAATAAAAAAAACGTACGTCACGGAAGCCGCGAAGTTTCTTTGGTTAGAGAAGCCGATAATTTAAAAGATCATTTTCTCGTTGAAAATTGATAGTTTTGATGGCGGTTAAAGTTTTTCAGTAGTCTTACGGATAGAATGTTTGATTCCAATGATAAAAAAGTTCATGCAAGAGACCTATTGCGTTGAAGACTTTTTTTCTTAGATAAAATGAATTAGAAATTCATATTTATTCTTTCAGATCACAGAAAAGAATTGTAAAAATGAGCCAGAAGAAGGTGAAGAACAGTTAGATTTCGAAGCTGAGGATGGTGAATGTGGTGAGGTAGATGAAGCTAAAGCAAAGGAAGATGAAACAGAAAAGGATATCCAAGCCGAACCATTGGAAGATGGTGAGATGGAAGGAGAAATTATTGAGAAGGTGATAGAAATAAAAAAAAAGGAAGACTTGGAAGAAGGAGAGGTATCTGATGAGGATGATGTCAGGCCAGAAGAAACAGAACCACGGCCCGTTTGCAGGTTCTTTTCAAGAGGACAGTGCACTTGGGGAGCTAGTTGTAGGTTTCTGCATCCAGGAGTTACTGACAAAGGTAAATTAATTTAAAAAGAGTGAGTTAAAGATGGTGTTCAATCTTTCATTGAAGCTATTTTTTTCTTTTTCATCCTAAAAGTGGTTTTATTCATTTCAGAGAGTATCAATAGGTCTCTCGCATGAATTTTGTTTATCATTGGAATCAAATATTCTATCCGTGAAAAACTTTAATCCCTGTAAAAAATTTAAATTTTTAACCTTCCAGCTGGCATTTTTCAATCAAGTCTGGATTTCAATTTGAACTTATCTGTATTTTTTTTCGAAGAGAATAAATTTGTAATTGAGTTAGCTTCAGCAAGAAATATGACCTCATCGTTATCAAATCATTTTATGGAAGTATTGATGCATTTTTGTTGGAATAACAACTTCAACACTTTAATATGTTCCAATATGAAAAACAAATTATATTTTTAGGAAACAATTACCACAAATATCAAAAGTCATTGACTTGGTAGATTTTATAATGGTGTTCATATTCAATATTGAATAATTAATGGGTTGTTCAAAATTAAGGATGATGGGATGTTTGAGACTATGTTTCTAACTACTCTTTGTATCTTGGTGTTTACTTTTACAACTTCAAATTGTGACCTGACAAAATCGAATTGAGAATTAACATATTCAAATTGATACTAAACAAAATCACATTGAAGCTTTACAATTTTAAATTTTGGAATAGTCAATTTCCTATTGGTAAAACATTGCACTTTGAATTGAATCTTTTGACTACTTTATAAAATTTACTTTTCTATGTCAGAGAATATTTGAAAGATTGCACACCAAAGTATAATTCGAAAATATGTCCCTTATTGAAATGGAACATTGGAAATCAATTAAAAAGCAGAAAATTGCAATCCAGAAGGGAAATGGAAATTGGAAAAAACGATCTGTGGGTATCAAGAAGTCAATCCCCTTAGGTGTGCAAAAAGAAATTAAAAGAAAAATGCCATCGAGCTCAATCTGAAGAAGCTCATAAAACAAAAATTCACTTAAAAACAGATGCGGTACCAATATGAAATTGATTATTCCCAATTTGAACGTGTTAAGTCCAAAGTTGATTTCATGTAGTACCAATTTGAATATGTTATTTTTCAATTTGATTTTGTTGAGTCTCAATTTGACATTAGAAAGGTATAATCTCTTTCTCAGGTGGCTTTGATAGATAGCGGAACAATATTCGCATTGTCATTTGATAACCTTTGTTTCAGGAAATTACACCATGTTTGACATGGTACACCCTCTGGTTCCAGGGGAATATAGTGGTGGAGCAGACCGATACGCTGCAAGACCTGAACCGGCTCCTATTGAATCCGCTTGGGAGAGAGGTTTAAGAACGGCGAAAGAAATGTTAAGGAAATCGATCAAGCGAAAAGAACAAGATATTGACTTTGAGGAAAAGAAAATGAATTTGAGTTTAGCACAAGAAGAATTCGATAAGGAAAATGGATATTATGGAAGGGTCCCTTCACCCGAACCAAGGTAAAGATGACACCTGTTGAAAAAAATCTATGTTTTTAAAATATTTCTCTTGGTCTTTTCAAAGAAATGTCCCAAAAAAAGATTGTCAGTAGGAAATAACTGAATGACTTGACACTTAAATAATCAAAATTTCAAAATAACAATTAATAGATGTACCTATTCATGTTTTTTTTGCAGATATGTTAGTAGACATCCCCCAGTGGAATATCCAGCACCCGCAAGGCCAGCACCAGAGGAATATTACAACAGGAGGCAGGTGGTTTATGAACCTACTGAGTACACAGCGCCACGAGAAAGAGCACGGCCCGCGTATCGAGAACTGCCAACCCATAAAATGCCCGATTATTATAACAATAAGTATGAGGAAGAGAACAGTGGAAAGGTTAGTAGATTCATAAAGAATAATTGAAAAAACTTGACATTGAGTTAGGAGCTTCTAACTGATCGTTCTGTAATCTGAACAAAGGAAAGGGTTTTGACACTCTAGAATACTATAACTGAAATGAGCTCTAATTGGTATATTTTGAAAATACTAGAAGTCACGAAGGTCTCAAGAAAAAAAAAACAGTATTTCAGTGAATAATTTTATTATGTTTTTATCCATGAATATTTGTCCCTTTCTCTGCTTTCAAACTTCAAATTGTCAATTTAAGGGTTGAAGCTTTCATTTAAGTGTTGAAACATTTCGAAAAATAAACAGAAGTGATTTCAAGGTATACTTCGAACTGTTGGCCAGGAAGGAGATACTTTCTGTTGAGGTGATCAGAATCAGAAAAAACGATAGATTAGTGAGGAAATTAGTAGATAAACATTGTACTTATTTATAATATTGAATAGACGACTTCGGCCCAAGTTGCCAACCCACAATTTACTTAGCAAGTTTACTTTGACTGGGGAACGGGAGTTTCAGGACAAATTCGACATGATAAGGTTCGCATTATTTATAAATACCCGTAAAACATGCCTCGGCTCTCCAAACCAGATAATTCCTTCCAAATATAGGTTTCTGTTAAGATCGTCCCCGATTGGCTGAAATTTAAGTTGGGATTCCTGATTTCATGCAAACAGTGTCAATTTTCATAGGATACGTTCCGAAAATCAATTCTGTTGTTTCGGTTGCCGATTTTCCGCTCCGTAAATATGAAATATTCGGATGGTTCCTGGAACAAGCGCGTGAAAAAGGTTATTTACGGAATCTGGTTGATGAAAATGCGGTCGATTTACTGTCACCAGACCGATTTTCTATGGTAAATATCCATAGCATAGAACAATCTATGTTTACTTCAGGTTTGTTTTGGTTCCGAGTTCAGATCTGTTTGGGACGGTTCTAGCACAGATCTATGGTCTATGCTAGAACCGTCCCAAACAGATCTGAACTCGGAACCAAAACAAACCTGAAGTAAACATAGATTGTTCTATGCTATGGATATTTACCATAGAAAATCGGTCTGGTGACAGTAAATCGACCGCATTTTCATCAACCAGATTTCGTAAATAACCTTTTTCACGCGCTTGTTCCAGGAACCATCCGAATATTTCATATTTACGGAGCGGAAAATCGGCAAATGAAACAACAGAGTTGATTTTCGGAACGTATCCTATGAAAATTAACACTGTTTGCATGAAATCAGGAATCCCAACTTAAATTTCAGCCAATCGGGGAAGATCTTAACAAAAACCTATATTTGGAAGGAATTATCTGGTTTGAAGAGCCGAGGCATGTTTTACGGATATTTATAAATAATGCGAACCTTATCATGTCGAATTTGTCCTGAAATTCCCGTTCCCCAGTGAAAGTAAACTTGCTAAGTAAATTGTGGGTTGGCAACTTGGGCCGAAGTCGTCTATTGAATTAGAATACAAATTCCGCGGAAACATTCATGAAATTCAAAATAATGGGTTGATATTTCCTAGCAAGTTTGGCAATGCTGTAGAAACATAATTAGAAGTTCAAGCTGTTGCTACGGATACGACCATGTCAAGCGTATATGACAAGATCAATGATTTATGAATGCGTTTTTGATTTTTGATCTTAAAAACTTTTCAGTTTTAATTCAATAGACGACTTCGGGCCAAGTTGCCAACCCACAATTTTCTTCACAAATTCACTATCACTAGGGCACGGGAATTTCAGGACAAACTCGACATGATAAGGTTCGCTTGATTTATAAATATCCGTTAAAGATGCCTCGGCTCTTCGAACGAGATAATTCCTTCCAAATATAGGTTTTTGTTAGGCTGAAATTTAAGTTGGGATTCCTGATTTCATGTTAATAGTGTCAAGTTTATATAGGATATGTTCCGCAAATCAACGTGGTTACTTCGGTTGCCGTTTTCTGTTCTGTAAATATGAAATATTCAGTTGGTTCCTGAAAAAAAAGGTTGATTACGGAATTTGATTGATGAAAAAGCGATCTTTCTGTCGCCAGAACATAGACATATCAAGTCTATGCACCAGAACGACAATCAATGTTTTATGGTAACATATCCATAGCATAGAACAATCTTAATTCACCTTATGATCCATAGACCATACCTAGTAATTTTTCCATTGTTGATTGTTGTCTCTTCTATGTTCTATGAATCATAAAGAGGATAAAGATTGTTCTGTGCTATGGATATATTACCATAGAACATTGACTATCGTTCTGGTGACAGAAAGAACGTTTTTTCATCAATAAAATTCCGTAATTAATCATTTTTTCAGAAACCAACCGAATATATCATATTTACGGAATGGAAAACCGGCAACCGAAATAACCAAGTTGATTTACGGAACATATCCTATATAAATTTGACACTATTAACATGAAATCAGGAATCCCAACTTAAATTTCAGCCAATCAGAGATGATCTTAACAAAACCCTATATTTGGAAGGAATTATCTTGTTTGAGGAGCCGAGGCATTTTTTACGGATATTTATAAATAACGCGAACCTTATCTGTCGAATTTGTCCTGAAATTCTCGTTCCCCAGTGATAGTAAATTTGTGAAGAAAATTGTGGGTTGGCAATTTGGACCGAAGTCGTCTATTAGGAAAGTGTATTGTGTATTCTATTTGTGTGTGAAAACTTGAGATCTTACTTTTGATGAATAGTATAGACACTCAGGTACCATTGAATGGGATCCTTCTGTATTAGGTGTGAATAGTCTTGAACTGCAAATCAGATGTGAATATCCCTTTGATCAAACTGCCAAAAGTGAGTGAATTCATTCACTTCTATGAAGTCAGTTGATAGGCCATGGAAATTGGACACATTTGACTCTTCTGCACAATTGGAAAATATTAGGTTATAGTCATTTTCCTGTCAGATTAATATGCGACGTTGCATCTTCTACCTAAAGGTTTTAGTAATTACTTATGCATCTAAAGCAATACAAACTTGTCGAAATTAACTCCTTCCCTAATTCTTTCGACCTTGACAGCATTTCACAAATTTCAAAGTGACTCAGGTCTACTTACAAAAACTATTCCAAGTCTTTATAAAAGTCCATGGAGTACTTATAGGCATTAAAACTCACAAAGACTTTACCCCATTTAGTTGATTAAAATTTATCAGGGTATATGTACAACTTCAAATCCAACCCTATTCAGTTCATTACAAGATAATGATATTTACCTTGACACCCTGTCGTTATCTCCCAAAAGCGCCAGCTAGAATATAGAAAACAAATTTCTAGAAATGTGCTCAAAATTGGCAAAACAGAAGCTCATCTTTAAACTAAGGTTCTTTCTGAACACCTCAGCTTTAATTAAATGATGGTTAGAAGATCCGCATGACATCACCATAAGTATAGAGAATTCATCAAGTACGTTATTCTTCTTCCAGAGGAAACCTAAGCGTGAAGTCATAGTTCATAGGGCAGAACGAGAGCGGGAGAGAGAAAGAGAAGAGAGACCAAGCAGAGCTGATGAATGGTCAGATCCTTGGATGAGATCAAAATCGCCTGCGGGAAAGAGGAGTGGAAGAAAGAGGTCCTACAGTTCAGGCTCAAGTTATTCCTCAAGCAGGTAGTTACTAATGAAATATTTGGCCAATTACAGTGTTTTGCGGACTGAAAAATCGGAGAAAGTCTCTTGTTTTTTCATCATCTTCATTATTTAATGTTTTACAATCTCTATCATTTTTGTTTTCAGTTCAACTAGGTCTACAACTTCCCGTAGTTCCTATAGATCCAGGTCAAGGTCAATGTCCCGAAAACGAAGGAGGTCTCCTCGTTCAAAAAAAAGTCGTCATGTTTCTCCTTCAGTTATAGTCTCTGAGAGAAAGGCTGCAAATGAAAGAGCAGCAATGATGAACCCACCTGCACCAAGGAAAAGGGCTCCTTCGCCAGGTGAGCATGCTTATAATTTTACTGTGCGGTAAAGTACAGAAAGGTTTTACCATAATATATATGCACTCACCGACAAAAAATCGACTTTTGAAAATTTACCCAATTTCACAGGCTTCCTTGCAAATAATGCGCCAAAGCGACTTTTTCGTGAGTCGGTCGGAGACTAAATTTCTAATAGAATCAGCCGAAGCATCCTCCGTATTGATGGAAATGATATATACATGTACTTTTTAATAAAACGATCAATGAAAGAATCAACAACTATTGGTACTCAATCAGCGGGTTTCACAAAGCTCTGATTAACTTGATTGTTCTGTTCAAGACAATTCTATGTTCAATTTCAGTTCATTTTTAGCAATACCACAGAATATCAAGGCGTTGATCAGAGGATAAAGCTTTGTGAAACCCACGGTATATGTATACAGGGTGAGTCTTTGACTTTGCAGAATATTTTAACAGAAGATTCCTGAAGCCAAAAGAAACACTTTTTTCCCTTAACATTTTTCCGATTCGGCTTGGTTCGTAAGATACAGCCTGTTGAAAATCCATAAAATAATTTAATTTTCGATTATATCTCGCGAACGATCTCATCGAAGGAGATGATTTTTGGAATATAGTTTTTTATTGATACGATGAATGTTCCTGGATTACAAAATTTCATCCACATCCTCCAGTTTCTTTAATATGATCATAACATTTCATAAAAATACCAGAAATTCAAAGAATCCAACTTTTAAAAATAATTTGAGTGCTATTCTACGAATTTTTGACCATTTTGGAAAGTAAAAGTATTCCTTATTTTTTTTCGTATGATGCGCCGTTTTAGAGTAATCTGAAATTCAAAAATAAAAAATATCTGTGAAATTCCGAGAATTCGGTACTTTGGCTGAATGCAACTCTGTGCAAAAAATTCACAGAATTCAATTTTTCCGCGTTGCCACGTCTAAAAGTTGAGAATGGAATCACAGATTTATAGTTCAGTTCAGAATCATAGACTATACAAGTGTATACATAGAATTAGCATATTGTGTGTTGTTTGATTTTGAAGAGTTCTTTCTTTCTGTTCGTCAATTTGGCAACGTTCGTACGTTCATAGATAAATTAGGTACATCTTTTTTAATTATTTATGAAAATGAAAGTTTGAATGGGTTATGTCTGAATCTGATAATTCTTGGAGAAAATTAAATAAACAAGGAAAATTAATAATTACAAATTGAAGATGAATCTCAAAGCTAATATGAGTGATAGCTGGATGAATTCCTCATTATCGAAAATGAAACCAAGAGAAGAATATTCAACTTTTATCGCCCACGAAATTTGGAATACCTAACTTGTTTATTTTACTATAAATACGACTTTTTTCACCAACTGGACTGTAAAAAGTAAGTTGACGCTTGTTTTCATAATAGAGTTGCTTATTTTGAAGATTTGAATGGTATATCTTAGGCTTGGAAAAACTTCAGTGTTCAGGTTTCCAGGGGCGGCTAGCCTATTAAGAAAATTTATAATGCCTATATCTTTTTATCTAGGCTGAATCGGAAAAAATGGTAGAGGACAAATGTGTTTATTTCAGCTTCAAGAATCTTCTGTTAAAATATTCTGCAAGGTCAAAGACTCACCCTGTATAATTTATCTATCAAACAATTCATGGTAAGGTGAACAAATTAATAATGACTTAAAACATTGAACAAAAAAGTAAGATAAACTCTAATACAAAATTGAATTTGTTCTCTTGATAAACAAACATCGAAGAAAAATAACGTAAACTCTAATATCAAAACAGATTCCTATACCCTAATCATTTGACTGTCTATGCTTTGAGTTATAACTAATTGCAGAGTGCGATGATTGTCAATACCCCATTCTGAACATAACTGTTGGGCACTAATCATTATCGGCTGTTTTAACTGTTTGCTCGAGGTATCACTTTGGAACTGTTCATTTTGGTCCTACTGTTTTCTCTGGATGGGATTTATCATAAATAAGATCAAGAAAGGGTGTATCCTGTATTTCTTCTGGTAAAACGTTTTTGGTTACTACAGGGTAACCATCTTCA
This sequence comes from Myrrha octodecimguttata, assembly GCA_958510865.1. Taxonomy (NCBI): domain Eukaryota; kingdom Metazoa; phylum Arthropoda; class Insecta; order Coleoptera; family Coccinellidae; genus Myrrha; species Myrrha octodecimguttata. The sequence goes on from OY294056.1 coordinate 59,334,319, forward strand.
GTAGCACTAAAACACATACACAGCTTTACATCTGTGTGTTATAAAAACTTTAGAGGAAATGTGAAATATGAGTATACATTCTAATTGTATTTTTCTTCTCAGGTATGATCCGAGCAGTAACTGCTGCTAATCCACCTGCTCCTGCCGATCAGTTTGGAAGAACTAGGAGTAAATTAGTCGCCGCTCTAGCGAGGGCTAGAGGTAAGAGGAGATCTTCAAGATCGTCCTCTGAAAGTTCTGGATCAAGTTCTAGTGACTCGGAATCTTCAGGATCCAGCAGCAGTAGTAGTAGGGATGGTAGCCCAGCACCTAAGAGAGCTGGTGGTAGGTTTCATTCTTCTCTACGAAAGCATTAACATGTTGATAACTTCAAAATAATCTAAAGGAAGTCGTACTCCATTTTGTTATTCCATTTCTTTACATTCACATGAGTTTTTTATAATTGTTGAGATACCTGATTAATAATTTATAAGTAATATATATTTTATCAAAATTTATACTTCTATGAAATCAGTTGGTAGGCCTTGAAAATATTACGTATTTCTCTCTGTGTAAGAGAAAAAAATTTCAAAAAGCACTGCCGTGAAGGCAGCAACTTTTGCGCGCATGTTCAATGTAGATGACCACTTCAACAACGAATTTGAACATGCACGCAAAAGCTGCTGCCTTCACGGCAGTACTTTTTGAAATTTTTACTGATAAATTACTGGATTTCAATTCGATCAAATCTGTATTTTTGGAAATATTGGAAAAATAAAATTTTGAATGGGTATATCTACGGAATCATTGGGCGGATTTTACCCATTCACGAATTCGACCTTCGTAATTAAGCCCCAAACCTTCTCTACAAATATCGAGTTTCTAAGTCGTTTCTTCCGGAAGTTATTGTGTTTACGGTCAGCTTAACGGCCGACTACGTAAACACAATAACTTCCGAAAGAAACAACTTAGGGACTCGATATTTGTAGAGAAGGTTTGGACCTAAATTACGAAGGCCGAATTCGTGAATGGGTAAAATCCACCCAATGATTCCGTAGATATACCCAATCAAAATTTTATTTTTTCAATATTTCCAAAAATACAGATCAGATCGAATTGAAATCCAGTACTTCATCGAAAAATAACAGTTCGAAATTTCATACAGAATTTGATGAGGATGATATGATAAGAAAAATCATAGAAATTTTTTTTTTCAAATTGTTCTGATGACACGATTATCACGAAATTTCGCATGAAGTTGTCTTTCAGCATCTCAAAACTAGCTGTGAAATTTCATCAGGACTGAATCAGTATTTCTCGAGTCATACCGAAAAAATGATCGATATCGAGAAAAAAACCTCGAAATTTGACACATTTTTTCCGGATATCTCCGAAACTTATATAGTTTCCAGGAAAAAAAATTTTTTGGAAAAAAATTTCGAAAAAAAATTTTTTTTAAAATTTACTGACAATATGATCCTGACGAAATTTGGCTCAAAGTTGCGCGTCGTTATACTCCACCAAACTGCCAAGTTTAAATCCAATCGCTCGAGTAGTTTCTGAAATAAAAAATAAATAACTTCAAAACTTCAAGTGCCTATAACTCCGAAACTATTCGACCGATTAACGAACTTAACCGCGGCATTCTGATGCGCAACCTATCCTGAAAGTTTCAAGTAGCTAGCTTGCTTCTGTCGACAGTTATCGTGTCTACGGCCGGCCAACCGGCCGGCCGGCCGGACAGAATCAATTTTGACACCGGATTCGTCATCAGTGAGTCCAACCTAGTCGATTGAGACCATTTTCGGCATATTGTGGAAAAAAATGTTCATCATGGCATCCACAAGTTTCCACGTAGGATTTGCTGTATTCTAGGAAATGCTAATATTGGACAATTTTTGAAAAGGCAATCGAATCACCTTCGAAACAAGGTGTCACTGAACCCCCTTTCCCATCTAAGATTTTAGGGGTTGCTGTAATCATGCTCGCAGAGAGTGTATACAAATTTATTGGAACCAACCGTATAAAATGTCCCCCTAGCAGCCAAAAGTTACCTCTTTTAACATTTTTTCGGATTTTGCATGGAGTCCAGATATTGGATATGGTACCTTTTTAAATTTACACACTTTACATTGATGTCCTCTGCAACAATATGAGGGATAACACCCTTCTTTGCATTATCCGAATGCCTAACTATAACAATTAGTCCGTATAATGGGGTTTCTACTGTATATCTATGATTACTATCCTAAAACCTTTCTCAATATTTCGAACATTTCCTAATAAATAAGAAAAAAATTTAGTATTTTTTATCACTTTCCAGAACTTTCCTTGGCTAAAGCCATGGATGCCCTGAAAGGAAATTCTGCAGAGAAACGTCAAATCAAACTCAATCTCAAAACACCTCTCAATAGTAGAAAGCCAGAGTTAGCTGAGCTTGCGAGAAAAGTAGACCAAGCCCAGTTGAAAAAGCGACCATTAAACTCCCCACCCCCTGGTGATCCCAAAAATAAGAAAGCTGCATCTAGAAGGGAGGAACTCCTCAAACAATTAAAGGCAGTGGAGGATGCCATTGCGAAAAAAAGGTCAAAAGTAAATTAACATATAACCTAATATATTGTCAACAAAGTACGAGTATTCCCATCACTTCTGATAATTTCTTTGGAATAACATTCTCGGAATTATAATAGTGATACTGGTAAAGAGAGCACATCTTCGGCGAGAAGATAATTATATTGTGGAGCCAAATATAATTTTTTTTAAATAATAGTTTTGAATTTCATGGTCCTTGTGGCAAGAACCTTCGTGATTGTGACTATTATAATTTTTTCGAAAAATATACTTATGATGAGACATTGTAAGACCCTTAGTTTTTTAATCTAGGTATTACATGTGAAAGTAAAATAAATATAATTTTTTTCCCAGAGTTTATCATTTATGTGTTCTATAAATACAGAGAGAAGATTTCCGATATGACTACAAGTGTCTCAAAAGTACGCTTTCAGTATTAACATGAAGAACAATGTATTATTGTCCTCAATATACTAGTGTTTGGTAGATTTTGTCGAACTTCTCATTTGTCATATTTCTTCAACAAGCTAATTCCTTGGATGAATATTCTGCCATTTTCTTAACCCTGCGTTACCCGCAGGGTGAGCGCGGCGCTCACCTTTCTGTTGTTGCACTGTTGTTCAATTGTATGTAAGTGGTTTTGCTGCTGCAACACGTTCAGCTCTGCTATAGCGCGTTCTTAGTCCGTGCATGTTAAAAAGTGAGCAACTTGCTAACCTGCGGGTATTGGTGTAAGTCTCTGAATAAAGAACATTGTTCTGTATTCAAAGGTGTAAGTCATAAAGTTCGACGAGTATGAACAAGTTTATTTTGTGTTTTCGCGTAGTAATCTTGTGTTTTATGTCGTTGTTCAGGTGGGCGAGTAAAAAATGGATACTAAAGAAGAGGCAAGACTTTCGAAAATATTTGAAGTGCTGTAGCAGGAAGAGCTACTTACGGTCGTGCTAACGGCCAACCGTAAGCACAATTACTTCTGAAGGAAAAACTTAAAAACTCGATCTTTGTAGAGTAGGTCGAATTCGTGAATTGGTAAAATCCGCCGAATGATTCCCCAGAAATACCCAATGAAAATTTTATTTTTTCAATATTTCCAAAAATACAGTTCAGATCGAATTGAAATCTAGTAGTTTATCAAAAAAAACCTAGAAAAGTCTTGCCGTCAAGGCAGCAGCTTTTGGGCGCATGTTCAAATTTGTTTTCAAAGCTGTCATCTCCATTGAACATGCGCCCAAAAGCAGCTACCTTCACGGCAGTGCTTTTCTAGGATGTCATTTTATTCTTTACCAATATTCTTTCAATTTCGATAGTAAAATATTTTGTTGGTTACTGAAATCAATTTTATTGTCCCTATAATAATTTTTTCACGCTAATATGGCAAAATAGTATGAGTGAGCAGAATGTTCACCTGCGGGTTACGGTGCTATTTTTGGACCCGCGGGTAACGCAGGGTTAAAGTTGAAATTATTCAACTACAAAAAAGTATCGCACGATTTTTCTTTGTAATTAATTAATATCAACTCCAAGAAAATGGCGAGATATTCACAAGAGATTGTATACTCATCTGTCATGATTATAGGCACTTGTCAACAGAACAAGTGCTTAGTCATATGAGGTATTCAAGCACACTGGATGAGGAAGTATATATTGAAGAGGAATACATGTATGTTTTTTCCACAATAAGGCGAAAATGAAATGTCCTTTCACTTACGATAAATTATTATCTTGATTTAGCTATCTACCTCAAATAACAATTTCTGGAGAACAAACTTAATTCCAGCAAAAACAATTTTTCGATAGCTATATGTGCATGTACAAAGAATCAAAAGCTTTTACAATTCAATTCCTCGAAAAATATTGGTAAAAACTATACATTTTGAAGAACCAGATCCACGTGGAAATAAGTTAAAAATATATAACATTTCATGAACAATCGCGCGTTTTCATAATGACATGTCAGTCACAAATTACTGACACAAAAATCACGCGATTTAATTTTTGGACCCGTCTAGAGTACGAGTCTTTACAACTACCAGTATAATCTTATCACCCTCAGATGTTTCGTACCGCAGCTACCATATATTCTGATAATTCACACAGAGTTGAAAGTAAAACTGCGGTGGACATAGACACAAAAAGCTGTTACACATTCTGCATTTTTTTAGTTCACGTGTGAGTTTAGAGTGTTTTTAACTCCTGAATTATCACCGACATATTATTTATTCCGTTTCAACCTTTCATAACTTTTCTTTTATACTCAACTGAACTTCATTTATCAAAAAAAAATTTAACCTCCTGTTCTTATCGATCAATATCGAGCCATATTTGAATTCTTGATCTTAGTTACAAGGAGCGAATTTTCATTTTTAGCCGAAAGTGGACTCCGATGAAAAATCAAGTTCGTAAATAGACAAAATCCACCTCATAGTTTCAGAGTTATTGGTATCTGAAATTTTGTTTTGTCGAAAAATACCGATCCGATCCCAATTTAGTAGGTATATTTATAGTGTATACCGACACGAAGTCTTAATACACTAGAAAAATTGTAAAACATTAATATCGGTATCTCAGAAACTTTTCGAAGATATCGCGCAATGTTTTAATGAACGTTCAAGTGTTCATTTCAAATGAGATCTGTTTCTCTCAGTCTATGGAATCATTGGGCGGATTTCAAACATTCACATTCGACCTTTAATTGTAATACATGGAGCTCAATTAAATCTCTATGTTGATTCTTTTGGGTTAATTATACGGTACGCTGCTAGGCACTTTATTTTAACATTTCGGTTTCGAAATTTATGGACAATTTTGCAAGACATTTTTAAGTAGCAGCCAAAGTTCGGCAAGGTTAGTACCTGGCTGGGCGACCGCTCCGTCAACGAATTGAAGTACCACGATAAGGTTCGAATTTATCCATAGGGAGTCGCACTTTCACGATCCTGAAATAGTTCAATTTCATCTTGGCTTCATTCGTGGTTGTTGTTCGTTTGAATAAAAGAATGTGGACTTGACATATTGCGCTAAATCTAGTGGTTATAGTGAAAGGTCGGAGGTTCAACATCGCCTATTCGTGTGATGTTTTATGCTGGAGGTAGAGGCAGGACAAGAATAAAACTAAACACAACTTACTGATTTGTCTTCGAAGATGGCTTTAGGAGAACGAGGAACATTTAACAATTATTGTATTATGAGGTAAGGGTGAAATAATGTGTAGTTTTGATCTTTGAGATGTTTGCCTTTATTCATAATTATTCAAAACCGAAAACACAATAATATTATAAATTGTTTTCATTATAAATATGAGTGGTTTAATATCGTGAATTATTATTGATATATTAAGGGAGGATATCAGATTTACCTAAAACTAAAATGAAATGAAATATATCATTTGACTAATATCTAGATACTTCTTTTCATATAATTCAATGGAAAAAATGATTCTGACCATTCCCAGATAGTATCGAAGTTTAATTAAATACCTTCTGTTTCCTATGTGGGAAAACTTCAGTCAACAACAGTGAAAACTTATCACCCTTATCGTCGTTAGGTGTTGATGAAATCAGGTAGCAATATTTCTCGTGAAATAAACAATAAAATTTCACTTCATTATGAATTGATAATCATACTAAAAATGGAAAAGAACAGCCTACAATATCTCTCTCATTTTATCGGACTCTCATAACAACACGTCATTCATGCCTTGCGGAATCAAGGCGAAAGAGCGAGAAAGAAAAACTATATGGAGAAGGACAGAGTTACTCGAACGAAAGCAAAGCATTTACGAAGTATGTACTTTCAAAACATCAACGTAGAGTGGTGGTGAGTGTATCGGTCTGTGCTTGCTTGTTTTTACATTATATTTAATCATGGATGCTCCTCTAAGAGAACAAGTTATGATTAATCAGTTCGTTGTAGCTGCAGGATGTGCTAGGGAACAAGCTAAACAAATTTTACAATCCGCCCATTGGCAATTTGAGGTAAGATCTTCACATTTGTAAACAAACACTCATACCTACGGAGGTGATAAATATGGCGTAAAGTTCGCTCCCCACCCTTGTGTTCGGCGTCAACCAGCAGACGTGTTTGTGTTTTGAATATGATGGTTTTTATCGACGTTATTGTTTTTGTTGGTTCAAGGTCGATTCGAAATTTTCCTGACCACTTGATGGTTCGTCCCGTACTATTTCAGTTTGTTGTCATTCCGTTTCCTGATTATAATACCTCTCCGGTATGTTGTTGTTCAGACCATAGACAACAACAACAAATAAAGTTATGTAAATAGTTCCTTTACGTTCGTGCACGTGCCAGATTCTTATATGTTTAATTTTTTATGTTGGATGGTTAGGTTATCTTCGAAAAAGCACCCCTTTCAATCTACAGTTGTTAATTTATAATTCATTCAATAGAATAATTTGAATCACCATTGTGAAATTTCATGTGATTACATCATCTTATTATTTTCAATTGTCCAGGTCCGGCATAAGCACATCGCACGTTTGGTGAATGAGTAAGCAGTTCTGTAAAAAAATCGGATCTGCAGCATCTGGACATTTTCAGTTCGTATGGGTATTAATTTCTAATTGTTCTACAGACAAACTTTGTACCTTTTCACACATGCTTCTTGAAATGCATTTATAACGAATGATATAGGAACTATAATTTTTCTGTTGCCTCAATTCTTGCCAAATCGAAATCTCCTCATTTCCAAACTTAGTCTTTTGTACTAGAAAAACATACTCATTTGATTAGGTACTCCTAAATGTATTACCATATTCCGTGTTTTTATAATTTATTACCCGACTGGCAAAATCTGATACTTAAACCAGTATTTCAATGTGGGCACCTACTTTCGGATATCGTGAACCATGGTGTGGTAACTTCATTGCGTATAATATAGGTACACGTTCCAACCCAATTTGAGGCATTTTTAAAACTAGGCACTCTTCATTTTTAGAGATTACCGCTAGTTTTCAGTCGATGATGTTAACTTTTTATCATATCGATTTATTCTTCGATCTGAAGCAAATCATCATTATGTACGAAGAACATTTTTTGAGGTGGTATTATTCTTGAACAATATTGGGTTTAGCCTTTCAGAGTTAATGTGTTTTCGACATCGAATTACAGTTGATAACATTTTCCTGTGATGTACTATTCATACCAGGTCTTTTGTAATATATTGTTTTGTTTTCTGTTAATAGTTAGGTTCTTAGCTTGAGGTGATGCATAAATATAATTGTAACAAATAGGATATTCTGGATTCGATATGTGCAAATCTAAAAATATCATCATTCATTTAGATTCCCCTTGGCAACACATACAGGATATCCTTAAATTTTTATAACCTGAGAACCTACGTTCAAAAAGTATTTTTATCAGTTCATATGAATATCCTGAAATGCATCCCTAGGGTGATAAGAGCAGATCGAGATAACCGAAGTCAATTCAAAATATTTTGACTTAACCTGTTTCAAACTGAACAACATGTTCAGATGAGCTACGTTTTTCGCGCATATTCGAGAGAAACAACGTGCTGAAGTTTTGTCCAATTGTCTGTAATTTTCCAGTTTTGAGCCGAAAATGGTCTCAAACGACTAGGTTGGACTCACTGATGAGGAATCCGGTGTCAAAATCGGTTCTGTCCGGCCGGCCGTCCAACCGTACGCACGATTACAGGCGTACGGAGGAATATATATATACCTGAAAATTTTAGGGTTATTTGCATTTCAAAATGCAAAGGGTAGGTTCGTCAATGGGCAAAATCGGTTATTGCCCTGATATTTCGAGAAGTACTGGAGCGGTTGAATTGAAATTTGGCTGTTAGTTGGAGCTTAAGGGCTTGCAGCTTTTTGCAAAATTTTGTTGAGATCGTGCTGTCAGTCAATTTTGAAAAAATGTTTTTTCGAACTTTCCTTCGAATTTTTTTTTCTCGCAAACTGTCCATTACATTTGGAGGAAATTTTGGCCGTACCTTGAGCTTTATATTTCACAGCATTGTACAAAATTTCAGTTCGATACGATCATAATTTTCGAAGATATTGTTAAAAAATATATAAAACTTCGTGTTATTTTTCAAGATATCTTTATTTTTTCCGGAATAACTCAAAAATTACCATTTTAATCATGGTGAATCTTGGCAGCTAGTTCGGAAATGCTGAAAGACAACTTTTTGCAAAATTCATTTTTCGATAAAATACTGGATTTCAATTCGACCTAATCTGTATTTTTGGAAATATTGGGAAATTAAAATTTTGAATGGGTATATCTGCGGAATCATTGGGTGGATTTTACCCATTCGACTTTCGTAATTAAGGTCCAAACCTTCTTTACAAATATCGAGTTTATAAGTTGTGTCTTTCGGAAGTTATTGTGCTTACGGTCGGCTAATAGGTTTCAATCCAATCGCTTCAGTAGTTTCTGAAATATAAAATAAATAACTTCAAAATTTCAAAAGGCTATAACTCCGAAACTGTTCGACCGATTTGGTCCATTAACATTCCAATGCGTGACCTAACCTGAAAGTTTCAAGTCGCTAGCTCTACAGCGGCAATGGCTTCTTCTGTTCTCACTGAACGACGTCTCTGTGGATGTGTATTATCCAGTGAGTAAACGTGGTGCGAAAACGGTCCATAGTTAGTAGAATTAATTGCTCTGATGGACGATTATGTTGACCGTAAAATGGACGTAGAGCGCGATACGAACAGAACTTTTATTTTCAAAATAAATTTGAACAATTTGGAACCGTTGTTCAGGCCTCAGTCTATTCATGTTGAAATGCCAGACCAAACTAAACACGAATCACTTGACAACTGACAAAATGGCCGCCAGTTAAAACAGTGTGGCTAACTAAAATTCTATACCTCCAAAAAAACACTTTTCATAAAAACCATGCTCTACACGGCGGTTTATTCCTTATCGTAGTTTTTCATGTGTTTGTGATGTGTTGGGAGATTTATTTGTATGAAAAAAGGAAAAATGCCTCTTCTCACAGCCGACTGTAAAATTCTTCCTCAGAACAAAGGACTTTGAATGAACCAATCCGAGAACCGTTAATCGTTTTTCCTCAGGAAATTTCTCGAAATTTTAGACACGCGACATCCACACTTTCCCAAGTTTATAAAAGGACTTGCACGGATGAGGGGGCAACTCTGGCTAATCCGATACTGCTTCGATTTTCCATACCATCATGAATATTCGTGCACAAAATTTAAAAAAACTCAGGAAATCCGCCAAACAGTAAAAACCAACTAAGTATTCATTCAGAAATTTTGCGTCAGAAATTTTTTTTTCGAGGAATCGTTGCTTTGATAAGCTACAATTAATGATGATACTTGAAATCGAATGAAGGTCGAACGATTTAAAAGAGACGAGAAAGAATAGTAGGTAGCATATCCCGTTATTTCGCAAATGAATTCTTCTTCCGGCAATATACAGTTCTCCACAGACAAAACAAGGAGACATTGAACTCTCAACAAGCACATCGAGTTGATGAAGCGACAAATGTGACGTTACTAGGGTTTTGCTTTCTTAACGCTCGCACTCATGCACGCATCGAAAAATAAAAACCTAAAAAAAGCGCTCATCTATTCAAGTATTGACCCTGCCAAACGCAGATTTTTTCATATGGTCCTCAAGAAAATCTGCATGAACCTCGAGCTGTAATTTTCGATCAGGTACTAGATTGCAATTCGATCCAAAATTTTGAATGGGTATAACTATCTAAAGAATAATTGGCGAATTCAACCCATTCAAGCATTCGACCTTCTTGATTGAACTGAAAACCGATTCTACAAATATATTCCCTATGTAGATTCTTCCTTAAGTAAATGTATTTACGGCTGGCCTAACCACCGATGGTGAACATAATAACTCCCGGAAGAGTCTACTCAGTAGCTTGATAATTGTAGAGTAAGTTTGAAGTTAAATTACGAAGGCCGACTTGGCGAATTAGTAAAAACTATCGAATGATTCCGCAGATATATCCTTCCAAAATTTCAGTTTCCCGATATTTCCATAAACATAGATCGAATCGCCCTTCAATGAAAAATGCTACTTTGAAGTTTCAGCCAAATAGGGTCGACAGAACAATGAGCAAAAAATATTAAAGAGTCCTCCTGCATTTTGTTGAATGGAGAGAGTAATTTTGCTCATTGTTCTGTAAACCATATTTGACTGAAACTTCAAGGTAGCATTTTTCATTGAAGAGCGATTCGATCTATGTTTCTGGAAATATCGGGAAACTAAAATTTTTGGTATATCTGCAGCTTCATCTGCGGAACCATGTTTGACGAATATCCGATCAAGCTGAAATTTGAAACACTGTTGTTAAGTAGTGACGATTCCGATGAACTTCTCATGCGCTACGGGGAAGTACCGATAAAACTTGCAGGGAATCAACTCATGAAGCATAGAAAAAAAAAATTTCAAATTTTCTATGGATAATTCTTCATATTGCTACTGTTCATCCACCAACCAAGTCTCATTTCGATCAGATAAATATTTTCGAGTTATTGAAAAATTAAAATTTGAAATTGCTGTAACACGAAAACCATTCAGCGGATTTGGCCCATTAACAAACTTGACCGAGATATTCAGGATCAAACCCTAACCTGATTTTTTAAGACTCTAGGTCCCTGCTTTTGAACGTTATCGCACACACGGGCGGCCGCCGGCCGGACAGAATCAATTTTGACCACGGATTCTTCATCAGTGAATCCAACCTAGTCGTTTGAGAGAATTTCGGATCAAATTCCGAAAATTACAGACGTCGTGACGAAATGATAACGCGCTGTTCCCCAGAACAAGCACGTAAAATTCGCGCGATTGTTGATGAAATGTCACTTTTCAAATTATATGGAATTACTTTCTTCGTGGGTCTGCTTCTTCAACAAGTATATTAATTGCATTTTCATAAATAAAATTATTAGACACTTTTGATTTCTTAAATATGCACATGGCTACCGAAAAAATTGTTTTTTCTGAAATTGGTTTGTTCTGCAGGAATGATTATTCGAGGTAGATGGATAAATAAATATAATAATTTTTCAATACCTCGAATGTAACGAGGTAACTTCTGGAGGCCAGAGTTCGATTTTTCAAATATTTTTTTGGTGCAAATGGTCGAAAAAAATCTAAGGATGCGCAATGTTGCCACTTTTTATATTCAAGAATTTTCGAGAAAATAAAAACTGAACTGGAGTGAAAAATGGAAAAATAACTAACATTGCGCATTCTCGCTAAAGAATTAAGTACATCCCAAAAGAAAAATTTCAAAAAATACTCACTGAAGCCTGCAGAACGACATCCCGTTCAAATTACTCCGAATTCTTATAGTTCACGCGCCTATATGTAACGTTTAAGCATGTAGACCGGGTCTGACCTGGAGATATAAGCGAGGTTTGATGACATTTAAATGTGGCTGTGTTGCCTTGCTGTAATTTACTAACACGTGGTATTGTTTCCTCTTGAGTAGTGATGGGCATAATCGAATGATTTCAATAATCGAAATATCGGCATCCGAGAGATTTCAATAATCGAATGATCATTCGAGAGGTTCACCTCTCAAATAGTCCAACACGATTCTCGCCTCTCGGGGTTGGGTGAATGGTGGTGAATTACTGTTTTCTAATACAAGTTACGTGTTTTTTTACTAGTACCACAGACCAACTGGTCTGTCCTAGTACCGGCGTTCTGATGATGCTTCAACGACAAAGATATCTGAAATGAATAATGCCATTCGAACTTTGAAGGCTGTCACGATTCATTCTTAAATTGAATAACGAGAAAATGAAGAACTCATGAACAAATTTTATTACAGGCATCTTATTGATGATTTTTGAACCCGAACATTTCAAGGTTTCGAGGAATTAACTTTGACTTCACAAAAGGTGTAGACGAAAACTTCTTTGTATTGTTGGGAATTTATATTTTGGGCTGAAAGATTGGGGCCAATTTTTTAATGACAATTTCGGCAATTTCGATTTACTTTTATATATAGGACCTATATGCAATACCAATTTGAAAAACTTCAACCCTGTTGAGTCGGAAATTTGAAAAAGATGCATAATATACAATAATGTCAATAATACACCTGAACTCGGGTTTTTCAGTCTCAATTCTCAGGTAGGGTGGACTATATCTTGTACTCGCTCTCGAAATACTAAAATTGAAATCAACATGAACATTTAACGACTTAATTTGAACAAATTGCTTACGCATTTCACTCTAAGTGACAAGCATTGAATGTAAAACGTTTAAAGCTACTCATAATAACCAGTCAAATAAAATAATTACTAAACGTAAACAGTAATGCATATGAGATGCGAGACGATCGCATGCAACTCAACACAGAGAGGTTTCATTCATTCGAGAGATCAAAAACAGTTATCCGAGATGCGAGAGAATCGCTAGCCTCGATTATTATTTCGCATAAATCATCGACCAATAATCGACGCAACACCGAGAGGTTTCATTCATTCGAGAGATCAAAAACAGTTATCCGAGATGCGAGAGAATCGCTAGCGTCGATTATTATTTCGAATGAATCATCGACCAATAATCGACGCAACACCGAGAGGTTTCATTCGTTCGAATGATCATTCGAGAGATCACAACACAATCGTTGCGTAGATTGTTGGTTCGGCAATATTCGGACTCCTCGGCAGTCACGTACCGATCCCACCCGAAGGGAGAGAATCATTCGAATGATATCATTCGGATGTTTGAAAATATCTCGAGATAATTAAGAGGTTTCAATAATCGATTGAATCGATTATGATCATTCGATTATGCCCATCACTACTCTCAAGTAAAAGAAGAACATTGTATTTTCGCCCGAGTGTTGAAAAGATGTTATAATATATACATGCATATTTGATACTGCCACATATCTTCACCAAATGATTGCAATTGAGTATGTACATAAATACATAATTACTCTAAGACAATAGTTGAAAAAATACTCTTCAATATACTCATAATTCCTCATACATTGTACATATGACTTAGTATTTGTTTTTTCGCCTATGTTTTAAGGGAACAGCGTGCTATCGTTTTGTCCAAATGTCTGTTATTTTCAAATTTTGAGCCTAAAATGCTCTCAAACGACTAGGTTGGACTCACTGATGACGAACCCGGTGTCAAAATCGGTTATGTAGGTACGATTACGGGCGTAAGGAGAATCCCATCGACTCAAAACGTTCAAGGCGACGGTTAAGTTCCCTAATAGGCGAAATCGGCCAAGAGGTTTCGTAGTTAGAGTGCTATCAAATCACTGAACTCATATGTCATCTACTCGAAGGTGATATGGGAGTGCCGAAGGAAACTCAATGATGTAGACAAGATCAACAAGGTCTCATAAGTCTGGGTTCCTGGGCGCTCAGGAATCAAAGGAAATGAAGAGGCTAACACAATATCCAGAAAGGGAGCACAAACGCCACCTCACTGGCTTTCTCAAAGGATATGGTCGCTTAAGGTAGCAATTATGATGAGATTGGGCTCACCAGAAACTGACGAGTGCAGATTCTGTGGGGAAGAGGAAGAAACTCATGTTCACCTGATAACAGAATGCCTCGCCATTGCAAGCCTACGCTAGGAATGTCTTGGATAGGAGAATAATTACAAGAGAACGAGAATTTAGCCTTCATGAAGCCCTCCCAGATATTGGGGTTCATTAGAGCTCTAGAGCTGGAGGCAAGCTGTAGCTAGCGCACTGCATAAAAAGCTCTGATGGTGTAAACAATAGAACTTAAGGTCGCAGTGGAATGTAACCTCTAACCAAACTATACAGCAAGATTGGTTGTGCAGACCAAAAAATATGATATCTCGTGTAACATACAAAAGTAGTTCGAAATCTGTCTCACGTCACATTTGTATGTTGTTTGTCTTATCTATTTGAGACAAATTTTGGGCGATATTTTTCCTTTTGGAAAGGATGATATCACAAAAGAGGTCAACGTTCTCAAAAAACATTCATTTGTATATTCGGTTATCTCATCAGTTATAACGGAACTACTTTAAAAATGTGCATTCTGTTTTTAAAGATACCTATTTTATTTGTTTTTTCCTGCAATATTTATCTTCCCATCAATTTTTCAACATAGTAGTGTCCCATATATATATATACAGCAGTATTTTTTTTTAAATAAAAAGATAATACAAGTTTTTATTTCCAGACGGCGTTGAGTATATTTTTCCAAGAATCAGCAATACCTTCGTGTCCACCAGGAACAGCACATTTCGGACAGGTAAGACGAAAGTTTTAACCAATGATATAAGTGACTAATTTAATTGAGAAATTGTGAATATTATGACCAAATAGATAGGCTGAAGGACTTCGGTCGATGTCCTTTTCAGGGTGAAAAAAGAACGGTGTTATTATTATGACCAAATAATTCAGTAATTCATATGTGCAAACCATTATTTTTATCATTGCTGATAAGAAATTATGACAAGAATAACATTTTTACGCACTTGTTCTAAGGAACGAAGTTAGTTCGTCGGGAGAGAAATCTATGGCTAAAATAAATGTAGGTACATCTTATACTATTACTCATCTTGTAAATGACGATCGTTAGGCTAACACAGTAGCTATTTCCGATTCCAAACATTTTGAATAAGCTAATGTTAAGAAATGCTTCTCATATTATCAATACAACATGGAAATAATGTATGAAAATCATCTATTGTTAAACTTGCTAAGACGAATTCCATCCCAGAAATATTATCAGATTGTTCGTTACTGTAGTTACTGGAATTCACTGGTTCAGTGTTTATTTATTTTATGAATACAAAAATTGCGGATTTTTGCACGCGAAATTATCTTTTAATTATTCATTAGAGTGATCTCACAGAATATTTCATTTAGAATTAATTATTTGACTTACTTCGTATCAATCAGTATTTATGTAAGAAATAAGAGGCGTAGTTTCCACCGAAATAAAAGTGTTATACAGTTGCTGATTGTGACATGTGTTCAGGGCTCATAACAAGGCGCAACAGACGACTTCGGCCCAAGTTGCCAACCCACAATTTTCTTCACAAATTTACTATCTGTCGTTCTGGTGACAGAAAGTACGTTTTTTCACCAATCAAATTCCGAAATTAACCTTTTTTTCAGGAACCAACCGAATATTTCAGTTTTACGGAATGGAAAACCAGCAACCAAAATATCCAAGTTGATTTACGGAACATATCCTATATAAATTTGAGACTTTTAACATGAAATCAGGAATCCCAACTTAAATTTCAGCCAATCAGAGATGATCTTAACAAAACGCTATATTTGAAAGGAATTATCTTGTTTGAGGAGCCGAGGCATCTTTTTGCGGATATTTATAAATAACGCGAACCTTATCATGTCGAATTTGTCCTGAAATTCCCGTTCCCCAGTGATAGTAAATTTGTGAAGAAAATTGTGGGTTGGCAACTTGGGCCGAAGTCGTCTACTGAACCTTCATGAAAACCCTTAAAATACATTAAAAACACCTATTCACAAGCCGGATCTGGTTGACAAAAAGTCACTAGTGTGTGCCAGCATCACAATTAAAACAATGCAAGACTTTTCTACTGCTCGAAGATGAAAAAAGTGGGTGTGCATTCAAATCAAAGGTACCGACTCAGTATAGTAGAGAAAGTTTGCAAGTAAACAAATATTGAGCATCGACAATTTGAGCCTTTCTAAAATAATGAGAGACATTTTTTTTCTCATGATTAAAAAGGTGGCTGCTAAAGATGCAATCTTTATAAAGGTTTTCTAGCATTGTTATACACAATGTGTTTAATAGGAATTGGTTCGTGGAGGAAAGAGAGCTCCAGTATTAATACACTAACAAAATCACAAGGGCGAATATCTGTTGAAAAATCAACAAATATTCCACCTTGATCAGAGCTAATCATCCAATCAACCAAAACATCTACACCGAAGAAGCGAACCCAAGGAGAAAGACTACAGCTGTTTAACAGTTATACCTGATCTTCAGGCCATCTTACCTTGGATATCACCGCTGAGAAGGGAATCTAGATACTTGTCATCTTTCAGATGGAATACTGCAGTGTAACTACGTACAGCGCGCCATCTTCCAGGAGCATCTTGGGAATCCTACCTTCGAGTGCTCCTGGAAGATGGCTCGCTGTACGTAGTTACACTGCAGTATTCCATCTGAAAGATGACAAGTATCTAGATTCCCTTCTCAGCGGTGATATCCAAGGTAAGATGGCCTGAAGATCAGGTATAACTGTTAAACAGCTGTAGTCTTTCTCCTTGGGTTCGCTTCTTCGGCGTAGATGTTTTGGTTGATTAGTTCTGATCAAGGTGGAATATTTGTTGATTTATCGACAGATATTTGTCCTTGTGATTAAGTTAATGTTTTTAACTTTCGAATTTTGGGCCGAAAAAGGATTAAACGATTAGGATGGACTTCCTGAGGAAGAATCGCGACATTTTATCTCACTCAAGGAAGCCTCATTATATGCTTTTATGTGCAATCGATTCGCCTCAGCTTTGGATTTTTTTTTAATTAAAGGAGTACATTTGAAGTTCCCGCAAATGACGTTTATATTATTCGAATTCCGAAATTTTTAGGATGGAAAAAATATATGATGCTAATAGGAAGTTGATAAAATGATGGGTTAATGTTGTTCTTATTTTCAAGCTAGTTATCAGCTGCGAATTCTAACGTAAATTTCGTGCCATGCCTGGTGGAATGAAAGAGAGAAAAAACGGAAGTCGATTTATTTCTTCTCATCAATCAAAGCATTAAATGACGATATTAGGAGCGAAAACAAAAAAAAAACTACAAAAAGATGCAAAATCCTCCCAAAATATGCGTGAAATGTGTTAAGCTTGAGAAGTTGAGGATATCTGTATTTGACTATACGTTACTTAGAAAATCTAAAATACATTGCATGAATACTCCGTTTACAAGTCTGGCAACTAAATTATTACAACCTATTTGGCCAACTTCCAATGTCTCCGACAAGGGACATGGATCGAAATGAAAATATTGACATAACTGTGTCTGGTTCTGCCTTTACTACGTTTTTTTTTAAAGGAAATTGCTATTTAGTGGCAAACAATATAATAATGAAAGATGTAACATATATGAGGGTTGAACTTTTTGAGCTGAGCTACTAGTAGCAGTAGGCCATTTCATTTATGAAAACAATTTTGTTGAGATTGTACTGTCGTTTTATTTCGGAAACTTGAAAAAGAAATGCTCAGACCTTAAGCTTAATATTTCACATCAGTGTTCCAAATTTCAGTTCGATACGGTACGGTACGGAGATATTTTGAAAAAATATGAGAAATCCCAAGTTTTTCTTCTAGTTACTGTTTTTTTCAGAATAACTGAAAAAAACTGATTCACTCTGAATAAAACTTGGCAACTATTTCAAAATGCTGATGAACAACTGTGTGCAAAATTTCGTGGTGATCGTGTCATTAGAACATTTTGAAAAAAAATGTCAATTGTATTTTTCAAATATTCAATATTCTGCGATCGTCTCATTGATACCCTCAAGAAATTCTGTGAGAATCTGTCAAGCTGTCATTTTTCCATCAGGTGTTGAATTTCAATTCGATCTATCAGGGTCCCTAATCTCGAATCGGGGTTGGGTGAAAATAGGCGTGTCGACGCTGTTGTCAAGGAAACGCTGTGCATTTTGGATGGAACGATAGAGAACGTTCATATACCCTCACATTCAAGAATATGGTCCCTGGTTTTTTTCGGAAATATTGGCAAAATAAAATTTTGAAGTGTTATATCTGCGGAATCATTGGGTGGATTCTGCCAATTCTCGAATTCTTCCTTCGTAATAAAGGTCCAAATCTACCCTACAAACAACGAGTTTCTAAGTCGCTTTTTCGGAAGTTAGTGTGTTTACGATCGGCCGTTAGTCCAGTCCACTTTTTCCTATTTGTTCTACTTCAGGTTTTTGAGAATAGCGACACTGGAGCTTTCTGTCATCTCCATTTCAATGTTATATTGCTTCTTTTGGAGAGATATGCATCTGCAAAATCGCCGAGTAAGCTTCCTGTCGCGAAAAATAAACGAACGCCATAATCATCACTCGAGGTTTTTGCATCTCAGAGGATAATAGTTCGTAATGTCCTCCTGAGATGGCTCCGGTAAAATTGTTTTGCTCAAAAGCCACCATCCAAGCCTTGAATCAGCCTTATGCCAATAATTATACTTCCTCCTTTTAGATGCTGTTGCGACTAGCTCAGATCAAGGTAAAATATTTGTTGAGTTATCAATGAATATGTTTCCTTGAGTTCATGTAATACGTAAACATAAACTATATTCTCTTTGTTAAGTTGGTCGGCAGGCTATGAAAGTTTGACATATTCCACTCTGAACGTTACCCAACATTTTCAAATTATACAGAGTGGGATTTGTCAAAATTTTCTGGCCTACCGACTGATTTTATAAACGTGAATGACTCAGGTCCTTTGTGCATGAATAACTATTTCGTGAAATAGTGACAGTGAAGAATGAATGAGTTTATCACGATATTTCAACAATTTTCAAGATTTACTAGGCGGCGTTGTCCGTTGTTCACAAAGGTAATCATAGTACTTACTTATGTAACTAAACCAAACCATAGAGTAATTGATAAAAATATGTAAGAATTGAGAACGTACCGCCGAATTATTTTGACCTTGACAACATTTCAGCAGTGCCAACCTGGCTCAGTTCTAGTTGCAAAAGCTTGAAAGACCTATTCCAATGCCTACTGACTGACTTGTGAATGGAATATAGGATATACATATTTTAAACTTGATAATATCTAGGTTTTTATTTTACACTCAATATCTACTTTATTTTTTCCTAGGTGATGACTCCTTGCAACACACCGGCGACGCCGCCAAATTTTCCAGATACACTTTTGGCATTTTCAAAGTTATCAGCAGGCAACGGAAACCCATCGTGTCCACCGATGAACAATAATCCTAGTGGCACCCAACAGCGCCAATCGCCGCAGCCTATGCAACGATAAGTCAGCTGCATAGTGCAAAGAAATAACATGAAATTATATGCTCATTGAAGTGGTAGTCACTAAGACAAGTTAATAACAAATTCAATTATTTATTTCGGTAGAAGCACAGATTCTTCACTGTTGTTCTGTGATCAACAATTAAACTAAAAAAAGTATAGTCACCATGTGAACTGTATAATTCGCCTATGATTCAGGTGGCCTGTGACAAAAATAAGACTTCTGCAAGTGTAAAGGTGAATTTTGAGTCGAGATGTCTACGAATAAATTTTGGAAGCAATAATGGTATGTCCCAGGTAAATGATGCTTATCAAAAATATATGAGATTATTGATTAGTAAACAAATATTTTTTTTTAATTAAATTGTGAATAACATTGAAAATTAATGAAAATGCATTGTTTATTCGATTTACCAAAACCAATTTAGGAGACTACAAACTACTGTTCATTTCAAAATATTTTCGAAAATTTATCATTTTAATTCTTTCAAAACTAAAATATACAAATAAAATAAAAATTATTTTCTAATCAAGTAATTTGTTCTGAAAGTTCATCACCATAAAAAAAGAGTTGAAACATGATTGATCATCGGAAATATACAAAAGTATATTTATATTTAAACCTGGTAAATTCAATGTTTAAAATTTTACAATAACTGCTTTTTGATAGGTTTCTCACTTTTCATTCTTATGTTCTGAAGGAACTCATTCGAAAATATTTTGTAAGCTCCCTCTAGTCTTATTTTTTATGTGGAATTACATAATATATGTCTCACTTCCTAAATGTGATCCAGTTAAATACTTACCTGAATGGTAAGATTAACATTTCCAAGTAGTTCTTATCAAAATTCGAATTTTTAAAAAAAATCAATATTTCCTTATTTAAAAATTATTCTTATAAAAATATTTTTGACAAATTTCATTGAGGATCGTCTTCACAAGTAACTGCTGAACATCTGTCTCAATAGTTTTATGATACTGGCTTACGGATGGTAACTCCCATAATGTGTATTTGATTTGACGGCATTCAGAATCATATTTTGTTCTTAAAATTATTGCAATTATATTGTTATAACTGTATACCAAAAATAGGTTTAAAATGTTTCTTCAACCTGTGGTAGATTTTTTTCGAATGAATTGGATTTTGACATAAAAATATTCATTACATTTTGTTGAATTATGTATTTGCCAATTTATTTTTGCATTTTTTGGTGCAAACTGGCAGAATAATGAAGGTGCTTTCATATCTGGTAGATTAACTGGATTCATAATTATGTTTTGTTATTTTGTAAATAGTAGTTATAAGTTTGAATGTTTCCAGGCTGTAGCCTGCCCTCCTATTATTTTAAATGACATTAATTATAATAAATAACAAGTGATGAAATTGGGTTTTATTTTCACAAGCCTAATTTTTTCTAGGGAATAAGGACTTTTCCAAAATGAGAATGATAACTGAAATATGTGGTTATCATCATCAAGTTCTTATAGGAATTGGATTGGACAATTAAAAATACCTTCCTGAATTTTCGTGTTATACATATACTTCTAATATTATTACTGTAGAATCATGGGTTTGCTTATAAGAATACAATTTCTGTTGATGAATAAACACGATTTGTACCTTCCTATATTTTATAAGAAATTTGTTCAATTTGATGCATACAAATCTACAGAATAATCGAACAAATAGAATAATGGTAATAAACCTTTTCTATTCAATGCTCACATTGTATATGATTTCTATTAAAGAAATAAACAACATTATTATGGTGCTGGAAAAAATATTCGAGAACAAATACACTTTTAACCAAGTCTTGTCATTCAACTTGAAACCCTTTTCTTTAGCTCTAATTCTAACAGTTGTAGCTCAATCTTGTGCTTTTTCATTTTTATTTCATGCTCTTCCTTCAGGTACTTTCTTTTAAGAGCATGCTCTTCTTTAAGGTTCCTCAATTTCAGTGTATACTCTTCTTCTTTCATAATCATTTCCCTTCTGAGACATTCTTCTTCAACAGTTACCTCCTCCTCCTTGTAATGGTTAATGTCTATAATAATGAAACAGTTAGTTCCCTAATTTATATATACATATGTATGTTTTATTTTACTCTAGTTAACGTTTTCAAGCATATTTTGAAGTAAAGTTTGGGATTTATTTGAAGAATCATTTAATAATATGAGTTACTCCATTAATTCGAGGTAAGTTACACGAAGATGTTGATGTTCACATTTAGAGATAGGTTGACTAAATTGTGGATATTACTTTTTTATGATTTTAAAAATGTATGAGGGAAATATTGTGGTTCATTGACTAAAGTGAGCAGATTCTACTTTCCTACCAGGAAATGGTTGCTTTATCATGTAGAACGAATGTTATTCAGTAGAAATAGGATGTCATGTAGCATACCGGCTTATAGTTTAGGCTGCACGATATCATATATTTGTCAAGGAATTTTGTATTTGTTGGTTATTATTCTAAATAAATATTATTACTATTATTATTATCAACAAATCGGTAGGATTTTTGAAGGTTTACAGATTTATTTTTCTGAAGTACTAGTGTTTTAGGAAATTCCAGAAGATATGTACCTACTATTTGACAAGCGACAGTTTGCTTTTGATGAAAATAAGCAATAGGCTTTCAGATGTAAATTTTCTGGTTGGAGGTTTTTAAGATTTTTAGAAAAATGCAAAGTGCGCTTATGCTTGACAAAGACCAAATACTGCTTTGTACCATAAACAATGAGGTAGTGAAGTTTGTTTTGATCTCATCGTGAAGACACAACTGTGTATCCATAAGGTCACATAGCGTAAAATGACAATATCAAAAAATACACACAAAAACATTCTTTTAGTGTGAAAATGTTTATCTGTAAGTGCACTTAAATATTGCCAACAAAAAATAATTTTCAACAACAAAGTTACTAGAAGAGTTAATTTGTAGTCATATAGATTAATAGATATTTCAATTATTTGAGAGATCTATTTCAACAATGTGGCGCACCAAGCCATCCTTATTGTCGAATAAAAATATACCTTCAGTTCTTCTGAGTTCAGAAACTTTTGGGGTCCTTAATGCCCAATTTTTATTATGGAAAATATTACTAGTTGCGTGGTTGAATTCTTGCACTCTAGCTATGAGCTCTTCTTTACAGTCTTCCATCTCTTCCTGAGATTCTGAAATGTTTCATATGCTATATAAATTCAGACATGCACTGCTTACAAGTCTATTTACTGGGAAATGTTTTGAACTACCAATATTATCTTGTCAGGCATACAATAATACAACAAATAACTTACCTGTTAAGTCTTGCATACATTCATCATACTCAAATGTATTAGAATCAGCATTGGCCATGAGAATTGATTTAATTTTATCATCAATTGAAGTTAATTTAATACTCTTTGTTTGGCCATTGTCAGATTCCAAGCTTTCTATCTTCTCGTCTGCATACTTTTTTTTGAACTCTTTCTTTAAATTGCCCCATTTGTCCCGTAATTGTTTAGCTGTCCTATGTGGGAAACCCAGCTCTTCAAGAGTTTTTGAGATGTTGGCCCAAATAGCTTCTTTATCTTTCCACAAAACAGTATTATTTTTCTTGCACTCCACCACATACTTGAATTCATCCACCAATGTTAAAAGATCTTCAATCTCTTCCTTGGAAAAGTTTAAAGCACGTCTATCCATATTATATTGTCTTGAAGAACCAGAGGAAAGTTTTAATAGAGGTATTTAATGAATAAGGAATAAAAGCAGATATAATACACTAACATAGAAACCTAAGAAATATTTGACAAACATTTCAGAACATACAAATGTCTTTTTTCATTTATTTATTCAAGGACCTGAACGGAACCATAATAACCAACACAGAATACAAATATTCAAGTGAAAAGTGTTAGGTTAACCACAGAAGAGTATATAAGCATAGGCTTATTAAACTAGAGTTTAAATTGACTATGATGTACAAAACATTTTACATTTTTACATCATGATTATTAGCATGATGTAAAAAACTTTGACTTACGCTGCATTCAGAATCAATTCGCGGGCGAAGTAAACACAATAACTTCCGAAAGAAACAACTTAGAAACTCGATATTTGTAGAGAAGGTTTGGACCTTAATTACGAGGGCCAAAATTCGTGAATGGGTAAAATCCACCCAATGATTCCGCAGATATACTCATTCAAAATGTTATTTCCCGTCATTTGAAATCTAGCCAGTCTCTGATCTAGCTATATCAAAGCCCTATACTCGCCAAAGAACTCCGAGTACTCGCATTTCAGATACTTTACGAGAGAAAATCATTGAAAATTCTAAAAACTCGCTCGATTATCTTTTTGTGGTTGAATAATTTACACTTCGAGAAAATGGCGGTATATTCAAAATCTCTGAATAAAGAACATAAATGTTTCATTATTCAAAGTTCAAAACACTCCAGGCATTGTTAATACTCTTCGGTCATGGTTGTAGGCAATTATTGAGGTCATCGAGTACAATGTATGAGGAATTATTTATTTGTATACTGAATTGTGATCATGTGGTGACGCTAGGCTACATACCTCTAGATGCATCACGCAGGTTACTCCACCTTGATCCTTTTTTCTCATTTAGTACCGATCTGGCTGTCTACCTCGGTAGCCTAGTGAATGGAGATATTCTCTAGGATGTTGAAGGTACCGGCTTCGAATCCCGGCGAGGTCATGGATGTTGTGATATAGTATGTTTATTGTGTCTTAAAAAATAAAAATTGCCTAGCGTATAGTGTGAATAGAATGTATGATATGTACATTGCAAGAGTCAATAACTTAGAGACTGGGCACATAACCGAAAGGTTGGCCCATTAGTGTGAGAGAATGAATGAATGACCGATCTTGTATGTATTTATGCATGATGTAAAAAACATGGTGTGCTCATCTGAAAAATGAGTGACGTCAGCAAGATTAAAAAAACAAAGAGTTGTATATTCTGTGCTTTGAGTTAACATGCAAATTCAAAGCACAGAATATACAACTCTTTGTATTTTAATCCTGCTGACGTCTCTCATTTTTCAGATGAGCACACCATTGTTTTTACATCATGTATTTATGTACTCCATTGCAGTCATTAGTGAAGATATGAGACGGTTTCAAATATGCATGTAATATTTTATGCCTTTTCAACATTAAGGCGCAAATAAAATTTCTTTTTTCACTTAAGATGAAATATTGTATCGATTTATCTATCACCTGGAATCATCATTCCTGCAGAACAAACTAATTCCAGCAAAAACAAATTTTTCGATAGCGAAAATAAAATGTCATTTTTGCGCGCATGTTCTAAGGAAACAGCGTGCTATGGTTTTGTCCAAATGTCTGTAATTTTCGAGTTTCGAGCCGAAAATTGTCTCAAACGACTAAGTTGGACTCACTGATGACAAATCCGGTGTCAAAAGCGATTCTGTTCGGCAGTTCGTATGCACGATTACGGGCGTACGAAGAATCCTATTGACCTGAACTTTTAGGGTAGGATGCTTTTAAAAAAGCGACGGTTGAGTTCTTTAATGGGCGAAACCTACCCTACAGATATCGAGTTTTTAAGTTGTTTTTTTCAGAAGTCGGCCGACAGTAAACACAATAACTTCCGTAAGAAACTCGATGTTTGTAGAGTAGGTTTGGACCTTGATTACGTGAATGGATGAAATCCGCCCAATGATTCCGTAGCTATACCTACATATTCTAAATTTTTTTTTCCCAATATTTCCAAAAATACAAATTAGATCGCATTGATATCGGGACGTGTTTTGTTCCTTAACGAATTCAACCAACAGGTCTTAAAACTACTGTAGAAATGCCCCCAACTATTTCGAATTTCAGCCTTGAATTCGACCATGAATTTATCAGTTCAATACTATGGCCCTCCATTTTCGGCTTTAAATTTCAAAATTAGACGAAATGATAGCCCTCTTCTTCCTCTTAACAAGGCCACAAAAAAATAGGCAAAAGCTCTGACGTGGATGTTTGCAGAAGAATTAAAATTTAAAAAAGTGATTGAATGCTTATTTCAAAGGGTTCTAGTAGCTTGGACTTTGCTTAAATGGGGAGATTCTCTGTGGATGTAATAGTTAAAATTATACTTTGAAATGTATATTGTCCCAATTGCACTAAAGGATTATATTTGTTTATGAATTATTTTTTAGGAAATATTATGTCATTAAAAACAATATTTGTGTTTCGATTGGTTAGTCATTAAAGATGTTATGACTAAGTCAGAGAAATTCACACAGCATCTGCTAGGGTTTCAATCTGAAAATTTCAACAGCTGTTTCAATGAAGGTAGCTTAATATTTCAGATTATTCCACTTGAATTCATATCCTCTCGACCATTGCGAATTATTCAACTGGGATATCTGGCATGTCCCTTTCAGGGTCATTGTTTTACCCACTCAATCTCAATCAGCTCTCTCATCAAAAAAATCTTGGGGAATGAACATTTTCTCGAAAACCTGATAACTTTTATATAAATCTGACCATCGTTTAGCAATTCCTGGATGAATGCTTTTCCTGAAAACTATACAGTGAATATGAGGCAATTTTTCATATTTAATCCGAGAAAATCCTATTTCTGCTAGAATGAAACGCCAAGATTTCATTAGCTGAGCATTTGCTCCAACATGTTTTGAATCAAGGGTTATAATAAAAAGGAGTCCTTCAGGTTTCAATAATTCGAAGGCTTTTTGACAACATTTGAATCGTGAATCTGGACAGGGTATATACTCTAGGAATAAACTGAATACCACAATGTCAAAATAACATGAAGGTAAATTATTAGAGTCAATATCGGAAAGTTTTGATACTTCTAATTTCAGGAAATCCATTCTTTTAACACAAGAGTTCGCTGGAGCAATATCAATTGCTAATACTTCAAAAATGTCATAAACTGAAAATGGGTTGTAGCAACTTCCTACATCAAGAAGCCTAAATGCTGGTTTATGCATATTAAACTTAGTGTTCAATGAAATATTGATTTTTGTAGCAATTTCGAGTTCTCTTTGTCTTTGCCTCAATAATTCACTTTGTTCATTTTCAGAAAAATAGTTCAAACAATATTTATATATCCACTCAACTCTACAAGAAGCTTTAGAGTTCCCAGTGAAATTTTTTTGCCAATGAGTTGTTGCTAATGTCTTCATAGCAGCCGAATATTCTTGTAAAATGTTATCATTTTCACAATGTTCATTCCATGCCTCCTGAAAGCCTATTGCTTTTGATTTTTCCCGTAGATCAGAATGAACTGATTTTATCAAAGACGAAAGTTTAATGTGATCTTCAGTAGCCATTTACCTACAAAATATTAAGAATAATGAATATTCCTGAGAATTAGTACGTAGACCCCGTATAATTCTATACTATACTGTATTGTATTAGACTAATGAGGATATGTACTAACGTATGTTTGCTATTGTTCACAGTTCAATATTATTTGATTAGATCATGATGTAAATGTAAATAATAACATTATAGATCAATCATAGACCTAAAATAACATGTTATTTTATATAACTTGGTTTGTTTTTGTTATATCTATGGTGCCATAGTATATCTTGTCTATGGTCAGTGCGTCTGTGGCCAGACAACATCATATATTTTGTTGACAAATGCATTGTTTATGCTTATGCATGAAAATAAAATAGTAACATAACATAACTTCTGAATAACTTAATTAAGAAACTCGGCTCTTGCAAATTGATTTTTACATAATAATAAAAAATGGAGCTACTGGTAGCAGATGTTTCACATATAAAATTTGATATTGAAATTGCTCTAGAGGAGCAATTTGGGGCATTAGCTTTACCTTTTCCTGGAATGGATAGTAAGTGTATTTGAATTATTGTTTGCCTGGAATTCCTAGGTATCTAAGAAGATACCTCTCTCAGCTCTTGCGAGAACTGCACGGGTTAGGAGATATCTTATTCCAATTTGTTAATTGCATTGCAGATATGTGGCTAAGGTTACCTTAATGATTTTTCAGAGTCCACAGCAGCGGTATGCCAGTTTTATGCAACTACAATGAATTGTTCCAAGGGCCCCCAATGTCCGTTTCGACATGTCCGTGGGGATCGAACAATAGTCTGTAAACATTGGCTGCGAGGTTTATGTAAAAAAGGGGACCAATGTGAATTTTTACACGAATATGATATGACGAAAATGCCTGAATGTTATTTTTACTCTAGGTTTAATGCTTGTCACAATAAAGAGTGCCCATTCTTGCACATAGATCCTGAAAGTAAGATTAAGGATTGCCCATGGTATGTAGAATTTGGTGAAAACCAATATAAAACTATTTATCTTTTACTTGTGTGATGATTTCTAGGTATGATAGAGGTTTTTGCCGACATGGTCCACACTGCAGACATAGACATGTTCGTAGGGTGTTATGCACTAATTATTTATCAGGATTTTGTCCAGATGGTACTAACTGCAAATATATGCATCCCCGTTTCGAATTACCTGCACCTCCAGACCAGAATACCAAAGATCAGAAAAAACTTCCTATTATAATTTGTCATTTTTGTGGTGAACATGGTCATAAAGCTATCAATTGTTTGAAAATCAATCCTAACAATCGAGAAGTTGCGCAGGAAGAATCAAACCTGATAAAACCACCCATTCAAAATAATCATCAGGAAAAATTCGATCCACAAAATCACTTTTTGCAGAAAATGTTTCCAAAGAAATTGGAAGATGTTACTTGTTATAAATGTGGAAGTAAGGGACACTATGCCAATAGATGTCCAAAAGGACATTTAGCTTTCTTATCTAGCCAGACGAAGGAAAAGGAAAATAATAACCCTGATCAGTGAAGTGAATAAATTATGAACAGTGTTTTTATGTGTTTCATTCATAATATGTAATGGCTTCATTATGAACCCCCAACTTGTATTCCTCTTGAAATTTGTAGATGCTTATTTCAAGTGCAAATTTCATGTGACTTATTTCATCATCAGGCCTGGGAGAGTATTGATCTGAAGGAGGAATCTTTGTGTGGAAGGGTTGAATCTTCTCTTGGGTATGAGTGCTCAGTACATGTTTCAACTTCAATAAATCTGCAAAAATATGATCCATGTACATGGCCAAAATGTCGAGATTATAAGGAACCTATGAGGAAGTTCATAAAAGCAGAGACTTAAATTCAAGAGTTTTTTGAGGGCTTGATCTTCTTTCTATTTTTTCCCTCAATCCACTTAAAGTTTCAAGTGTGAGTAAATTCTAGTAGTGCAGTGAGAAAATTCTAGAAGCGCGAGCGAGAATGTTCTAAACGCCAATCATTTGACACAATCAAATTATTTTAACAATGGAAATTCCAGAATTCTAGAGGTTTCAACAATCAAATGATGATATGAGATGTTCACCTCTCGAATAGTCTCGACACGATTGTTGATCGAAGACTACATCCCCATATGTAGTTTGTGTTGTCAATTTCATAGATAGGGTATAGCTGATTCTCTTCTCTCAGGTGGAGACGTGGAGTAAATTACTGAATTTGACCAGTACCCCTGTTCTCGTGTTGCGTCAAGGACTACTACTAATATAGATGCGACAAAGAAATAAAATCGCGCGATTTTTTAGCATACTTTTGTTCCCTCATCTTTCATAGACTGATGAAACGAACGAATTTTCAAGTTTGTCTGTAGTTAATTTTATTTAACTGTAAATAGAGAAACCCCTCGATTTTCATCTCGTCCATCAGTATTCCCCTTCATTTCCTGAAATAAATAACGACATTCAAAGAGAAAATATAGAAATTATTATAGTTGAGTGTATCATTGGAAGTATTGGAATAAATAAATAAATTCATTTTATTGAACATTTTTGAACCTGAACATTTGAAATTGTGATGGTTCGAGGAATTCTATGTAAATTGACAAAATATAGCCTTAACGAAGAATTTTTTCTTATTGAAGGGAGTTTATAATTTGGAAGGGAAAATTGTAATTTCCTCGTTTTACTCGTGAGAGGGGTGCAAAATATCACCTGGTCCTTGAAAATATACCCGAACTGGGTTCCTCGACTATGAAATAATAAATTCTTATTACATATACAGATTGGGATGTGTCAAACTTTCACTGCCTACCGTTATAAAAGTGAATTGAGTACATTTCTCGCACACGATAGGGATTAGTAATATTGCACCTTTTCTTGACCTATTTGAACAAGTTTGAATCCGTTCGAAGGAAATTTGAATAAGATGCATTGTATACAGGCAATACACCTGAACTGTTTTCCGTTTCATGGCGTAGTTCCATTGTAATGAGAATAGTAGACTATTTATACTAGATAGAAGACCAAGAGTAGCTCCACAGAATAGAGCCGATCTCTTGCGTCAATTAAACATCAAAGCACATTACTAAATTTAGATAACAATAAGAATAAGTTGAAAAATCAGAAAGAGAATATCATTGTTATGGATATCCCCGATTATATTAAAACTGCAGAAAACTGTTTGGTTGTGTGCGCCGAAGAAGAATTGCAGAATGTGCAGGAATCATTTAAAAATTCAACTTCATTGGTGATAAAAACTGATAACAAACTCGAGGGTATGTATTCTCGAAGTAACTGTAGAATAAATACGTTTACATTTATTTCCTTTCAGAAATAAATGCTGAATCAAAGGATCTCATATTTGTGTACTTCCCAAAAAGAAATTTGACTAATGAGCTTGCTTCTCAGTTGATAAATTTAAGTAAACCAGGTTCAAAATTGATTATTCAAAGTGAGCCTAACGAATTAGAATTCCTCTTGAAAGTAAATGGTTTCATTAATTTGAATCAAGAAGCTGGATCAATAACAATTTGTGAGAAGCCCTCCTACCAATTGGGTTCCTCTGCAAGAATTAATCAGCAAAATCCTCAAGCGGTTTGGAAAATTGACGATGGAGATGACAATGATGATGAATTGATTGATTCAGATGAACTCTTGGACGATAATGATTTGAAGAAACCCGACCCAAGTACATTAAGAGGTAAATTATTAGAGGATTTAAGTAACCTGAGTACTGAGGGAGTGAAATATATATATATAAAAAATTTCAGTTTGTGGAACTACTGGTAAGAGGAAAGCATGCAAAGATTGCTCTTGTGGATTGGCAGAGGAGTTGGCTAGTGAAGTTAAATCAGGAAATTTAGTTGACTCTTCTAGTGCACCTAAGTCATCTTGTGGAAGTGTGAGTACCTAAGAATTAATAAACGTGGAATTCTAACCGATCATTTATCATCATTTCGAAGCCATATTGACAGATTGTTGGATAGGAAACTTCTGCGAACATGTCAGCGCCCTAACTTAACCTAATGGTTTAATTTGGAACTTATCCTAGGTAGTAGTTTTATGTAAAAAAACAATAGAAATGTGGAAATGACGGATATTTATTAAGAAGAGTTACAATATACGAGGAAATTTTCATAACTTTGTGTCAGATTTCTTGCGTAGGAAATTTTCTTTTAGATCATGATATAAAATCGTGCTTTAGATTGTGCCTTGAGAATAATTTCGATGTTATTTTAGTGTCTGTTAATTGTTGGATCAAAATGAACCAATATCTAAGTTTCTTGAATTTCTGGAATAATATGCGCCTCAATAAGTAATTTAAGAACTCTTATTAATGTGGGGAAGTGCTGAATGCATGCCATATTATTTATGTAGTAAATAAGCTCAAGATACTGGTAAAATGAAAAATATCACAGCTGGTTCAACTAAACTATATACAAATGAAACATTAATGTATTTTAATGAATATCTTTAGCTTTTATATCAACTATAACAGTATATCTTTTTGTCAGTTTTTCAATCAGATCTCATCGAAAATATTTTTGTGTAGCATGTGAAGTAGCTGCAGAAGATAGTTTCATGTATATCGTGACTTGTTTTCCAATCCAGGCCAAATAATGTTTCCAAATTCACTTTACTTTGATATGATAATATTTTATTGATAACTTAAGGCACTTGATGATTCTTTCTTCTTTGACCATGAATTACATTGAAGCACACTACAAAACTAATTTTGGGAGAATGCCATTTCGAATAAATACAATTGAAAATTTAAATGGGAAAGAAATGAATTTAGGTATACCAAAATTGAAACTCGGAGAACAACACAAAAGCTCGAAAATGAGTTCTGAAAATAAGCAACACACATTCAAATAATGTATACGTCAGAAATGTACTAGGTTGTATAGGTTTGAGCATCGCTTGTTAGTAGATTTGAATAGTCTAAAATTGATTATCAAAATTCTAGAAAAGCATTGACATGGATTTTTTGTTTCGCCCAACACAGGTTGAATATTTAAAAATGTTAAAATATTTTTAAAGAACTAGTCTTCAGATATTAATGAAATATTGAGTGAATCTTTATGATGTCATTTCTCAACAAAGGCCAAGATGTTTTAATGTTAAGGACTGGCTAGTTTTCCAGCCAGGCAGACAGAATTGAGTTTGAACTTGGGTATGTTTATATGACCCAGAAACAAGTCAGCAATTCATGGAACAGAGGGAAAAGTTTAGGTTTTTCCGAGGCCTGATAAGAAAGTTTGTGTTCAAAAATTAGCTGTAAAACTTCTTGGGTTTTCCAGTAGTAATCATGATTTACTATCTGGGTGAGAATATAATGAGAGCTAGATATACTATTCCATATTACGGACCATTTTACAAGGAATGGTTATGGAGGGAGGACACAAAGTTACCTAAAATAGATTTGTTTTAGCAGGAACATGTCCCTGCACCAAAATCGCATATTGCTATGCAAATAATACGTGACTTACTGTTCAAATTATTGAGACACCCATTCAATTCTTCATTTTCTCGAAGGATTGTTCTATTTATATACAAAAATCCATTCTGTGTGTTTTGATACGTCTACATGAACAAGTGCTAAAAACTTTTGTATCTATGTCAAAGCCATGATGTAAGCAAAACGTGGTGTGTTCTTCTGCTCATCTGTGATCGTATTACCAATGATGACGTCATATTTTTCATTCAAATTCAAAGCACAGAATATATATTTCCTTGTATTTTAATCTTGCTGACGTCACTTATTTTTTAGGTGAGCACACCATGTTCTTTACATCATGGTCAGAGCTTTCCTGGAATTTTCTCCTGTCTGATCGTGAAATAAGAACTCAATTTTTTTTCAGTGTTACCTAGGAGATGCCTTCAGGTGTGCAACATGCCCATATTTAGGGATGCCAGCTTTTAAACCTGGTGAGAAAATTCAGCTTGGTGCAGACCAATTGAAATCAGATATCTAAATAAGTGATATACTTCTTTCTAAGTTAATTATGAAATAAACATTATCTTGTTGGGATCTTTTCACGTTTATTTTAAAGATACAATCGAACTTGGCACTCTAACGACATTATACGGCAGAAGATTTCGGTTGGTTGCTTCAGACGATGAAATATTATCTGGTGGGTCTCCTGATAATAGTATTCTGCTCATTTAGAAAAGTTACTTAATATCCGATAACTTTTATGTAGAGTTGGCGTTTCGAGAAAATTCCAAGCGATGGATAGATGACTAATCTGGGTCTCTGCCTTTCGCACAAATCTTCGCTTGCCTTTCGCTGGTGGATATTTGAAGTTTGTCTTAGGAACAAAAGATTGCGATGTTTCTAGTATCAATAATAGTATGTGTATTTTCGAAAATTTTTCTGCAATTGCTTGAAAAATAGTCATTAATCGATTTAATACTAATTATTGATTATCCATAATTACTGATTCAATATGATAAAATTTGATAACTAGTTTGAAGAAACTGATGAACAACTTTGTGCAGAATTCCGTGATGGTGTGTCATTAGAACAATTTGAAAAAAAAAATTAAATGGTTTTTGAATATTCAATTTTCACGCATTGACCCCGCCAAAACGCCACTTTACTTCCGGATAGAAATATTTGGTGATCCTCTGATCATCATATCCTCACGAAATTCCGTATGAACCTTTAAGCTCAAATATATTGAAGAAGACTGCTTGATTCATCGTAGCGTGCGAGCGTAGAAAACAAACATGTTTAGTTTTGCCGTTTTGTTCTCTGCTCGACGATTTGCTCTATCTTCGTTTTTCGCTCCACTCTGTGTGCCTGCCTTTATAGAACCTTTTCTGATTTCACCGCTTTCCTCTTTGGTCGTTACTTTCTGCTCTCTCATCGTTGCCCTCGGCTCTACTATGTCCGTACCCTTTGGAAGGTTGAATACGTGAATGGGTTAAATCCGCCCAATTAATCGATAGATTAACCCAAGCAACATTTTATTTTCCCAATATTTCCAATAATTCGTATTGGATCGGATTGAAATCCAGTTCTTGATTGTGAAATGGAAGGTTGATGCAGAATTTCGTGAGGATAATATGATTAGAACACGAAATCTTTTCATCAGGAAGTAAAGGTTCGCTCGGCAACCGGTTTGAACATGCGCGCAAATTTCACGTCAGAGCTTTCACTGAATTTTTTAAAATTTCAAAATGTCCCCGTTCAAATCGACAAAAAACTAAATAAACACGACTCTTGACTATGGCCAAAATATACAAAATATAGCTTTTATGCGAAGGGTGTAGATGGGATTGAAAAAGGTATTTCCAGAGTCTCTGGTATTTTGTAAGAGCTGGTAGCAAGCCACGTAGAATCTCAAACGAGTTGGCGATATCTAAGCGTTTCGTTAAGTTGAATGATACGCTGGTTTAATGGAACCGTGCGACATATGTATGTATATTAATTTGAAATGAGAATATATGGCTAAAGTTGTTCACGCACGTTGAGTTCTTTACTGTTCCCTAGAACAATAATGATTCCGCAGCATAAAGCAGTAAACGCCCGTCACGCGGCAATTTTCAAACCTCATTCGACTTGAACATAATGATGTGCTAATATTTTTAGGGCCAGTATTATAAAACTTATTTCGACCACACAGAATCGTTAACTTTCATTTTTGAACCAGGTTTTACGAGTTAACTTCCATGTATTATGTCATCCTGACGTAATACATGTCAGAAGTTTTTCACTTTATTCCCGATATTTTATTAGATTTCTAGTTTCGAAATGAACAATTATGGATCTATGGGAGATGATTCCCCAATAAAGGGGCCTGTAGCGTTCTTCGTTTATCTGAGGATCTGAAAATCATCGCTTGGAGGACTGAACCTGGTCGAAAGACCCTCTCGGTCATGAGCAAATGTAGGTGATATTATTTACTGCTTCCTTCTGGTTTTCTGTCCCTATTTCTGTTTCAGATATTATGTCAAGATATTTTGTCGAAATGAATTCAAGATGACGAAAAAATTATTTTCCAATGAAAAAGATGCCATCCATCTTCTATAAACAAATTGCAACACTTATACGGGGAGACAGAATTTTTCCTGAGGTTTTTATCTGTGCTCTTGTATCATACGCAAATATGTATGGTACCCCGTTAACATTTCCTCTGCTAACACTGTGATATATCTTAGAATGTAATGCTCGTTCTCAAAAGAATATATACATATATACTTCCAGTTATCTGTATAAGGGACGGTATCATAAAACTTAACTGGAAGTTAACTTTAACTGACAGTTTTGACAGATATGTCCTAACATAACTTTCAAAACTGTCAGTTAAAGTTAAAGATAACTTCCACTTAAATTTTATAATATCGGCCCTAAATAGTTTTATAATATCCGTCCCTAGCCGAAGCTGGGAGCTTCAGTGGTGAACAATAACGACTCGAAATAATTTGCTAGATCTACGGAATATTTGGTAAATGTGGCAACTCCTGGAGATCGGCAGACAATTATTTCCTGCTCAATTTTTTGGACATCGACGTCGTAAATCGCAAAGTGTGTAAACATGTGGCATAATATCTTAAATCAATATACTATCAGATCGAAACCAAAAAATCTTTTTATCAAATTTTATTGACCAAAGATAATAAATATTATTTCAAATAACACAAAATATCTCAATTAACCTATTTTAAATATCACAAGCAAATGTATACAGGATGTTGACAATAATGAAGGTCTTTCTTCCAATAGGAGGTAGAACTCATGAGAACCATTCACTTGTAAGATGGTGGAATTTAGCATTATTAAAGTTTACATGTTTCTGTAAATCAAAGGGCAATGCTCAAATCATTCTTACATTTTCGTAATATTTATTGCCAAGTTTGATAAAATACCAACTAGGACCTGAAAGAACGTATCTAAAATTGAATTTGACAAATAATTGTCATCCTAACCATTGTGAAAGTGCATTAGCCCTATGAGGTGGAGTTAATGCGTACATATATAGAAAAATATTTTTGGATCACCAAATGATGACAATTTCGATAGTTTTTTTCAGCGAGTTTTTAAACATCGATAGTTTGCCATTTCCATGTAGGCAAGTTAGGGTTAAATGGTTTATTTGCTGATTTCTATCTCCTATTGAAAAAAGATGATTTTAAACACATCCTTAATATGTAAGAAACCAACGCAGAGCTTCATATGATCTGACAGGTATTAATGATAATTTTATTTCTTAGAAATATAGAATACATCATTCATTTATATGTTCGGAATCCAATGAAAATGAATCTTAAATAGATGAGAATATATATGAATGTTTAATAGTAAATATTCACAAGCATTGATATAAGACCACTGAGCTTAGAGAAAAAGGTGCTCTTCTATTTTATCACTAAATATTGTGTGAGAAGACTTGATTTTCGTGGGAATAAAGTTGAAACACACCAAGTCAAATATATTTTCATCTAGAATATTTCATTGGCCTCCTTGAATATTTGAATTCAGTTCAGTACAATATCAAGGACACTATGGGAACTAAATGGGTTAGTAAGTAAATGTATTAAGTCTACCTATCAGTAAGTCACATTATATTCCAAACATTTCCGACATTTATTTATCAACCTGTTCGAAAAATTGGAAAAAACGGAAATGTTCAATATGCGTTCTGCAGGAAAGTATGATATATGAATATGCATATAAAATTAATCGATGGAGAACATATTATGTTCACGAGAATAGGAATTAAGTTCAGTTTAAAATTAAAATCGACCCGAAGAATACCCTGTTTACTTTTATGAAGTCAGTCGGTAGGCCATGCAGTCTCACAAAGTATAATTTCAAAATGTAGTTTATATTTGTTTTGCTGTCAGATAACTGCTCGACGTTGTCGATTGTACTTAAATATCGTAGTAATTAAGTATGTAACTCATGGAAACCATATAGAATCATCGATTAAAATATGTGATATTGACAACGTCTCACCGAATTATTTTGACCTTAATGATGTACTGGTGCCAACCTGCCTCAGTTCTAGTTACAAATACATGATGAATCCATTTCAAGGTCAACCGAGGGACTTCATAAAAGAGAATGGGGTATAGGTATGTTTGCTTTCCGAAGCATAGGTAGCGTTTCATAAGTAAAATGCTTGATGAATATAATCATAGAAAGGATGTGATTGAATGTCATAAATATATCTTGAAACTGTAGGTATTTGGGAACATTGGGCTTGTGCCAAAAATATTCTGCTTCTTATAATACACATTCAGCCAGGTTTATAATAAAATTCATGTTATATGTGCTTGAAGAGCTCCTAATAGGATTTGCGTTGATAATTTCTGCTTGAGGGATGAACATTTTGGTTTTCACGAATTTTCATAGTAAATCAATCGGGACAGGATAGAATATAGTTTCTTGTGGTATTAAACATTTTAACTTACCCTTCCTGGGTTGATGAAAATGTTATTGTATATATATATATATATATATATCAGATAAATAAACATCGGGAATTTTTTATTCCTTAACTGAAGAAAAAACAGGTGGATGGAAATGAGAAATACATCGAGTTTGTAATTCTTAATGAGGATTCATGATATATCGGTTGATACTTTAACTTAATATGATATGATGATATCGGGCTATTCCCCAGAACAAGCGCGTAATAATAAGGAATATACCGGGTGTCACAGAAATTAGGTTCACAACCAAAAGAAACTTCATTTTTAGGATATTTAATTGAAATCTTGGACATTGGTACTAAATATAGTGTCCTACCGATTAGGGCAAATAATGTGTGGCGATATGACTTCCGGTTCTATCGGTAATGGACGTTATTTTCTATTTTCTCATATGAATTTTTGTTAATTTTTGCATATTCGAATTCTGAGTTGAATTTTGGGTGGAATGCTGTCGGAAGAAAAATAAATAAAAAATTAATAATTTTATTGTTACTTCGGTTCCCTCGTATTCTGGACATATAGAGTTTTTCTACAGTAGGTCCTTGAAATTCCAGGCAAAGCTTTAGTTCTATAGTAACGCTTGTGATTTATTCGTTTTAATCATAGAAATAAAATATACAAATACAGTGTGGTCCAACGAGAACTTAACACCACGATTTTTCGGCTTCAAAACCGAAATTGTGGAAAATCGCTCGGAACTGCCACTTTCTGATTCGAGGGGGATCTCCCGTTACTGCAACCCCTCGATTTTGAATAGGGATGACAGGTGTTGCGATACTTAATTTTGAAGATTTTACCGGGTACTATCTGATCCTGAAATTTCGCTTCAAAATTCCCATCGATAACAAAATGACAGGTAAAATAGTGGAAGAATTCTTACTTTTACTTAACAACATAACTATTAAATTCGTTTGAGATGTGTCGGGTGCGAATAATATTCTCGAGATAAATTCCAAATTGCTTCTTTCACCATTTTCGCTGTTATTTCAGTATCGATGGACATTTTGAAGCGACATTTTAGGGTCAGAAGGTAATCGATACGATCTTCAACATTAGTTATCGCCAGGGCTGGGCAAAATACATGCTTGGCTTAATTGAAATACAAATTACAAAATACTTTCTCGCAGGTATTTGAAATACAAAATACAAAATGCTTTCAAGTCGGGTATTTTAAATATTTGTATTTGAAATACAAATTACAAAATACATTCAGGTGTTACGTAAAATGTGAAAAGAGTACAACTAATTCAGCTCAGCTATTTTATCGCTAAATAAAGAATTTCCTTTCAGAAACACAAGATTTTTAAATGTAGTATCAGACAACAACAACCTGTAGAACCAGTAGAAACAATCTTTCTACAGGTCCTGATGGGCAGATATTTGTGGTATATTATATGAACACATTTTTTATGTTAGGATAGTGTTCTAGGATGGTAAGCTATTTGCTCTTATCGTTTTTAGAAGTTGACTAACTCTAACTCCATGATGAAATGACCTTTGCGCAGGACCTTTTCTTCCTTCCCATTTTCCGAAAATATGATTGCTAGCAAAAGAACCAGATGAAGCAGATGAACGTCGCCATCTGAAGGGAGATTTAGGAACTATTATCTGTAGAGCGCTCAGCGCTGAATGTATTTGTTCGAAAGTATTTCGAAGACAAAAGTATCGAAATACAAAATACTTCAGCGTCAGGTATTTGAAATACCAATTACAAAATACATTTTCAAGAAGTAATTGAAATACAAATACAAAATACGTATTTGTATTTCAAATACGTATTTCAATTACAAGTAATTGAAATACTGCCCAGCCCTGGTTATCGCTACACCCATCATCCCTCTTCAAAATCAAAGGATTGTGGTCGCCCCCATTAGGGGGTTGAAGCCATG
This sequence comes from Myrrha octodecimguttata, assembly GCA_958510865.1. Lineage (NCBI taxonomy): Eukaryota > Metazoa > Arthropoda > Insecta > Coleoptera > Coccinellidae > Myrrha > Myrrha octodecimguttata. The sequence goes on from OY294056.1 coordinate 59,373,495, forward strand.
GCGATGGAAAGAGCGGAAAAGTTGTTCATCCTCGAATCAAAAATTGACGAGACCGAGCGATTTTCCACATTTTAATTTCGAAGTGGGCAAATCGAGGTGTTAAGTTGTCGTTGGACCACCCTGTAGAAATAAGGAATTGACTTGGCCGATTTGGAGTTCCAGCAAAAAGAATTAAAAAACTCGCAAACTAATCGATAGGTAAGTGTTAGAAATAAATACATTTTAGCGATTGACTAATGACATAAACAAATAGAACAAAATTCTTCACATATTTTATATACCAATCTGAATTCTGTAAATTAAAATATTACTGAACGGCTATTTGCAACATAATATTGATTTTCCACAGCAGCCCGGGATGTCAACACATTAATTCTCGAATTTACCATACATCAGGTTGTTTGAGAAAATAGAAATAACTCCCATTTATTTTATTTCTGTTTAGAAAACATTATTGCCTGAGTCAAAATTTTAAACATTTTATTGAAGGCTTCATTGAATTCTTTACAATTTTTGAGTAGAAATAGACATAATATCAGATTCAATATTTGAAATATTATTAGAAAAAGTGGAATATTTCCAATTCATATAGGGACTAGTTCGAAATGGGGTTTTTGTATCACTAACATTATCAGGACCAAACTTCTAGAGAAAAATGTGGAAAGGGTGTTTCACTACTCCTGAAAGAGGATTTATCGAATGGCATTTTGAATGAGTTACAGGTCCACAAATTGAAAAGAGTGTGGGTTGAAATTTTTGATTGTTGATTCCAAAGAAATGTGAAAGCTCTTTGGGTTCCCTCTGATATCTACAAAATTCCGATCGGGTCTATAAAGAAGTAATTTTGTTAACAATCGAATTTCCGAAAAATGTGGTTCATTTGAATCCGTATCTCACAATATTATTCGATTTTGAAGAAATTACCAAAAGAGGAGTTTAATTTTTATTAGCTTTTCGAAATATGTGTTCTTAGTCAAGTACTGATTTCCTGAAGACACATTGTAATATTTTTTCCATGATGATACATCCTATCGCAATTACAGCGACTATTAAATTATTACAGTAGTGACAAGGGGTCATAAATATGTTAAAAAAATCCGGCGTGATACCACAAAATTTTCAAATAATCTTTTAATGGCTCTCATTCAAGATGTCAGAGGTGACCCAGGTAAGTGAACCGATCAATTTTCGAACACCTTTATGAAGATGTACTTGATCAAGAAATGTCAGCAGAAATACTGGATTTACTTTAAGAGCTAGAGCAACGTCCTATAAAGGCCAACGCTCACTTATAGGCAACAGCCCAGCTCACGGCACACCGGAATTTTATTCTTTCTATATAATTTAATGGGACAGCGGGCACTTGACCGGAACATGGCAAATTAGTAGGGAAATATGTTTCCGTTTTCCGTGGTCCGGTCTGTTGCCGATAAGTGGGCGTTTTGCCTTAATTCGATCACCGATCGAGTAAGGACACAGAGGTTTCCGAACTATAGATAATAATAACCCAGGTCCTGTAAACGAACCTGCAAGGTTAGGATTCCTGTTAACTCGATCAAGTTTCCGAAACCGTCTATTACGTTAACCCACACGCATTTTCTATAAATGTGTGTATTTAAAATTTCTTATTTTCCAATAGTTTTGAGCACACTCATGGTCCTGCACACTTTGCTTTGTTATAAGTTTATTCTAAATGAGGGAGGGTAGAAAATGAATGATTATTTCTTGAGGAATAAACAATATAGTTTGACATGAAATAATTATTAATCTTCTTTTTTGACTATCCCATTTTTGACAACAGTCAAACATAACAAAAAAAAACGGTTGAAAAGAAATGAAGGGAATAAATAATAAACTCCAATTTCCACATATGGTTTTCAATGTATTTCTTTAATTGTTGCAACATATTCTTCTTCATGATTGCATTCCGAATTTATTCCGAATGAGGGGTACAGGATTTTTCATAGAAAAATATTTTCTGCTTTGCGAAAGGAGTGAAAGGGCAAAACCATAGATATTTTTCTATAAACATCCATTTGCAATCAGTTGAAAATGAAATTCTAAAGGAGGAAACAATTGTAGAAAAACATGAAAACTTTATGTGGAAAGTGAAGTTTATAATTCATTTAAAAAGAATTTCCATCGAATCAATCAAATACTCTAAAATAATTCACAGGATACTGTTTTTATATTTCAACAGTCATTGGAATTCTGCTGACATGTTTTATTATTATAACCTGGTTTTATAGTATGAGATGTTATTTGAGACAAAAATGGGTTTGCGATCATTTTAATCTTGGAGTCGATATATCTATACTTAACTATTTGAGTTCACTGTGGATAGAATACTGATAAAAAAACACGTGTAACTACTCTCTAATCCACTTACACTTTCTGCATCTAACGCACGTTTCGGAAACCAAGTTTCCTTTGTCAAAGACATATCGTTACTAACTCTATTACAAGCGCACCTGTTCCACTAGTGAGAGCATGGTATACAGGACAAATGGAAAGGGTTGTTAAGGTCATTACGTAGTGCTGGGCTATCAAGGGTGAGGCAGGTAAATATTTGGAATAATGAGTTAATGGGGGTGAGATCATTGTTTAGCAATCTGTCCTCTCTCTTGAACATATGTATACCTTCAAGAGTGTTTAGGTAAATTTTGGCCGAGCTTTTTAATAGCTTTACGGATTTTTCTGAAATTAAATGACCGGTTGTTAAAACGTGATTCGCGACCGCCGATTTGTCAGGATGGTTGTTACGGATATGGCTCATGTGTTCCTTGAATCTCGTGTAGATGTTCCTCGCTGTTTGTCCAATGACCTTAACAACCGTTTCCCATTGGTCCTGTATACCATCCTCTCACTAGTGCAACAGGTGCGCTTGTAATGTAGTTAGTAACGATATCTCTTTGACAAAGGAAACTTGGTTTCCGAAACGTCCGTTAGACGCTGAAAGTGTAAGTGGATTAGAGAGTAGTAACACACTGTTTTGTTATATTTATACTTGTGGCAGCAATGAAATCATCTTACATAAAACTAGATATTTGTTTTCTAATGAACACAATATAATTACGAGAAGGGAGTTTCAAATATATAGAAATATAAGATCCAATATATTCATTATGATCTTACGAACAACGTCAAGAGATGGCGCCGGAAGTATGTGGCTTCCAGTAAACAGTTTCCATCAATTCTGATTGAAACCGGAGTTTACGACGATGCTCACTACAAATATGTGAGGAATAATATTTAACATTCACAAATATTATCAAAATCAGGACTGATTATCATAATTTTCAACTTTCCAAGTCGGATTGCTGTATTGCGGTAAGCTTACCTTCGACGCGCCATCTCTTGACGATATTTTGAAGATCGTATCAAGAAATATTTTGAAACTTTCAACTCGAAAATAAATATGTTTGCAAACACACTCTTGCCCCAAACGGCGCCTCATAGTTCCAAGTTACCACGAATACCGTCATCAGAATCTTCAATTGAGAAAACCAAAAGTCGTACTATCAAAAATCACATCTCAAAACGTTGTTAGCTCTCGTGTTTTTTCTTCTGAATCCATTCAGTCACACAGCTCCTTGTTTCTTGGTCTTCCGAGTTTCAGTTCTACTAATGCGTCCAATTCGTTCAGTCCTTCTCCGTTGGTTTCTTCGTAGTATTCGAAATTTTTGAAATTTCGATACCATGTGGACAAATTTGGATATTTTTCTGTTGATATCGGTATTATTATTGTTGCGGTGCTAACGGTGGCAACGCAGCAAAAATCTGCTATCGTCAAACAGTCTCCAGCAAGGTATGTCCTATCTTCTAAAAAGGCGTCTAAAAGTTTGTACGCTTCCGTAATTGCACTTATTTTGTCCGTTGATATTTCTTTTTCGTTCTCGATCACAATAGAGGTCTGAAACAGAAATAATAATTATTGCTAGTTTTTGCGCGCATGTTTTAGAGGAACAGCGTGCTATTGTTCTGTCCAAATGTATGTAATTTTCGATGATTCAGCCGAAAATGGTCACAAACGACTAGGTTGGACTCACTGATAACGAATCCGGTGTCGAAATCGATACTGCCCGGCCAGCCGTCCGTGGACACGATAACTGTCGAACACGGAGCCAACTGGCAACTCGAAACTTGCAGGGTAGTTCGCGCATCGGAATGCCGCGGTTGAGTTCGTTAATGGGCCAACTCGGCCAAAAAGTTTCGGAGCCATTTGAAATGTTGAGGTTTTTTCCCTCATATTTGAGAAACTACTGCAGCGATTGGATTGAAACTTTGCAGTTAGTTGGAGCATAACGACGCGCAACTTTTAGCAAAATTTCGCTGAAATCGTATGGTCAATCAATTTAAAAAAATATTTTTTTCAACATTTTTTTCGAAAAATTTTTATTCCCTAAACTATTGTTCATATTTGAGAACAACTACAGTTATACCTTGAATTTCGAATTTCACAGCAGTCTACCAAATTTCAATTTGATACGGCCATTAGTTTTGGAGATATCGGGAAAAAATATGTAGAATTTCGTGGTTTTCTTCTCGATATCGAAGTATTTTTCGGTATAACTCAAGAAATACTGATTCAATCCTGATGAAACTTCGCAGCTAGTTCGAAGATGTTAAAGATAAACATTGTGCAAAATTTCGAGATGATCATGTCATTAGAACAATTTGAAAAAAAAAATTTCAATTTTTTTTTTCAAATATTCAATATTGTGTGATCTTCTCATTATATTATCCTCATTTAATTCTGCATAAACTTTGAAACTGTCATTTTTCGATAAAGTAATTCGATTAAATCTGTATGTTTGGAAATATTGGGAAAATAAAATTTTGAATGGTCGGCCGTTAGAAACTCGATATTTGTAGAGAAGACTTTGGGCTTAATTACGAAGGTCGAATTCGTGAATGGGTAAAATTCGCCCAATGATTCCGTAGATATACCCATTCAAAATTTTATTTTCTCAATATTTTCAAAAATACAGATAAGATGTAATTGAAATCCAGTACTTTATAGAAAAAGAACCTAGAAAACCACTGCCGTGAAGGCAGCAGCTTTTGTGCGCATGTTCAAATTGTTTGCCAAAGCGGTCATCTCCATTGAACATGAGCGCAAAAGCTGCTGCCTTCACGGCAGTGCTTTTCTAGGTTTTTGTTTTTGCTTTACTTTAGTCGCGTGTTCTTAATAGGAAACAGTATGCTATGGTTTTGTACAAATATCTGTAATTGCCGATTTTTTTTTCGGAAATGATCCAAACTACTTGGTTGATGTCGAATCCGATGTCAAAATCGATCCTGTCCGACCAGTCGGCCGTACGCACAATTACGTGAGAACGGAGAACTGTATAGACTCGAAAATTCCAGAGTAGGTTGCATTTCAAAACGAGTCGGTTAAGTTCGTTAATACGCGAAAATTTTCCAGAATCCAGCTGTCGGATTAAAACTAAGTACTCAGCTGTAGCATAATGACACGCAAATAATTGCAAAATTTTGTTGGGATCGTATTGTTAGTAAATTTCACATAATTTTTTCGGACTTTTTTTCCCGAAATCGATTCATCAGACTTGAAATAATGATCCAATCATGATGAAACAAGGTAATTAATTGAAAATTGCCGATGCAAAACTTCGTGAAAAATTTCGAAAAAAATTTGATTATATATATATAGATATTCTATAACTGCGATTTTTCAATCATATTATCCTCACACAATTCTGCACTAACCTACAGGCTGTTTTATCCAATCAAGAACTAGGTTTCCAATTTTGTAAAACTTCTCGTAGAAATAAATATTTTCACGGCGCGATATTGGCAGATGATCTTGAAAACGGTTTTATTTCACTATTTAGCTCGTTTGAACTACCTTTGACGATGAAACTGCGATAAATATCCATAGAGCATCTCTGTACATCATGCTGAGAAAATAATAGACCCCTGTGTAAAATTTGCAGCGTTTTCTGACTGCAACCGTACGAGACACGAGACAATCCAATGTATTATGTTAAATTGAGTGCGTTGAAACACAATGTATACATTTCCTTTCAATTTCTTCCCTGCTTTCTGTTATTCATACTATTGTCGTTTCATATATGATATTTCAAAGGGATTGCCTACAAACTCGTTAATAGTGTTCACTATCTGATTTCCTCAGAATATCGACAAGCATGTAGACACAATTAAATTGGCAGAAATCGGAACAAACAACGGAATGAACAACCGCAAGTAGGTACCTACACAGGGTGAGACATTTATACAAAACTAATCATAATATTGTACTAAAATTTTATTTGCATTTCAAACTTTCTCTCTAAAATATTTTCAGACCTCAGCAATTTCCGGTTACACCTAAAACAGCCTACTACTGGTGACATTTGTGCCATACCTTGGGCGTAATCCCGATGGTGTCTGGGTGTTTTAATTCATTTGAAAAAACTTAGAAAATCACTGCCGTGAAGGCAGCAGCTTAAGCAACGAATTTGAACACGCGCGCAAAAGCTGCTACCTTCACGGCAGTGCTTTTCTAGGTTTTTTTTCGATAAAGTACTGGATTTCAATTCGATCTAATCTGTATTCTTGGAAATATTGAGAAAATAAAATTTTGAATTGGTGTATTTACGGAATCATTGGTCGGATTTTACCCATTCACGAATTCGACCTTCGTAATCAAGCCACAAACCTACTTTACGAATATCGAGTTGCTAGGTCGTTTCTTCAGGAAGTTATTGTGTAAAGACAATAACTCAAACTCAATGGCGCATCTTAATACTCAACCTACCCTAAAATTTCAAGTCGCTAGCTCAATCCGTTCTGATACTACCGTGGCAGCTGGCATAGGGTCGGCCGGTCCCTCAACCAATTTCGGAAAATTTACTAAAATTACTGATTTTTTCGTACAACTGACGTGAGGTCAGGAGATTGTTCAAATTCTATAAGAACAAGATCTATACAAAATTCTAGTATTCTTCAACTGATTACAAAGTTTTAATTCGATTGCACTTGTACTTCTTGAAATATTTCGGAAATAACATTAAAATTCCAAATAACAACGAAATATGGCATATTTTTCCCCTTATATCTCCGAAAGTTGATATCGCATCGAATTTAAATTTGGAACATTTGTGTTAAATACTGACTCAAAAGTTTGTGCCAGATTTCGTTGAAATAGTCAATATTTTCCGGAGAAAAATGTTCCAACAAAAATTTGAAAAACTCTCGAATGAATATTTTTCTAAAAATTTCCAACAACTGGATTGACACGAAACTCTGTACTAAGTTGTGCGTTGGTATTGCAAAACTATTCATAAAGTATGAATCCAACTGAATCAGTTTTTCAGAGATATCGAGGAATCAATCTCAAAATTTCAAATAAGCCTAACTCCGGAAATATTCGACCGATTTAAACCATTAACGAACTTAACGAGATATTTGTACTCCAAACCTAATCTGAAAATTTCAAGTAGCTAGGTCCTTTCTTTCGAAAGTTAGAGCACATACGGACGGACAGAACTGAATTTAACCACGGATTCTTCTTCAGGGTGTTCAACTCATTATTTCAAGACCATTTTAGGCTCAAATCCGAAAATTACAGACATTGTGACGCAACGATAACGCGCTGTTCCCCAGAACAATCGCACACATCGATCCTATCTACGATTCGTGAGTGCAACCAAAAAACGCTGCAAAAATTACTCAAGGGTTTATTATTTTCTCAGTTAAATAACCTAATACCATTGATATCTTAAATAAATCTTATACAGGGTGATTCCGGAGGAGACCGTCAGATTTTGGGATAAGTTTACACTAGTCAAGACAGTCTCGGAACACTGTTTGGTTTATAGTTGGGGGTCTCTGTTGAGAATATACAGGGTGATTTGTCCGATTCGACCGATTTTACTTTTATTGATAACTTTGGTATGGCTTATTCGATTTCAATGAAATTTTCAGCGTAGTACAATAGTGTTGAACACATTCATTGACTTCAAATTTTTTTTTTTCCAAAATAAGCGGTTGTTATTGTGATAAATCCAGATTAATTGTGCAGGTTGAAAAAACACCCTGTACATAGCGTTTCCTGAACTACGCTATCTGTTAACGATTGTACTATGATATGTCATTATTTGAGAGTTTCTCATTTTTTTGGCACACTTCTAGTTTTCCGAGAAAATTTTTTCAAAAAATGATAATGTCCAAATTTCTCTCCAATCGATTCTACTTTTATTGATAACTTTGATATGGCGGATCCAATTTTGATGAAATTTGCAGTGTAGACGAATCTGAATGAGTTAATTCAATAATCGCAACAATCTTTCAAAATACAGTGTTGTAATTGTGATAATTTCAGAATTTCAGATTAATTGTTCAGTTGAAAAAAAAACACCCTGTACATTGCTTTTCCGAAACTTCCTTATTCGTTGCAGATTCTACAATAATATGTCATCATCCAGAGGTTTTCAATTTCTTTGGCACACCTCCGGTTTTCCCAGAAAACATTTTCGTAGAAGAGCATTATCGAAATTTGGCTCACAAGCAGTGAGAGTATTCTGCACTAGGTAGGAAACCTGTATCGTCCAAAGATGCAAAGTTGTTCGTCACCTCTAAAATATTCTTTTCAAATACGAAATATATTCTGAATTGAATGGTTTCATACAAAATATTAGAAATTAAATATGAATTTGGAATTCGAAAAGAATATTTTAGAACTTAAGAACTGCTTTGCATCCTTGGACAACACAGCTTTCCTACCTAGTGCGGAATACTATCACTGCTTGTGAGCCAAATTTCGATCATGCTCTTCTTCAAAAATGTTTTCTACGAAAACCGGAGGTGTGCCAAAGAAATTAAAAACCTCTGAATGATGACATATTATTGTAGAATCTGAAACGAATAAGAAAGTTTTGGAAAAGCAATGTACAGGGTGTTTTTTTTTCAACTGCACAATTAATCTGAAATTCCAAAATTATCACAATTACAACCCTGTATTTTGAGAGACTTTTGCGATTATTGAATGTACTCATTCAGATTGTTCTACACTGCAAATTTCATCAAAATTGAATGATCCATACCAAAGTTATCAATGAAAGTAGAATCGATTGGAGCGAAATTTCGACATTGTCTTTTTTTGATGGAATTTTCTCGAAAAACTAGAAGTGTGCCAAAAAAATTGGAAACTCTCAAATAATGACTTATTATAGTAGAATCGCAAACAAATAGCGTAGTTTAGGAAACGCTATGTACAGGGTGTTTTTTCAACCTGCACAATTAATCTGTATTTATCACAATAACAACCGCTTATTTTGAAAAAAAAATTTAAATCGATGAATGTGTTCAACACTATTGTACTACGCTGAAAATTTCATTGAAATCGAATAGGCCATACCAAAGTTATCAATAAAAGTAAAATCGGTCGAATCGGACAAATCACCCTGTATATTCTCAATAGAGACCCCCAACCACAAACCAAACATTGTTTCGAGACTGTCTTGACTAGTGTAAACTTATCCTAAAATCCGACGGTCTCCTCCGGAATCACCCTGTATATTATTCATACCTCATTGGTTTTGCACAAACACAAAAATTCGATATGTGTTGAGAATTTGGTAATCAATATTTTTATCTACTTTTAGATATATGATTCTGGATGAAAAAAGTTAACCGATTATTCCACTGAATTCCAATCTTAGAACCGAATGCGATGATTCATTCTCGGGATTATTGAAAATTTGCAGCGTTTTTCTTTATAACTCAGGGACCACTGGTAGTAAAAGCATCCGGGTGAAACATAGGTTGAGTTATGCAACAGTAATCAACGTTGAGAGTTTCATGAAAATTCGGTGGTAAATTTTCCAGAAATATTTTTTTCCCTCCAACCCCTAATTCAGTACTTTCAGAGAAAATCCCCGGACAACGGACGGATTTTATTTTATTAGTTCATTCAAATCTACATACTTCAAAATGTAAACTGTGAAATTTTCAGGAGGGGTAATTTTTTTTGTTGGTCGATCAATTTTTGGTTTATTAGTTGATATCATCGAATAATAAACCAAGATCATTAGAAAGGTTATTGAATGTGATGATCTGTATTGAGGGAGATTCGAAATCCTTCAACAGAGGATCCGACTCGACAAGTTCACCAAGAAATTCTTCAATCTGCTATAACATTTCAAAACCTGAGTCCAGACACATACGTAGATATCTATCACTAATCATGCACAAAAACTCTCAGTTCCGTATGTTGCTGTAATAGAAGAGACAGTATTGTATGTAATCTAGAATTTGTTATTCGACAACAATATCTTATTTTAATTTCTGACAAAGGAAAAAAGTATGTGTATGTGACCTTATTCATTTGAAATTGATTTATATGTGATATACATACTTCAGGTGAGTGATATTTATTCTCTTTTAGTTTCAGTTTTTATTGAATCCCTGGATTTTACTGGCAACGGCGCAGTGAATATCTGATAATATCCGATGTGTGCATTATCAAAATGCAAAACAACTCATGTAGCGCGTTAAACGGTGTATTCGAAAAGTTTCGTATGGTTGAAGAAAATACCTTTGCTTACGTCTGTTCTTGTTTTTATTTTTGGAGTTTTCCACAAGGCATTTTACGATTTGTTGGTATCTCAGGTAATATTGAGGTTGAAGTTTATTCCTTTACATCCGGAATTGGCAGGGATCTGTAAATTTGTTAGCCGAAAAAATTTATGAATTACGTCTTATTTGACTATACGGATTGAGGGCATGTATACATTTTTTTCCTATTGGTTTCCTCGGGGGCATAACTTTTTGAATGCCGACGTCAGTTCCTTCGTTTTTACACGCTTCTTCTGGGGAACAGCGCGTTATTGTTTCGTCAGAACATCTGTAATTTTCCAATTTTGAGCTCAAATTGGTCTGGAACGACTAGGTTAGACTCATTGATGAAGAAACCGTGGTCCAATTTGATTCTGTCCCTCTGGCCCTGTGCGCTTTAACTTTCGAAATAAAGGACCTAGGTCTTGAATTTCTCAGGTAAGGTTAAGATCCTGAATATCTCGGTTCGGTTCGTTAGTGGGCAAAATCAACACAGATATCACCTCAATTCAAAGAAATATGATTGGGAAAAGTCATTTTCTCACGTAATTCTTACGGTTTGGTACTTTTTGCGGTATTATTGTGGAGAAAATTTTTAACTACACTGAACCATTGAAACACTAATCTTCCACATGATAGTCGTGCAATATCCAGTTGTTTCCACCATAAGATTCTACACAAATTCATTTCTGTCCATTCTTGTATTGAAAATACATAGTTATACTAATTTCCATCAAATTTATGAATTAATTATATGAAATCACTGAACTAACCTAAAAACATTAATTGAACTCTGAAATTCTATGGATAGTCTGGTCCATAGACGTGGATTATTTCTGTGGTCTGTTCACGCAACAGTAAGTACCTCATATTGGTTCTATGAATAGATGAATATTTTTGTGTATTCTGTGTTCCTGCTAAACGTAGGCGGAGCTTAATTCACTTTACTAGTTCAGGGGTGGATCCACGAAAGACCATTTTTGGCTCAAAATTCGAAAATTACAGACATTTTGACAAAACGATAGCACTCTGTTCCCCAGAACATGCGCGCGAAAAGTTGTTTAATTTGATGAGAGGAATCTAGGGTTAAAATTAATGTACAACTTAAAGACTCACCCTGTATATTTTTTTAATGTCAATTACTATTTTTTTTACAGAAATAGGAAGTAGACTTTTTTTTGGTAAGACACGATGAACGAAGATGATTGTCCCATGTTATTTTTAAAGAGAGAATAGGAGTGGAAGAGATCCGACAAGATCTATATTCTTCAAATGAGAACATCAATTTTTCATTGTTGAATTGGGACAAGCCATATGTTTTTGCGTACGAAAAGATGAACGAGGTAAATATGAATATTCAGGAAATTTGTTGAGAAATTACGGTGAATATAGTAAACTTTTCAAAATGTAAATTCCTTACATTGGCAGAATTAGAAATTGAGTGGCACTCTTTCTGGACTATGTTTGTGACAAACAACTGTTTTTAAAGTTTCAGTTAACTAGTCTCTCGCAGTTCTATGAATGGGGGCTAGTTGTTTAGACGAGTTTATAGTTGATTGGATTGGTAGTTAAAAGTTACGCGAAGTATTCCATCAGAACAAACTCCTAATTCCTGGATTCCATACTAACTAACGGAATCCAATTATTTGTTAGGGTGCGAATATCGAATTGATTAATTTTCGAATATGTGGGTTCACAACTCGTAACAGAATGGACGTGTTGCCACATGGAAGCAGACAAACTTTACTTCTACTCAAAACATGTCAGAACTGATTAAATGGGGGTTTTTCCTGAATTTGGATAATTACTGCAAATGCAAATTTGAACATAATTATTATGGGTTTGATTCATCATTTTCCCAAATTACCGTCAGAAAGTATTCAAAATCAGATTTCAAAATTGGGGTTTGGGATTTGCCAGGCATTCACGAAGTGACAACGGTGTTCAGTAGAATAGCTTTTTCCATGATGCAAAAAAATGGTGTGCTCATCTGAAAAATGAGTGACGTCATCAAGATTGAAATACAAAGAGTTGTATATTCTGTGCTTTGACTTTGCATGCTAATTCAAGGCATAGAATATACAACTCTTTTTTATTTTAATCTTGCTGACGTCACTCATTTTTCAGATGAGCACACCATGTTTTTTACATCATGGCTCTTTCTGCTATAGAATAATGGAATATTTATTCCTATTCTGTGGTACACAGGTGTTTTTTGTCTATATAACCAAACAATTTCCGTTTGCGGTTTGTCAGTAATAGGACAGTATCACAGTCTCTCTTTTTTTTCTATTCCTTGGTCGTTGTCATCTACTCTAACCAGATCGAAGTATAGCTATCTCTGTTTTCCTAAGCAACGTAACACATTTGACGACCTGTTTTTTCCGAGAAAGCTGAATTCGACGTTGCCATATCGTGCACTCAAGACAAATCCCTTTAAATGCAAATCCCCATTTTTATTTTTCAGTTTTAGGTGATCAAACATTTTTTCAAAAATATAATATTGAAATTATATGTTAGAAATGTGATGTTCTGAAGGTTTTCCATGAAAATTACTGCATTTTCGTTTAGAGGAAAAACCCCCATTATTATACAGAAATTTTGGATTTTTACTGTAAGAAGGCCCTAAAGAAAATAAACAGGTATATTCATGTAAAATTGGGGAGAGGGTATAAAATGACAATATTTGAGAAATATTTTTGGCACCATTACGGGGATTCAATCGACTAGAAACTTCAATATTAGGTTGAATTTCGAAATTCGACGGTTACGTTCGTTGATGGGCAGAATCAGCCAAACCGTTTCGGAGTTTTGAGGTTATTCTGCTGTTATTTCATGAAATACCTGAGCGATTGAATTCAAACTTAGCAGTTAGTTAGAGCATATAACTACGTACAACTTTCTTCAAAATTTCGTTGAGATCGTATTGTTATTAATTGGAAGGAAAAATTTTTCGAAATCCACTCCAAAATTCTTTTTTTAACTATTGCTCAGATTTGGAATAATTTTTGCTCAGACCTTCAATCCCTTATTTCACAGCAGTGTATGAAATGTCAATTCAAAGCGATCATGAATTCCAGATCTATTGGGGAATTATAAGACGTAGTTTGTGAAAGGAATCATATATTTTTATTCTGTATACTTTCAGCTGGCCTGATGATGGTTAACTAACCGAAATCGATCGCTTAAGATTAAAATAAATTCAAAAAATAGTGTGTTTTTTATGATAACTACTTATTGAATATTGGGGAAAATTGTCAAATTTTATATATTTTTTCCTTTGTATCGGAATAACTAAAAAAATACTGCTCAAATCATGATCAATTTCAGGATGATCGTGTCATGAGAATAATTTGAAAATATTTTTTTCGATCCTCTGTTCATATTATCATCACGAAATTCTATATGAACCTTCCAACTGTCAAGTTTCGATCAAGTACTTAATATAAATTCGATCTAATCCATATTTTTGAAAATATTTATTGGCAAAATACAGTTTCGAATGGCTGTATCTGCGGAATCATTGAGTGGATTTTCCCCATTAATGAATTCAGCCTCCGTAATTAAGGTCCAAACCTACCCTTAAAATATCTAATTTCTTAGTTGTTCCTTTAGGAGGTCATTGTGTTCTAGTTAGGCCTTGAGGACAATTTACAATTCTTTGATGATGGTTGATTACAACAAGACTCTATTGATTCACTATAGATTCCATATATTCATAATTCAAGAGAATTTTATGACTGGGGCGAATCAATACAAAATTCTGCATATCAAAACTGCGCATTAACTATTAGAACAATTTGAGGATTAATCTAATTTTCATAATTTCAAGAATCCAAATTGCTTTCTTACCAACTTACAATAATTGCATTTATCCTAGGTAAGAGAGTGTCTGAATAAAAATTCAATTTTTGATCCACTAAAGCTCGTTGAGATGAGTCCTTCGGGTAGAGACTATCGTCTTCCCCATATTTTTCCACCAGATAGCTTACAATCTCATGGCTGTCCCATATAACAACGTCATTGTCAACTAGGGTTGGTATCGTATGATCAGGATTCAGCTGTAACAAACATATATTTATAATATTTCACGCATGTTGATGAAATTAAAAAAAAAAACTCGATTAAAAGGCTGGTCGTCCACTGCACGCGATTTCGAGAGGCGCGATAGGAGCGTAAATGAACGAACTTGCGCGACAGATCCCAATGAATGGAATTCTAGGTACCCCCGTCGACTGGCAGTGAGTTCATACGGGCGTTTTCGAGGGATTTCGAGCGGCGCAATCGTATCCCGATCAGTTAGGATCTGCCGCTTCTATACGCTCGAATAGAGGAGCTATCCGACGGTAACCGGAATGTGGTTTAAGAACGAAATATGTGTTGAAGCTGATTGTTTATTGTTGGTGAATTTAGGATGGATCAGATTGAAAGGTTAACGAATGTTGTCTTTTTTCTTACATTAAACTCACATCCAGAAGTTCTGTAGGTGTAGTAGCCTACCTGAAATTGGACTCTTTGGCAATAATCGGTTGTATAGCATTCCAAATTTAATTAATCTAGCGCGTTTCGCCATTATTTCGGTTTCAATAGCTCTTATTATCTCAATATCTATTATCAATTCGTTTTTTGTGACCAATTTTATTCCGAACATTTTTCTATATGCTCAAGTGTTTTTGGTCCATACGTACTGAAATGATTCAACTACGTTTCAATCAATCTCATTCTTTATCAAACGCCACGGATTTTTCACTAGCGACTTGTTTTCTAAAATACGCATGAACTTCTGCAAATTTTAAGAATTTCTGAATATTTGTGTCACCATCATTTCTTTCGATGTTTGCAGTTTTTAAAGTTTGGAAGTCACGTTCTAGATACATTAATAACATATTTCCCTTCTGAAGGTGACTTTTCACAGATAAACACAAATCAGCCATAATATCGAAGTTTCACATGCTTTGTTTTCGAAGCACCCAGATCATCAACATTCACACTTCAACTTCCATTCAAGTATTATAAATGAGTATACGATAATAATCATTCATTATCAAGATGGTGAATTTTTCCCGATAATTTCATTTTTTCTTAATTTGAATCTAACTTAGCTCAAAAATTTTCCCCATTGCGTAGCTAATATAAGCCTGATCAAGTAAGATTTATCCTGGAAATTAATTCTAAATCCATCGCGTATCACAATTTCTTCAATGAACAGGGAAATCCGAAGTACAAATCCCCGCTACGCAAGAACAAGAACGAACCGAAACCTCGCGAACTATCTGCCAGTGGACGACCCCGAAGCCTGAGACCGCTTGGGTCATAAAAGCTCATCGGCGCTCTTAAAACTCGTAGCTCATAAAAGCCCAAAATAGCTTCCAGTGGACGGCCAGGCTAAAGCTACGATCAGAAGTCGAGATCTTTGAAAATTATGACTAAGCTAGTATTGTTGCCCAGACATTCATTCCATAAGTTAAATATAACCATTGAGTTTTCAAATATTTGAAAACTCAATGATATAACTGTTCGAAATTCGACAACTCTTTTCCATCACGAATAATTTCTAGGCACGCTTGGACGCTATAACTATTCGACCGATTTGGCCCATTAACGAACTCAACCGCGGCATTCTAATGCGCGACTTATCCTAAAAGTTTCAAGTTACTAGCTCACTCCGTTCGACAGTTATCTTATCCACGGCCGGCCGGCCGGACATAATCAATTTTGACACCGGATTCGTCATCAGTGAGTCCAATCTAGTCGTTTGAGACCATTTACGGCTCAATCATCGGAATTTACAGACATTTGGACAAAACGATAGCATGCTGTTCCCCTAGAACATGCGCGCAAAAAGTTCACGTGTAATGCATTTTGAAAAGGTAATGGAATTATCTTTCAAAGAAGATGCCATTCCCCTTTTCTATTCAAGTTTATAGGGGTCGTCATCATGCTCATAGGGTTGATACAAATTGATAAAATGTCCCCCGACGACTGAAACTTTATCTCTATTTGCCTTTTTACGCGCTTGTTCTGAGGAAAAGCCGAAAATGGCCCCAAACGATTGGATTGAACTCCCTGAAGAAGAATCCGTGGTTAAATTCAGCTCTGTCCGTCCGTCCGAAGGTTTGTCCGTATGTGCTCTAACTTTCGAAAGGAAGGACCTAGAGGCTTGAAATTTTCAGGTATGGTTTTGATCCTGAATATCTCGGTTAAGTTCGTTAATGGGCCAAATCTGCCTAATGGTTTTTGTGCTACAGCCATTTGAAATTTTGATTTTTCAATAACTCGAAAAATATTTATCTGACCGAAATGAAACGTTGTTGGAAGAGGTTCAGTATCGATAAATGAATTATCCATGGAAAAATTTGAGAATTTTTTTTTTTAATTTTCATATTTCATTTAAATTTTACTGAATTTTTCAAGTCGCCATTTCGCAATGTGAACAAGTGCGTAAAAGCTGCTGACTTCACGTTAGTGCTTTTCTAGGTTTTTTCCTGATTTTGCATGGGGGCCAAGATATTATGGGTGGCACCTCTTCAAATTGACACACTGTATATTTGGCAAATGATAACGTCCTCGTTCCCTAGAATGAGCGATTTAAAATAATACATTTTTCAAGTCAAATTCAATATTGTGTATGTAGATGCAGGAGCAATTCCAAGACACTTTATATAAGCATGTCACCTTCGTGCTAGAGTTACCCACCTAAGACATCCGGCCTGTTTATTCATACCTGTTCATTTTGTTTATCTGTACTCTGCGAAGGATATTTATCATCTACCAAAAGCTCGGAATTCATCGTTAAAACTTCGTCTCCGGTTACAGCTGTGGCACAGCATATACCGCTTTGATGAAAATTTATAGCGAAAATGCTCTTTTGTACCTTATTCCCATTTATCACGAATATTACCTGAATATGTATTTCGAAGAGCTTGTTTTAGCATACATTCCGAGGCGGACTAGATCGCAATTTGCCCTTGGATACAGACCAGAGTCTACTATACTTCGAGATATACTGAGTGGCATTAAAAGTCCTACACCAAAAAATAACACCTTCCAGAACTCCATTTCTTGGGAATGTTTCGTAGTCTAAGCATAAAAATTAATATTAAATTCAAACGAGTCTACTTGATAAAGGTTATTACCACAATTATCAAAAATCTAGAGAAGCACTGACGTGAGTTCAGGAGCTTTTACGCGCTTCAAATTCTGACTTTTAGATCAACACGAAATTTTGCAGCTGGTTGCGTGTTGGTAATCTCCACCTGATTACGAAGTTTCAATCTGATTGCATTCGTACTTCTTGAGATATTGCCGAAATAACGTTAAAATTCCAAATAACAACGAAATTTGGCACATTTTTTTCCTTATATCTCGGAAGTGAATATCGGTTCGAATTGAAATTCGGATCATTGCTGACTCTAAGGTTTATGCCAAATCCCATTGAAATTTAATCAATATATTCAGAGAAAAAAATTTTTCATATAAAAATTTAAAATAAAATTTTCTAGCAACTAGATCCATACGAAATTTTGTCCTTAGTTGCGCGTTGGTATTTCAGAACTGTCCAAGAAGTTTCAATTTGATCGAGTCAATAGTGCATGAGATATCGAAGAATTAACCTCAAAATTTCAAATGACTCCGAAACTATCCAACTGATTCCACCCACTAAAGAACTTAACCGAGATATTTGGACTCCAAACCTAATCTGACAATTTCGAGTCGCTAAGTCTTTTCCATAGGAAGTTGGAGCACATACGGACGGTCGGAGAGAATTGAATTTGACTACGGATTCTTCTTCAGGGAGTTCGACCCAATAGTTCAAGACCATTTTCGGCTCAGAATTCGAAAATCACAGACAACGTGTTGAAATTATATATAACGCGCTGTTCCCTTGAAAAAGCACGTAAAAATACAGAAAAACAGATTTCTCTGTAATACCATTACATATTATCTTTCGATATTGATATCTTACGATATATATTTTTATTGTCTTCAATGACAAATCAACAACTTACAATTACTGGAGTAAAAATCTTGAGAAAACGGTAACGTAATAAAATCACAGTGTTTTATTTTATATCTCTTGTTCGAGACTCATCAGTACGCTTTATTCTACAATATATATATATTATGTCGAAATCTTACAAAGTGTTTTTACCAAGATTTTTACCACATTTCATTTGTCATCTCAATCTCAACATAATAACATAAGTTTTGAAGAAGCAGAGACGAAGTATCAGGAAGAGCTATGTAGAATTGAAATCTGCTTTTGGTTTATTATTTGATAAAATCAAATAATAAACCTTAGTGATCGACCAAAAAAAAAAAATTTTTAACCCCCCCTGAAAATTTCACAGTTTACGTTTTGGAGTATGTAGATTTGAATAAACTAATAAAAAAAAATCCGTCCGTCCGCCGTCCCCCGTCCGCCGTCCGTTGTCCGGGGCTTTTCTCAGAAAGTACTGAACCGAAATCAGTGAAACTTGGTAGAAAAATCGTGTGTCGCTCGGGATTGATCCTCCAAGCTTTTCAGCAGAATCGGTGTACCCTAAGGGCTCAAAATGGGGGGTTGGGGGGAAAAAAAAATTATTTCTCGAAAACTTACCACCGAATTTTTATGAAACTCTGAACGTTGATTACTGTTGCAAAACTAAACCAAAAAAGTTTCATCCAAATGATTTCCGACCAGTGGTTCCTGAGTTATAAAGAAAAACGCTGTAAATTTCCAATAATGTCGAAAATGACATCATCGCATTCGGTTCTAAGATTGGAATTCACTGAAATAATCGGTTTACTTTTCATCCAGAGTCACATCTAAAAGTAGATGAAAATATTGATTACCAAATTTTCAACACATATCGAGAAATTTTTGATGGATGTGTTATTATTTTATAAACACAATTTGCAAATGCCCCATCGATCTTCTTGACAATTTTATAATCGTAAGAAGTTCAGATTAAATATTTTCGGTTTTTCTCTTCCAATATCTTAAACATAACTACTGAAAATCGGGTCAAATTATTATTTATAGAAATCACCCTGCGGATTACAGAATTTAAGATTAAATTTCTTCATGAAGCTCATTCATATCTTGAATAAAACTTTTATTTTATTCATAAATCATTGGTTTTTCAGAACACAAAAACCAATTCCATGAAAAAATTCATTTGAAACATTGAAATCTCAATAAATACTCTTTTATAACTGAATGACACTTTTGCATGCAGAACGCGAATTAAGTAGCGTAATTTAAAATAATGCAGATTTCCAAAAAATTCGGTTGGTCGGAGTTTTCCATCAATTTCGGTTTGCGTAGTACGATTATCGTCAACATGTGGATATCCGTACTGGTTTCAATCGAAATCCAAAATCTTTCGTACTGATAGTTTGAAATAAGCGTGAATATAAAAAATAATGAGCATTTATATGAAAAATCAAATTGGAGGATATAATAAGCAAAAAAATCAATAACAAATCGCAAGTCTCATCAATTGTCGATTGTCGAGAATCTAATACTGAGGGTTGGAGCCTTAGACTGAATTTAGGAGCCGATCATCTGTCTACCTGTTCTGAATGGGGACTGTGCCGGGTCTAGACCTAAGACAAGGGATATAGCGTAGACAAAAATATACCGCATGTCTTTCGGATTTGACACCCTCTTGGTTGAGAGTATCTGACGACGATAACAACGAACGAAATTTATAATCTAGAATTATTCTTTCGAGTTCAACCTGATGAGGTTCACGATATATTTAATTGTTACAGAAATGTTATTGAAAATAACTTTAGTTTTTCAGTTTATGTGATGAATACTTTGTGAATCAAGTGAATCGGATATCTGCTGAGGAAAAATTTTTTTTTCAGATCAATTGCACAGGAAGGTTGAGTTTTTTTCATTTCATTGATATTTTTCAGAACAAAGTTGAATCCAAGTAGAAATGACATCTACACATTTGATATCAGCGAAAAGTCTTGAATTTTGTTTTAAGTATTGGTGTTAGTTTGAAAGATTGAGTTTATTTCCTCAGTGTCAAGAAAAATGAACGCGTTCGGATTGAAACATCATGACTAATTGTGAAATATAGACACTCGATTTAATGCAAGATTTCGTGAGAATTGTATAGTGGAAAAATCGAATTTTTTTCAAAAATTTTTTTTTCGAATACATATTCATCAAAGTTCAATGAAATTTGGTACAGGTTTCAGAGTCAACATTTAGAAACAGTGTTTCAAATTTCAGTTTTGACCGATATTCATTTGGCAAAAAATTTCGTGACCATTTTGAATATTGAGGTTATTTCCCTAATATCTCAAAAAGGGCAAACCCTATCTGATTTGAAGTTCATTTTCAGTTGTAGAATACCGACACGAAATTCAATAATTGTGGAAAATAGTTAGATTTTCAAAGAGTTTAAACGACTGTGGAACTTCTCTTCTCATTCAAAATATTATTTTAAATTTTGATACTCAGTTAGCGTTCTGCATGTGGAAATGTTATTCAAATATACTAGTGTATTTATTGAGATTTCTATGTTCGCATGAATTATTTCATGGAATTGGTTTCTGTGTTGTGAGAAACCAATAATTTATGCATAATATATTTTTTAAGATATCAATGGTATATTGGGTTATTTAACTGAGAAAATAATAAACCCTTGTGTAAAATTTGCAGCGTTTTTCTGATAGTAACCCTGATAATTTGGAATCAATATTTCATCATAAGCTATCCAACATTTTCGACGTATATGAGTGAAAACCCAGTGTATATTTTACAAGAACCTTGTAGATTGAGTTAGTTCTTTTAAGGTGACACAAGTTTTGTAGTACTAGGTACTACATTTTCATACTGGAGTATTCCAAGTTGTGCGAAACAAGGTATTTAAATGTCTTCTATAGACTTATTTCTTGGGAATTTCGAAAAGTAAGGAATTCCATAGGTTTGTCTGTTCGTTTAGAAGTTTTACTGCAGGGTTATTCGAGTACTTTTATTTCTTCCTTCGAATGAACTATCACAAAGCAACGGACTACCCTATCCATTATTCAACTGAATCTTCCAACCATGTTTATACAGTGAATGATTTCCAGTATTAACAGAGAAAAAAGTTTCTTCAACATTCGGCAGGTTTTTGGATTTATTGAATTTACATAATATTTTCTCAAACTCATCATTTTCCCAAAGTAAATTCACATTTTGAAAAGTACGTAATTACTACGACCTCTATGTAGAGAGGACAACGTTGTGCAGTTATCTGACAGGAAAATATCTAACGTAACATTTTTAAAATATACACGGTGAAATGTGTCAGAATGTCATGGCCAACCGGGATAGATTATAAAAGTGAATGGAGTATAGATATTTGCTGCCAATGGTTACACAATGGCGAACGAACCGGGATCAATTCTGGAAACTTCGGAAATGGACATGGGTTATTGGTTACTTTGATCATTTCATTTTTCCCTACAAAAGTCGGAATTTCGTCGGGTCCTTCAGAATTCTAGGTTGAGTGTCTTGCAATTCACTTCTTATCCAATTAGTATATAATACAACAAACATTTCCTTGTTCAATTAACATGGTACCTATAGACGTATTATTTTCATCCGACAAGCAGATGGGTAAAGGTCGACATTGTACTTTATGTTTTTAGGTAATAGTCATTCGGTTGCAGGCATCAGACGGAGGAATATTCACCATAGACACTGAATCCGCAAAAATCTCAACTGTCCTACGAACCATGATTGAGGATATAGGGGTAAGTGATGGTGACATAGTTCCTATACCCGGAGTTAACACTGTAATATTGAAAAGAGTGGTGGAGTGGGTCAGTCATCACAAAAATGATAAGAATGAAGGTGAAATGACAATAGATGAGATTCCAGTTTGGGATGCCAATTTCTTGAAACTCAATAAACGTTACTTGTTTCGTATCATTAAAGCTGCCAATTATCTGAACATCGAAGGTCTGATGGAAGTAGCATGCAGAACAGTCGCAGATTTGATCATGAGTAAAATCACAAAAAGATACGAGAGAATTAACAATGCCATTGATTCAATCGATGGTGAATCATCCGACGATTCGCTCAATGGTGAACCATCCGACGATTCCAACAATGGTGAACCACCCGATGATCCCAACAATGGTGCACCATCACTTAAAAGAAGTAGGCGAAACTAATTGAGCAATATTTTTTTTTTAACCGAAAATCTGTACCCTCAGCTTTCGAAACCTTTTTTGAGTACTTCATTTGTGACAGAATGCTCAAAATATTATGAATTTGATATGTGTTTTGTTATTTTATAAAGTGTACCCAATAAACACACACGTTGAAAATACGTTTATTTGTAGTTGCTTTCGTTAATTAAACAATACTCGTTGATTGCGTAACGTTATTTTTGAAACCTCAATTCAAGCAAACGTAGATTCAACTTATAATAAACGACTAGAATTGCAGTCGTTTCAAAAGAAAACCTAAATGCAACGTATTAACATCGTACCTTTTACACGTTCTTTGAACTAGAACTATAAAATACCATATCAGCGACTCGCAACCTAGCAGCAACATTAAATCTACGTTCAATCAACTTTTTTGAACGTATATTTGACCTAATGAAATAACGCAATTGTTGCGTTATATGGACTTCTCTGTTTGTGAGTTTCGTGGATGCCATATGTATAATAGATTATGCTCACGCGACGTTGTTCTATTGGCGTCTGAATTTAAGATTGCAGCGCCACGGTGGGCAGTTTTAGAACCTTAGATACAGACATAGATTTTGTTTTGATAGTCGATTTTGTAGTGTTTGTTAGTGTTTGGTTTGATAATTTTTGATTTCACGGTTTATTCAAAGACTTTTTACACTTTTATAGTTGACGAGAGTATCACTGGGAGTACATATTCCATTCTTATAAAGTAGGTATGTATCATTCTTCAATCTTATTGAGTGTAGCAACTCTAAAATTACGAGGATATCTTCAAGGTTAGACAGTTTTTTAATAATATTTATTTTCAGATCCAAATATGGCAAGATTGACATTGATGGATTTCTTAGGGTTTCTCAAAAGTTGAAAAACAGATATTATTGTAAAACATACTTTTTGGAATAATAGACAAATACTCATTACTTTACTATTTTCAAAGCGAAGAGATAAATACTCAATATATTGTGAATAAAATTAATACATTCACATAAAACTAATGCAACTTTTACCGTGAGCCTTATTCATTATGGATTGACAAATACATTTTCCAACTCTCATATGATTGGTCTTGAAAAAGCTGTAATAAATAAGCCTTGTACAAGTTTGCTTTCATCGGCAGAAGCACTTTGAGCTAACAGTATTCATCAACAGATATTTCCTTCTTGAGAGTCTTTTTTTCAATAGTCAGTTCTATCACTAAAACATTTACGTTGTTCCTTAATGATCAGTTCAACAGAAAGATTTCTGGAAGGCATAGCATTCCCTCAAGTAAATTTCTTTGCTTGGATTAGGGGCCTGGGAAAAAATGTGAATATGATCTAATATTTCATGAGTAATTCGTACTTACCTTTATAAAAATAATCATCATCGGTAAAATGCAGGTAACAGACTCTCATAAATCTTGTTTGTTGGTTTTTATTGATTAAACGAAGTTTCTTTCATCCTAACTCGAAATTTTTCACCGGGCTGTGGAAATCTATGGGAAGGAACATGTGAGTTTGCTTTTCTCAGTAGAAGCACTTGTAAAATCACACAAACGCCAAGAAAAATGCATAACCTTTCTCATTTTCATAACATTTCTTTCAACTTGTCAATGATAATGTCTGTACCTCGGGTTACTCGGATAGCCACCAGAGGGAGTAGCGCTTATCTTTATTCGCCAATTGTGTAATTATTTTTGTGTGATCGTTCTGAGGAATGCAAATTATTATTTCGTCTAAAATATCTTTAATTTACGAATTTGAGCCTAAAATGTTCTTTACCGTTTAGGTTGGACACTGTGATGAAGAATCCTTCTGTGTTATACTCATTTTGAATTTTCGGGATATTTCTAACACATAGAAACAGATTAAAACATAGTTAGAAAAGAGAAAACATCGACGCGAAATGTTAAAAAAAGTTGGAACAATATTTCGTTGAGATATGCTGCCGTGCTCTGAAAAAAAAAGATTGATCTTCAAGAAATTCTGCATGAAGCTTCCAGCTCCCATTTTTCGATCAAGTAAGAAGTTTCAATTCGATTTAATCTGGTTTTTTGGAATATTGGAGAAATAAAATTTTTAATGGATATATCTGTGGAATCATTGAATGGATTTTATTCATTAGCCTTTGTAATTAAGGTCTAAGTCTACTCTACAAATATCGAGTTTCTAAGTTGTTTCTTACGAAAGTTATTGTGTTTGCGCTCGGCAGTGAGTACGATCTTCGTAATTAAACTGATTCCTTACTGCTGATAGTAGAGAAAAAACTTTCGGAAGAATCTACTCAGAGACTTTATAGTTGTAGAGCCGGTTTGCAGTTTGATTACCATAGTCGAATTCAAGAATTGATGAAATCCACCCAATGATTCCTCAGATACACTCATTAAAAATTCCATTTAGTTGCTACTACCACGTTAGCAATTAATTAACTGAATACTATCTTTTAAGAAATGAAAATTTTAGAAAAGTACTAACGTGAGGTCAGGAGCTTTTACGCGTTTGATCAAATTCGTTGCCAAAGTGGTCATCTGTTCTTGGGATACAAAATAAATTGACATATTGTTTTCCTTATATCTCCGGAAGTAAATGTCGGATCCAAGTAAAATTCGGAATATTGTTGTTGAAAACTAAGTCGAAGGTCTCTGCCAAATTCTTCAACAAAAATTCGAGAAGGTTTGGAATGAACATTTCCTTAAAATTTTCTGACTACTGGAGCGACCCGAAATTTTAGAGTAAGTTTCGCGTTGGTATTCTTGAACTAAATACAAAGTTGTAATCTGATCAAAATTGTACTTTATGAGATATCGAGGAGATAACCGATTTCAGCCACCAACGAACCGAGATAGTCGGACTCTACCTTATCTGACAATTCGCTAGGTCTAGGTCCATTCATTCAAAAGTTAGAGCTCATACGGACGGACAGCAGACGGACAGAATCGAATTTGACCGCGGATTCCTCTTCAGAGAGCTCAACCTAATCGTTCAAGACCATTTTTGGCTCAAAATTAGAAAATAACTGTGACGAAATAATAATGCGCTATTCCCCAGAACAAGCGCGTAAAATGAATGTATTTGAATACAAAGTAATTTCTTCTCAGTATGTGCATTAAGATATTTCAGTCGGACACCGTTTTTCACTCTACTTGTCGAAAATGTTTCAGAAGTTTCGCATTTAACTACAGTCTTCTACATAATTTAATTTGCGTTTTATGTTATAAATAGTCATGACTTTTAGTTGAGATAAATTGCTCCTGGATAACTCCCCGAAATGTCACCAATTCTGAGTCACAATTCGAGAATGTAAAGGAACAAGGGATACTTACAGTAAGTGATTCAAGGCTAATTGCCATAGTAGCGAAATAGGAAAAAGTTTAATTTGACATTTTTGTTGGTAGTGGAATTTTTATTGGATTGGTGAATTGTTTCGGGAATAATTCACAGACGAAATTCAATTTTTACGCGTCTGTTGGAAACAATAGGGCACGAGCAGATTTGACAGTTGAGAGAGACTGGAGGACCAACAATAACCTAAAATGCATTGTTTACTATGGAAAAAAGCGATTTGCGATAAGGGTCTAAATCATCACTGATCGGCATTTAAGCCTAATTTAGTCACCTTAGAAACGTATTTTAGAAACAAAACCGTCCACTCTGTCAATACACTATTCCTATCTAGCACTGCCAGGAATACCTGCTGTGTCTGGAAACGATAATATCACAAAATATTTTACCTCCACATAAAAGTAACAAGGTGTCTATATAAAGAACTACAACTCGCAGAAAGACGTCCAACTGAACTAAAGAAAGGTCCGTTTATTTGCCTTGTTTATGAAATCAGGGACTAATTTTTATTTTAAATACATCAAATTTATACTATCCTTATCGAAAAATGTGAATATATCAGTCCAGAATTTCCAAATGAATACGAAATCACGAGAGAAATCGCTTTTCCTCATAGTAAACAATGCATTTTAGGTTATTGTTGGTCCTCCAATCTCTCTCAACTGTCAAAGCTTCTCGGCCGGACCGTAAACACAATAACTTCCGAAGGAAAGACCTTAGAAAATCGATATTTGTAGAGAAGGTTTGGACCTTGATTACGAAGGCTGAATTCGTGAATGGATAAAATCCACGCAATGATTCCGCAGATATACCCAATCAAAATTTTATTTTCTCAATATTTCCGGAAATACAGATTGAATAGAATTGAAATTCAGTACTTTATCGAAAAATAACAGTTCGAAGGTTCATACAGAGTTTAATGAGGATAATATAATAGGAAGATCACACAATATTAATATATCTGTACAAAGTTATGGTTCAGCATCTTCAAACAAGGTTCAAAGTTTCATCATGATTGAATCAGTATTTTTTGAGTTATACCGAAAAACACAACGATATCGGGAAGAAAACCACGAACTTTCATATATTTTTTCCCAATATCTCCAAAACTAATAACCGTATCGTATTGAAATTTCGTACACTGCTGTGGAATATGGAGCTCAGAGTTCGCGCTGTATTTTTTTTCAAATGTGACGGACAGTTCCCGAAAAAAAAATTTTTTTCGGAAAAAAATTTCGAAAAACAATTTGCTGATAGTATGATCCCAACAAAATTTCGCGAGAAATTGTGCGTTGCTGTACTCCGACTAACTGCCAAGTTTTGATCCAATCATTCTAGTAGTTTTTGAATTATCGCCAAAATAACGTCAAAACTTCAAAAGGCTCTAACTCCGAAACCGTTCGGCCGATTTTGCCCATTTACGAAATTAACCGTCGCATTTTGAAATGCAACCTACCCTGAAAGTTTCAGGTCGATAGGATTCTCCGTAAGACCGTAATCGTGTTAACGGACGGCCGGTCGGCCGGACAGAATCGATTTTGACAGCGGATTCGTCATCAGTGAGTTTAATTTAGTCGTTTGAGACCATTTTCGGCTCAATCATCGAAAATTACAGACATTTGGACAAAACGATAGCACGCTGTTCCCCAGAACATGCGCGCAAAAATAGATCTGCTTTTGATATAACCAGAAGCTCCCAACTCCACTTCCAATAATTCAGAGTACTGTGCATTTTCGAAATATCCTTACTTCTACTTCACGTCAACAAATTTGTCAAACCTTTTCCAGATCTGAACTTGATTACACTTTCATTATTGGAAAAATTCAATAATTATTTCAGTTCAATTTCCCTTAGTACGTCTCTGCTTTCGACTGTCCATAAGGCAAAACTTCATTAAAAAGAGAAGCCGACGGCGAAACTCATTTACCCACAAACTGTGACATGTATGGGCTATAATATCTGATTATGCAATTTTGATAACTTCATTATGACATTTTTCCTGTGTAGACGAGATCCTACACCATACGTTTCATTTGCGGAGTTCCATTACAAAATTAATGAAGGTTGTTTGTTGATTATTCCTATTATAGCTCTTCTCGCATTGCCGGCATATTTTTGAATTCCACTGATGTTTGTTTACGTTCTTAAAAATGGAAATGATTATAAACATGTACATGGGTATATTTATTCTGAATATGGAGTTTCTCAGTCGTTTCTTTCGAAAGTTATTGTCTTTAAGATCCGTCGTTCCCAGCTTGTTTGGAGTTTATGAAAGGATAATCCTATTTTATGTTCCAACTTGACCAGCTCAAGTGCGAGCTGAACATTCAATTATAAAGAATTAAATGAAGAATAAAATTGCGTTCCTCTCCGGTGTGGCGTGGCCCGGCTCGTTACCGGTAAGTGCGCGACGGCATTTACTCTATACTTAGCTTCTACGGTATAAAAATTGATATAGGACCGGTATTATAAAACTTATTTGAAATACAGAGAGCAGTTAACTCTCATTTTTGAACCAGATTTTACTTGTATTATCTGTCAAAAAAGTTTTATAATGCCCGCCCTTAATCGGATGAATGTAAGGAAGAACTGTTTTCTTCAAAATAATATTAAACTGAAGTCTCTTGCCCTTCAGAAAAGAATTTTAGCCCTGAACTCAGCACTGATCGAAGATCGATGACAACAAAATGACTTTTCCTCAAGCAGTTGAAGGAAAATATGTGGCCTACGGAGGGCAATAAGGATTTCTTATTCCTGGATGTTTCGAATAGCTTAGGGGTAAGCTCATAGCTTCAATCTGTTAGTGACGCTCGGGGCTATTCTCCCAGTTCCCATTTTCTTTTACATGTTCGGGAATAAAGATTAAACTCCTCTTCCAAGGAAAATATAATATAATATCTGCTAGGTTAACTTTCATTGAATGATTTCTTTCTTTCAATTTGAACGAAACATTATTTTATTTGTGTGAATTTCTATATCTTCGACCTTCGTAGCCGCAATTTTTCGAGTTTGGAGCCAAAAATGGTCTCAAACGACTAGGTTGAACTCTCTGATGACGAATCCTGTGTCAAAATCGATTCTGTCCGGTCGACCGTTTGCACGATTACTGGCGTACGGAGGATTATTTCTACTCGAAAATCTAAGGGTAGGCTGCATTTCAAAATGCGAAGAAGTTCGGACATACGGTTTGGGAGTTAAAGCCATGTTAAATTTTGAGGTTATTTCCCTAATATTTCGAGAAGTACTGAAGCAATTGGATTGAAACTTGGAAACTACTTGGAGCATGAAGACTTGCAACTGTTTGGCAAATTTTGTTGAGATCGTGCAGTCAGTAAATGTAAAAAAATGTTTTCCAAATTTTTCTTGAAAAAATTTTTTATTTCGGAAACTATTTATTAGATTTAAGAAAACTTCTGGTCTTACTTTGAGCCTTATATTTAGCAGCACTGTACCAAACTTCAGTTTGATGCGAAAATAATTGTTGGAGATATTGTGAAAAAATATGTAAATTTTCTAGTTTTTCCACAGTATCTATTAGATCAACACGAGATTTTGCACCTAGCTGCGTGTTGGTAATCTCCACCTGATTAAGAAGTTTCAATCTGATTGCATTGGCACTTCTTGAGATATTGCGGAAATAACGTTAACATTCCAAATAACAACGAAATCTGGCACAATTTAAATATCTGATCATATTGAAATTTGAAACATTTTTGTTAAATACTGACTCTTAGGTTTGTGTCAAATTCCGGTGAAATCTAATTAATATTTTCAGAGAAAAAAAAATTTCATATAAAAATGAAAAAGAATTTCGAATGAAATTTTTTTGAAATTTTTTAATAACTGGATCCACACGAAATTCTGCTCTAAGTTGTACGTAGGTATTTCAAAACTGTCCACGAAGTTTCAATTCGATCGAGTCAATACTTTATGAGATATCAAGGAATTAACCTCGAAATTTCAATTGAGCCTAACTCCGAAACTATACAACCGATTTCACCCATTAACGAACTCAGCCGAGATATTTGGACTCCAAATTTAATATAACAATTTCAAGTTACCAAGTCTTTTCCTTCGAAAGTTAGAGCACATACAGACGGACGGACGGACAGAGTTGGATTTGACAATGGATTCTTCTTCAGGGAGTTCAACCCCATCTTTTGAACTATTTTCGGCTCAAAGTTCGAAAATTACGACTTCGTGACGAAATGATAATGCACTGTTCCCTAGAATAAGCGCGTAAAAAAAGAATTTTCTGTTTGACTAAGGGCCATTTGCACCGTATTACAAAACCATAGATTAAGACCATAACCAAGGTTTAGGTAAAAAATTATCTTCCACTGTCACGTAATCCACGTTTAATGGCCTTAACTGACTATTAAATTTAAACCCTGGAATTTGGGGGCTTAAAAGAAGGATTAATGGTAAGCTTCGAAATCTAACCCTACTTTCGAGCGATTTCGTACAAGTTTGACATTTTTCTGGACGTAACCTCCAGTTTGTTTACATTGGACATTCACGAAGAACTCGTACGAGTTAATGGATTTGATAATCAAATTTTGATTAAAAATTATTGAATTTCAGATGATACTCATGAAAAATGATATAGAGAGATAATGACATCAGTAGGCATTGATTCGTATCTTTTAAAGCATGAAGAATGAACATCAATATTTCCATTGAGTTCGAAAACTTAATGGTATTTCTATAAGCCTTCAACTATTTGAAATGAAAAAGTTACAATGATATGCTCATTTATTTCCAAGAGCGAATAGCAGAATGAAATCGAAGACATATTTGGAATGAAAAAACATAGTTTAATGAAGATTCTTCAGTACTATTTCATTCAGTGATGTATTACGTGGAAAGCTATCATATACTACTTCATTATTGTGCAGATGCTGTCTCTGTGCTATCATTATCCTCTATTATATATTAACTGGACTCAAAGTATAACTACCAATGATTTAATGTAAAAGAAATTGCACCTTCGTCAATCCATCCATACATGATACTTATAAAGAATACTTTTTATTCTGCGGATCTCACATTAGAGTTTTCATTATATTCAACCAAAAATTAACTCAATTCATAATATACTTATTACAAACAAAATAATTCAATAGAAAGTCTATCCATGGGTAAGCGGTTCCTTATCCAAAAGCTTTTCGGATAAATCAATACTATTTATTTATTCATTTTACAAAAACCAGGATTGTAATTCCATGCAGAAGCTCAAATCTTATGATATTACAAAATATAAGTTTACTTGAGTATATAACCATAAATTTGAATAATATTTAAAGCCTAATGCAGAAGTAAGAGATCCCTAGTCTTAATGATAATAAACAAGTCGGGAACGTTACATGCAATATTTTTATGGAAGCTATAAAGTCTGTCAGATATTTTTTTTCGGTGGGTTGCATTTTGATTTTTCATATCTTATGGAAATATGGTAGAACCAAAAAAATGAGTTTCAATTTTTGAATGAGAAAGTAACCAGATTTGTAGATTAACTTTAATCTAGTTACATTCAGCCTAGGTGCAAGCCGAATATTTAAATCAGAGCTTAATAAGTTTATCGTCGCTTAACTAACTGAAGCTTAAGACGAAAACGGTGCAATTGGCCCTAAGTATAATATTTGGTCCTATTGACTAATTAATGTATAAGATTCCTTCGTCCACGACCATTGAATCATTAAATATATACATTTCGAAGGCTCTTTTTGAAGAATGACGGTCATTAATCTAGCCTGTGGATAATAGGCGTGTTTAATGAATATTCTCCATGCATAGTTCAAGTGAAAGTTTCGTTTCTCGTAAGCTCGACAATTTTCAACGTGCGCAGAGAATGAAGCTGACGATTGTGACAACTCTATTGTAGGTTTTTGAAAATACAGAATTATTCCAATTTCACCAATGAAGTCGTGGACAAATCATAATATTTAACTCAAATAAAATTGCTTTTATTCACCCTTGTGAATAATAGCAGTCATTATATGCTCATTGTATAATATTCTATTTTGCTGTGCCACACCATAGAAAAATCCAAAACCACCCAGCCTACTACTTGCAATAACGAAATATCCATTGACATAATTCAAAGAACATGACAATAATGAGGCAACATTGATCTCGAATTATGTGAAAGGTTGTATTACATGCGAAAATCTATACCTATTAGGGTTTCAAATTCCTCAACGTGTCGGCCATGATGTAATTACTATTGGATTTTAAGCTGATGGGAATTTAAGCGTGAAATGACGGGAAATTCAACAAGCGTACCCTGAATATTGTAGCCAAAATTTAGTGCTCGGATACTGGGTCGATCCTGTTTTTGCTTGCATTGTTCTAGAGAACAAGAGCGTTATCATTTCGGGAATTTTAGTATATTGAGCGGAAAATGAACAGTTGAATTGGGCGTACTAACTAAGCATTCGTAGTTCAATATAATTTTGTCCGTCTGTCTGATCATAAAAACAATGCTTGAGTCGGCGGCATCTGGAATTTTGTTTGATTGAATAAGAAAAAACTTCTATACTTCCGAATCAGAACACTTAATATTGTTGTAAACTAGCAAGTATCAATAAGATATAATATCACCAGTTAAAGTAATTACTAGCTAGTAGTACAAGCAAGCAAATAAATCATTGAACTTCAGAACGTATAATTTTTCGACATAGTTACCTCTGTTTTCCTTATCCTTTTCGTCTTCAAAAAGATGCTAAAAAATATGCTATATGCTGAACGCCAAAACGTAATGCTAACCATGTCTGAATTATACATTGAAAACGCCAAAGTGGCAACACTAACTGCCAGTTCGGTTTCAGAGCCACCTTTGTTCAGGTTTTTGTCAAAATCGGCAGTTCGAGGTTGCCATTCAGCGGTACAGCAGGAGATTCTACTTACAAAACAGAACACGAAGGTGACGGAGCGAGTCCACAGAAATACTTGAAACGTCAAATTTCCGTAGACACGATTACGGTCGTACGGAGAATCCTATCGACTTGAAACCTTCAGGGTAGGTTGTATTTCAAAATGCGACGGTTAAGTTCGTTAATGGGCGAAATCGGCCAAACGGTTTCGGAGTTAGAGCCCTTTGAAGTTTTGACTTTATTTTGGCGATAATTCAAAAACTACTGAAACGATTGGATCGAAACTTGGTAGTTAGTTGGCGTATAGCAACGCGCAACTTATCGCGCCTTTGTTAAGATCATACTATCCGTAAATTTAGAAAAAATGTTTTTCAACATTTTTTTCGAAAAAAATTTTTTTTTCGCGTACTGTTCATCACATTTGGAAAAAAATCAGCGCGAACTCTGAGCTCCCTATTCCACAGCAGTGTATCGAATTTCAATCCGATACGGTTATTAGTTCTGGAGAAATTGGGAAAAAATATATGAAATTTCGTAGTTTTTTTTCCGATATTGTTACGGTATAACTCGAGAAATACTGATTCAATCACGATGAAACTTCGCACCCAGCTTGAAGATGCTGAAACACTACTTTGTACATAATTTCGTGGTGATCGTGTTATTGGAACAATTTGAAAAAAAATTTCAAATTTTTTCTTTCAAATACATATTCAATATTCTGTGATCTTCTTGTCATATTATACTCATTAAATTTTCTGTATATTAATAATATTGGGGAAATAAAATTTTGAATGGGTATATCTGCGGAATCATTGGGTGGATTTTACCCATTCACGAATTAGGCCTTCGTTATTAAGGCCCAAACCTTCTCTTCAATTTTCGAGTTTCTAAGTTGTTTCTTTCGGATGTTACTGTGTTGACGATCCGGCCGTTACGGTGTTACCTGTAACGCATTCAGTATTATTGATAACAAAACGGCACGTAACTAATCTCTTATCTAATTAAACTTTTGGAAACCACCTTTTAAGTCAAGAGATATGTAGGGTGTCCCAAAGAAACATTTTCCTGCATGTATTTTTTCATCGTTGGAAACGACTATTCTATCCATAAGAATAATGAAAAAATTCACTGCGGTAAAATTTTCAACGTGAAAACGATCTTCCAAATTTGGTTCTACATATTAGCTGTTTAAGGCCAACGCTCACTTATCGGCAACAGCCGATCACACCGGAATTTTAATCTTTCCATATGATTGAATGGGGCAGCACACTTGACCGCTACGAAACACGGCAAATTAGTGCGGAACTTTTGCCGTGGTCCGGTCGAAACTTCGAGTGTGACATGACGTATCGGGTTATACCCTCAGAGTAACAAACAACATAGAGGTAGCATACGTCATATTTAGAAGGCGATTGCTGTCCGCAACATGTGATACAAAATTTGATACTTTGACCGCAATCAAAACAAACTTGGTAACAAATCAGTTACCATCCTATACACACTTCTTACGTCCCATAGTGAATTAAAGTGTTGTAATAATTCGAAAAATTTTGAAGTAAACAGCTAGAAATATCTAAAAACTCGTTAGAAACTCACCAAAGCAACGGATGACAGATTGACCGGCGGTATACTGTTAATGCGGCATCGTTGCCAAAGCTTGGATTTCAGCAGGTAGATACTGAAAAGGATAAGTATCCTTCTTACCACAATTTCGAAACTGAAGAAAAATATCTATCATGAAATGTTTTAATTTCCATATTTAACCGAGAATTACTAAAATTAATGTAGGAAATGGTTTCATGGAGAAGAGAGAGCTCCAGTTGTAATAAATAACATAATCACAAGGACGAATATCCGTCGATAAATCAACAAATATTCCCCCTTGATCAGAGATAATCACCCAATCAACCAAAACGATATATTATGTTATATATCGACGTTATTCGTCCTTGTGATTATGTTATTTATTACTACTGGAGCTCTTTCTTCTCCATGAAACCATTTCCTATCTTTGTTAGATGTTGGACGTTTTCGTCTTGTGGGAATCCACATGAACCGAGTGTTTCCAATGTTGATCGGTTGTTTGTAAAGCTGCAATATCGCAGTTACAGCGACCTGATGCGACAAAAGGATAAACGTCACACACATCTATCAAAGTATTCTGCACTCGAAGGTGAGACTCGCAAGATGCTCCTGGCAGATGGCGCGCTGTAAGTTGTATACTACAGCGATCCCTCTGAAAGGTAACAAGTATCGAGAGAACTCTCTGCTGTTTATCCAAGTTAAGTTGACCTGACGATCAATAACAATTGTGAAACAGCTGTAGTGATTCTACTTGGATCCGCTTCTTCGGTGTAGGTGTTTTGGTTGATTGGGTGATTAGCTCTGATCAAGGGGGAATATTTGTTGATTTATCGACGGATATTCGTCCTTGTGATTATGTTAGTTACTAAAATTAATATTTTTATTTTATTTAATATAAAATTACAATAAGATAACATCATTGCGCATTTCCAAATATATCACAATCTGACTACGTCGACAAAAGCATGTTGCGGACACCCAAAAACTGCGTACAGACCCTCTATGTTGTTTGTTACTCTGAGGTTATATCCTCTCTCTCTCTCTCTCTCTCTCTCTCTCTCTCTCTTTTCTCGTGTATCTTTCTAGCAAGCCAATGGACAGCATCTGCTGTATCGCTCGTAGAATCATGTAGTAACGGGTGACGTAGGAGGCGATCAATCGCGGTTCACCCACTTTGAACTTGTGACCCTATTTGACAATTTTCAATACAGAATCATTCAAAATTCGCGAATTATTATAGTGTGTGGTGGCATACATTAGGATCGTGTATCGAAATAGAATGAGAAAAACATAAAATATGATAATTCGTCTTACATGCAAGAGCCCCATTATAAACCTAGTAGGCGTGAAACATCCTGTATATCTGGGACCAATCTATTCGCTCCAGGTGCTGGAGAAATCTTATTGTAGGGAGGCGCTGTCTCTCCCACTTTCATACGAAAAGCTTATACTTAGGTCGAGGACAATGTCAAAATAATGACTGGAACCATTTGAAACTGGAAGGAGATTTTCATCCCTATTATTCATCAGAAAATGACACAAGGGGGAGCTCAGAGCAGAATATTGCAGAAACAGACACACAGGGTTCTGTAATCCGGAACATGAGGGTAAGATATCAATTCAGGCCAATCAGCGTCCAAGTGCTCTCTCGATTCAATATTGAAGAAATTCGATTTACATTTTAGATGAAATGAGAGGTCGACTAACCGTCCTTCCATTGCTTCCTTGTGACTATTCATGTCAATGTAATTAAATTGAATACAGGGTGATTCCACAATAGACCGAAAAATTTAGGAGCAGATTTTTTGGCATAAAATAAGACCTTTTGGTTCCATAAGATTTTTTCCAATTCTCAATGCTAGGGGCTATACACTTTCTCGAATAGCGGGACAAATCTCAATGATTTGTATTTTTGTCCTCAGAAATCAAGGATCAAACAGAACTTAATTCGGCAGAGAAGGTACTCTTTCAAAATCATGTTTCATCCCTTTTTTTAACCCACTTATTCCTTTTTTCTGCATAAATGACTAGGATATAAAAATAGGAAATTAATAACCCAATTTAAGTAAGATTTTTATCTTCAAGTTTGTCGAGAAATCGTTTATTTTCTGGCGAATTAGGAAAAACGAATGGAATTTCAGAGTTTACTAGGACGTTCAATAATATTTTATTATTACGTATACCAGGCAATGAAATTCAAGAAAATCACCCAACCTGCGGATAGCAGATTTTGCGCGCATATTCAATTTGGTTGGCAATTCGGTATTTTTTGAGTTATCAAGGAAATAATAACGAAACACTACTATTAGTATAAATATCAGCTCAAACTGAAATTTGGACACTCTTCTTGTTTTGTTGTTGTGCTAAATTTCATTGACATCTGATAGCTTTGAAAAACTTTTTCGATATTTTTGTTTCTTCTGAATTCATCCTATTGGTAACTTCAAAGAAATTTTTAAAGAGTAGCGCGCCGGTATTCGGCCCAACAAGTTTTAATCCAATCCTATTGGTAACTTTAGAGATATTCACGAAACAACATCAAAAATTCAAATGAATATAACCATTGTATAAAGACAACACGTTGTCTTTATACAATGATGTCATTATACAACGGTATAACTGCAAAAGTGTTTGGCGAATATGGACCATCAAACCTCATCGTCAGATTGTGAAGCCAAGCCTCAATTCCTAATCAGTAATTCCTTCATGAAAAATATTAAACATTTGTTTCTTTAGAGCCTGGTGTACTTTTCTATCATGAATAATTTTTGATGGTTTTACTAGGAGTATTGGTTAAAAGGTACTTATTCGTGAATAAATTTCTGATGTTGAGTATAAATTTTAATTTCAATAGCTCATGTTGAGTCTAAATTTTAATATCAATATAATATAGCTTCATCTAATCTATTCAAGCGAGCCATTCTTGTATACTTATATTTTACGTATCTCCAAAACGGCTTTAACGAATTCCATTGAATTTTCTATAAGCTTACGTTTTGCTTTCTGGGTTTATCTAAATAGTTACATTTCATGGTTAGTTGCTGCGAAAATCACAGAAAAATAACTGAAAAATTATATCAAACTCTGAATTGGTATCGATTGACTGTCGAGAAAATAAAAGTTTTCTTGGAATTACATCAGTCTTCAATGAATCATAGTATCTAGTAGCCTAATCGATTAGTATTCGAAACATAAAGGAAGAGTTTGTGAATCCAATAAGGTAAGTGCATTGCATTATGTTTAGTAACATCCGCTTGGGTTTTTGTACAACTTCAAATTTGTTCATCTATCACTGAGCTTGTTTTTGCCGATAACTTGAAAATTTTCCGCAGGATCATGGGTTCAAATGACTGAGGGGGTCTTCAACTCTCCAAAAGGATATAGAACGCGTTTACCAGTGGTGTATCGTTAACAGGCTCAGCCTTTGGGCCGATATATTCAACCTCTCTGCAGAGTGTTCCTCAACTACACGTTCGTTAAATTTACAGACTACCTTTGAAGACTTTCGGTATATTCATTTCAATTTAACCCCTCAGTAGTTAATGAATATATAACGAAGAGTTTATGCTTTTGAACCGTTTGTATTTTCAGGTGACAAAGACTATGCAAGTTTTTCGAGTAAGAGAGAGAGATGAGGATAAAGAAACGGAAACATGCGCGAAAAAGATATTTGGTATTCTTCCCCTATGTTTGGCGCCAAACCAGACGAGGGATTCATTAGATATGTCCCCAAAACCAGAACGTGCATTTTCTGTTTTTTTTTTCGACATTTTAGAGCGAGTTTGCAGCAAAGTAGATATATTGAGCAAATGTCAAAAGTTGCTTTGTAGGAAGATCACCTGACAAGAATAATTGAGGAGCAGTTGTTTAATATGAAAGCGGAAAACGCCCGTAAACAAGAGCATCATGATTTTCAAATGAAATTTCTGAAAGAAAAGAATAAATTGTTCGAATAAATATAAAATATAAGAACACTCTTTTCAATTTATTTGAAATTAAAAAATTATGAATGTCTCTTTTTTAACACAGATTGCTTGGTTGAAAGGAATCTATGATGGAATTCCAAGTGAGCCTATCTATTCAAGTTATCCCATTGTTGGGTACGATTCGAACTATTATAAGGTCACCTCACATTGATAATTCCTGCATCAGAGTCATCGATTATCAAATTTATATCATCTATGGAGTCCATTGTAATAAATTACCTAAAAAAAAACTAAAGGTAAGATTCGGATCTCGACAGTAGCTGCTTGGCAGTCGTGCAGTGCTGCTTGTATCGGTAAAGGTACGATTCCGATCTCGGCAGTAGCTGCCTGGCAGTCGCGACCCGGCGGCGACCAGCATGCTGCATGTGCGGCGCTGCTTGTAGCGGTAAGTGTTGCATGTAATTCCCTGAAAGCGGTATGATGGTTGCCACCGGGTCGCGACTGCCAGGCAGCTACTGCCGAGATCGGAATCGTACCTTAATTGCCGGTATTATGAAACTTAACTGGAAGTTATCTTTAACTTTAACTGACAGTTATGTAAGGACATATCCGTCAAAACTGACAGTTAAAGTTAAAGATAACTTCCAGTTAAGTTTTATGATACCGACCCTACCGGGTCGCGACTGCCAGGCAGCTACTGCCGAGATCCGAATCGTACCTTTAGTGTTGCATGTAATTCCCTGGAAGCGGTATGGTAGCCGCTGCCGGGTCGCGACTGCCAGGCAGCTACTACCGAGATCCGAATCGTACCTTGACAAAACGCTGTAATCGTAGCATTGAAAGTTTTGGTCACACTGAACTGACTTATGAAGTTATGGTTAGTGACTGTGGTTAGGATCTCATTCGAGAGGATAGTCAGCCCAAGGAAATTCAATGTTGCCAAATGTACGCATAGAGATGAATACTTAACTCATATTTTAAAACCGATCAAAAACCGAACACCGTCCATAAAATAGAGTATGGTTAAGTTTAATTTTGTTGTCTGGTTAGGTTAGGTTAGTTTAATTTAGGACAGTGCCAGTTTGAATCAGAAACGGAAATTTGGCGCGTTAACTGACCTAACCAAATTTCCGTTTCTGATTCAAACTGGCACTGTCCTAAATTAAACTAACCTAACCTACCCAGACAACAAAATTAAACCTAACCATACTCTATTTTATGGACGGTGTTCGATTTTTGATCGGTTTTCAAATATGAGTTAAGTATTCATCTCTATGCGTACATTTGGCAACATTGGATTTCCTTGGGCTGACTATCCTCTCGTGGATCTCATCAGTAGACCACAGACCATGATGTAAAATGTTTTGGTTACATCCTGCCACAGACTGCGTAGTAGACGTTTACTTAGAGATCGAAACACTCTGTAAAAATAACCGTTCAGTTTTATAGTTTCACGGATCCATTTGCTTTACTGTGAGGTGAATATACGTTTATGTAAAAAAACAAGGTTTGCTCATCTGCAAAAAAAGTGACGTCAGTAAGATTAACATACAAGGAAATATATATTCTGTGCTTTGAATTTGCATGTTGTTTTATACTTCATCATTTGTACTTACATCATGTTTTGAGGGGCCAATTCTTGAATATCGATCAAGAATTGAAGAGACAATTGCCATATGTTTGCGTCGATTTTCTAAGTTAAATATAAACAATAATTAAACACGACCTGCGCATGGAATCTATTGTCGAGTGACATTATAATGTATATAACCATTGTATCTTTTCATGGTCTTTGCATTATAATGTCACTCGACAATCGAATGTTATATCATTGTTTAAAGACTACAACTTTATACAATGGTTATATCTCCTATACTCCGTACCACTCGTTCCTAAGTCGAAAAAAACGGTGATAAGGTTATGTTTATATTCGGATTTGAAATTTCTCGATATCTTGCATTAAGTTTATTTCTTGAATATTTGCGTGGAAACATAGTCGAAAGGGCTAATAGAACCATCACAAATTTTGCAGATGCTCGAGAAAACTTAGAAAATCGACATAAACATATGACAACTGTCATACTCTTCAATTCTCGATTGAGTTCCAAGAATTGACCCTCTGTGTGTGATTTTTGATAGTGGACTCATTTTCATTCCACACGTCAATTAATTGGTACTTTCAGTTTCGAAGATCTATGGTTTTATTATACGCAATTGCAGATATTTCACTGGTTCATCAACGTATTTGTGCCTGTTCAATGTATTGATAAGGAGCAGGTTGGACTATGGCTCTATAATATAGAATCCAATTTACGCTTGTCATAAACAGCACATTGAGTCAGTTCAGAAGCGCCCTTTGAAATATCTCACTTGGAAAGAGGTGGTGTGTCCCACGAGAGGCTCCGACTATAGCTTGATTTCGAGAAGATTTGCTGTGTCTTCTCTGGAGGTTAGAAGGAGGATATTGGCAGTGAAATTTTTGTTTGGCGTTCTGAATACCATAATTGATTGTATAGCCCCATATTGGCTATGCTCAATTTCAAAGTAAGAAGAAAGAATTCGAGACCACAAGAACTTTTTTATTTGCTTACACCCAGGACCAATCTTATCCTAGAATCTATTGAATTTATGTGCTTTCAATCTTGTCTCTGCGGCTTGTGGTGTCAACCTTGATTCTCTAGCATGTATTGTTGGACTAGTCTCAACGTAATATGGTGTGTAAACTGAAGACAAGTAATGCTTTTGTCTCAATGTTGTTAATTCATGCTTTTTCTAGGTTTTATTGATCTGAGATATTTAATTTTGATTATCTTCCTGTATTTCGGGTTTTCTTGTACGAAATAAATGGCTAATTATCATTATCAAGATGCTCGAATGCGTTGATTTAATTTCGATTTTGGAGATCTTCCACGAAATATTATAGGGAATAATAGATAGCCATATCCTTTTCAAATAATTCCTCACTTTGGGCGCTTGAGGATTTCAAGTCAAAAATCATTTCACTCACTACGTGTCATTGCTGCGCACGAATTTTTCAAACTACGACTAGAACGTATGCTTAATTCGAATAGACATTGATTAAGTCGTCATTTTGTTGTTGGTAAAATAATGTGCCTTCTATACTACATTTATTCTATGAATTCGAGGATTGCCTCGTGAAAAATCAATGTTTTCATATATTTTTTAGATACCTACCCAGTTTTATGAGTTCAGACATAATGTTCCCGTTCATGGCTGATTTTCATTTCCTTTCATGTAAGGATCAATATAACGTTAAGGTGGTCTCATTTCAGAACAAAATATACAGAGAGGTCTCAAAAGAGTGATAAAATATCATGGAATATTTATGCGCGCATGTTCTGGAGAATAGCATGATCAAATGTCTGCTATACTCGAGTTTCTTCCCAAAAACGATCTTTAACGACTAGGTTGGACACACTGATGTAGAATCCCATATTAAAATCAATTCAATCCGGTCGTCCATGATAAATTGAAAACGACAACAGCTAGCAACTAGAAACTTTTAGGATAGTTTGCATATTAAAGTGTGCCCTATAAATTTGTTAACGAACCAAATCGACCAGACAGTTTCGAAGGTAAATCCATTTGAATTTTTGAGGTACTTTCCCAATATTTCAAGAATTACTCATGCGATCGGATTGGGACTTGATAATCTTGATATTTAGTTGTAGAACACTAACACGCAACATTTTGTTGGAATCGTATCGTAAGTAATTTTTTCTCGAAAATTTGTCATCGAAATGCGATGAGATTTCGTGATGATCGTTTCATTAGGTATTTTTAAGAAGTTAGTAGGGTTATTCCTTTGCATACTTATTGTATTTACAGTTGGCCGGAGGGAAATTTTTTTTCGATGATCCAATGTTAACAAGCCATTTATTGTTTGTTTTGTAGTTTTATTAATATTTTTTCGATAAACCTGCTATGGACGAGTCCAAATCTGAAATTAGTAAAGCCGAAATGTTTTAATTCAAAAATGTATCCTTATATCTTGAATACACTTGTACAAAGCAAGTAGACATTATGAAAATGAAGTTTACTTGTCACAGAATTCAAATGTATATAAAACAAAGATTTCATACTGAATCGAAATAGTATTCATTGAAGAAAATATACTTTTTACGCGCTTGTTCTAGGGAAAAGCGCGTTATCGTTTCATCACGATGTCTGTAATTTTCGAATTTTGAGCCGGAAATGGTCTTAAACGATTTTGTTGAACTCCCTGAAGAAGAATCCGTGGTCAAATTCAATTCTGTCCGTCCTTCCGTCCGTCCGTATATGCACTTTCGAAGGAAAAGACTTAACGATTTGAAATTATCAGATTAGGTTTGGAGTCCGAATATCTCGGTTAAGTTCGTTAATGGGTGAAATCGGTTGGATAGTTTCGGAGTTGAAACTTCGTGGACAGTTTTGTAATAGCAACGCGCAACTCAGAACAAAATTTCGTGTGGATCCAGTTTTTAGAAAATAAAAATTTTTTTTTTTAATTTTTCATGAAATTTTTTTTCTCTGAAAATATTGATTAGATTTCCATGCAATTTGGCACAAACCTTAGAGTCAGTATTTAACAACAATTTTCCAAATTTCAATTCGATCCGATTTTTACTTTCGGAGATATAAATAAAAAAAATGTGCCAAATTTCGTTGTTATTTAGAATTTAAACATTATTTTCGCAACATCTCAAGAAGTACAAATGCAATCAGAATGAAACTTCTTAACCAGGTGGAGATTACCAACACGTAACTAGCTGCAAAATTTCGTGTTGATCTATAATAGTTAGAATTTGAACAAGCGCTTGAAAACTCCTGACCTCACGTCAGTGTTTTTATAGATTTTTACGCGCTTGTTCTAGGGAACAGCGCGTTATCATTTCGTCACGATGTCAGTAATTTTCGAATTACGAGCCGAAAATAGTCTTTAACGATTGGGTTGAACTCCCTGAAGAAGAATCCGTGGTCAAATTCAATTCTGTCCGTCCTTCCGGTCTTCCGTCCGTATGTGCTATAACTTTCGAAAGGAAGGACCTACAGTTTTGAAATTTCCAGAATAGGTTTTGATCCTGAATATCTCAGTTGAGTTCGTTAATGGCCAAATCAGTCGAGCGGTTTTTGTGTTACAGACATTTGAAATTTTGATACTTCAATAACTCCAAAAATATTCATCTGATCGAAATGAAACTTGGTGAACAAGCGCGTAAAAGCTGCTGACTTCACGTCAGTGCTTTTCGAGGTTCTTTAACTTTTCATTCGACTCGTGCGAAACCGGCTTTTTTCTGAAAAACTCTGTTATTCAACGGCAACAGTTACGTTTTCAACTTACCCTCATCAAATTCTCGTCGATTTGCTCCTTCGTATAAATATTGACTTTTTCCAATTCCATTTCAACCGCAAGTGCCCTTGCCGTCAATAAAACGGCCCTGCAAGCAGGACTCATCTCGTTATAAAATAGTTTGATCGGCATGTCAGCGAGGTTAGCCTTCACTTAATCGATTCAACTACTAAAAGTAGAGCCATCGGAAGTTTGAAATACACCTCTCCTACGATGAATTGGTCATGCATGGCCTAGGCTGATTCACACGGCATTGTTGTTTCCTTCCTATAGAACGTATTTTGTGTTGCCAAACCGCGCGGATGCAACAGCGGTTCTTCCACGGTGTGCATCGGACGACTGACGGAATCGCTGGCACCGAAAGCCGCAACTCTCCTTTTTCGTGGTCCTGATGTTACTGAACTGAACTGAATTACTGAATACAGTTCTGTTGGCAAGAAATCAATAATGACGACGGTGTGGCGTGCTACACAACTGTTGAGCATTATTCAACATTCCGTATGAATTTCGAGCATCTTTTTATTCGAAAAGAGGAACGCGGAAACATTAATTTTCCAACGAAAATAATCGTGATGGTATCATCATAAATTTAGACATCAATTCAACATTCACGACAAAAGGGAGTGTTTTCCAGAATGGAAAAACGCTGCAAATTTTACAATTTTTTACGAGCTGAAATAACAAGGCATTCCCTCGCATTCTTGATATGTTTTTTCATACTTTTGAAGCTTCTGCTTAAATGATAATAAAAAGTGTGTCCAAATTCTCAGGGTACGGTGAGCTTTATCATTTCAAAAAACAGTCTGAGTTGTTTTTATCTAGCTTCTTTTATTAATACCTCAATTACATTGATTTTGCCACAGACTGATTCAATCCACACACTGATCAGCTTTAGGTTACTCCCTGAAGTTCCAGAAAGCCAAAACCACAGATAAGTAATCTTTAATTTTCTTCATAGAACCACCATAAAGGGTTTGAAA
Source organism: Myrrha octodecimguttata (assembly GCA_958510865.1). Lineage (NCBI taxonomy): Eukaryota > Metazoa > Arthropoda > Insecta > Coleoptera > Coccinellidae > Myrrha > Myrrha octodecimguttata. Next base: position 59,418,307 of record OY294056.1, read on the forward strand.
GTATGTATTTGAAACCTTTAAAATAATAGCACTTCTCGACTCACTAGAAAGTCGAAACAACAAGTAATTACTATAGACATATAGTCATGGACTGCTCAATATCCTCACGACGTTGATCACCTTCAGAAAGACAAGAATCAACCAGCTCCCATCGAAGATCATATAGATGAAGAAGAGAGATCTATGATCTGCCATGCTATATTTTCTTGTATCTACTCCAGGAGTAGATAGCGTTGATTCTGAACGTTTTTTAAATAGATTCACAGGAGAGGTACAGTCCATGACTTTTTGTTTATGGTTGTAACCAATACACCCTTCAAGCAACCTAACTTAACTCACAGGTCCTACCAACTAGCTAGTCGGGAAAAGCTATAAAGCTCCGTGCTTGCGACCACTTTATCCAGACAATGAATTTTAGAGAAGGATTATAGTGCTCAGTGATCCGAAAAAGTGGTTTCGAGCACTGGAAAGTGCTCCTGAGCACCACTGGTGCTTTAAAGTACTGCAATCATATCAGGTATACTTGGCAAATGAAAATCCAGAAACTAAAACCTTCGGTGTCAGACTGCCTCGGTACGGTAGTCTAGTTGGCTGAGACGTCGGCTAGGGTGCATTCTGGTCGATTCTGTTTGCAAATAGCAATATTGCTAGGAAAAAGATATTGCTATCATAACAAGATTGGAATCATTGGTATTCTGATCTACGATTTTGAGCAATATGATCTGTCACTTTAACAAGAATCTTGTTATCAATATTGCTATCTTAGCAACCTCGAAATAGTTCTTGCTATGCTTGATAAAAAAATAGGTTAGAAGGGGAATCTTACAGAGATCCATTTGTTTCAGTATTATTTCTTTCAAGAATCCGAAAATATTGAAGATAGTGAAGTATGCAAATAGAATTTTGTTCAAGGTTTTCTAAAATATTAAATTTTAAGGAAAATTCTCTGACTAAAATACCGGCACAGTAAGCAACAGCTGAGATGATTATTCTAATGATCTCAACAACAGCCATCCCTTTGAATTGCCAAGAGAAAAGTTCATTGAATTTCGAATCATTAACGCCTGCATAAAATTGATGCATTTGATTTCTGGAAACTAGTATTTTATTGGTATCCAGAAAATTGGTCAATTTGACACTAATTGGTGTTTCAGTTTCGTAACATTTTTGAATAAGTCGATGTTTACATGAATAAAAAAAATATATGCTAATGGAAATGTGTTCAAGGTTCTCTAGAATATTTAATTTCAATTTAAAATTCTTAGACCAAAATACAGGTATAGTAGACAACAGCTGAGGTGGTTATTCTAATCATCTCAACAACATCTCTTTGAGGTGCCAACGAAAAAGTTTATCAAATTTCGAATCATTAACGCCTGAATTAAATCGCTGCATTTGATTTCTGATAACCAATATTCTATTATTATCCAGGAAATTGGTTGTTAGTCAATTTGACCCGTTTTATTTCCTAACATTTTTTATGTTGATGTTTACATGAATGATGAAAGCCTTAGATAGGGGTTATGTATGCGAAATCATAAAAAAAACTTACGAAGTAGCAGTGTCTCCAACATCTCAGGTCGGAATTACGGCGTTGCCACTTCCAAATTACGTTGTTTTACGGTAGATTCGAGAAAACCGAACATGAAATATACGGCAGAAATACGGTGACCAATTTTCAATCATTATTTGATCAAAAAAGAGCTTGTATCTTTTAGCGAAAATGTTTTCGCAGTTTCTATTTCGAAGCACTTCTAAATCGAGAAACAGATTAAAAGGAAAGATCGTTATCATTATATTTACTTGTTTAATCTAATCAATTGTGATGCTGTTTAATCGTTTTCTCTTCATTATTTGTGACGATATTTTATAAATTCATATTATTGTGACAAATCTGTTCGTTTGAAGATTTTCCCTATTACTTAACTGGATTGGAAGTAATTCGGTTATTAGTTTCACTCATTAAATTTTCATATTTTGACTATAAAATGCAATAATATGGGTATTTAATCTGTTGTTTCATTTCCTACTAGGTTCATCATTAAAATAGATTTTCACAAGATGAAGGGAAGTGGTTTTTTGAAATAGCTCAATTCAACTGATGCCGACGTTTCGCGGATATATTTCCACTTCTTCGGGGCAATCATATATCCGCGAAACGTCGGCATCAGTTGAATTGAGCTGTTTCAAAAAACTACACTTTCGTTTGTATTCCCAATTCAGGAACAACCTGTTTTGGTCTGAATACCATAGCTTTTCAATCAAAACATCATCCCTTTAATCTTATAATATTCAAATCCTCACGGAGATCCGATCCAAATTGATTCGAAATCGATCGGTGATATTTTCGCAGTTATCACTGACACTGCGATATCAGTTTTATGAACCCTCACAAGGAGAGTCATTAGATTGAAACGAAAAATAGAATGTACCTGGTTGAATGTTTATCACCTTACTAACCTCAAAGAGATATAAATAAATGTACGTCCAGCACGAGCCCTTCAAAAATATCAGGTAGTTATGCAAAAATGCCAAAGATCTGTGGGGTTTTCCTTAAATTGCGAATAACTGTGACAAAGTGGATCTCTCTTTCGGAATATAACTGATATTTTTCAAATACTCGAAATTCGAGGGTTTCTTATGGGGAACAAGAAAAGAAATATGTTCTAATTTCTAAGGGTAATATTGAATTACATTGAACATTAATTGAATTGAGCTGAAATATTTGATTACTGAAATTGGCATTCAGCAACTGCCGGTTTTTAATTTCGAATTTTTACCACGAAATGACATGAATTCCTGTTTTCCTCTTTAGCATTTTCCAGGAAATCGGTCAAATTGGAATTACGGTAGAATATGTCACCGTAATTGCCCTTCTCCGGTAGACGGTAGATTTTGGGATCCTTCGCATAAATTACGGTGAGTCTACCGTAATTACGGTGCCAATGGAGACACTGCGAAGTAGGGTTATTTTCTTCTTTCTTGAAACTCTAAAATCACAAAATACAGTGTTGTCAGCTCTAAAATCACCGATTATAAGTCCATGATAGCAATATTGCTATGACAAAACTCATAACGAACATTGCTATAACACTCGGAACAGAATACGTAACATCATGGCCACATTGCTATAAATTAAAAAGATAACAATAGGCAGCATTGAAATTAGCCATGAATTCTAAATAAGTTAGCCCGACCCAATCATATAAGACCACTTTTAGCTAGAAATTCGAAAGTTACAGACATTTGAATGATATAATAACGCTTTCTTGCCTGAGAACGGAAAAAATCGAGGGAAACGAAACGATATCAAATATTACCGTTGGCTGAGAAAATAGCACATTTGAAAGTTCTTGAAGCGACATCTGGGTATCATTTCTAAGATAAATTTCTTAAAATATTTTTCAACAATTTCTACTGACATGTTCCTCACGAAATTTTGCATAGGTCGTAATGTTCGACTAATTACAAAGTTTCAACTATTTTTTTTTAAGATATGGAGATTGAAATATTCGGAAACTATATAAGGCCATTTACGGCTCAAATTCCAAAATTTATAGATAAAGTGATAACGTGAGGTATATTTCAGCACCCCAAGTTACACTCAAACAATCAGAGAAAACTATCAAGTTCAAACATGAAATTAATTTGTACAATTAGCTCATTTATAATCATGCTGCTTATTGGAGAAAAACAATTCCGACTGGGTATATCTGCGGAATCATTAGGTGCTTTTTACCCACTCACGGTTTAGGCTTTCCTAGTTAAGCACTCTAGTGTTTACTTTCATCCGTTCATTTTTATTCCTGAATATACGCAATGATATAGACCCATCGAACTGAAATCTAGTACTCTGTTGAAAAATCACGCTGAATTAAGTGAAGACATTGTATTAATATACAATAATGATGAAGATCATATGATGAGAAGATCTCTTCGAATTTGCCTTCAGAAACTCCGGCCTTTACGTTTGTTTTTCTAGATTATCAGTTAAATCGAATTGATTATACAATCTAGTGGTTGTGATAAGGTCGTTGTTTTTGAGTAAATCGTCAGAGTTGATTATTCAGAAAGCAGAACATCGCTGATAAACCTAACCTTTTCCTCCTACTCTCATTATTTGAATTTATAAGTATTTTGGGTTGCTGACACAACCAATGTTCTATCATTGTATAAAGACGAGTTGTCTTCATACAATGGTGATTTAGCCATAGCAATAAGCTCGATTTAGAAATGGGCGTATTAAAAATTGTGTTGGACAAGGGCGCAGTTATTTTTATAAATGGTACAAAAATGAGTATTTTAGCATATCACATTATTTATTATCTACAGAACAAGTATAAATCTACTATTCTATCATAATCAGCTGTAACTAAAACAAAAAGTTTGGAAAAGTCACACTAATATACCACAATAGTATAAAAATCACTGGATGTACTTAACGGAATAAATACGAATAAAGAACTAACTCCGACACTCCTTTACCGACATTCCTTATTGGTTATCGAATGAAAATTCATATATCGTGTGACTTTTAGATCACATATACTATTTTGAAAGCCACTTTTTTGATATGAAGTCAACAGAACATTCCAACAAATCGTCATTATCAGCCTTTGCTGGCTGCCAATATGTTCTCTATTGCCATCATACGTTTCTTGAAAAGATCAGATCTATTAATTGAGCATCATTTGTCGTTTCAGGCGTCATTTAGTGTTCATATTTATAAATACTGGTATCGAAACCAAGATTCTTCATGTGAGCATCAATCCAACTGCTGAAGAGTACCACGTTCACGTATACCCCGGGAGTATTTCTCAGTCCACATTTCAAACCCCAGGATACTATACCAACTTGTTCGTAGCGGTCGTCTTCATTATGTATAGAACATACCAGAGGACTGCCTCCGTCCCCTTTGCAAGTATCCCTTTGTTCTTCTCCACCTGCACAAATGAAGCTTTTATCTAGCGAAAAAAAGGGGCCCAGTCGTGCTTCTTGTAGGATTCTAGTACATTTACCTGAAAATTATGAGATTGCATGATTTTCTATTTCTATTATTTCTGAAAAGTAGAATTGTTAGATATTTGGCAAGAATAATATATTACAGGAGCAGCAGTTTAGTTTTCTCGTTGACAAGTCGACGAGTGATGCTATAAACTCAGTTATTGAGGAGTTTATAGAGGGTCTTGACGAGAATAAAAAGTGTATAGCGGTTTTTCTGGATTTAGCTTAAGCATTCAACACTGTCAATCACGAGAGATTGCAGCACATTCTAGAGTGTTCTGGTATACGTGGCGTAGTTTTGGATGATTTCAAAAGTTACCTTTCGGATCGTGAACAGTACGTAAAGGTGAATGATACTGTAAGTCAACCCGAAACCGTAAAAATTGGTGTGGCCCAAGGTAGTGTTCTTGGCCCTGTTTTATTTCTGGTTTATATGAACATTCTCTTATCCTTGGTAACTGATGCAAAGATTGTATCCGATGCGGAAGATATATCATAATTATCATACTTTGGAACATCAGCACATGAGAATAAGTTGTTTTGTGAACCTTAATTTTACATGTTGTCAGATATGAAGTTGTCTTCGATCGGTAAAATGTTGGTACCGTTCTCGATACTTAATATACTATAATCGAGATATTCAGAATACAAACATACCCTGAAAATATACTCTGGCAGTCTACCTTCGAAACGGACGGGATTGAGTCCAACCTAGTCGTTTGAGAACATTATCGGTTCAAAACCCGAAAATTAATGACACTTCGACAATATGAAAACTGTCCTGTTGCCTTGAACAAGCGCGTAAAAGAAAATAATGTTTCTTACCTCTCTCGACTAAAGGAAGATCTGTCTTCTTCAAAACGGTCTGGTATGTTCCCCCATAATATGCATTTTTGCCCCAACCAGAAGCAACACATTTGGTGTTACCAAATGCAACATTTGGAGGTGGAATACATACTACTCCAACGGTATGAGACAGTTTGAATGGTTCGTCTACAATCAATAGAGCGATATCATTCTGGACTGATGTAGGGTCGAATTGTTGATGTAGGACCATCTGAAATTTCAAATTACAATATCAAAACTACATAGAACAATGGATCTTTTCAGAGATATTGAGCTTATGAATTAAATTATCCACATTCATAAAGACATATACATAAGTATAGTGCACCATTTAAAGGTGTATATGTCAAATAGATAACTAGAAAATGAAGTAAATAATACGAATAAGGCGTGACATGTTAACTATAAAATAGAGGCATGAAACGAAATTTTTTGACACATAATCCAGAGATCTCAACACATTCCATCGGTTAGCCATCCCATCAACGACAATTTGAATAGGGAACATGTGCCAAGTAAAGGCCAACGTTCACTTATCGGCAACAGCCCAGTTTTTCATTGTTTTCTTCGTTGTACCTGCAAGAACTACACTAACAAACTGACTTCCAATTCTGAGTGCAACAGAGTGTCGTTTAGTAGTCACAGATAGCAGAATAAGGGATGTAATTAACGAAGGACTCAGGAGCAATCTGAACAGGCTGAGGTAATATACGAACGCCCCTTATATATTTATGAAATTCATAGAATAGGTACTACACTAACTGCACTTAGGTGCAGTTAGTGTAGTTCAACCTATTCTATGAATTTCATAAATATATATAAGGGGCGTTCGTATATAACTTCAGCTTGCTCCTGAATCCTTCGTTAATTACGTCCAGATCGAGGGGAGTACAAATTTCGACCGCTCGGCAAACAAATTTGGAGCTAGTAGATGACGATCTTTTTCGTCGGAGTATTTTGATAGAGCTGAGCGATTTATCTCACAGAATGCAATCATAATAAATTTGATAATATCGTTTGAATTAAATCTGAAAAATCCATAAGATCTTTGGTCACGTGACCAAATAATCCGTCGCCTCTCGGATGCAATTAACGAGCGCAGCTTATGATAGATCCATTTACGCAAATCCAAGATGACAGAATTCTAAGCCACTTTTGTTTTCGAGGTTATGTGTGATCATTGACTTATAAAACTATATGGACATGGCTTAGAGAGAGAGAGAGGAAGCAAGGTGACAATGATATAACTAGTTCGGGCAAAACCATAGAATACATCAAAAATAAGACAGCTCAGTTCACAGAAAACTCTTCATTATCTGTGGATCAGTTCGAAACCATAGACTCTATGTTTGAAATACACTTTTTTCAAAAGTTTTGAAAGTCATATTTGTATTTTCGGAAGTAGGTATTTCAAAGCAGATGTTGTGTTATTTTATTTTGAATTAGAGTGTAAAGACTGTTAGAAGTTATAATTTTAGTGTTGTTTCTGTTTTTTGTGTTTTCGTAAGCTTTTTGAATATAATTTAAGACTTTTCATTTTAAACCGGATTCACTGGTAAATGAATAATGGTAAATTTGTGTTGTGCCATTCATTGTACGAGGAGATATAAAAAAGGGAAAAACGTGAACTTTCATAGGTTAGTTTACCTTGCATGAATAAACTGTAATTTTGATCATTCTCCATCTCTCTCTATCCATGCGCTATAGAACACCTGGTATTTTAATCGTCTATATTGTCTTGCCCGAACCAGTTCCATCTCTCTCTATCTCGAACCTCTCGCTCGCTTCCTTATCGTCATTCGATTCTCTAGAAATGAATTCGTGCGCCGTGCCCAGAGAGTTTAATATGTCTATGATTTTGATTTGTCGTAAAGTTTTTCAAGTCGTCGAGGAAAAAATGCTGATCGTTCATATAAAGCGACTGAACGTAGGAAGAAAGTACACAATTTCAACCCAGTGAATGCTACCTAGATAACAGAATAGAACCAGAGACAACAACAGACTTCTATGATCATGATTTACGCATAACGCACTACCATCACGCATAGCTGTCATAGAAGAAAACCTCTCTGCACTCGTAATCTGGGACTTACCAGTTTCCAACATTTCCGCAACGTACAGAGTGCAAGTTCACAACGAAATACACCGAAGGGTACCAGTGTAGTTAGTGTAGTTTATGCAAGAACAACAAACAAACATCATAATTGAGCGTGCACTTGACCGCTACTTAACACGGCAAATTAGCAAGGAAGTTGCTGCCTTCACGGCAGTGCTTTTTGAAATTTTTTCATTCTGTTTTCACATCGGTGTTCAGAATGAAGGTCAGTTCAACCTCAAAAGATTTCAACAATTTTGGGGAAATTTTTTTTTCACTGTGGACATGTAAAAAAAAGTTGAGTTTGAATTTTGGAAAATTTTTTTCACGGAAAATCTAAGATAATACAGTACATTGAAATAATGCTATCCAATTTGGCAATCGAGAACGAAAAATTTCAACTTTGTAGATTTTCCGCCATTTTGAAATATTTTTTTTCAGAATTCTACACAACGATTGAATTGACCACCAAAAAATATTAAGATGTGACCGAAAACCGTTATTTCAAAGGTCACGCATAGCTCACCACAGTTATCAGAATATTGCTCAAAGTTGACATTAAACACCGTGTATCTCGCTTATGCTTCGAAAACAAGGTATAGGTCATAAGGCAAAAATGACTTTCCCAATGTCATCTATACGGCTATATATGTTTGACCTGTTTATGATGAATCTCGCTGTATATAGTGGAATGTGTCAAACTTTCATGGACTACCCACTTATTTTTTAGAAGTGAATGGAGTATAGCTTAAGACAGAGGTCACCAACAGTTTCGTAGTCGTAAGAAGCCCAGCAATCAAAACTTGGATTCAACTTACCATTTTCACATATCGATCTTGATGGGCAGGGACTTCACTTTCCGATTGCCAATCCCATTCTCCAGCTCGTATTTTGAAAGACCCGGTCTTCCCGAATACGCAGTGAGCGGCTGTTAAAGCCACCTTGGGATGAATAAGGGAACCTCCACATTCGAATGCACCGTTTCTAAGGATTCCCAACATCCAGGGAAATTCTCCAAATTCAGCTTCGTTCCCTTCACCTAGTATTCGAGAACTGAAGAGCGAGAAGGACGAGGCTCTTCCGAATCCATATTCGTCTGCTACGTAGTTGCTTGGCCTTCGTCTTCCGCACTCCACCTTGCAGCAGACATCGAATTGTTTCTCACATGAGAAAGCAGCGGTGTTTTCAAAAAGTGATTCCTCTGAACCAAATGAACTAAAAAAATTTAATATAGATCATGTTGAATGATTTAGGAAAGTAAAGATATAGAGCAAACTGTTAGACCCATTCAGATGGAACTGGTTTCGCGTCTTGGTGATATGTTGATCGAAAGAATATACAGGGTCCCGAGGTGATTTTGAGAATTTTTTTAAATACTCTTCAAAGTCGAAACTTAACGTTTTTGAGTTTACTGATTACCTAGCTTTTTCTCGCAAACTTCTCCCAAAGAAGTGGAAATGTCGTCCGAATTGGTCCCTTTACCTTTTAAGCTCTCCACGATTCACATTTTGTATAGTATGGTATAGAAATATTCCTCAAAAAAAATCTAGAAAAGCACTGCAGCAGCTTTTGCGCGCATGTTCAATGTAGATGGCCGCTTCTGCAACGAATTTGAACATGCGCGTATGCCTTCACGACAGAACTTTTCTAGATTTTTTTTCGTAAATTACTTGATTTCAATTCGATCTAATCTGTATTTTTGAAAATATTGGAAAAATAAAATTTTGAATGTAAATATCTACGGAATCATTAGGAAGATTTTACCAATTCACGAATTCGACCTTCGTAATTGAGCCGGATATTTGTAGAGAAGGTTTGATCCTTGATTACGAAGACCGAATTCGTGAATGGGTAAACTCCACCCAATGATTCCGCAGATATACCCATTCGAAATTTCATTTTCCTAATATATCCAAGAATGTAGATTTGATCGAATTGAAATCCAGTACTTCATCGAAAAATAACAGTTCGAAGGTTCAAACAGAATTTAATGAGGATATTATGATGAGAAGATCACAGAATATTAAATATTTGAAAAAAATAAATTTGAATTTTTTTTTAAATTGCTTTGATGACACAATCATCACGAAATATTGCCCGATGCTGTCCTTCACCATTTTCAAACTAGCTGCGAAGTTTCATCACAATTGAATCAGTATTTCTTGATTCATTCCAAAAAACCAATTATATTGAGAAGAAAACCACGAAATTCTACATTTTCCCAATATCTCCAAAACTAATGCTAGCATCGAATTGAAGTTTGGTACACTGCTGTGAAATATGAAGTTCAAAGTAGAACTGAAATTTATCTCGAATATGAACAATACTTTAAGAAAAAAAAATTTTTTCCGAAAAAAATTTTGAATATTTTTTTCAAATTTAGTAACTATACAATTTCTACGAAATTCAGCTCAAAGTTGCGCTTCGTTATGCTCCAACTAACTGCCAAGTTTCAATTCAATCGCTGCAGTTGTTTCTGTGATATGAGGAAAATATCCTCAACATTTCAAATTGCTATAACTCCGAAACTATTTGGCCGATTCGGCCCAATAACGGACTTAGCCTTCGTATTTCGAAATGCAATCCTTCCTGGAACTTTTCAATTCGATAGAATCATCTGTACGCCCGTTATCGTGGTGACTGGGGCCGGCAGGACAGAATCGATTTTGACATCGGATTCGTCATCAGTGAGTCCAACCTAGTCGTTTAGGACCATTTTCGGCTCAATCATCGAAAATTACAGACATTTGGACAAAACGATAGCACGCTGTTCCCATACAACATGCGCACAAAAAGAGCTGTTCTGAGGGAAACTCGTGAAATTAACTATAAGGACTACGAGACGACATTTGTAGAGCTTTGTTTGGAGCTCCTTATGAATCGATTTAAGATGGGGTGTTCCATTCGAAATGAGGAAGATTCTGCTCATTTTTATTTCCAATATGTGACAGGCTGTTTTTCATACCCTGTATATTTCAGTTCAATTTCAGATAAACGGTTCGAGAGAGTAACCAATGTTTAATATTTGACCAGAAATAAATTCCAATGGGACTTGACACAACTTAATTATCTCAAATACTCTGAGTAATGAATATGGGAGAGAAAGACATGTCTGGCAGAATATCTCGAAAACCGTTGATATTTTTGTGGTAAAGATATGTATCAGGTGTATTTTATTTTTCATGTGAAAAAAGAGAAAGAAATAAAATACAGAATGCCATTTAAAAAACAAAGTTGGGATCCGCCCAGAAGAAACTAAACACTCTGTGTGACCGTAAACGTTTTTAATTTGTCGAGTTGGAGTCATAAAATCATGAGAAATTAGCATGAAGAATTCGAATAGAGTTTTTCCCATGTCATTATAAGAATCTTGAATCTTTTCAGAATACTTAATTATTCCTTATAATTTCTTCCTGAACGCACCATTTTGGAGATATCCAACTTTAAATGATATCAAATTTGATAAAATTCGAGAAATTACCTTATTTTTATGGATCCGCTCCTGAGGTAGTGAAGGCCGAAAATTAAGCACCGCCTTCGTTTATCCGGACTATATAATACAGCGAAATTATATGTACTTCTCATAGACTTTTATTACTTATATTTGGTTTATGATCAAACCACAGACATGGAGGCTATGTCTCCATATCTATGGACCAGACTTTCCACAGTGTTCAATTCATGTTTTTTAGTTAGTTGAGTGATTCTATGCAATTCATTTATGAATTCGATGAAAATTAGGATAATTATGATTTTGAAAATTCCATAAAATGAGAAAATGAGGATTAAATTGTGTAAAATCTTATGATGCAATGAAATCGGATATCGCATGAACATCAAGTGGGGGATCTAAATTATTAGTTCAGTGTAGTGGAATCTTGTTAGAATGATATTGTAAAAAGCTCCAAATCACAAGAATTAAGTGGGTAAATGAGTTTTCTGAATCATATTTGTTGGAATTTCAATTTCATTGATTGGTTATTCTACAAAAGATCACCATAAGAGATATCTGTGTTGAACTTGCAAATAAAGTGCAGGAAAGTATTAGCACATTGAAAAATGTTGAAATGCTTATAACTTTTATCAGAGCCGAATCTGGAAAAACGGCAAATGAAAAAAGTGTTTTACTTGATTAGATAAATTATGGTTGAGATTAATGCACGAAGAACTCACCCTGTAAAGCCATTAAAAACACATTCATTTCAAAACGAAAGCTATAAATCAAAGATGCACTTGAGCTTTACTACAAGTACCTGGGGTTAAAACTAGATATTATTAAATGACTTTTAAAGATCTTTGATTGAGGGTAGTTTATAGTACCTGCACTTGAAAAGTACCTGCAGTGGCAGAATAACAGAAGGAATAACTAACAGGGTACTTTTCAATGTAAAATACTGAGACAGAAGCAACCTCGTTGTTCATTGTTCTGATGTTTGCCATGCCTTCTTTTTAAATAAAATGAAAATTCTAAATTTTGAAATGAGGGTGGAAACGGTTTTTCCAGAGTTAGGCGTAATAATTGAAGGAACCATAATGAATGCAATCCAAAATGTTTGATGAATGCAATCCAAAATGTTTGATAAATGCATCCTAATGCATTTCTCTCAGATATTGAGTTCCTTAAATTGAACTTATTGTGAAAATATTTTTGATAACGTGATTATTCCAAAATATCATGTTACTGCATGTTATTTCGCGATATCAAACTTTTCTAGTTTGAGAGTATTCATGAAATAATAGGTATACTTCTCCAGTTACGAAAGTGAGGAGGACGATTGGGTCAAAAGTCACCAATGAATAAAAAATAATTCAACTTTTTCTGTCGTTCAGGGTAACTTGAATGAAAAAATCTCTAGTTGTTCAAGGTTTAAGTGGATGAGATAGAATTATCATAAATGAAATGAACGCACTTTGTATAAATCGGTCTGTACGTTTGCGATATCTTTAATTTAAATACTCCTCATTATAATCGTTATGTACCAGCAAAAAAGCATGAATTAATTCCAAAAAATAATCAAATAAAATAACAAAATAATATTGAAAACAAAATAATATTGAAAACAAAATAATATTGAAAACAAATTAAATCGAAGAATCTAGTCAAGCTGGTTCTATATTAAAATTTTAGTTGAATACGAAAAAAACTCAAACTAGTTTCTAGAACTTTTGAAAATTTTTCCACTTACCGAACGTCTGCAACTTTGGTCACAACATCTGACAATCCTGTATAATTTTCTTTACACTGCCAATATGGCATACATATACAAAATTCACTTTCTTCATCTGAGAAAAAGTCTTCTATCGATATTGACAGCTGTAGGTATAAGAGAATGAAAACTAGCAATTTTGTTAACATCTTGAAATTTCTTCACGATTATTTTGAAGCACTGTAAACAAATCCATAACCTAGCGTAGTCACTGGTCACAAACACTATGAATGTTTACTCTATGTATTCTAAAGGTTTGCATAGAAAAGAAGAAATTCTTCTTGTTATCTTCAATGGACCGCCAGAACCGGATTAACACTTATTGATGACTGAACCCTAAGTACCCGCCCTTTCTTGAAGTCAAGTAGGTACTTAAGAGAGGACGGAAGTCTCCAGACAAAGACATTCATGCTCAAGATCTTAAAACTAGGGGAACACTTTTCAAATTCAAGTATTCGAAAAGTCAATGATATTAGTTACAGGTATTGAAATATATTACTGCTCAAGAAAACCACAATGAGAGCCAATGAAAAATCTATATAAACTGATCTAAAAATTCCACCCTTTGTACCTACTTCCACTTGAAGGAGCATGCAGAATTTTGTCAGGACGATAAGATTACAAAATCAGGAAATAAAGGTGCTTCGGACAAGCTCTCAGTCGGATTCTGACCGAAATTTTGCATAAACCCCAATTCCGTAATTTTTGGAACAAAATAGTAGATTTGATTCGATGCGTTCTTGTGTACCTTTCCCTCCAGCTAGCCAATATACAGCGCCAGCTGTACCGATCGTAAAATCGTGCAGTGATGTGTTACATTGGAGGCGATCTACCGCGTTTCACCCCATTTGAACTGGTTGGACGGTCCCCATAAATCCGAAAAAATTCTTTCCCGATCAATGGCTTGAACCCCAAACCTTGCGATCATGGGGCATGAGTTCTAACCACTGTACAACTGCCGCTATACATACTTTTGCAAACATAATAATTTTGTATTCAAATGGAATGAAAACAAATAAAATTATGATATTGGATGTTGCATGTGAAAGATCTTTTTTTGAATTCCGGATACATTATGTATTGGAATGGTAAAATCCAGAAACAAATTCAAATAAGAAGAATTGTGGTATGGATTACTTCCTAAGAACGATATTACGATTGATACAGCCTACGCTGTCCATTGGCTTGGTAGAGTGGAAGGTACACGAGAAGAGAGAGAGAGTGGATATGAAAAGTTGAGTCATTTAATGATTCCGTAGATATATATACATTCAAATTGCACGTCAGTATGCTACTACTAACTGCCAAGTTTCAATCCAATCGCCTGTGTAGTTTCCGAAATATCATGGAAATAATCTTGAACTTTCAAATGAATATAACTACGAAACCGTAAGGCCAATTCTGTTAATTAATGAACAAAACCATCGAATTTTGAAGTACAACGTACGTACCATGAAAGTTTCAAATTCGATAGAGTTCTTCGCCAAGCCAGCCGGTCAGAATCGATTATCGTTATCATTGAGTCCAACCAACTCGTTTGAGATAATTTTCAGCCCAAAATTCGAAAATTTCAGACATTTGAACAAAACGATAGCACGTCGTTCCCCAGAACAAACGCACAAAAAATACATTCAAGAGACCTATCGAGCACCTATAAATCCTCCAGCAAAGATTAATCTTTGTTTTCTAGTATTTTTTAGTGTTTTCTCGGTTTTCACTCCCAATATCTGAAACAGCACAATTGAAAATTAAATAGAATTAAATAGGATTAAACTATTCGTCAAGGGCATGATGTAAGTAAAAAACGGTGTGCTCATCTGCTCATCTGTGATCGTTTTACCAATGATGACTTCACATTTTTCATTCAAATTCAAAGCACAGAATGTATATTTCCTTGTATTTCAAACTTGCTGACGTCACTTTTTTTTCAGATGAGCACACCATGTTTTGCTTACATCATGGTCAAGGGTAGTTTTCAGGATAAAGAGTTTCGTGATGAACAATACCGAAAAAATGCAAACAATCAACAAAGTGAACTGTTACGTTTCAGAGTACGAATCTGACCCCTTCATCAGACAAACGAGAAAATTTGCAGAATTATTTGTTTTGATTTTTCGTTTTTGGGACAATTTTGGATGATTGAGCCGAAAATGGTCTCAATCGACTAGGTTGGACTCACTGATGACGAATCCGGTGTCAAAATCGATTCTGTCCGGCCGGCCGGCCGGCCGTAGACACGATAACTGTCGAACGAAGTGAGCTAGCAACTTGAAACCTTCAGGGTAGGTCGCGCATTGGAATGCCGCGGTTAAGTTCGTTAATGGGCCAAATCGATCGAATAGTTTCGGAGTTATAGGCATTTGAAGTTCTGAAGTTATTTATTTTTTATTTCAGAAACTACCTGAGCGATTGGATTCAAACTTGGCGGTTAGGTGAAGTACAACGACGCGCAACTTTGAGCCAAATTTCGTCAGGATTATATTGTTGGTAATTTTAAAAAAAAATTTTTTTCGAAATTTTTTTCAAAAAAAATTTTTTTTTCGGAAAAATTATACTCACGCTTTGACCTTCTAATTTCACAGCAATGTACCAAATTTCAGTTCGATACGATCATAAGTTTTGGAGATATCGGGAAAAAATATGTCAAATTTCGAGGTTTTCTTCTCGATATCGTTGATTTTTTCGGTATAACTCGAGAAATACTGATTCAGTCCTGATTAAACTTCACAGCTAGTTTTAAGATGCTGAAAGACAACTTTATGCAAAATTTCGTGATAATCGTGTTATTAGAACAATTTGAAAAAAAAAATTTCTATGATTTTCTCATCATATCATCCTCATTAAATTCTGTATGAAACTTCGAACTGTTATTTTCGATGAAGTACTGGATTTCAATTCGATCTGATCTCTATTTTTGGAAATATTGGAAAAATAAAATTTTGATTGGGTATATCTACGGAATCATTGGGCGGATTTTACCCATTCACGAATTCGGCCTTCGTAATTAAGGTCCAAACCTTCTCTACAAATATCGAGTTTCTAAGTTGTTTCTTTCGGAAGTTATTGTGTTTACGCAGTCGGCCGTCAGGCTGACCGTAAACACAATAACTTCCGGAAGAAACGACTTAGAAACTCGATATTTGTAGAGTAGGTTTGGGGCTTAATTACGAAGGTCGAATTCGTGAATGGGTAAAATCCGCCCAATGATTCCGTAGATATACCCATTCAAAATTTTATTTTTACAATATGTCCAAAAATACAGATATGATCGAATTGAAATCCAATAATTTATCAGAAAAAAATTTCAAAAAGCACTGCCGTGAAGGCAGCAGCTTTTGCGCGCACGTTCAAATTCGTTGCTGAAGCGGTCATCTACATTGAACATGCGCGCAAAAGTTGCTGCCTTCACGGCAGTGCTTTTTGAAATTTTTTATCTCAATATTTAGTTCTTCGAAAGGAAGTCTTCCAGGGTTACGTTTTCAAAAATACCCCAAGAAAACATTTGGAACCATAGATACAATGAGTAATTTGTCTGGTTTGAAATTCGTCTGATAAATTCGTATTGAAATAAACAGCAAAATGAAAATTCATATTTCAATTTCAAAAATAATAAACATGAACATTTCGTCGAAATATTCTAATGAGTATGTAACGAAATACATCAGTTTAAAACTGAATATTCATTAATAAGTACATAGAAAATCAATAAACTATATTTTTATGAAAGGAGATTCAAACTATCCAATAGAATCCATTAGTAATATCAATCTCCCGTTCCGTTTTCACCCTTGTTTTGGCTTCGAAATGAATTCTGGTATCCATCCATGTGAGTAGCCTCACAATAAACCTCATATTGCTCCCTATTCCCTTATGCATATTTACCAGTAGATGTTCCATTTTCCATATTCACGTAAAAAATAGGGGGAATCCATAATTTCAAATATCTGATTCATTTTTTGAGAAAAAATTTCATTAGATCAATCAGATTATAGTTCAATTCATTTTTATTCAGCGGAATTAATTGTATGAAATCAGCAAAGCGACATTAGCGCCCTCATCGTAATTTCCAATTATTATTTCGGACTGCATGATAAATTTCCATCGATATAATATCATACGAGTGCAGCAAATTCAACGGTCTGGATCAAGAACTGCATTTTTACCGTAAATCGATTCGAAAATGAAGGGAACAAATGCGGAAGACTATCCTCTTGAGCACGATAATGATCGATTATACCTACAACTATATTTCATCCATGCAGTAGGTACGCTATGATTTTTTTAATCGGATCGTTCAACCGTATTCATTTCGTATACCTATGTTTATTCTTACTTATTTATACGGCGCATGAGCAATTATTCGATAAATTGCATCGACGAGAACTAATTTGGCCTGACAGGTTATTTTACAGGCGTTGCTTTGCAATTGTGAATTACGTTAAAATAACTATAGATTAAAGCTTAATTTGAGAGGATTTCGCATCATTTTTTAGGTTTTTCATTGGTTTTCACTCCCAATATCTGAAACAGAACTATAAAAAATTATATAAAATTGTTTCCTTCATGAAAAACGCCCTTGCGGATTGCAGTATCAAACTATTTGTAAAGGGCGGTCTCTTACAAAACAGATTGCCTAATGAACAATACAGGAACAATACAATCGATATAGAAAGCGAACAGTGACGTTCAGAGTAAAAATCTGATTCTTTCATCAGATAAAGCAGAAAATATCAAGAATTATTTTCTTTCAATTTGAGACTTAAGTCGAATCGACAGTTTTGAAAAACACAGCTACACAGATTTATTTGGTTTGAAAGTGTTTTAATTTCTACCGAACAATGAGCAAAATTACTCTCTCCATTTGACAGAATGATTTTTTTTTCAAATTATCTGATTCCAGCATCAGTATTTTGTATTGACTCAATCTATCATGTGATTCCCAATGGTCGAACATACATGGTTCGCTATTTGGGATTTTTGTATGTATCTATTCCTTAGGTTGTTTTTGTGCTCTCGTTTTCTGATATCTAATGGTCTTGACGTTTCCCTGTATATGTCTTTCCACAAATACAGGGAATACTATAAACACATATTTGTGGAAAGACATATGAAGGGGAAACTTCCAGACCATTTTCGGAGATATAGAGAAACAAATTTCACAAAGCACCGCCGTAAAGGCAGCAACTTTTTCGCGCATGTTCAATGTAGATGACCGCTTCAGCAACGAATTTGAACATGCACGCAAAAGCTGCTGACTTCACGGCAGTGCTTTTTGAAATTTTTACTGATAAATTACTGGATTTCAATTCGATCAAATCTGTATTTTTGGAAATATTGGAAAAATAAAATTTTGAATGGGTATATCTACGGAATCATTGGGCGCAATTTACCCATTCACGAATTCGAACTTCGTAATTAAGCCCCAAACCTACTCTACAAATATCGAGTTTCTAAGTCGTTTCTTCCGGAAGTTATTGTGTTTACGGTCAGCCTAACGGCCGACTGCGTAAACACAATAACTTCCGAAAGAAACAACTTAGGAACTCGATATTTGTAGAGAAGGTTTGGACCTAAATTACGAAGGCCGAATTCGTGAATGGGTAAAATCCACCCAATGATTCCGAAGATATACCCAATCAAAATTTTATTTTTTCGATATTTCCAAAAATACAGATCAGATCGAATTGAAATCCAGTACTTCATCGAAAAATAACGGTACGAAGTTTCATACAGAATTTAATGAGGTTGATATGATAAGAAAATCATAGAAATTTTTTTTTTCAAATTGTTCTAATTACACGATTATCACGAAATTTCGCATGAAGTTGTCTTTCAGCATCTCAAAACTAGCTGTAAAGTTTTATCAGGACTGAATCAGTATTTCTCGAGTGATACCGAAAAAATAAACGATATCGAGAAGAAAACCTCGAAATTTGACATATTTTTTCCCGATATCTCCGAAACTTATGATCGTATCGAACTGAAATTTGGTACACTGCTGTGAAATATGAAGTTCAAAGTGTGATTGGACTTTTTTTTCGGATATGATGAATGGTTTCCGGAAAAAAATTTCGAAAAAATTTTTTTTTTAAATTTACTGACAATATGATCCTGACGGAATTTGGCTCAAAGTTGCGCGTCGTTATACTCCACCCAACTGCCAAGTTTGAATCCAATCTCTCATGTAGTTTCTGAAATAAAAAATAAATAACTTCAAAACTTCAACTACCTATAACTCCGAAACTATTCGACTGATTTGGCCCATTAACGAACTTAACCGCGGCATTCTGATGCGCAACCTGTCCTGAAAGTTTCAAGTTGCTAGCTTGCTTCTGTCGACAGTTATCGTGTCTACAGCCGGCCGGCCGGACAGAATCGATTTTGACACCGGATTCGTCATCAGTGAGTCCAACCTAGTCGATTGAGACCATTTTCGGCTCAATCATCCAAAATTACAGACATTTGGACAAAACGATAGCACGCTGTTCCCCTAGAACATGCGCGCAAAAATATGCAAAATTATTTGGAATTTTAACGTTATGTCCACAATATCTCAAGAGGTATAAATGCAATCAGATTGAAACTTCGTAGTCTGGTGGAGACGACCAACACGCAACTAGCTGCAAAATTTCGTGTTGATCTAATTGTTAGAATTTGACCAAGCGCGTAAAAGCTCCTGACCTTACATCATTGCTTTTCTAGATTTTGTTTTTTCTGATTTTGCATGGAGACCTAGAAATAATGGGTGGTACCTTTTCAAATTGACACACAGTATTATTGGGTTATATGGATGCAACATTTTTCAAATGTATATTTATGGAGAATTATACAACATTACATACAGATTGTAGGAACAAGTAGATCAGTGAAAGCTGGAGATAACCTGCGTAATGTAAATTGAAAACTTCAATGGAGATTTGATTCAGTAGGCCAACAAAAAGTTCCGGTGTCAACAATTAGAACATTCATCCGATAGGCAGTAACTGTACCTCTGCTTCCAACATTTCGATTTTTATTGATATTGCAGATCTGAAACAGAACCACAATGAGGTGAGTTCCGCATATGAAACTGG
Organism: Myrrha octodecimguttata; assembly: GCA_958510865.1. Lineage (NCBI taxonomy): Eukaryota > Metazoa > Arthropoda > Insecta > Coleoptera > Coccinellidae > Myrrha > Myrrha octodecimguttata. Next base: position 59,438,532 of record OY294056.1, read on the forward strand.
TACAAACGCCGCCGATTTGGTTTACAACCCGAGAATTTCCGCCCACGATTGCTAGTTACAGATTTGGAACGCAGGAACTCAAAATCACAGTACCTGAAGCAGTTTACCAAGTGAATAAAGTACGATTTAAGAAGGATTTCATCTTTCGCTAATGATAGGGCTCGATCAATATAGAAATTTTATGCTATTGGCGTCTGAATTTAAGATTGCAGCGCCACATTGGCCAGTTTAACAACCTTAGGCAGAGGGATAGGAGCTATATTTTCAAGTGTTTGCTTGTATATTTGATTAAAATTCGATTTTACAATTTGTTCGAAGATTTTTCATTTAACAGAAGTGATTCTATGTATACATATTTCATTTTTATGAAAGAGTTATGTATTATCTATTCTTATTCACAGAGCCGGATCTAGGATTTCAGCGCCCGTGGCAAATTATCGAAATGCGCCCTTTGCAATTTTTTTTTCAATGACACGATACTTTTCATGAATGATAGTATTTATTCTATTCCTAAGATATTTTACTATTATTATATTCTTTTGAGAACGACCATTAGATTCTTAGGTATATCAAACAATATGTGTATAGAAATTACTATAATCTCCCGCATGTATATTATAAGGTAGTGAAGAGAACTCACAAACGTATTAATATACGATAATGAGGGTATGAAGAAAATAAAAAGGAAGCGAATTCCTATTTTTCTAATTGATGCCATCAACTGCGCCGCTGCATGGAAGTACCCCACATGCGAGTAAAAAAGTAGTATTAATAAGACTGGGGTGATTTCATCAAGCCTATCGGTCGTTTACGTCTTCGAAATACATTACCCTTATCAAAGCCGGTGTGATGAACGCTTCGGCAAATAATGTGGACGGTCTGAATCTCTTTGTCATGCCGTCAAGAAACCGACCCTAGACGGAGCGCTACCGCCGCTAGTTCGAACCATCAAACTCCCTCTGAACTTGCCGCTAATTGAGGTCTTCAGTGTTCGAATAAAAAACATCTGTGCGCGATCGGGAATCGTAGGGCGACCGACAAGTGTAAATTTATCATCTGTTAATTTATTGGTAACTACTTGTCGCCGCATATTGTACAACAGGTGTATGTACTATAGCACCGCTCCAAAATATGAATGAACTTTGAAGTGAAAAAACATCATTTAAAGAAAAAAAACATGATTTTGCGCCCCTAGTTGGTTGGCGCCCGTGGCAAATGCCTCCCTCGCCACGCCCTAGATCCGGCTCTGCTTATTCAGAGTAGCGATGCTACAATTACTGTTAGAAGTATTTTAGTTTCAACTTATCTCAACTATAAATGGCAAGGTTCATTTTAAATTATTTGGAGTATCTTGAAGACACGAAGCTTAAAGTGTTCAGGAAGATGTATGTGATATTATGTTGCATGTCATTCGCAAAACAAATAACCTCAAAAATAACTTTCAACCTTTTTACCTATACCCAACTTGATTATTGATCAAATACCCCCTCGGATCTAGTGCTCAAAAAGTTGAAAACCAGATACTATTGTGAAATATACTTTTCGAAATAATAGACAAATACTCATAACTTTACTATTTTAATTTATATAGGGAACGACTGAATTTACACAACATATCGTGAATATATGAATACATTCACATAACACTAATGTTACTTGTACCGTAAGCCTCATTCATTATGGATTGACAAATAAATTCTTTCAACACTCATATGATTGGTCTTGAAAAAGCTGTAATAAATAAGCCTTGTACAGCTTTGATTCGATCGGCAGAAGCACTTTGAGCGAAGAATGTTCATCATCAGATATTTCCTTGTCGAGACTCTTTTGTTTCAATGGGTCAGTTCTATCACTAAAACATTTACGCTGTACCTTAATGATCAGTTCAACAAGCAGATTTCTGGAAGACATAGCATACCTCTTAAGTAACCGTTTCTACTTGGATACGGGGCCTGGAAAACAATTGACCTCATGAATGTGATCTAATATTTCATGAGCAGTTCGTGCTTACCTTTATAAAAATGATCATCATCAGTAAAATGCAGGTAACAGACTCCCATAATTGTTGTTTGTTGGTTTACCAATTTTGAGTGACAAGTTGCGAAGGTTTTATCGATTTTTCAACACTTTCAGGTCCGACTTGTTAGAGGAAGTTTCTTTCACCCAAACTCGAAATTTTTCACCGGGCTGTTGAAATCTATGGGAAGGGACATTTGAGTTTGCTTTTTCTCAGTAGAATCACTTGTAAAATCACACAAACGCCAAGAGAAATGCATAAACTTTCTCATTTTCTTGACATTTCTTTTAACTTGTCAATGATAATCGCTGTACCTCGGGTTACTCTGATAGCCACCAGTGGAAATAGCGCTTATCATCATTCGCCAATGGAATGACACAAAGCACAATATTCTTACGCGGGCCACTCTCGAGGTGATTTCTATGAATTATTTATTTTGTGTTAAGTGCGTAAAATGAGTATTTTTTAATGGCACATAATAGCGTTCAATTCTCTGGAATGTGCCATGTAAACACGAATTTTATTCATTAAATACAAACAGCATTTTTTATATATCTTTGAGTGTGAATTCACATTGCCTGGAATATACAATGTGGTCCAACGAAAACTTATAACATCTCGATTTTCGGGCTTCAAAATGAAAATACTGAAAATCGGTCCGACCCGTCAATTTTTGATTCGTGGGGTAACATTTTGTCCGCTCTTGCAACCCTTACAGGGGTGAGCATAACCCTTTGATTTTGAATATTGATGAGGGGAGTTGCGAAACCTCTGTAGATATTATTGAGTACTATCTGATCCTGAAATTTCGCTTCAAAATTTTCATCGATAACGAAATGACTACTGAATACGTTTGAAATGTGTCGGATACGAATAATATTCTCAAGATAAATTCTACATTGCCTCTTTCTCTATTTTCACTGCTATAATTAATTCATTTTCGGTGAAAATTCTAGGGTCAGATGGTAGTCGCTAGGATCTTCAAAATTAGTTATCATTCTTTTCAAAATCAAGGGATTGTGCTCACTGCCGTTGTGGAAGTTACGGGGATGAGATAAGCAGAAAAGTTCAGGAATTGACGGGTCTGAATGATTTTCCACGTTTTCATTCTAAAGACGGAAAATCGGGGTGTTAAGTTTTCGTTGGACCACCCTGTATTAAAATTAAATACATACTTCCCATACACCTTGACGTGGTTTTTCGTCTTCTTACTCTCATGTGTTCTGGGGAACAGCCTACTATCTTTTTGTCCAAATGTCTGTAATTTTCGAATTTAGAGCCGAAAATGGTCTCAAACGACTAGGTTGGACTCACTGATGACGAATCCGGTATCGAAAACGATTTTTTTCGGCCGGCCGTTCGTAGGCAGGATTACGGTCGTACGGACAATCCTATCGATCTCAAACTTATAGAGCAGATTGCCTCTCAAAATACGATACTAAAGTTCGTTAATCGGCAAAATCGGCCAAACGGTTTCGGAGTTAGATCCTTTTGAAATTTCGACGTTATTTTGGCGATAATTCGGGAACTACTGGACCGATTGGATCGGAACTTGGTAGTTAGTTGGAATATAGCAACGCGCAACTTTTCGTTGAATTCGTTGGTATCATAACATCAGTAAATTTAGAAAATTTTTTTTCAAAATTTTTTTCGAGTGAAATTTTTTTAGCGAAACGTTCATTACATTCAAAAAAAAATTTGGCGAATACTTTCAGCTCTATATTTCACAATAGCGAACCAAATTTCAATTCAATACGGCTCTTAGTTTTGGAGATATTGGAAAAAAATGTAAATTTTCGTGGTTTTCTTCCCGATATCGTTTTTTTCGGCATAATTCAAGAAAATGATTCAGTCATGATAAAACTTCGAAGCTAGTTTGAAGATGCCGAAAGACAACTTTGTGCAAAATTTCGTGATGATCGTGTCACTAGAACAATTTGAAAAAAAAATTAAATTTTTTTTCAAATATTCAATATTCTGCGATCTTATTATCATATTATTCCCATTAAATTCTGTAAGAACCTTCGAACTGTCATTTCTCGATAAAATACTGGATTTCAATTCGAATTGATCTATATTTTTGGAAATATTGGGAAAATAAAATTTTGAATGGGTATGGGGGAATGGGGTAGATTTTACCCATTCGTGAAGTCAGCCTTCGTAATCAGGGTCCAAACCTTCTCTGCAAATATCGAGTTTCTAAGTTGTTTCTTTCAGAAGTTATTGTGTTTACGGTCGGCCGGTAGGGTACTTCTTTTAGTTCTCGAGTTACTACAGCATAGGACGGATGGCCGGCAGGCTGTACCAGAAGTTTAAATCGGATCGAGTGAGACCAACAGTCCTTTGGAACCATTTTCGGGTCAAAATTTGAAAATCATATATGTGAAAACTGATAACATACTTAGTTCTCATCATGTTCTAGGAACCAGCGCAGATTCGCGCAAAAACAAGGTCCGACAATTACATACCGAACACCCTGTATAAGAAAAATATTTTAATCCGCTTGATTGCCATCCCAATTCACTCGGATCATTGACAGTTTTAATTGAATTCGGAACCATTCGTGAAAGTGTGACAAATTCATGCAGTTTATTTTCCGTGAAACCTCAAACATTCATTCTTAACTGTATATAAAAATGAAATAACCGCGGTTTCTCTGTTTCAATGGACGTGACTGGAAATTTTTATGTTTTTGGAAATATTCTGTAGTATCATAATTTCAGAATAAAATGAATTATGAAAAATGCCCAATTCTATAAGATCAAGATACACAGGATGTATCAGAGTCCACACTTTCCTTCCAAAGGGTGTTTCAAAAAGAGCGCAAGATTTGAATTGGGCGCCATGTTTGACAGTCGTCAGGAGTTAGTAAACATGGAGCATCAGAGCCGGATCTAGGGAGTGGCGAGGGAGGCATTTGCCACGGGCGCCAACCAACTAGGGGCGCAAAATTATGATTCTTTTTCTTGAAATGATGTTTTTTCACTTCAAAGTCCATTCATATTTTAGAGCGGTGCTATAGTGCATGCACCTGTTGTACAATATGCGGCGACAAGTAGTTACCAATAAATTAACAGATGATAAATTTACACTTGTCGGTCGCCCTACGATTCCCGATCGCGTCCAGATGTTTGTTATTCGAACACTGAAGACCTCAATTAGCGGCAAGTTCAGAGGGAGTTTAATGTTCCAGCTAGCGGCATGACAAAGAGATTCAGACCGTCCACATTATTCGCCGAATCGTTCATCACACCGGCTTTGATAAGGGTAATGTATTTCGAAGACGTTTTCGACCGATAGGCTTGATGAAATCACCCCAGTATTATTAATACTACTTTTTTTCTCGCATGTGGGGTAGTGCGCAGTTGATGACATCAATAAGAAAAATAGGAACCAGGAACTTATCATAATATTTTATATTATGTGCAATACCGCAAATAACGTGATCGTGCAAGCAAGCCGGAAAATTATTCGTGCTGGGAAAAGTTTAATAATTTCAAACAGGTATGTTATTTGAATAATTCAATTTTGAGTTAAGGATTTTTGCGCGCTCGGTCGAATTATATTCTATCCGTGAACACGAGAGTCAATCATTTTCGGAAGATATAACTTAGAGACTGCAAAATTTATAAGGTTATGTTTGGGTTGGGAATATGTCGGCGATATTATCGTTCGAATTTTATTTGCGAGATCCCAAATTATACCGATTCAATTAAAATTGCGTTGTACCATAATTACATGAGTTTTCATATGTATAAGAAGAGGTTAGAAAAAAAATCAAAATGTTGAGAATAATACGATAAATTAATCGTATCTCTAGTATTTTAAAAATCAGCTTCTTAGCTATGGGTACCACAGATCAAATGAATAGTATGATTCTTGAGTTTCACTGAAACATGAAACCTTTTTCTGTGCTCCTGACATTTGTCGAGCATGGAGACAATTCAGATATGAATATAAACGAGCGCGCAAAACATTCCGATTCGACGTCCATGCATTTTCAGAATCTTATATAATTTTAGGTTGATATAACCAACTGAAATGCCGCCCAAGAAACTATCAAGATCGCAATCTCGGAAGATCAGGGATAAAAAATTATTAGACCTAAAAAAATACTTAATATCTCAAGTTACTTTAAGAACGATCCGGGTATTGTGTCGACAAAAAGTGGTTCCACTAGCGAAGCCCATCATGTAGCGGAATTTCCTTCTACTTCTTCAAGTACCGAGACTATCATAAGAAAGTATTCCATTTCGGATGATTCGGACAAGGAAAATTCTTTTGACGAGGAATCAGGACCGAGGTTAAACCTGAACCAGTTGATTATAATGACCCTACATCATGGCGAATTACGAAAAGTAATATTAAAATGTTCGTTATGACCTTTGCTGGCATGTGTGTTCTCAAATGTATTTCAGTTTTTCATTTACACTTTCATTTATTGTTTTTTTTGAAGCTTTGAGTGCTTATATATTATTTTGAGATTCAATTTTTCCCTTATAAGCTACATGGGAGATTATAGTAATTTCTCTACACATATTGTTTGTTATACCTAAGAATCTGATGCTCGTTCTCAAAAGAATATAATAATAGTAAAATATCTTAGGAATAGAATAAATACTATCATTCATGAGAAGTATGTAGTCATTGAAAAAAAAATTGAAAAGGGCGCATTTCGATAACTTGCCACGGTCGCTGAAATCCTAGATCCGGCTCTGGAAGCATTAAGGTTGATTCTCACTAAACGTCCCGTAACCTTCCAGTATCTCTTCCGTATGATTTAAGTGAAAATTTAGTAGGAAAAAATGTCATGTTGACGGAACGTGAAATGTGCATTCATCCGTTCATATTCACCCTATAATATTTTACAGGATACTGGAAGGCTACGGAGTGTATAGTGAGAATCAACGGTAGAACGACGCTTCCCGATTGTCAAAAAGTATTATCAAAATGGTGAGATTAATCGCCACTATTCTTTAAGTGCGTCCAATGTTCAGTCGAAATAATTTTGTTTTCTCTACCATTTCAAGGTTAAGTTCATAGAATACACAAAGTGCACCATAACTGCATGGCCTGCATCTCTGAATAAAGAACATAAGGAAGAAGCATAATGCCTCACAAAGTGGGTCCGGGATGGATGTTGCATATGGCCGACTTCCCTTTCACTTTGAAGAGAGAACAACTTGTTCCGAGACTTCTTCCTCTGAAGAAACTAACTAACATGAGTCATACTTGGAGGTTCAATATGGGCGCTTATGTCCCACTGATATACGAAGTAGAAAAACGTTATGCTTCTTCCTGTTGTTCTTTATTCAAAGGTCTGCATGATATGAGTTAAATTCGGTTGGTCTTGGTGGACGTGTTCTTAATTTACCTCCAACCTTATTGATTGATTTACTATGACTATTTCCCTCGTCGTAATTTCCACCAATCAGAAACGCGCAATTTTGAATAACAAATGGTTTCTAGGTGGGAAAACTGTTTGGCAGGAGCTGTCAGCAGTATATTCGAGTTTACCCGCGGCAAGACTTGACAGTTTTCAAATTAATACGTATACATAATGCATGCAGAATAATCTGTTACTCATTAAATAGTCTTGTCGAATACCATTCGGGCATCTAATTTTTCCTGTGAAAAAACTCGAAAAGACACATTGCAAGGTAATATTTTTCAACAAAAAGCATTACTTAGCAACGTGTTTTTTCGATTTTTTTCTCAGGAAAAATTAGATGCTCTTATGATATTACTTACAATTAATCAGTAATATTTTGAGTTTATGATTTCATGTTTCAGCGATACTGCAAGTGGGTGAAAAAAAAATTGGATGTTTGAATTTCATGAAAGAATCTCAAGATGTCTTTAAAAAAGAGTTATTATGATTATTATTATCTCATTTGTGATAACGATCACAGAAAAGCAGATGACCTCACCATGTTTTACTTAGGGCCGGTATTATGAAACTTAACTGGAAGTTATCTTTGACTTTAACTGACAGTTTTGCTAAAAAATGTCGGAATTATAAAAGTCTCATTTCTATCATAGACAAGAAATACTGTGATGAGGAGTGTGAAAGGGAAAGGAAATAATTTAAAATTCTGTAATAAATCTAACCACCAATTTCTGGGTTGGAAAAGCTGGACTTTGGAAAATTACTCCCTTTCAGAACATGATAGGAATAAACAAATCCTTTATTGACAAATATTCGCACTATGTAGCAGGGAGCTTAATGGATTGTGGTTTCCATAAAAATAGAAAAAATGAACTGCTGATTTGAGGGAGAGTTGCAATGATCAATTTTGAATTCTTATGGTACTTTTTGCAATATGGAAGGGATGTTTGGGTATTTATTCAGTAACCTAACTAAAAAAACTACTTCCACTAATGAATATATTGGAAATGAAAGCTTAAAAGGAAAAACTTCGACAATAATGAGATACATTCAATTCAGGAATTATTGAACAATTACAATAAAATTTGTCCAAATCCAATTAGGTACAGAATTTTTTTTACAAATACTGCATTCTTCACCAACGGGCAAGAACTCTCAACTGACACTGGGAGTGGTAATAATCTCAACACTAAATTCGCAAAAGTTGTCATTCAATTAAAAAATATGGTAATGTTTTGTGTGGCTCCGGCTGATCGAGCCCTGATATCTAGAATTTGTACACGGTTATCAGCTACCAGTTTGGCCATTATTATAAGAAAAGTATCCATTGCAATTGTGATGATTTCCTTTCATCTTAAAAGTTAAATAATATGTATAAATTATTATGCTTCATTACGCCTTTACAGCTTTTATCTGTTATATTAGGCACCGAAAAGAATAAATTCCAATAATTTTTTTTTTCATTTACATCTTATATATATTCTTTTGAGAGCGAGCATTACATTCTAAGATATATCACAGTGTTAGCAGAGGAAATGTAAACGGGGTACCATACTTATTTGAGTATGATACAAGAGCACAGATAAAAACCTCAGGAAAAATTCTGTCTCCCCGTATAAGTGTAGTAATTTGTTTATAGAATATGGATGGCATCTTTTTCATTGGAAAATAATTTTTTCGTCATCTTGAATTCATTTCGACAAAATATCTTGACATAATATCTGAAACAGAAAGAGGGACAGAAAACCAGAAGGAAGCAGTAAATAATATCACCTACATTTGCTCATGACCGAGAGGGTCTTTCGACCAGGTTCAGTCCTCCAAGCGATGATTTTCAGATCCTCAGATAAACGAAGATCGCTACAGGCCCCTTTATTGGGGAAACATCTCCAATAGATCCATAATTGTTCATATCGAACTAGAAATCTAATAAAATATCGGGAATAAAGTGAAAAAACTTGTGACATGTATTATGTCAGGATGACATAATAATAGTTGAACAGAAAGAGTAACTGATATTTTCATTTTAAAATATGCCATGTTGAACTCTCGAGATTGGATTCCTACTCGAGTGAGGTTTATAGCAGGCATTTTGATGTAAATAGAATAAGTTTGGAATTTTCCATGGGACATTTCTGATAATACAGACAGTATAGTTGATTTGTGAAAACCCCTAAAAACTCCAGCAACTATCGAGAAAAAACAAGATGCATAAACTCTGCGTGTAATCAACACATTTGCATCACTAGCGTCAAAGCACGATTTCTAAGAATATGTATTCCATTACAGGCATGCAGAGTGTCCAGATAAGCGAAATCGGTTTTTGAATTCCGTTTCTTCCCATAAGTTCAAATGGTTCAGCCGATTTCTAAATATCCTTTCTCAACATGGATATTCAACAATTCGTCATAGTCACTTAAAAGTTCTTCAAAAATGAAGTGAAAATCTCTCAACGAGGATGTTCAACAATATTCATGTCATCTTCGTCATCGTGAATTAAAAGTTCTTTAAAAATGAAGTGAATATATCTTGATAACATGTTTCCGAAAATATCATAACATCAATAAAATCGAGGCTATATTCCCCTTATGTCAGCCGAAAAGACAGAGAATCTGTGGAAAAACAGGAGTTAACATTAACTATAATCGATACCCAAACCACCAGATAAAGATAACTCTGAAAATCTAACTTTAACTGGAAGTTACTGCTTAACTGTCAGTTAAAGTTAAAGATAACTTCCAGTTAAGTTTTATAATACTGGCCCTTACATCATGAGCACACCATGTTTTTTACATCATGCAGCATGCATGCATGGCAGAAGATAACCCCACTCAATGAGCTGCACCTCATAACGAAACACACCGAAATATAGGTTTGTTCGTTATACCTGCATGAACTACACTAACTCCACTGACTTCCAATACACAGTGCAGCTGAGTGTAGTCACAAATAACAGAATGAGTGGATTTAGGGCCGGTATTATAAAACTCAACTGGAAGTTATCTTTAACTTTAACTGACAGTTTTGACATTTATGTCCTAACATAACTGTCAAAAATGTCAGTTCCAGTTAAAATACCGGCCCTTAGTGCAGTTCAATATGTTCTATAGTTATCACAGAATACGAATATATGATATATGATTTTACGCATAATGTAAGTAAAACTTACTGACATCATGATTTTATTCAAATCTAACAGCATACTATGCTTCTTTTCGCCACCATTTCGAGGAGATGTTGATTTGTCGTAAAGTTTTTCTGAATTCGTCACTGAAAAAAATACATTTTGAATAACGATATTATGGAAATTGATTTCGTCCAAAAATGACCAAACCACACATACAGAACCATGATGTAAGCAAAACATGGTGTGCTCATCTGAAAAATGAGTGACTAACATGCAAATTCGAAGCACAGAATATACAACTCTTTGTATTTTAAACTTGCTGACGTCACTCATTCTTCAGATGAGCACACCATGTTTTTTACATCATGTACAGAACAAAACAAGCCAAACCAGGAACCAGAGACAACAACAGATGTCTATGATTATGAATTATATTTACCTAAGGTGCATAGAACAATATCTTCCATGCACCTTATATTTACCTATAACCATCACAGAAGATAACCACATTCTTACACTGCACACGCAATCTGTGACTACACTGACTACCAACATGTCCACAATGAACAAAGTGCAAGTTTACAACAAAACACACCGAGTAGTATCAGTGAAGATTGGTGTTAGTGCAGTTAGTGTAGTTCATGCAGGTACAACGAACAAACCTACTATCTACAGTGGTTTACAATATAGGAGTTCAGGAAGACACAACTAATAAACTCTATGATTTTTGGGTGCATGCATAGTTTTTCTTTCAATTTCATGTTTTGTTTATTTTTTCCAATGTATATATTTTTCATTATTATGCATCCTACGCCACACCACGTCTACGGGCTAAAGTTTTCTCATTGTCAGGCCCCATTTGATGAGCATAAGAATTAACTAGGTAATTAATTCAGTCTCAAACGTTGTTATGAGAGTGCGAACATCATGCTATTATCCAAGAAACCCTTCTTTTGCATAATCCAAACAACAATTTCATGATGGCACGTAATCCATTGATGATTCCGTTACACGAGATGCAGAATGTTATTGAGATAGATCTCAATAAATATGAATATAACGCATACGAAATGAATATAAATAAACACTGATGTGTGAATTATAATCCGCTAATCTAGAGAGGTGTAGAGCATATCGAGACTGCGTGCTTCAGTTTTGTGGTCATTTTCTGGGTTAATACGATTTTCTCGTGTGTGAAAACTACCAATAAAAACAGAAAATTATTCCATTGGCACGTTCCTTAGCATATAGAAGTAGTTCTTTGAATTAATGGGTAACATTAAAGTAAATTGAATGTATTCTTTCTGCATGCTTGTTTCTAGGATAGAAGAGCGTGAACATTTTACCCTTGTGCATGTAGTTTTCAGATTTTGGGATGAAATGGTCAGACTGATTAAGAATCCGAAGTCGAATTGATGAAGTTTCACCGCCTGACATTGGATACCGTTATTTCTGAAAGAAGAGAGCAAGAGAATTGAAATTTGGAAGGTAGGTTTATGGGGTCGATTAGTTACAAATAAGTTCGCCCACTAGCTACCGTGTTGTAGACCTCTGAATTTACCCTTCTCAAAAAATACTGATCCGATCCAATTGAAACTTGATGTATGGTTGTATACTACCAACATAAACACATATGAAACTTTTCATGAAAAAGGCCAAATTCTCGAATAGAATAAATCAACCCAATACCCCAGCAGATATCTATTCTGATTGATACATCAAACCTTCATTTTTCAACCAAGCTCAAGATTTCAAATCGACCCCTTTTTTTAGGAATATATGTGAAATCAAATATTGAATAGGTACCTATATCTACGGAATCATTGGGCGGATTTTAGTCATTCTAGAATTCTCAAGAATATGTGTCACAGTTATAGAACACTACACACCAAAATTTATCTCGTTAGGAGTAACCGTATCAAAGCTGCAAAAAAAAGATTTTTCATGGGAATTTCAACAATATGGTAAATGAAAAAAGTATTTTGTTTGATGGGGGGAATCTATTGTTGAACTTAATGTACCACTTGAAGACTCACCGTGTATAAAACCGACGAAAATTAACTTTCACTTAAATATTTATTTTTACGGGCTTCTTCTGGGGAACAGTTATCATTTCGTCACGATGTCTGTAATTTCCGAATTTTGAGCCGAAATTGGTCTTAAATGACTAGGTTGGACTCACTGATGAGGAATCCGTGGTCAAAATTGATTCTGTCCGTCCGACCGGACGTGTGCGCTGTAACTCTCGAAAGAAAAGACCTAGAGTCTTGATTTTCAGGTTAGGTTGAGATCCTGAATATCTCGGTTAAGTTGGTTAATGGGCCAAATCGGCCGAATGGTTTTTGTGCTACAGCCATTTGAAATTTTGATTTTTCAACAACTCGAAAAATATTTATTTGATCGAAATGAAACTCGGTTGGAAGATGAACATTGTCAATGAGAAGAATTATCCATGGAAAAATTCGAGAAAATTTTTTTTTTAAATTTTTATTATTCATTAAGATTTCACCATTTCGCAATGTGAACAAGCGCGTAAAAGCTGCTGAGTTCACGTCAGAGTATTTCTAGATTTTTGAACCTATTGGTTAATACTTTCACCAGTTAACTGCTGAATATCTGTCGAAATAGTTTAATAATACCGTCCCTTAATCGATTGAAGTCATGGGCAAACAGACTTGTGAGGATGATGAAGAGGGTTGATCTCTTATTTAGGGTTGGAAAAAATTGAGCTAGGTTAGATGGATTGGATTCTTTCCAGTGAATAGGTTCATCCCTTTCGTATGAAGGCTTCAATCCTCTCATTCTCTCTCTTTCATTCGTTCATGGTTTATACTCGAAATAGGAGCTAAAATGGGCGCTCACTGACATTTCGAATTCAAACTGATGATGTATTTCAATTGAGTTGATTTGTCGCTTCTTCAAATGCATCGAATTCCTTCCCCATAGGACTCTTGTATGTACTTTTTCATTATTGGAATTGAATATTCTACCCGAAAGAATACTGAAAAAAAAAGGAAGATTCAACTAGGAATCGTTCTTTTAAAGTTGGCTTCACATATTGGCTGTTCAAACGATCGGTACTTGGCTGACTTCCATGACGTATTAGATCATATCAAATCTCTCCTCCCTCTTGTCTTTCTCTCTCTCTCTCTCTCTCTCTCTCTTGTCGTATATCTTTCTTTCTAGCAAGCCAATTGACATATGGCGGTCGTGTCGATCGTAGAATTGAGCGGTGAAGTGTGAAGAAGGGGCGATCTATCTCGTTTCACCCAATTTCACTTGCGCCTTGATTCAACCATTTCTAATACCGAAATATTCGATATTCGCGAATTGTTGAAATGTATGATAGCATATATTATGATTAGAATCAGGAAAACAAATATGATACTTCGTGTTACGTGCAAGAGACCTATTGGCGAATGAAGATGAGCGCTACTCCCTCTGGTGGCTATCCGAGTAACCCGAGGTACAGACATTATCATTGACAAGTTAAAAGAAATGTTAAGAAAATGAGAAAGTTTATGCATTTTTCTTGGCGTTTGTGTGATTTTACAAGTGCTTCTACTGAGGAAAAGCAAACTCAAATGTCCCTTCCCATAGATTTCTACAGCCCGGTAAAAAATTTGGAGTTAGGGTGAAAGAAACTTCCTTTAACAAGTCGGTTGATAAAAACCAACAAACAAGATTTATGTGAGTCTGTTACCTGCATTTTACCGATGATGATAATTTTTATAGAGGTAAGCACGAATTGCTCATGAAATATTAGATCACATTCATGAAGACAATTTTTTCCAGGCCCATAATCCAAGCAGAGAAATTTACTTGAGAGGAATGCTATGCCTTCCAGAAATCTGCCTGTTGAACTGATCCTTAAAGAACAACGTAAAAGTTCTAGTGATAGAAATGACTATTGAAAAAAAGAGGGAACAACAAGGAAATATCTGGTGATGAATACTCTCTGCTCAAAGTGCTTCTGCCGATGAAAGCAAAGTTGTACAAGGCTTATTTATTACAGCTTTTTCATTACCAATCATATGAGTGCTGAAAAATTTATTTGTCAATCCATAATGAATAAGGCTAACGGTACAAGTAGCATTGGTTTCATGTGAATGTATTCATTTTATTCACAATATATTGAGTATTTAGTCCTTCCCTATAAAAATAGTAAAGTTATGAGTATATGCCTATTATTCCAAAAAGTATGTTTTACAATACTATTTGTTTTTCAACTTTCAAGACAGCCTAAGAAATCCACCAAAGTCAATCTTGCCATTTGGATCTGGAAATGAATAATATTAGAATACTGTCTAACCTTGGAGATATCCCCGTAATTTTAGAGTTGCTACACTCAATTAGATTGAAGGATGATACATACCTACTTCATAAGAATGGAATATGTACTCCCAGTAATACTCTCGTCAACTATAAAAGTCTAAAAAGTCTTTGAATAAATCGTGAAATCAAAAGTTATCAAACCAAACACTAACAGACAGTACAAAATCGACTATCAAAATAAAATCTATGTCTGTAAGGTTCTAAAACTGGCCACCGTGGCGCTCCAATCTTAAATTCAGATGCCAATAGACGACTTCGGCCCAAGTTACAAACCCACAATTTCCTTCACAAATTTACTGACACTGGGGAACAGGAATTTCAGAGCAAATTTGACATCATAAGGTTCGCGTTATTTGTAAATATCCGTAAAAGATGCCTCGGCTCTTCAAACAAGATAATTCCTTCCAAATATTGGTTTTTGTTAGGCTGAAATTTAAGTTGGGATTCCTGATTTCATGTTAATAGTAACAAGTTTATGAGTGATATGTTCCGCAAATCAACCTGGTTATTTCGGTTGCCGGTTTTCCGTTCTGTAAATATGAAATATATTCGGTTGGTTCCTGAAAAAAAAGGTTAATCGCGGAATTTGATTGATGAAAAAGCAATCTTTCTGACACCAGAATATAGACATATTAAGTCTATGCACCAGAACGACAATGAATGTTTTATGGTAACATATCCATAGCGTAGAACAATCTTTATTTACCTTATGATCCATAGACCATACCTAGTAATTTTTCCATTGTTGTGATTGTTGTCTCTTTTATGTTCTATGGATCATAAGATAAATAAAGATTGTTCTATACTATGGATATGTTACCATAGAACATTGACTGTCGTTCTGGTGACAGAAAGTTTTTTCATCAATCAAATTCCGTAATTAACCTTTTTTTCAGGAACCAACCAAATATTTCAGATTTACGGAATGAAAAACCGGCAACCGAAATAACCAAGTTGATTTGCGAAACATATCCTATATACATTTGACACTATTAACATGAAATCAGGAATCCCCACATAAATTTTAGCCAATCAGAGATAATCTTAACGAAACCCTATATTTGGAAGGAATTATGTTGTTCGAGGAGCCGAGGCATCTTTTACGGCTATTTATAAATAAAGCGAACCTCATCATGTCGAATTTGTCCTGAAATTCTCGTTCCCCAGTGAAGTAAAGTTGTGAAGAAAATTGTGGGTTGGCAACTTGGGCCGAAATCGTCTATTGGTTTAGATATTACTGAATTGGATATTTTTCCCATCCTATGTTTATTCTTTATTTGAAGTAGATTTCCTGCTTTAATTGTCTACGAAATAGTTCACATCGTAATTCCAAATAAACTTACAGCGCACGAAACAATTAGGTATCACGAAAACAATACCGTCTGGCGAAAAAACTTAAATGGTAGTTGTCAATAAGCAAGCTTCAAGATTCGATCACCTCTCCACCGGTGAGTGGAATCCAATCATACCAGATGCTGGTAATCACTATCAGCAGTGATACATTGAGGTGGCCTAACTGTATAGCGTGCGTTCTGTAGCGTGGCGGGGCATAACAATCATTCAAGCACTTACACACTCACAGTGTTGCCAAAGGAAATAAAAAAAATCAGGAAGTATACCAACTGACAAAGAAACTGCAACTCCCAGAAGGAGCTGTTTGAATTTTGAATTTTTTTTGGTAGAACATAAGTAGTATTGCAAAGAGTAAATGATTAAAATTCGGATAGAAAATCGTGAAAGTTTTTTCATGTAAATATTTTTTGTTACTCAAATATTATAGTCGTTTTTTGAAATTTTTTTAAATTTTACAACAAACCAGCTGTTCTAGGAGATCCAAAGTCGATGTTTAGTTGTTCTTAAAATGCCTAGAGCACGTGTACGTGGAATTTATCGCCAGCTGAGTGAATTTGAAAGAGGTCGAATTATTGGTCTACGGGAGGCGGGGTTGTAATTTCGAAAAATCGCTGACTGGACGAACGAAATTCAACTGAGATGTTGTCAACCGTGGTTTGATAATGCCCAAAATCCGATTTGCGACAACTCGATCTTTGGCTGATGAGTGGTTAGGAGAACAAGGCCATCCTGTAACTGTCCGCACGGTTTACCACCGTATAAGATCTTTTGGACTGCAGCATTATCGAACCAATCTTGTGTTACCTCTTATGGTTGAGCATCGCCGGCAACGATTACAGTGGTGCAGAGAACGATAACATTGGAATGTGGAATGGCATCAGGTCGTCTTTTCTGATGAATCTCGGTTCTCCTTGGGTGAACATAATGGCCGAAGAAGGGATAGACGACGTCGGGGAGAAAGACGTGACACTCATTTTGATGTTGAGCGTCATGTACACCGGATAGTGGACGTTTTGGAAAGGGGTGCTATTGAAAATGCAAGTAGGTCACATTTAATCTTTATTCGAGGTAACATGACAGCTCTCCAGAAACCAATATTTTAGCAAGATCGACCTCATGTTGCCAGAGTTAGTTTGAACTTTTTTGAAGCGACCCAGTGAATCTTTGACCATCGCCGCCCAGATCCCCCGATCTTTCGCCCATAGAGCATGTTTGAAGACTTATCAAATCAGGAAAACTCAAATTTCATTTTCACGTGGAATAGCTGCAAAGCTGAGTTTCCGTATAACTCATTTTATTTATGCCCGTTATAAAGAAACAAAATTTGAGCAGCATGTGGCAACGTTTTTTGGATATCGAAGAATTTTGAAATATTTTTTGAATATTTTCTTTGTCCATTAACAAACAAGAGAGATTCTAGGTATGTTCCTTCGAAAGCTAGAGCACATACGAAAGGCCGGCCAGACAAAATCAAATCTGAAATAACAGAGATTTGAACGCTGGAGCTCAGTGCCAACGTGTTCGAGGGGAGTACGAGGGGCGTTCAATGTATTTTCGGTAATTTGCTAATAATATGGGTAATCTTATTATCTCATTTACTAATGACACTATCTGAGGGTGTAAATATGAAATTTCACTAATTTATCAGCATTAGTATCCTCAGTGAAAGACGACCAAAATGTCTGACACTACAATAATAAAGAAAATCGAGCATCACGCGGTTAAAAAGTTCCTCACTGAGCAGGAAAAAAGTCAAAAAATCATTCATGAAGAGATGGTTGCTGTTTACCAAAAGTGGTCAAGTGAATTCAAAAGAGGCAGAGAGAGCATTGAAAACGACCCTCACTCGGGTGAACCCGTTAGCGGCACCACTGAAAAAAAGTGAAACAAGTTGAAAAGCTGATACTTGAGTATACCTGAATAAAGGCCAATTGCACCGTTTTCGTCTTAAGCTTCAGTTAGTTAAGCGACGATCAACTTATTAAGCTGTGGTTAATTCGGTTATTCGGCTTGCACCGAGACTGAATGTAACTAGATTAAAATTAATCTACAAATCTGGTTACTTTCTCATGAATTGGTACTTGTGACTAGCTTCATGTTGTTCATTTTAACCCTAATTGATGAAATATTTCAATTCAAAAGATGAAATTCATTTTATGCAAGGCTGCTGTGCAGAAATGTGGCTTCGAAGAAATTATTCATCCTCCGTACAGTCCCCAGTGACTACTACCCATTTGAAAAAATATTTTCGTGGAAATCGATTTTCCAACGATGCAGAACTGAAGGTAGCAATTTATTTACCTATTTTGAGGAGAAGATAGAAGAATATTTCTTGCAAGGTTCAAAGAAGCTTATTATTTGATCTAACAAGAGTATTGAAGTTCTAGGGGACTCTACATGGAAGAATAGAATGTTTCCAAAATTGTTTGAGTTTTAATGCCTATACCGAGAATACAAAGGCCACGAGCACTTTCGACAGTTGAGAGAGACTAGAGGATCAATAATAACCTAAAATGCATTGTTTACTGGCTTGTGATTATGTATTAATTGGGACACTTTGGACTGAAATATACTGCTCCACATGAGTTAGGGATATTGACTTAAATTCCAAAAAAATATAGTTAAAATAAGATTTTTGTGATGAATATTCATATTAATATGATTTCAAGTTGCAAATTAATTTTAGCCTGTAGGTCTGCAGCGTATACAGGCTGGTTAAGAAAAATCGAGTAAAATAACGAAATTTTATTTCCAGAGAATTCAAGCATTTTAAAGACTATCAATACAATGTATGGCCTCCACGGGTATCAATAACAGCTTGACATCTTCTTTGCATACTACACACGAGGTTGTTGAACATTTCTTGAGGAATTTGGTTCCATAAACGGGGCAGAAGCTCTCTCAGATCATTTAAGAATTCTGGGGTAGGTTGATGATTAAATATCTAATCTTCTTTGGAGCATATCCCATGCTTGTTCTATGCAATTCAAATCTGGTGAGTGCCGAGGTATTGGTAAATGTGGAATTCCAAGCTCCTCGCGCGCTTTCTCAACTATGTCTGCACGGTGCGGTCTAGCGTTATCGTCTAGAAATTGAAAAGTTTCACCAATAGCAGCGTGAAAATATGGCACAACATTGTCAATGACATGCTTCCTATAGTGTAAAGCGGTCATATTCCTAGGACAAATGTGTAGATCTGTGCGCCCGTTTAAACATATCCCGGCCCATACCATAACACTACCCCCTCGGAATGGATGGACTTCTTGGACATAGCGATGATTACGGGGTATGCGTGGGATTGTCCATAACCTTATTCTTCGAGAATCTGAAAATCGTCCATATCTGGATTCATCAGTGAAAAGGATATGTTGCCTTGCCCATTCCAGTCTTTGACGCTTATGGTCACGTGTTAATGGAGCTCCTCTTAATGGACGTCTAGAACCTAGATTCACCTCTCTCAAACGTCGGCTGATGGTTTCGATGGAAACTTGGACCCCATCTGCATTTTGAAGAGTATTCCGTAGCATTCTACACGTAAATGTAGGGTTTCTTCTCGCCGAAACGGTGATGAAACGATCCTGTGGAGGTGTTGTTTCTCGTCGCCCACCAAGCCTTGGTCTTTCCAACACGGAACCTGTCTCCCTGAACCTGAATCCAAAGTCGAGATATCACACTTCGGCTGACTTGGAGCCTTTCGGCTACAACAACCTGAGTTAGGCCACGCTGTAGCATTCCGATAGCCCTATTAGCCACAGCGTTTGTTAATTTACTTCTTGGCATTTTCAGAAAACTCGTTTCAAATCGAAGCCTTTGATAAACTGACTCCATTTCAAAATAAGAACATTCTTGAAGCAAATGCAAAGAACCAAACTTCAGAAAAAAGGCGACCAGATTGACGAAATGTCTCATACTGATTTTTATTGGATCGATTCAAGTTGTTATTGAGTTTTAAATGATTTTACAGCGATTTTCTCGAAGATTACATACTTTTAAAAACGATTGAATACGATATCCCTAACTTTTGTGGAGCAGTTTATTTACTAATGCAAAATCTAGGAACCATATTCAAAGTACCTATTTGATATCTTGTAACAGTAACACCTTAACTAATCTTATAGAATTTTTCGAATAAATACAATTCTTGCTGGCTGATGCCGTTTTTGCATTTTGCTGGGTTTGGTAAGGTCGGATATACAATCTAAAATCTAAGTGTGTTGAAATAAATTCAGATATTCAAGCTTGATTAATCAACATCAAATCGGTGAAAACTACCAATGAGTTGTTGAAGTATTTTCATTTGAATGGTATCATCCAGATGTTTACAGGAACTCAACTTATGCATTATAAAAGAGAGAAATAAGAAAATTCTATTGGTTCTGAAAGGGAGAATCATGTTTTCTGATTTCATTCAATCTATATAACTGCACCTGAAATATTAACAGAATTAATATTACTACCTAACTTGTCAGTTACCTTGGTAAAGAACATAGGATGCAGATTAGACTCCATGCACAATCAATAAAACTTGAATTTGATAGGATCGATTCATAACATTGACATTCGGGTATGCAATGAAATTGAATTTTGAGCGGATTTTCATGTTTGGTCGAGTAATATCATGAACAATGTCTTGTATGGGCAAGCCGAACGATTCCGGGAATGAAATCTTAGGAAAATCATAAGTTCTTAACGAGCATTTCTTTGTTACTTGAACAAGGCAGGATTTATTAAAAAATTTCCATTCAGTATTTAATTCAGTCAAATTTTGAGCTGATTCTCCCTTTAGGTGTAGGACTACTACCCACATGTTCTGCTTGGGTATGCCGATTGATTTCAGGTAAGGAATTTTCGTAAAATCGCCAATTTATGATAACATTCCTGTTTATTTTTACAAAATTAGAGTTTTAATCATCACTGATAGGCATTAAAGCCAAATTTAGTCAACCTAGAATCGTATTTTAAAAACAAGAACCATCCACTGTGTGAATAGACTATTCCTATCTACTACAGCCAGGAATATCTGGCTGTGTCTGGGAACGAAAAGGTTATTAGCACGATGATATCACAAAATATTTTCGCAATATTTCACCTCCATATGAAAGTTACAAGGTGCCTCTATAATAAACTACAACTCGCAGGAAGACGTCCAACTGAACTAACGAAAGGTCTGTTTATTTGCCTGTTTATGAAACCAGGGACTAATTTCATTTTGAGGAGGTACACCAAATTTATACTATCCTTATCGAAAAAAAGTAAATATATCAATCCAAAATTTCCGAATGAATACGAAATCACAAGAAAAATCGCTTTTTTCCATAGTAAACAATACATTTTAGGTTATTGTTGGTTCTTCAGTCTCTCTCAACTATCAAAACTGCTAGTGACCTATTGAACGTCCCTCGTACCTCAAAATCTCCGCTCGCAAAAAAGATATTCCCGTAGTTCTGGCTACGTTGCAATCGTCTTCATATACTGCAACATTAACTGCTTGATCCGAAATTGTAGTACTATAATAGGAAGCGCGAATCTGGCTCGCGTACTCCAAGTACCATCTTCCTCTTCCATTCAAGTGCTGATCGAGTACGCCTTCTCCGGCACTTGTCAGTGGTCAGTGCATCCTACCTGGCAGTCTGCATCGGAGTAATAGTTCGTGGTGCGACCTTGACAGTGTCAGCTGCTGAAGAAAAATAGCTAGCTGTATATTGTGCTTGTATACGGGTTTTAGTAAATGAAATTCGAGCAATTTTTGTGAAGACATGGGTGTCGTAAAGAGTGTTGGCATATTTAATGTTGTACTGTTTTCCCTGATAGCGGTAAGTGCAATGAATTTTGGATTTTTTCGGATCTTTCAGGATTGCAATTGATCTCTGCATCAGCGTAAAATTATACATGTCTGTCTGACGTAACTAACAGAAAATGAAGGATTATGTATATATATATATATATTCTTTTGAGAACGAGCATTACAATTCTAAGATATATCACAGTGTTAGCAGAGGAAATGTAAACGGGGTACCATACATATTTGCGTATGATACAAGAGCACAGATAAAAACCTCAGGAAAAATTCTGTCTCCCCGCATAAGTGTAGTAATTTGTTTATAGAAGATGGATGGCATCTTTTTCATTTGAAAATAATTTTTTCGTCATCTTGAATTCATTTCGACAAAATATCTTGACATAATATCTGAAACAGAAAGAGGGACAGAAAACCAGAAGGAAGCAGTAAATAATATTACCTACATTTGCTCATGACCGACCAGGTTCAGTCCTCCAAGCGATGATTTTCAGATCCTCAGATAAACGAAGAACGCTACAGGCCCCTTTATTGGGGAATCATCTCCCATAGATCCATAATTGTTCATTTCGAACTAGAAATCTAATAAAATATCGGGAATAAAGTGAAAAACTTGTGACATGTATTATGTCAGGATGACAAAATCTATTTCCTTAGCAGTCTTCAGAGTTTACATAGAAAATCATATCAGCTCAAAATTACAACTTTCAAATTACAAATTCTACGACCTGAAAAGCTTAAAATCAAATATTGCCAATCACCTTAAATTCCAAAGTGCAGAACAGAAGAGTTCTAGTAAAGCACTGACACATTGACGTGAAGTCAAGAGTTTACACGTGCTTGTTTAAATTCGCACACATTTCCTCCATTAACCATTTATCTTCATGTCGTCATTTTTCAGCCAAGTATTGAATATCAACTCGATCAAATCTGCATTTTTAGATATTGGGAGAATAAAATATTGAATGGATATATCTACGTTATCATTAGGCGAATTTCAGCCATTCACGAATCCGACCTCAAATTCTGAACCTGCTCTAAAAAAATATCGAATCTCTAAGTCGTTTCTCGGAAGTTATTCTGTTAACGGTCGCCCTTACAGCCAATCATAAATCTAATTAGTGGATCGATATTTGTAGATTTACTGCACACGGTACTATTACGAAAGATTTAATTTGTTAATTGGTGAAATCCACCCAATTATTCCAAAGGTATATCCAATCGAAATTATATTCTGACGAAATTAAAAAAAAAATTCTGGAGGATCCATTCACAAAGTAAGAAGTTTCCGGAAGTTTTATAAAATTGTCTTTATCAGACAAATCTCATAAACATTTTTCGTAGCTCATTCTATTATCTTCATCAGAAATCCTTCTTTAAGCAGGTATATCGAGGTTAATAACGTACCAAATTGTGTACTATCAAAAGATTCATAGAAATAATATCAAAGATATTATCGTATAACTGCAATTCAATAATTTTTATTATTTTTTTCGCTCTAAGATAGTACAATTTCTGGAACTCATTACATCTATTCCATAGAAACCTTTCCATCTTAATTTTGTGAATTTTTACTGTGGTATCATATGCTTAAAACTTCAGGTTACTGTATCAGAGAAAAGAATTTTCAGAACCCAGCAGAAATCAATTCATGAAAGACAGACTGCTGCGACAGAACTTCGTGTACTATGAAACCAAAAAGTTATACGAAATATCAAATTCTCGTGAAAATGTAATTTTTATGACTTTGCATAAACATTTTTGAAGAAACGGACAAGACTCAGGAATAAGTAAATGCATCTCTAAAGAACTCTACCCTTTTTTACGCGCTTGCTCTAGGGAACAGCGCGTTATCATTTCGTCACGATGTCTGTAATTTTCGAATTTTCTGCGGAAAATGGTCTTAAACGATTCGGTTGAACTCCCTGAAGAAGAATCCGTCGTCAAATTCTGTCCGTCCGGCCATCCGTCCGTATGTGCTCTAACTTTCGAAGGAAAAGATTTAACGAGTTGAAATTGTTAGATTAGGTTTAAACTATATATAATATCTCGGCTAATTTCGTTAATGGATAGAATCAGTTGGATAGTTTCGGAGTTAGGCACATGAAATTTTGAGGTTAATTCCTCCATATTTCATGAAGTATTGACACGATTGAATTGAAACTTCGTGGACAGTTTTAGAATACTAACGCACAACTTAGAGCAATTATGAAATACTAACGCGCAACTTAGAGTGAAATTTCGTGTGGATCCAGTTGTTAAAAAATTTAAAAAAAAATTGTATTAGAAAACTTCAAAATTTTTGATAAAAACTTTTTTCTCTGAAAATATTCACTAGATTTCAATAGAATTTGACACAAACCTTTGAGTCCAGTATTCAACAACAATGAACCAAATTTCAATTCGAATAGGTATTTTCTTTCGGAGATATTAGGAAGAAAATGTGCCAAATTTCGTTGTTATTTGGAATTTTAACGTTATTTCCGCAATATCTCAAGAAGTACAAGTGCAATTAGATTGAAACTTCGTAATCAGATGGAGATCACAGAAAAACAAATTTTTCTTACGAGAAACAGCTTTGAAGCTGAGTGTTAGTTAACCCATTATGAAAACACAACATTTCAGCAGCATATAGCAAAATCGACAATATCCGAGTTATTGAGGAAACAAAATTTCAGATGGCTATAAATCCGATATCATTAGGCGGAGTCTGCCAATTAACGGACTGATTTTTTGGCTCCAAACCTACCTTGAAAATTTCAATATTCTAGGTATATTCCATCGAAAGTTGGAGCAGACATGGACGGCTGGAAGTATAGAATTGAATTTAACCAAGGATTCGTCTAACCCTCAAGATCATTTTAGGCTCAAACCTTGAATAATGCAATCATTTGAGCAAATTAATAACGCTCCTGTTACCTAGCTAAGGGCCACTTGCACCGTATTACAAAACCATAGATTAAGACCATAACCAAGGTTTATGTAAAAAATTATCTTGCCCCGTCACGGAATCCTCGTTTAATGGCCTTAACTGACTGTTAAATTTAAGCCCTGGAATTTGGGGGTTTAAAAGAAGGATTAATGGTAAGCTTCGAAATCTAACCCTACTTTCGAGCGATTTCGCACGAATTTCTGGACGTAACCTCCAGTTTGTTTACATTTTTTTTTGTTTAAATTGGACATTCATGAAGAATTCTTACGAGTTAATGGATTTGATAATCAAATTTTGATTGAAATTTATTGAATTCAAGATGGTATTCATGAAATATGATGTAGAGAGATAATGACATTAGTAGGCATTGATTCGTATCTTTTAAAGCATGAAGAATTAACATCAGTATTTCCATTGAGTTCGTAAACTCAATGGTATTTCTCATAAGCCTTCAACTATTTGAAATGATGAAGTTATAATGATATGCTCATTTATTACAAAAGCGAATAGCAGAATGAAATCGAAGACATATTTGGAATGAAAAAGCATAATTTCATAAAGATTCTTCAGTACTATTTTATTTAGTGATGTATTACATGGAAAGCTATCATATACTACTTTATCATTGTGCAGGTGCTGTCTCTGTGCTATCATTCTCCTCGATTATATATTAACTGGACTCAAAATATAACTACAAACTAATTTATGTAAAAGAAATTGCATCATTTTGTTAATCGATCTTCAAACGTACACCTTTGTCAATCCATCCATACATGATACTTCAATATTTATATAGAATACTTTTTATTCTGCAGATCTCACATTAGAGTTTTCATTATATTCGACCCAAAATGAACTCAATTCATAATATACTTATTAAAAACAAAATGATTCAATAGAAAGTCTATCCTTGGGTAAGCCGTTCCTTATCCGAAAGTTGTTTCAGATAAATCAATACTATTTATTTATTCATTTTACAAACGTCAGGATTGTAATTCCATGCAGAAGCTCAAATCTTATGATATTACAAAATATAAGTTTACTTGAGTATATAACTATAAATTAAGAGCACAGGTCTGTAGTAAGAGATCCCTAGTCTTAATGATAATGAACAAGTCGGGAAAGTTACATGCAATATTTTCATGGAAGCTATAAAGTCTGTCAGATTAATTTTTTGGGTGGGTTTTTCAATAGATGCATCTTGATTTTTCATATCTTATGGAAATATGGTAGAACCCATAAAATGAGTTTCATCTTTCGAATTTGAATATTTTATCAATTAGGATTAAAATAAACAACATGAAGCTAGTCACAAGTACCAATTCATGAGAAAGTAACCAGATTTGTAGATTAACTTAAATCTAGTTACATTTAACCTCGGTGCAAGCCGAATATTTAAACCAGAGCTTAATAAGTTTATCGTCGCTTAACTAACTGAAGCTTAAGATGAAAACGGTGCAATTGGCCCTAAGCTCGTAAAAACCTCGTCAATAAAATGATAACAAACAAACTTCAAAATACGGTTTACCTTCTTCCTCGCTCTAAACAAGATTTCCATTGTAGAGCATCAATCGGTATCGAATACAACTTGATGGGTCATTCGATGATATTCGATTTCTGTTATAAGTTGCACGAAATTCTCTAGATTTGAGAAGAAAAGCTCCTGATGTTCTTCTGATGGCTTACGGTGCATGAAAGATATTTTATACTTTTATTAGATTATGGCGCATTAATTTCAAGCTACTCCAATTTCTCTTGTCATTGCTTGAAGGAATTCCTGAATTTCTTCACTTTATAAATTGAAGATGCTGACATATAATTTCACGGTATTTGTACCGTTCAAAGTAATTGAATTTCGTAGAAATTGACGCAAGTAATGAGAAGAAACTTAAATCCGAATGATACGATATTGTTTTGGTCATTGCAATTCATTTCATGACCCAGAATTTAGATTCGCTATGGGACGGTAGTTTTAAGTTCCGGCCTAATGTCTGAAGATATTTTTATCTTCACGCACTTGTTCTAGAGAATTTAAGCGTCATCATTTTGTCCGTCCGCCCGTCACGCTGTATGTGTTCTTTTTTCCGAAGAAAACGCCGAGAGTCTTGAATATTTTCATTTAGGTTTTGGTTTATAATTAAGTTCGCTAATGAGGAAACTGCACCTGAAGGTGTACAATGCCACAGCACAATCCTTTCCAAAGTTTCGTGCACCGAATTTCAGCTCGATCAGATATGTATTTTCAGCTATATTGGAAATATAATAATTCGAATGTCTAAATTCACCTTAACATGAAGAGGAACTTCGACAAAGCTCAGAGCAGAGATGTCAAAGATACCCTGAATAAAATTTCAAGCACTGCCGTGAAGGCAGCAGCTTTTGCGCGCATGTTCAATGTAGATGACCGCTTCAGCAACGAATTTGAACATGCACGCACGGCAGAGCTTTTTGAAATTTTTTTTGATAAATTACTGGATTTCAATTCGATCTAATCTGTATTTTTCGAAACATAGGAAAAATAGAATTTTGAATGGGTACGCACTCAGCCGTTAGGCTGACCGTAAACACAATATCTTCCGGAAGAAACGACTTAGAAAGTCGATATTTGTAGAGTAGGTTTGGGGCTTAATTACGAAGGTCGAATTCGTGAATGGGTAAAATCCGCCCAAAGATTCCGCAGATATACCCATTCAAAATTTTATTTTTCCAATATTTCCAAAAATAAAGATCAGATCGAATTGAAATCCAGTACTTCATCGAAAAATTACAGTTCGAAGGTTCATACGGAATTTAATGAGGATGATATAATAAGAAAATCACATTTTTTTTTTCAAATTGTTCTAATGGCACGATTATCACTAAATTTTGCATTAAGTTGTCTTTCAGCATCTTCAAACTAGCTGCGAAGTTTGATCAGGACTGAATCAGTATTTCTCGAGTTATACCGAAAAAAACAACGAAATCTGACATATTTTTTCCCGATATCTCCAAAACTTATGATCGTATCGAACTGAAATTTGGTACACTGCTGTGAAATATGAAGCTCAAAGTGTGAGTGGAGTTTCTTTTTGGATATGATGAATGGTTTCCGGAACAAAAAATTTTTTGGAAAAAAATTTCGAAAATTTTTTTTTTTTGAATTTACTGACAATATTATCCTGACGAAGTTTGGCTCAAAGTTGCGCGTCGTTTTACTCCTCCTAACTGCCAAGTTTGAATCAAATCGCTCGAGTAGTTCCTGAAATAAAAAATAAATAACTTCAAAATTTCAAGTGTCTATAACTCCGAAACTATTCGACCGATTTGGCCCATTAACGAACTTAACCGCGGCATTCTGATGCGCGACCTACCATGAAAGTTTCAAGTTGCTAGCTTGCTTCTGTCGACAGTTATCGTGTCGTCGGCCGGACGGACGGCCGGCCGGACAAAATCGATTTCGACACCGGATTCGTCATCAGTGAGTCCAACCTAGTCGATTGAGACCATTTTCGGCTCAATCATCCAAAATGACAGACATTTGGACAAAACGATAGCACGCTGTTCTCCTAGAACATGCTCGCAAAAAGGATCTAGATACTAGATAAGTTACTTTTTGGTAGAGTAACCGAAGTCTAGATACACTTCAAAAAAAGGAACTCAGATACGTATCTAAAAGTTCCTTTTCAAAACTCAGAACTTAGATACGTATCTTAAAGATCCTTCTTAATAAGATAAGATACTTTTTAAGTTCCTTTATATATAAGGTTGGAGTTTTTTAACGTTTTAGATGAACCTCCTCGAAATACAACAACCTCAAACTAACAACGAATGATTTACAGAGTGATAGATAACAGTTTATTCTCTTATTTAAAACAAAAAATTTTTTTCTCATTCTCACCCTTAGAAGGAAAAGTGACGAAGGAATTGCTGGGCTAAATTTAAAATTTAAAATTAGTACGAATTTCGCGAACAATTCAACGCACAAATTATTTTACGTATATCACAACTTTTGGCATGATGGGTTAACTCAAGGTTCACTTTCGCGGTTTTCCGGAAAACCCGACGAAATTTCATGGAATTATGTAACCCACATTTTTCCACTCTATTCGGAGGAGAAAATCCTACAATTATGATTTCCCGGAAACTTCGAGGGACTTCGAACGGCACAACAATTTCAGCCGTTGAAACCCAGTATTTCGAAAAGAGCTGGGCTGGTCTAGGTATTTTAGACATTGTCTGGAATATCTTGAATAGAAGAAATTCTAACTCCACAAAGCAAGAACGATTCAGCACAAAAAATGTTTTCGAAAACCGTAAAACGCTGGGCCCACTTCAACATTCGTCTAAAGGAACTTCTTCTTAAGTTACAAGACAGTTTTTTTGAAAAGTATCTAAGAGACTAGTTAATTCTCGCCAACAAAAAAGGAACAAAGATACAGTAACTCAGATACTTTGAAGTATCTAAGTGAGTAACTAAGATACTTTTTCCTGACAGCTCTGCCTCAGATCAGTCAATTTTGTTTTTGAGGAGGTCATTTCTTCACATAAATCCATCATTTCATGTTATTTCATCTCTTTGTTCGGCAACCCCAACACCTCAAGTTTGAATAGGGAATATGGGCCGTGCGACATATTGTTGAACATGTATTTTTTTCTGAATATGGCTGTTGTACTTTTTCTTCGAGATTTCATCCTTCATCTACGTAATATTCAACTTTGAATTGAAATATCACTCCAATTTACCTGAAGCATATACATTGCGCGTCAAAATTATGGAACAAATTCATTTCCTCAGAAGAAAACAATTTGGCAACAAAATCTTGAAACAGGTCAATTTTTTTTTCACTTTTACCAAATTTGAAAGGTAAAAAGGTGTTGGAAGTTGTGCATGAACAAAACTGTAATGGTCGACTTTCATTCGGTGACAAATATCATCAGGTACCATCATCTCAAAGTAAATGAGCCATGACAAAGTGCACATACTGAAAACCTCTTCGAACTAACCAATTTTTCAAAAAAACATTTTTTTTCTTGAAAATTTCTGCACCCCTGTAAAGAAGATACGAAGACCTTGCCAAAAAAGTACCACATGACCCACTGTCCATATTAAAAAAATTTACAGGGTTGATGGGGATGGCAGGGTGCAACAAAAATCCTTCAAAAATGCATAAAAATTTGGTAAAAGTGAAACAAAAATTGACTTGTTTCAGGATTTTGTTGCCGAATATTTTGAACTGAACTGAAGGGAATATTTTTCTTTTGAGGAAATGAATTTGTTCCATAACTTTGACGCGCACTGTATGAGGGAAAAATTTGTTCCGATAAACGAGATGAGTGTCCTGAAATGTTCAATCTAATAAACGCCCAAATTGAGCCCCAACTACAAGGTTATACATTTTCCGAACTTTCCCCCTCACATTCGTAGCAATTTGGAGTTAATTCGGCTACATTGTCGACAATTCTATCTATACTTTTTCTGGGATATCTCAATTTATATCAATTCAATCAGGATGAAACTTGGAAACTATCTTGAAAATGCTGATGAACAATTTTTGTCAAATTTTGTGATGATCGTGTCAGAACAATTTAAAATAAAAATATTTTTTTTTCTTGATATTCTATATTTCTGCGATGTTCTGATCATATTATCCTCACGACATTCTGTATTCACCTTCAAGCTGTCATTTTCAATCAAGTAATGTATTTCAATTCGATCTAATTTTTCTTGGAAATATGGGTAAAATAAAATTTTAACTCAATATATGAATGACTTTATATCGAGCTTCTAAGTTGTTTCTTTCGGAAGTTATTGTGTGTACGTTCGGCAGTTTTATTTCCATGTTATGAATGTTCATATATCACAATATGTATATTATCTCCATAAAAATATACTATTTTTTTCATTCGTTTAGTTTTTTACTTCTTTTCTATTTTGATTCATCTTTGAGAATTTTTATTACCTTACAAGAATATTAGGAGATTATTGGGGAAAAAGAGGCTCTCAGAAATAAAAAGGGCACTATCAATTATGAAAATTCGGTTCAAAGATTGATTGCCCCAAGTGCGCATTTCGACCACCTGCCAAAGGTGCTTAAATCCTAGATCCGGCTCTGCATCTTTTCCATTCAAACCGATTTTTCTACTACGGAAAAACTCCGCTTTATACCGATTCAAGTATTTGGCCATCGTTATCAATCTCCAAATCTGCCCTACAAATATAGATTCCGTAAGTTGTTTCTTTCGGATGTTAATTGTATCACGATATATAGAAAATTTTTCCACAGTTTCGGAACACTATAATTATGGAACAGAATCGAATATGCATAGTAGGCGTCCATACTAACTATATGAAAATAATACAAAGATGAAACGTTAGAACTATTTTATCGCTCTAAAAACTATACTTACTTTTACCGAAATCAGATGTATCTCATTCGAAACAATCTCAAATTTACTATATAAATGGAACAGAAATGAAAGTGTTCGATATCTGAAAATATAATTACGCATTGTTGAAAACGTGAAATTGAGATAACAGAATAATAAAGTATACCTATATATTCCCCATCCCGTATACTCCCAATGGTGTTGTACAGCCCGAAGCTAAAAGATATATTCCAAAGCTCATCTCAGAATCACCATCTGCAAAGAAATGAACGGTAATCATGATACCAATCGGGCACCTTACGGCCGATCATAAATACAAGAACTCCCAAAAAAATTTTCAGGGGGGGTTAAAATTTTTTTTTTGTTGGTCGATCACTAAGGTTTATTCTGATGACACGATCATTACGAAATTTCGTACAAAGTTGTTCATCGGCAATTTCGAGAAAAAAGCCACGAAATTAAAAAAAACAATATCTCCAGAAATCATTATAGTATAAAACTGAAATTTGGTGAACTGCTGTGAGATTTGAAGCTCAAGGTATAAACAGAAGTTTCCTGAAATATGATGAATAGTTTTTTTTAACTTTGAACATTTTTTTTCGAATATACTGACGTTACGATCTCAACTAAATTTCGTGAAAAGTTTCGCGTTGTTATGCTACAACTAACTCTTAAGTTCCAATCCAATCGCTCAAGTAGTTCCTGAAATATCAGGAAAATAATCTCAAAAATTCCAATGACCATTCGGCGGATTTGCAACATAAACGAACTTAACTGCAGTACTTCAAGGCGCGATGTAATCTGAAAGTCCGTAGCTTGTTCCCTCGACAGTTGTGTCGTCGGCTGGACAGATGAATGTATTTTGACACCGGGTTCGTCCAATTTAGTCGTTTGAGACCATTTTCGAGAAAAAAACCGAAAATCACATGCATTTGGACGAAACGACAGCTGTTCCCCTGAACATTGCCAGTAAAAAAGTCCTCTCGAAGAGCGAATTCAGCGATTTTCCAGAATCTTTATTCTCCCCACTAGAAAATACCTCTATTTTTGAGCCGAAAATGGTCTTGAACGATTGGGTTGAACTCCCTGAAGAAGAATCCGTGCTCAAATTCAATTCTGTCCGTCCGTCTGTATGTGCTCTAACCTTCGAAGGAAAAGAATTGGCGACTTGAAATTGTTAGATTAGGTTTGGAGTCCAAATATCTCAGTTTAAATCGTAAATGGGTGGAATCGGTTGGATAGTTTCGGAGTTAGGCCCATTTGAAATTTTGAGTTTAATTCCTCGATACCTCATGAAGTTTCGACTCGATCAAATTGAAACTTGGTAGACAGTTTTGGAATACCAACGCGCAACTTAGAGTGAAATTAAGTGTGGATCCAGTTGTTAGAAAATTTCAAAGAAATTTTTATTCGAAAATTTAAAAAATTTTTGATGAAATATTTTATTTTCTCCGGAAATATTGATTAGATTTCAATGGAATTTGGCACAAACCTTAAGGTCAGTATTTAACAACCATGTTCGAAATTTCAATTCGAGCGGATATCTACTTTCGGTATATAAGAAAAAAAAAAGTGCCAAATTCCGCAATATATCAAGAAGTACAAATGCAATCAGATTGAAACTTCGCAATCAAGTGTAGATTCCCAACACGCAACTATACTCCATTCACTTTTATAATGTAGCCCGGTTGGCCATGATTTAGGTTTATCAAGTTTTTTCCCTTAAAACTGACGCAGGTTGGCACTCATGAAATATCGGCAATGTCAAAAGACGTTGCCAAATTTCAATTTCTACTATTATCAATATCAATCGATTCTAGATTTATTCTAAATCTCAGCATAATAACGATTGCAAACTAATAAAAATGCCGAAGGTAGTTTTGAAGAAGCAGAGGCAAAGTATCAGGAAGTGCTATGTAGAATTGAAATCGGCTTTTTCTGATAGTAACCCTGATAATTCGGAATCAATAATTCAACACAAGCTATCCAACATTTTCGACGTATGTGAGTGAAAACCAAGGAATTATATTTTATATGAATAGATATTTATTTTTTAGCTGCAGATCAACACAATAAGGAAGATTTTAAGTGAAAGGGACGACAAAGAATATCCTTCTATTGGAGCACCCAAAATGACACTGATTACAGACTTTATTTTGAAAAACTCGATTCGTGATTTCCGTACGAGAAAAAAGCATAACTGAATCTTCCAACCATGTTTATATACGTAAAATATTTCCAGTGTTAAAAGAGAAAAAAGTTTCTTCAACATTCGCCAGGTCTTTGGAATTATCGAATTCAAATAAAATTTTCTCAAATTCATTACTTTATCAATGTAGATTGGCATTTGAAAAATAAGTAATTACTACGACCTCTTCGTAGAGAGGACAACGTTGCAGAGTTATCTGACAGGAAAATGACTATAACCTAACATTTTCAAAATATACACGGTGAAATCTGTCACGATGTCATGGCCAACCGGGCTACATTATAAAAGTGAATGGAGTATAGGTGCGAAATTTCGTGTTGATCTAATCGTTAGAATTTGAACAAGCACGTAAAAGCTCCTGACGTCTCCTCACTGCTTGTTTAGATTTTTTTGTATGAATTCATCCTTCACGCCGTCAGAATGAGATTTCAATTCGATTGGATCTGTATTTTTGAAATATTCAGAAAATACATTCTCGAATTGAATCTGCCGAATCATTAGGTGGATCTGCTCTACAAATATCGAGTCTACAAGTTGCTCATTCCGGAAGTTAAAGCGTTCATGATGAATAACAAAATTTTCTTAGTTTAGGGACACCCGTTTTAAAAACGGAAACGAATGTATGCGCATTCGTAAGCGTAAGCGTTCATACCAACTTTATGGAAAGAATAGTGAAAAATTGAGAGCAAAGAGAAAAGTTGGATTATTTTATCGCCCCAAAAACTATACCTACTATTCTTATCTTAAATTTACTGTATGTAATAAATAAAAGTGTCCGATCTCAAAAATACAGTGCGCGTCAAAATTATGGAACAAATTAATTTTCTCAGAAGAAAAATATTTGGCAACAAAATCCTGAAACAGGTAAATTTTTGTTCCACTTTTACCAAATTTGTATGCATTTTTGAAGGATTTTTGTTGCACTCTGTGCCTCATCAACCCTCTAAATTTTTTGAATAGGGAAAGTGGATCATGTGGTACTTTTTTGGGAAGGTCTTCGTATCTTCTTTACAGGCGTGCAGAAATTTTCAAGAAAAAATTTTTTTTTGAAAAATTAGGTTCAGTTTGTGCACTTTGTCATGGCTCATTTACTTTGAGACGATGGTACCTGATGAAATTTGTCACCGAATGAAAGTCGACTATTACAGTTTTGTTCATGCACAACTTTCAACCCATACGAACCATTTAATGGAGAAAAAAGTGGAGTGACATTGGAAATTTATTTCGTCATTGAAGAACCACCCGGAGAATAAGTAACTAATTTTTCAAAAAAAAAAAGAATATTCCTTGAAAATTTCTGCACGCCTGTGAAGAAGATACAAAGACCTTGCCAAAAAAGTACCACATGACCTACTTCCCCCATTCAAACAATTTAGAGGGTTGATGGGGATGGCACAGGGGGTGCAACAAAAATCCTTCAAAAATGCATATAAATTTGGTAAAAGTGAAACAAAAATTGACCTGTTTCAGGATTTTGTGGCCAAATATTTTTCTTCTGAGAAAATGAATTTATTCCATACTTTTACGCGCACTGTATAATTGCGTATTGCTGGAAACATGAAATTGAGATAATAGAATAATGAAGTATACTTACATCTTCCACATCCCGTAAATTTCTAATGGTGGCTTAGCCCAAAGCTAAAAGAAATATCCCAAAGCTCATCTCAGAATCATCATCTCCAAAGAAATAAGCGGTTATCATGTACCATTCGAGCAGTGCTTGTTCTGACATCGAATGTGGAATCTCTCTATCAACCGCTGATTCGCATATTCCATTTCCGTACTGAATTGCCATGGGAATGCACATGGGAATCCTATTCCGGCTACATTTCTTGCATTTACGGGATTTTTCTTGATGGATCACTGACCTACTAATCAAATTGCAATCATTGAACAAATGAGATTCTGATATAAACGTGCTCTCTGAATTTGCAATTCGAGGTCGAATATGATTTTCGATCGTTTTATTGGGAATCGGATATTTGTTCCGATTCCTGTGGAGATTGCTTGTCGGAATGGTAATTTTCAGTTATTTGAGGGAAAATATATTCTGAAGAATTGGATCCTTTGAATTTCGTATTCATTTTCCGTGTTCTCTCTTTTGTTCAAGAAAACAGAGCCGAATACTTCGTCTAATGGTCTATCATTTTCGAACTTTGCGCCGACAATGGATGATTAAAGTAACCGATGCGGAGACCTGGGGGTCAATTCTTGAATCTCGATCAAGATTGTCATATGTTTTTGTCGATTTTCTAAGTTTTCTCGACCATCTGAGACATTTGTGAGAGTCCTATTCGCCATTTCGACTATGTTTTCAAGCAAAAATTCAAGAAATAAACTGAATGCAAGATTTCGAGAAATTTCAAATCGGGATAACAACATAACCTTATCACTAGACATCGGATTATATGCATTTGCATATTTGCAAATCCATATAACGCGATATTCTAGGCATTATTGCATATTTTGGTACTTTTTTGTCGAAAGTGTATATTTGAATAGTGGGACGTAATCCTGGTGCATAGATCAACCGGAAAACGTTGAACAGGTGCGGAGCTATAGAAAGATTGTATACCAGA
Organism: Myrrha octodecimguttata; assembly: GCA_958510865.1. Taxonomy (NCBI): domain Eukaryota; kingdom Metazoa; phylum Arthropoda; class Insecta; order Coleoptera; family Coccinellidae; genus Myrrha; species Myrrha octodecimguttata. The sequence continues at coordinate 59,474,636 of OY294056.1, forward strand.
AATCTTCTTCTGTTCAAATCCACGAACATTTTAGAAAGAATAATCGAACAGAAATATGTCCTTACTAATTTACTGTCAGAAATGATCCATGACAAATTTAAAAACACGAAGCTCGATAGGAGTATATGTCAACCCACAAGGAAAACCTTGTCTACAAAGACATCTTCAGAAATGGCGCAAAATTCTAGTTCAGTCTCTTTACGTTAATGGTCGTAGAGGAATCGTTTTCGGCCTATAAGTTGATATTAACAGACAGACGTAACAAGTTTTCTTTAGTATACCTAAAAAACCTAGTAAAGCACTGACTTGATGTCAGCAGCTTCTACGCGCTTGTTCACATTGCGAAATGCGACTTGGAAATTTCAGTGAAAATTAAATGAAATATGAAAATTTAAAGAGAAAAATTTATTCAAATTTTCCAAGGATAATTCTTCTCATTGGCACTAATAATGTTCCAAGTTTCATTTCAACCAGATGAATATTTTTCGAGTTATTGAAAAAACAAAATTTCAAATGGCTGTAACACAAAAATCATTTGGCAGATTTGGCCCATTAACGAACTCAATTTTTATAGCTACATTTCTTCCCAAGATATTGGAGTGAATAATTTCAAAATCATGGAATTTGACATATTTTTTTCAATCTCTGAACTATTAGACCAAACTGGAAATTAGAGTACTCTTATAAAACTTTGACACCATGGCGTGCGTCAAATTTAATTGGAATTTAATGAATATATAACCAAGAAACATGTTTTTAAAGATAATTCAAAAAATATCGGAAATTTTTATTTCATTTTATTGATATAAAATTTTTACGTTATTTGGTATTAAGTTGAGTGTTGGTATTCGAAAACTACTGACAAAGTTCTAATTTGATGTCCGCAGTATTTCTTGAGATATTGATGAAATAATGTGAAAATTTTAAACTAACGATGAAATTTTGCGTATATTTTTCCCAATATCTCCGAAGAAAAAACCTAGAAAAACACTGTCCTGAGGTATGCCTTAACATTCGAAAAAAAAAACCTAGAGAAGCACTGACGTGAGGACAGGAGCTTTTACGCGCTTGTTCCGTTGCCAAAGCGGTCATCTATACAAGTATTGACCCTGCCAAACGCAGATTCTTTTCATATGGTCCTCACGAAATTCTGCATGAACTTCAAGCTATAATTTTCGATCAAGCACTAGATTGCAATTCGATCCAAAATTTTGAATGGGTATAACTATCTAACAATATTAAATAAAATAGATAAATAATTGGGTAATTCAACTCATTCAAGCATTCAACCTTCTTAATCAAACTGGAAACCTACTCAACAAATATATTCCCTGTGTCGATTCTTCGTAAAGTTAATGTGTTTACGGACGGCCTAACCACTGATAGTGAAAAAAATAACTTACGGAAGAATCTACTCAGTAGCTTGATAATTGTAGAGTATGTTTGGAGTTTAACTACGAAGGCCGAATTAGTAAAAACCATCGAATAATTCCGCTGAAATACATCTTGTTAAATGGAAAGAGTTATTTTGCTGAAACTTCAAGGTGGCATTTTTCAATGAAGGGCGATTCGATCTATGTTTTTGGAAAAATCAGGATACTGAGATTTTGAAAGGGTGTAATTTTCGATTGAGTTTGGCTTAAATATCACAATTTTGTTAGTGGGCCAAATCGGCCGAAGGGTTTCGGAATAATTCCATAGTTTTTACTAATTCGCCAATCCGGCATTCGTAATTAAACACCAAACTTACTCTACAATTGTCAAGGTACTGAGTACATTCTTCCGGAAGTTATTTTGTTCACTATCAGTGGTTAGGCCGGCCGTAAACACATTAACTTTAGGAAGAATCAACATAGGGAATATATTTGTAGAGTTGGTTTTCAGTTTAATTAAGAAGGTCGAATGCTTAAATGTGTCGAATTCGCCAATTATTCTTTAGATAGTTATACCCATTCAAAATTTTGGATCGAATCGCAATCTAGTACTTGATCGAAAATTAGAGCGGGAGATTCATGCAGAATTTCGTGAGGACCATATGATTTTTGTCAGAAAGGTGTGAAAATTTCATAAAACGAATTTGATCAAGCACACAAAACTTCCTGGATATAATTCAGTACTTTTTTGGATTTTCTTAACCATTTAAGTTCACTTAAATGTTATTCGAGTTATGATGAAATTATCTGACATTGTTCAATTTACATCCGTTTTCGAGTTGGTAAGTTCTGTGGGTGGCATCACTTGGATGAATGTAACAATTCCTATGAAGAACTGAATCGAATTGTCGACTCAAATTAAATATTTCACTGAGAATCAGGAGCATGACATGAACTTTTAAATTCAATCAACTCTGTCGAGAACTAATTCGTTCCCGATTGGAACAACGAGAACTCAACAAAAAGATCACGATAAGTCGAAACAATGTGCTGAATCAATTGTTTGAGCATTACTAAATTCCAAATTGAGAAATAGAAGAGGCTTTAAATGAACGAGATAAGTACGAAGACGTTACCGACTTCAGGAATAAAACAGAAACAGTTACCTATACATTCTAGTTAGAATTTTTGAATACCATACAAACAATAGCGGGGTCTTACTCTACTTATTTATAGTGACTCGGTGGAATATAATCCGGTAGACATAAACTGAAGTAATAAATTATAGCTTTGTTTTGGACCCAAGTTCAGAACCAATTCAGAACTGTTCGGGACGGTTCGAGTATGCGCGATTGCTATTTTTCAGACACAAAATCGAAATCGCGCATACTCGAACCCGCGAAGCGTCCCGAACCGTTCAGATCTCGCAACCAAAACAAACCTTCTAGAATACAAAAAGTAGTACATTTTAGTCTCAGAGTAACAAACAACATAGAGGTAGCATAGGTCATATTTAGAAGGCGATTGCTGTCCGCATCATATGATACAAATATTGACACTTTGACCGCAATCAGAACAATCTTGCTAACAAAGCAGTTAACAATCCGTGATACGATATTTGACTCAATTCGCGGGATTCTCCACAAACAGCACACTTTTAACGTCCCATAGTGAATTAAAGAATTATAAAAATTCAAAAAATATTGAAGTAAATAGCTAGAAATATCTAAAAACTCGCTAGAAACTCACCGAAATAACTGATGACAGATTGACCGGCGGTTAACAGCAAATTCGGAAGACGGAAACACGTTCGGCCGGACAGAATTGAGTTTGACCATGGATTCATCATCAGTGAGTCCAACCAAAGACGGTTGTGGTCCAACCTAGTGGTTCGAGACCGATTTTGGCTCAAAATTAGAAAATTATAGCTATTTTTGCCGAACATATTTTCACGTGGTGAACCCGCCAAACGCCTATCCTATATGTAAATACATGGAATAAAATAAATATGGAATGAAGTATGGAACGAAGAAAATGTCTTTTGAGCGAAAAGGACAATATTTATGTAATTGCAATGGCACAAATTTATGTAAATTCGAATTTGAGAATTGGACAACACTAACCGCTACATCGTACTTATGCTATGTATACACACAACATCAATTTGTTTATCTGAACGGTTTTTTACGGTAATATAAAAAACTCAAAAGAAGTTGATTAACGTGCGATAATTCCTCGTTTTTCTAGTTTTTTTTCACACTAAACCCAGTATGTGCTCATTCGAAATCCCAGACTCTTTCTACACCTGCAAAGATATACAGGAGGTCCCATATAAATTAAAAAAGTTGAAGGTATTTTCGGTTCAACCGGAAGTACATTATCAACAAAAAATTGTACATCAGATGCATTTTGCGCCATTTTGCTTTAAAGCTGGATTTATAAACTCGACGTTCCCGTTCCCGTTCGCAGTTGACGATCCCGTTCAAAGTTAAAATGCACTAAATGCGCAGGGCAGGGGCATTTATAAAGTCCGCAGCTGCGGCAGCTGACTGATAATGTGCCGCTCTCCTGTTTTTTCCGCTGCCGTTCGAGATGACCATGTTTCATCTTTCGACGTTCCCGTTCGTATCTTAACCAATATAGTGAGGTTAGGTTGCACTTATAATTCGGAGATTAGTTTGTTTATTGATAAGTTACGCTTGGTTTGGTTATATCCTTTATCCAACTTTAACAAAGGAAACCCAAATGCACAGGATATTTGACCTCTATAAAACATCATAAACGCGAACTGGCCGAACGGCGAACGTCAAGTTTATTAAAGGGGTATAGTTCGTTTCGAACCGCCAGCGGTCAACGGGAACGTTAGCGGGAACGTCAGCTGCGAACGGGAACGGGAACGAAAAGTTTATAAATCCAGCTTAATGCAAAATCTCGTAAATATTGTCCTTTTTTTTCAAAAGATATTAACTTAGTTCCATACTTTATACTAACCCTGTACATTCCTTTCACGCAAAAACTACCACACAATCAGGTCGATTCTGTTTGCGTATTGCTATGAACCTTGCTATTCTAGTCATATTGCTATCTTTCTAATTAATAGCAATATGGCCATGATATTACGTATTCTGTTCCGAGTGTTATAGCAATATTTGTTATGATTTTTGACATAGCAATGTTGCTATCATGGACTTCCATAATCGATGCTTTCAGAGTTGACAACACTGTATTTTGTGGAGCTACAAGGAAGGAAAAAATAAACCTACTTCATAAACATTTCGTGAGTTTTTTGTGATTTCGCATACATAACCTCTATCTACGGCTTTCGTTCATTCATGTGAATATTGACATAATAAAAAATGTTACGAAACAAAAGAGTCAAATTGACCAATAACGAATTTCCTTGATACCAATAGAATATTGGTTACCAGAAATCAAATGCAGCAATTTTATTCAGGCGTCAATAATTCGAAGTTGGATAAACTTTGTCGTTGGCACCTCAAAGGGATTGCTGTTGTTGAGATTATTAGAATAACCACCTCAGCTGTTGTCTACTATTCTTATATTTTAGCCTAAGAATTTTAATTTGAAATTAAATATTCTAGAGAATCTTTAACAAATTTCCATTAGCATATACTTTTTTTTATTCATGTAAACATCGACTTACTCAAACATGTTACGAAACAGAAAAACCAATTAAAATCAAATTTACCAATTTCCTGGATATTGGTTACCAGAAATCATATGTAGCAATATGCATATGCAGGCGTTAATAATTCGAAATTCCATGAAGTTTTTTGTTGGCAATTCAGAGGGATGTTGTTGATATCATTAGAATGATCCCCTCAGCTGTTACTTACTATGCTGTGTTTAAGTCTAAGAATTTTCCTTAAAACTAAATATTCTAGAGAACCTTGAACGAATTTCTATTAGCACATACTTCCCTATTTTCAATATTTTCAAATTCATGGAAGAAATAACACTGAAACAAATGGATCTCTGCAAGATTCTCTTTCTTACCTATTTTGTTATGATGTTAAGTAAGTAGTATACTGAGATGGCAATATTGATAGCAAGATTCTTGTTAAAGTGACAGATATTATTACTCAAAATCGATTTTCAGAATACCAATATTTCGGTTCTTGTTATGGAAGCAATATCTTTTTCAATATTGCAATATTGCTATTTGCAAACAGAGTGAACCTGAATATATGAAGTTAAACCAAATGATCAAATTGGTACAAACACTTTTGTGAGTTATAGACTTCCAGGTGTGTGCAGTTCTTACTCCAAATCTATAATGAATAATTCCGAGAAAAATAAAAAAAAGTCGAATTTTTTTTTAAATTTACTAACCATATAATCCCAAGAACCTATTGCAAGAAAAGTTCGTTGTTGTGCTCAGAAACCGTTCGGCTGAACCCTGAAAGTTTTAAGTCCCTAGGATTCTCCTTACTCTCTTCGTGACCACCACCATACATAATCGAAGTTGACACCGAATTCGTCATTACAGACATTTGAACTAAACCATGGAATGAAAAACAATTTGCGTGTAAAATCTGCAGAAATATTTTCTAAGGTTTCAAATCGAACGATCTCCATAAATTTTCCCAGAAAATGTCAAATGACAAATCTGTCGGCTGCTCGCACATAATTTCAAAGGTTCATTATTCATAAAATGACGTCCAAAGAGCAGAGCAACTGTCGGTCATTGTCATTACATTGTCGCAGCTAACTCGAATAATAGGTTCTGGTATTCAGTCCGCAATCTTCATCAAAGACTAAATTTCGGTAGAATGCTTCGAACCATGACAAGATAGGAATCTGTACTTATTCGGGTAATACTGAAATCCTTCACGAGTGAAATTCATAGACTCTCAAAATGAGAGACTAACGGCTACCGGATATGCAAATCGGCATTCGAAAACTATTCAGGGCGTAGAAAAGGAGGACAACACTGAAATGGCATTTATCGCACTATCTGCAATTCTGAGGCATAACAGTTCTCCCATTAGGATAATTTCGTCAACAATGGTTGGCTTGAAGGAAATAGGAATCTTCTGTTCGTCGCGAAAATTGCTTTCACATTGTTTTAGGGCACAACAGCGATGTCAGGATGCCCTGGTGTATTCAATTCTCGCATTTTGAACTGAAAGTGTTTTTGAATGACTAGATTCATGTAACTCAGAGTTAGTGTAGGTCAATCTGTTCTATGATTCTCACAGAGCACAAATATATTCAAATGATTTTACGCGAATCCAAGAGACACAATTCTATGCTTCTTTTGTTTTCGTCACCATTTCGAGGTGATGTTGATCTGTCGTAAAGTGTTTTTAAAGTCGTCAAGAAAAAAAATCCATTTCGAATAACGATATGATGAAAATTAATTCCGTTCAAAAATAAGCAGAACAAAATAGGTCCAACCAGGAAACTGGGACAAAAACAGATGTCTATGATCATGAATTATATTTACGCATAACCATCACAGAAGATAACCTTACACTCTATGCACTGCACACGTTATCTGTGACTACACTAACTCCCAACATGTGCAAGTTTACAACGAAACACACCGAAAAGTATCAGTGGAGTTAGTGTAGTTAGTGTCGTTCATGCAGGTACAATGAACAAACCTATATTCTAACAATAGAGGACTTCGGTACATGTTGCCAACTCAAAAGTTCCGTCGAATTTACTAGCACTGGGGAAGGGAAGTTTCCGAACAAATTCGATATGATTAGGTTCGAATTATTTATGAATACTTATCCGTAAACTGTGCATCGGCTCCTCAAACCAGATAGTGCGGTCCAAATATAGATATTTGTTTAAATCAATGATTGGCTGAAATAAAGTTGGGGTTCCCGAATTCACGTCGATAGTGTCAAGTTAATAGGACGTGTTCGGTAAATCAACTGGGTTATTTCGGTTGTTGGTTTTCCATTTCGTAAATATGAAATGTTGTTATTGGGTTGGTTCCTGAAGAGCGGTTATATACGCAATTTCATTGATGAACCAGCGATAGATTTTCTGTCTCGAAACAACAGTTGATTTTCTTTAGCATTCATAGCAAAATCTGACCGAAGCGAATTGTTCAACAATTTGAATGTAATATCAAATACTTAGTGTTATTTAAGTGGACGCCACATATACGCGATCATGATCGCGATGGCGTCCACAATGGTGATCACGTTCTATATAGACTACCAGATTCCGAACTTCTGTCACAATGTCTCAGTGTCTAATAAGAGATTCTTAGCAACTGGAAATTTTTTATAAAACGACATCCGATCGCTCAGTATCGCCTATGAATGCTGTCAAGTCGCACACAGGATGCGTCCTTGTTGGCAAGTTTTAGACCTTGAGATGCAAGCGTGTAGAGCAAAGACTTTTAAAAGTTGGCGTATTTCATTACCCTTGGCAATTAAATAACTAAAAGTTCCTTTGTTCTGTAGTTAAGGTACATTGACTTAATTCCTATGGGAATATAGTCACTGTAGGTGAGGGTAGTGCCTGTTTTTCGATGTTCACTGAATAAATTTCATTAGGCTCTTATTTAAAATTTCTGTAACTATCAACTAGAACTTACCTACTATATTCTGAATTCGTGTTTCAAGTCCTTTTATCATAATTGAAATGTATGTCAAAAGAATAGGACTATTGACGTTTCGTAGACTTACCTCGACTGTTTCAAAGGTTTTGTTCAGTTGTCCGAATTAAATGTTATAAGTTTTGAAATGTGCACGATGGAATCTGGTCCAGAAACAATATTATTGTCTTCGAGAATAATTATGTTCCTATAAGACGAAATCAGCTGACGTTTAGCATGCTATGAAGTTTCTTTTTGGGGTGAACCTGATATTTCCCTTGACGAAGAAGTACGTGTGAAAGAGACTAGTTAAGTATTTTTTTGTATCTGTTGTACCTACTAGAAACCTAAATATCATCCATTCAATGCACACGTTTAGAAAGGGTTTGGTAAAAATATTCAGAGGTAAAATGTAACTACAGTCTCATCTCTAACATCAATTATGAGTTCCTCCTACATCAGAAAAATTAAAGAAACAATAGTGGATAGGTTTTAAAGTATGGATATTTAAACAACTCCTTCCTCATATGTAACTGTTCGAATTTCAAGCTTGTCAATCCATAGGAAATCGATTTGTCGACCAGAAAAACTGGGTCCCAATCGGTTTAACGGAAGTACCGCTGTGACGAGTTACCAACATTTCATTACGGGACAAATATCATTATTTTATTGTAATTTCATATAAACTCAGAAACGCTGGCATATTGAACTGTTTACCTACTTTTGTTAACTACTGAATCTTTAATCATCGGAAATTTTGTGGAGAATAATCGAGTTCGAAGTCGATTAGGAGAATGCAATAAAACTGACATAACGTGTGCGCAAATACAGCTACTGCGTATTCATGGCTCGAATAAACCCACGTTGTCCGGTGATTTTAAGTCTCAGGTATAGGCGTTTTCATTTTCATCGAATTGATTGATCGGTGTACCTCCCTCCCTCTTCTTCTGTTCTCCACCAAAGAAGAGAGGTAAAAGAGTTAATGAACTAATCATTTCGATTAAAATGAAAACCTAGAAAAGCACTGACGTGAGCCAAAGCGGTCATCTATACACGTTGTTGTAGTAAATTCTTATATTTCTCATTTTTCAAAATTCACTCTAATTCCATTTATGCACTAGACAGCCCGAGGATCATTGGTTACTAAGACTGATGTGTGCTGTATATGCGCGATTGCAAGAAACTGAACAATGTGACTGTTTTTTTTGATAATTAGAGTCTTGACTTTGTTCTCGAACGCTATCGCTACGCTTCTTAGTTTACGCGCCTTTTCGCTATTAACACCTTTTCTCTTATTTTGAGACTGAACCCAGTGTTCCGCAATTGTGAATTACGTATTTTACCGTATTTTGTTCACTGAAATTCAGGAACTGAAGATCACAAACCTGCCACCGAGAGTACTCTCTGGAAGATAAGTAGTGGATTACTTCGAGGTGTTGTCTGATGCATTTTCATTTTCTCTTTGATTCTTTCATTTATTAATTGTTTCAACGCCTATGGTTCTTACAGTCCGACCATCTCTCATCTATAAGAGCTTACCGCAATACACGTATTGATCCCGCCAAACGCAGATCTTTAGTCCTCACGAAATTCTGCATGATCCTCAAGCTATAATTTTCGATCAAGGATCAAGTACTAGATTGTAATTCGATCCATAATTTTCAATGGGTATAACTATCTAAGAAATAACTGACGAATTCAACCCATTTAAAGCATTCGACCTTCTTAATTAAACTGAAAACCTACTCTACAAATATATTACCTATGCAGATTCTTCCTAAAGTTAATGTGTTCATGGCCGACTAATAGTGAACAAAATAACTTCCGGTAGAATCTACTCAGTAGCTTGATAATTGTACAGTAAGTTTGGAGTCGAATTGGCGAATTTTTAAAAACCATCCAATGATTCCGCAGATATATACCCTTTCGAAAATTGGATGGTCAAAAGTTATAAGCATTCAAATATTTATCAATTTGCTGATACACTCCTGCACTCTGTTTGCAAGTTCAACACAGATATCACTTACGATGATTTGTATTGCAGAATTGCCAATTCATTGCTTGAAATTCATAGAAATATGATTGGGAAAACTCATATAATCACTTAATACTTATGATTTGGTATTTTTTGCGGTATTATTGTGGAAAAAATATTTCACTACACTTGACCATTAAAACACCATTCTTCCATTTGAAATTCGTGCAATATCCAGTTGTCTCCATCATGAGATTCTACACAATTTCAATCCTGCATATTTTATATTGAAAATTCCATAATTATTTTAATTTTCATCAAATTCATAAATGAATTATAAGAAATCGCTCAACTAACATGAAAACATTAATTGAATTCTAAAATTCTATGGAACGTCTGGTCTATAGACATGGACTATCTCTGTGGCCTGGTGACGAAATAGCATAGACCTAATATTTAGTCTATGCTAAATATATGAATATTTCTGTGTATTTTAAGTTCCGGGTAAGCAGAGCTTAATTCACAGTCTTTACTAGCTTCAACGTTGAATATCTCGAAAACGGTTCGTTTGAGGATAAATAATTAGGAATAATTAAGTATTCTAAAATAATTGAGTATTCTTATAATGACTGAAAGTAAACTTTATCTACATTATTCATGCTAATTTTCTATAGTTTTATGAATCGGGGAGTCTATAACCAGAAAACCGTTCGAATTTAGATTATATTGATTATTCTAGAATTCGAGTCATAGTCATAGAGAACTTCATACCAAAATTCATTTCATTCGGAGAAACCATGTCAATGCTACAAAAGAAAGACTGATTTTTTTTGGAATTTTCTACAGTCTGTATCTTTTTACTAGGGCCGAATCTAGAAAAATGGTTGAAGAAAAAAGTGTTTTATTTGATGAGAGGAATCTTGGGTTAAAATTCATGTACGACTCAAAGACTCACCCTGTATATTGTTACGAGTCGGAGCTATAAACATTTTTGAATGATAAAGAAAATAGCATGTGCATGTATACTAATTTAACAGTACATATCAGCAGAAGAAAAACAAAGGCAGCACTATACAGTTTTACGTATGGTAAAACCTCATCAAAAAAATCTTTGCCTTCCTGTATAGGCAGGTTAAGTCATATTGGATTGGTCAACAAAATAAGCTGACACATTTATATTGGCCTTCATTTTCATCGGAACATATAATTTCATCTTTCTTTTCATATAGGTTGATGAAAAATCTTGAAATCATAGCTGAAAACAAATGTGCAGAGTGAATGATATAATTATTCATTAAAATAATTTGGAGTTAACGATCCATCTAAAAAAGAATCAGACATCATCAAATTCATATATCTATATGGAATAACCGTAAGTGAAGTGTTCAATTACTAACTAACTATAACATACCGCGATCATGACCTCTTGTTAGTCGATTCAAAATACACCTGATTTTTCTAGGAAGATTAAAAGCAGAAACTTGCTCGGAAGGATTACTGATGAAACCTTTGTTAAAAAACCTAGAGAAGCACTGACGTGAAGTCAGCAACTATTACGCGCTTGTACACATTGCGAAATGTCGACTCGGAAATTTTAATGAGATTTAAATGAAATATGAAAATTTTCAAGAAAAAAATTTTTTTCAAATTTTCCCATGGATAATTCTTCTTCCAACCAAGTTTCATTCCTATCAGATAAATATTTTTCGAGTAAGTGAAAAATCAAAATTACAAATGGCTGTAACATAAAAACCATTCGGCAGATTTGGCCCATTAACGAATATAACCGAGATATTCAGAATCAAAAACTAACCTGAAAATTTCAATACTCTAGGTCTTTCCGTTCGGAAGCACACACGGCTGGACCGTCGACCGGACGGACTGAATTTAATTTGACCACGGATTCTTCTTCAGGGAGTTCAACCCAATCGTTTAAGACCATTTTCGGCTCAAAATTACAGACATTGTGACGAAATGATAAAGCGCTGTTCCCTAGAACAAGCGCATAAAAAGATAATCTTTTAAATTTTACGAAAATTTCATGCCGATCGCCAAATCTCTTCGTCGCTTTCATTGCAATGAAGCAAATCATTGATCTAACTATGTTTACAGAATATATCAATTGTAGAATCTAGAATATGATATTCGTAATTTCAAAATTATGAAAATATACGCAGATTCTCCAAATGAACTTTCAAATTCAAGGAAAGTTCAAGTTTCATTCCAGGATATCCAGGAATGAAATTATGTTTCAAAGCAGCATTATGCAATATCACTTTCGATATTATATATCTCCCTTGAGTATTTGAATGAAAACAAGGACCTCCAGTTTCGTTGGGATTAGGGCATGAACGCCACACGATGCCATACTTTCCAGGGTTTCTTCATTTTAACGCGCTTGTTCTAGGGCACAGCGCGTTATCATTTCGTCGTTCGAATTTTGAGCCGAAATTGGTCTTGAACGATTGGGTTGAACTCCCTGAAGAAGAATCCGTGGTTAAATTCAATATTGTATGAATAATGAGAGGGTACTTTTTGGTCTGAATTAGACAAAAACTCAATTTGACGGAATGCCGACGTTTCGATATATTTGATATCTTCTTCAGGGCTCTACAATAAATGACACAATAATTAGGGTCTTCTTCAGGGCTCTACAGTAAATGACACAATAATCAGGGTTAAATTCAATTCTGTCTGTCCGTCCGTCCGACCGTGCGTCCATCCGTATGTGCTCTAACTTTCGGAGGAAGAGACATAGCGACTTGAAATTTACACAATTGTTATATTAAATTTGGAGTCCAAATATCTCGCTTGAGTTCGTAAATGGGTGGAATCGGTTAGATAATTTCGGAGTTAGGGTCATTTGAAATTTTGAGGTTAATTCCTCTATATCTCTAAAGTATTGACTCGATCGAATTGAAAATTTGTGGACAGTTTTGGAATACCAACGCGCAACTCATAGCAAAATTTTGTGTGGATTCAGTCGTTAGAAAATTTAAAAAAAAATTTATTCGAAAATCTTTAAAATTTTCGATGAAAATTTTTTTTTCCTGTGATAATATTGATTAGATTTCAATGAAATTTGGCAGAAACCTTAAAGTTAGTATTCAACATCAATGTTCCAAATTTCAATTCGATCCGATATTTACTTTCGGAAATATAAGGAAAACAATTGCGTAAAAAATATGCCAAATTTCGTTGTTATTTGAAATTTTTACGTTATTTCCGGATTATATCTCAAGAAGTACAAATGCAATCAGATCGAAACTTCGTAGTCAGATGGAGATTACCAAAACGCAACTAAGTGATGTGAAGTAGTGTTGTGCCAATATTTATATGCAGGACCACTTCGTTATGATCATGCAACTTTTCAAATGAATTTCTGAAAAAAAATTCTGGTAGATTTAAGACATAAATAGGCAGAAGAACGGGCAAACACCCCTCAGACCTTTCCGGAATATTTGGACGGTTGAATCTCCCTGAAAATACTCAACCATCTCGTTATTCCGTTGCGAAGAAACACTTTCCCACACTTTATTATGAACTATAAAACTTGTTAATTACCGTTTTTTATTCTCTCAGATTATACCTAACCGAGGAATCCTTAAAATTGAATTCACACCTCATAGATCTTTAACAGAGATAAAAACTATGAATGCGAGTTAACTCAGCATGTCATAAAATAATAAACGGTTATGTCTTGACGTCCAAATTGGCGACATTTTATTAATAAATACTGTTATTCGGAACCCAAAAGTTCTTGATTGTCATGGGAACAGGTTCACATGTTACTTCTCTTATATCATGTTTGAAGCTTAAATTTTAGCGCTTGCTACAACTAAAGGAATCAGATTACCTGTAGTTTTGCGTGGGGAATAGCGTGTTTTCGTTTTGTTCAAATGTTTGTAATATTCGAATTTTGAGCCGAAAATGGTCTCAAACTACTACGCTGGACTCACTGATGACGAATCCGGTGTAAAAATCGATTCTGTCCGGCCGGCCGGCCATCTGTCCGTCCGGGGACACGGTAGCTGTCGAACGGAACCAGGACGCGAATTGGAATGCGGCGGTTAAGTTCGTGAATGAGACAAAGCGGTCAAATGGTTTTGGAGTTATAGCTATTTGAAATTTTGAGGTTAGTATCCTGATATTTCAGGAAATACTGAAGCGATTGGATTAAAACTTGGCATTTAGTAGAAGCATAACAACGCGCAACTTTAATCAGAAAGTTGTTCGAACCGTATGGTCACTTATTGAAAAAAATTTTCGAAATTTTTTCAGAAAAAAAAAATTTTATGTCAGAAACTATCCATCATATTCGAAAACGATTTCGCTAATAGCTTGAGCCTCATAATCCACAGCACTGTACCAAATTTCAATTCGATACGGCTATAAGTTTCGGAGATATTTGAAAAAAATATCTAAAATTTCGAGGTTTTCTCCTCAATATCGTTGTTTTTTTCGGTATAACTCAAGAAATACTGATTCTAATCATTATTACTATTATTATTATTATTACCATTATTAAAATTGCATAAGAGAAGAGGCAAAGCCTATAATATTCTCAATTAACAAAAAAGATAATAGTTGAGTTCCGATATTCCCAATCAGTACTGGCCAGTATCAGTAATTTCGAAACGCTTCATACTGATACGAACAGTTACCAAAGCAGTGCCAGTAAAATCTACTGTCAAAATTTACTGACAAATACTGGCCAGGAATATCGGAACTCAATTATTATGTAACCAGTAAGAAATGAAAAAAAATTCCATGAAATATAACAGAAATAGGAACAAAAAAAATCAATTCTGAGTCCTATCGAGTAAGTTCTTAAAGCGATTTACACTCGTCGCGGACACAAATGATGAAACTTCGCAGCTAGTTTGAAGATGCTGAAGGACAACTTTATGCCAAATTTCGTAATGATCGTGTCATAAAAACAATTTGAAAAAAAATTTGTAACTATTTTCTTTCAAATATTCAATATTCTGGGATCAAATATTCAATATTTTGTGATCTTCTTACCATATTATCCTCATTAAATTCTGTATGAACTTTCGAACTGTCATTTTTCGATGAAGTACTGGATTTCAATTTGATCTAATCTGTATTTTAAGAAATATTGGGAAAAAAAATTTTTTATTGGGTATATCTGCGGAATATTTGCGTGGATTCACGAATTCGGCCTTCGTTATAAAGGTCCAAACCTTCCCTACAAAAATCTAGTTTCTCAGTTGCTTCTTTCGGAAGTTCAGCCTTCACTTCATTGCTTTTCTACAATTTTTTTTACTAATCCTACGAACTTATTGAATGGCCTGTTAAAATAACTTGGCAAAATATATCGAAAGTGTAACAGAGCAACACAGTGTAGTGACCCGACTATAAATCAAGAAAACGAACTAGGAAATACTGAAAAGTTAACAAGGTGAACTGCACAACGCCCGAGCAAGTGCAGATATTTTGCTCAAGATAATAGGAGAATGTGCTTCATGTGTCCATAACTTAGGCAGTAAAGAACCAATAGTAACAGGTAACAGATCCGATTAAACTTTAGTGAAGGGAAAGACAATTCTTATTGTTAGGTTATCAGCAGGTACGTATTCAGCAAGGAATACTCAAGAATATGAATTGAGAAGAATGTAAGTCGTCGTTTTATACCTCATTTCTTGATTTGAACTTGGCTTGACTCGCTTTTTCAGACAGTTATATTTCCACGCACGGATTATACCAATTTATGAATTGACGATTTATATTCACCCTGAAAATATTGCTTCTCTGTGCCATGAGCGTACGTAGTTTGAAAAAAGTTAGGAGCAATTTTCACGGGCGTATTTCAGGAAATTCAGAGTTATTCTTTGAGGAAGTTTAAAAGGTTTCATTTCATTTTCAATTGTTAATTTCAGATATTGGTTGGGAAAACCCACAATAAACATGAAAAATAATGTGAAATCCTCACACAATATCCTTCAATCGATATTTTGATCTTTCGTACAGCCCCTAAGAGTCACTGAAAGATTTGAATAGAAATAGACGACTTCGGTCCAAGTTGCCAACCCACAAAATTTGTCCAAATTTACTATCACTGGGGAATTTCAGAACCAATTCGACATGATAATGTTGGCGTTGTTTATAAATATCCGTAAACGGTGCCTCTGCTTCTCAAAGAATATAATTCCTTCCATAAAGGTTTTTGTTAAGATCATCTCTGATTGACTGAAATTTGAGTTGGGATTCCTGATTTCATGTTAATAATGTCCAGTTTATATAGGATATGTTCAGCAAATCAACTTGGTTATTTCGGTTGCCAGTTTTCCGTTACGTAAATATGAAACATGATGTAAAAAACATAGTGTGCTCATCTAAATAGTCAGTGACGTCAGGTAGCTGAAAATACAAGGAGGTATATATTCTGTGCTTTGAGTATGCATGTTGATTTAAAGCACAGAATATATAACTCTTTGTATTTTCTGCTAGCTGACGTCGCTCATTTTTCAGATGAGCACACCATGTTTTTTACATCATGATATGAAATTTTCGGTTGATGCTGAAAAAAAAATGTTAATTACGGAATTTGATTGATGAAAAAGCGATCTTTCTGTCACCAGAACGACAGTCAATGTTCTATGCATGATGTAAGAAAAACATCATAGTTCTATGCATGATGTAAGTACATTATGGTTCTATGGTAACATATCCATAGCAAAGACCAATCTTTATTTACTTTATGATCCATAGAACATAGACGACACAACAATCAACAATGAAAAAATTATGGTATGGTCTATGGATCATAAGGTGAATATAAATTGTTCTATGTCATGAATATGTTACCATAGAATATTGACTGTCGTTCTGGTGACAGAAAGATTGCTTTTTCATCAATCAAATTAATAAACCTTTTTTTTCAGGAACCAACTGCTCCATGCTCAATACCATTATTTAAGGAGGAGATAATTACTTACTCTCCACACAAATCTTGTTGGACGTGGTTTAATCGCGACATCTATTGGAACTCTGCAACATTCGATTAAATCGTGCCCCATGCAAAAACGCCCACTTTAATATCAAAGATTCTATCATGTGAAGTAAAACAGTTTTCTACTTGAGTAATAACTTGAAATAACGACGTGAAAAAAAATTATTGAATAATTTAGCGGGTACTTTTGAAAGACGTAACCTTCTGATGAAAACCAACACAAGATTATTTATCTTTATTTACCTTATGATGCATAGACCATACCTAGTAATTTTTCCATTGTTGATTATTGTCTCTTCTATGTTCTATGAAACATAAAGTGAATAAATATTTTTCTGTGCTATGGATATGTTACCATAGAACATTGACTGTCGTTCTGGTGACAGAAAGAACGTTTTTTCATCAATCGAATTCCGTAATTAACCTTTTTTTCAGGAACCAACCGAATTTTTCATATTCACGGAACGGAAAACTGGCAACCGAAATGACGCAGTTGATTTGCGGAACATATCCTATATAAACTTGACACTATTGACATGAAATCATCAGGGACCCCAACTTAAATTTCAGCCAATCGGAGATGATCTTGACCCAATCCTATATTTGGAAGGAATTATGTTGTTTGAGGAGCCGAGGCACCGTTTACGGATATTTATAAATAACGCGAACCTATTCATGTCGAATTTGTTCTGAAATTCCCCTTCCCCAGTAATAGTAAATTCGGACGAAATTTGTGGGTTGGCACCTTGGACCCAAGTCGACTACAAAGCTACCTTTTGTGCGAGGGAGATTCAGGTATTTGGGTAATCGGAGATTATTCCCTATTGGTCGACGACAATCACGTGATCGTCGTCAGCCAATAGGATGAATCTCTCGACCAATAGGGTGAATCTCCAATTACCCAAATAACCGAATCTCCCTCGCACAAAAGGCCCCATTAAAGCTACCTTTTGTGCGAGGGAGATTCGGGTATTTGGGTAATCGGAGATTCTTCCCTATTGGCCGACAACGATCACGTGATCGTCGTCAGCCAATAGGGTGAATCTCTCGGCCAATAGGATGAATCTTCGATTACGCAAATACCCGAATCTCCCTCGCACAAAAGGTAGCTTTATGGATCTCGATTCACTCTAATTGCGTTTTCCCCAAAATAGCATATAAGCTTCGAAATTCATATTAAGATGAATTATTGTCAACGACTGCGTCTGCCATCTCAAGCGAACACATAATATGTAAATCAAGGCATTATCTTGTGTAGTAACTGATGATGGTACGAGAATCGTTGAACAGTTGGTCGCACAAATGGAACAACAACATTAAAACAGTACCATCGGCTTGAAATGGAATGCGTTTTGCTTAAAGACCAGCAGACACTAAGAAAAACCCGTTTCCTGAAAGTTTATGTCGCCAAATGCACGTAATTAAGTCGATGAATATATCTAAGGACCTATGACGCGCTTACGTATGTATATACATAGTCTCATATCATAATTTCGTGATCATTGGACACGCCGTAATTATCATTAGGTACTTTCTTCAAGCTTGTCTAATTTAGAGGTAATAAAGTAGCGGATGTCCTAGTTAGATCATTTGCATGTCTTACGGGGGTCTTTCTGAAAATAGAGGCCGTCGAACGCAAAGCATATATTTGTCTTCGTAACAGACTGACAGACTCACCCTGGTTTCGTACGAGAAAGAGATTGGAGTTCTGGAAGAAATTAGAGTAAATTATCTCATTCAACCTGATTTTCGATATGAAATTTTCAGGGTAGGTTCAGGGTCGAAATGCACTGGTTGAATTCGTTAATGGAAGAAATCTGACCAACTGTTTCGGAGTTAAAGCCATATTTAGAATGTTATTTATGCAATATTTTGAAGAATATCTATTTATAGCTCGTGTAATTTTTAAAATAATTTTGGTTCCACCAATGACTAAAAATGTGAGTATATTTAAAAATTGGTAATTGTGAAATTACTTGCTTCTGAATGAGAAATAAAAGCATAAATTACTGAGAAATTACTGTTTACTTCAAGAAATGTTCAAAATCTCTTCCTCCATTTTGAATACATAAACGTCAACGTACGTTGTTTTATTTTTCTTTCCGCTTCTGAAAGTCTTCGTCTTCATTTAGCTTTGTTGTTGCTTCTCGTCGCTTACACCAACTCTTTGTGAAATCCCCAAATAAAAAACGATGGGGTTCAGGTCTGACAGGGGCGCAGGCCGTTCGATCGGCCCAGAACGCCCAATCTATCTTAATGCAAAAATGACACGAGCCACAATTATTTTACGGGAATATTAATTGAAATTGCTCTGAAGTCACATTTTCAAGGTTAATTTGCCATAAGAATGATAAAAAGTAGAAAAATATCTTTACTCGTGCAACTTACCGTAGCAGTATCGTATTTTAAGGGTGGCAAAACCGTAATTTCGGAGAGAGATGTTGGAGACACTGAACAAAGTGCAAGTTGACCATGGAGGTAGGAAAAGAGTGGAGGGGGCATAACGTTTGAGTGTCACACACTTTTGAGAACCTTCTGTGGATTTACCCATACCAATATGGCCGAACTTGAACAGAATATTTTTGTCTCATTTGCTGTACACCACAGAATACCAATATACACCTTGTAGTTGTCGGCCTTATTGGTATGGGAAAATCCACAGAAGGTTGTCAAAAGTGTGTGACACTTTTGGTACAAGGCATGATGTAAAGAAAATGGTGTGCTCATCTGAGAAATGATTGACGTCGGTTAGTGGAAAATACAAGGAGATATATATTCTGTGCTTTGAATTTGAATGAAAAAGGGACGTCGTCATTTGCGAAAACGATCACAGTAAAGCAGATGATCACACCATGTTTTGCTCACATCATAGTGTAAGGGAAATATAGGATATGCTCCCCCCTCTTCTTTTACCTCCATGAATTTGACAACAAAACACGTCGAACAGTATCAGTGATACTCTATCTATATCTACACTGGTGTAGTTCATGGAGACACAACGAACAAACTAATTATTTCGAATGGGTGAATATTATCAGTGCGAAACCATACTGGGCTCGAAATATGGGAATGAACCGTATTTGGACAGAATAATTGAGTTTTGTACCCAAAAAGGAAACAAAATTTTTTATTCGCATTCCCTGAAATGATGTAATTAACCCAACGGAATTTAAAAAGTTTTGGATTTCCAGTCAATTAAAAAAAACTTCGGAATATACTTTTTGTGAACTTTTTATCCAAGAATTGTTGGTACCTGGGATAATTGGCAAAAATATGATACCTACGTAATGGTAATTTGAGTTTTTGATTTGGAGGAATTTTCGGATTAACGATCAGAAATTGAGGTGCTTATTATTCTTCTCAATCATGAATGGAACGACACGATGTTGCGAGCTCGCTCTAAAGAATTTCAGCAGAATGTCTGTATCCGAAATGGCTCCTTACTTTTTATTGATCCGTGTGGCTGTGAACACAATAATTTTTAGCAGGAAGTGTCATTTGTTCCGGAATTTTCCAGTTTAAATATTATATTCTCAACAAGTTTTTTGCAAAAGTTTCCAATCCCTAAACTTTTACCGCTAGTCCGATAAATGTTTGGGCCACTCACATTTTGACTCAATTATTCAACCAAGAAGACTTTCCAAGTGTGTCTTCGAAACAAATATAATTTGTCATGGAAAGATGTATCGAGGCATTAGATATGGACAAACTTCCATATCCATTGATCTATTCTGCATTTACTGCCATATCTCCTGTGTGAAGACTGCAATATTTATTTGTCTCTGAACAGGTCTTATATCGAGCTGGAACTATACTTTCCTGAAAAAAAAAACAACAGTTTGTCGTTATTTATCGCAGCACATGGTAAAGGAAGGCAGCTGTTTTACGGAGATTGCAAATCACTACTGAGCTATGCTGCCACAAGAGGTCTGTGATGCTACAAGAATGTCGTAATTTATATTATATTTTTCGACCAATTGTGATGAGAATAATATCCAGGCTATTATCGATCCGCGTAGATCATTCGCAACGGATTCTATATTATGTTATGTAACTTTTATTATACAACAGGGAATTAATGCAGAAAATGATAACTGATATACCAGACCATTCGCTATGCCTTCAGACGAACTGAAAATTCTATAGGAATATGTTTATTTTCTAGTCAATATATTCATAAGTTGCAACAATAAACATTATATTCATTTTATGTGGCAATATATTTATTTATTATCCGTTCCGATATATGTATTTGCTTTCAACGAAACACAATATATCAACAAGCTTCAAGTAAATAAAACCTAGAAAAGCACCGACTTGATGCCAGCAGCTTTTACGCGCTTGTTCCGTTGCCAAAGTGGTCATCTATGCAAGTATTGACCCTGCCAAACGCAGAGTTTTTCATATGGTCCTCACGAAATTCTGCATAAACCTCAAGCTATAATTTTCGATCAAGTACTAGATTGCAATTCGATGCAAAATTTTGAATGGGTATAACTATCTAAAGAATAAATGACGAATTCACCCCATTTAAGCATTCGACCTGCTTAACAAAACTGAAAACCTACTCTACAAATATATTCCCTACTGAACCTACTCAGTAGCTTGATAATTGTAGAGTAAGTTTGGAGTTTAATTACAAATGCCGAATTGGCGAATTAGTAGAAACTATCGAACGATTCTGCAGACCTACCGTTTCAAAATTTCAGTTTCCCGATATTTCCAGAAACATAGATCGTATCGCCCTTGAATAAAAAATGCCACCTTGAAGTTTCAGCCAAATAGGGTCTACAGAACAATGGGCAAAAAAAGTTTAAGAGTTCTCCTGCATTTTGTTAAATGGAGAGAGTTATTTTGCTCACTGTTCTGTGGACCCTATTTGGCTGAAACTTCAAGGTGGCAATGAGTTTGTTTTGGTTCCAAATTCAGAATTGTTCGGGACGGTTCGAGTATGCGCGATTGCGATTTTTCAGACTTAAAATGGCAATTGCGCATACTCGAACCTTCCCAAAACGGTCCTGAATTGGTTCTGAAGTCGGAACCAAAACAAAGTTACTAATAACTCCTAAGCTGCGGGTTTTACGTGGAAGGAACTCTTTGATGCAGATTTGAATACGGAAGATATTTTTGCGCGCATGTTCTGAGGAAAAGCGTGTTATTATTTTGCTCAAATGTCTACAATATTGGGATTTCGATGGTCTCATGCGACTAGGTTGGGCTCACTCACGATTCCGGTCTCAGGCCGGTACGGGCCGTATAAGCAAGATGACAGGCGTGCGAAGAATCCTATCGATTCGAAACTTTCAGGGTAGTTTGCAATTTAAAATGAGACAGTTCAGTTCATTTATGAGATATATTGCCCAAACGGTTTAGGCGTTATTGGGTTTGTTTTGGTTCCGAATTCAGAACTGTTCAGGACGATTCGAGTATGAGCGATTGCGTTTTAGAGTCTGAAAAATCGGAAACGCGCCCACTCGAACCGTCCAGAACAGTTCTGAATTGGTTCTGAACTCGGAACCAAAACGAAGCTATAGCCATTTGAAATGTTGAGGTTATTTTCCTGATATTTCAGGAACTACCTGAGCTATCGGATTGAAACTTGGATATATACTCAATTACCTACTAAGAAACTGTAAAATGAAAAACAAAATCAACAAGTTTGAAATTTTCACGTGAAACATCGATTCAAACTTTCATAATAATGATTTTGCTTTGGAATTTCCATAACTTTATTATCATTCATATTCACTTTGTCATATACAAAGGGCCTTCAGAACCCCTAGTAAATATTGGGTTTGCCATTAAAAATTCAACATTTAACATGCAGGTTTCAGATTGTTCCTGGGATCGGAACTCTTTTGAATATGGGATGAAATCCGAAGCATGCATGTCGACTAGATATTTGATATAAACAACTGCGAATGTATAGTTTAATTTATCATTTTTTCATGTCAATAACGGTGTTTCATCTGTGTAAACCGATAAAACATCATTTTCGAATAGTATCTATTTCTTGTGTTGTTTTATTTCCATTAAAATGTAATAGCTTGAGTGTTTTTTCCATATTACTTATTGTATTGGTTCGATGATATGAACTACTCTGTACGAAATAGGTATCACCTACATAATTATAAATAACTTCTGATTGATAAAACGTATTAACTTTGAAATCACATATATATATCAAAGAAGTATATTGAAAGATAATTCAAACATATTATATGAAGTATTATTCAATATTCAAGTGTTTCATGCATTTGAATAAATGATACTGATTTCGTGTTGAGTAGTTTATCTATTCTGAAAACAACTGCAGTATGAATACTATCAGTCAAAGATGAATTCATTTTACATTTTCATTTTCTGTTTCAGAACAGCGTTATCTGCCAGGATTATGAAGGTGAGAATTTTCTTCATCAAACCTATCCTCTTTACACATGGATGTTTCTCTTTTGAGGTATATTTGGAAGATTAAGACACGTTTACGAAAATTCAGAAATTTTCGAGGGACAACTGTTGCGCAACATTCTTGTTTAATTTTTATATGTTCATTCAAGTTACAGATTTATAGGATTGGGCTATAGTCTGGAATAAATTCATATTTTTTCAATAAATATCATAGATTTTTTCCACGATAAAATTGAATATTTGCCTTTATCTCTTTGGGTCTAACTCTACCCAACTTCTGTTTCTCTAATGTTAATATATCATGTTGGAAAGCGAAAAATGCAATCTTACCATAACACCACTTTTTTGTTGAGTAATATGTAATTGTCAAGAAAATGAATGAATAAAACCTATCGGTATGCTGAGTACAATTCTAAACACATATATTAACAGGAAATATAGACAAAATGATGCAATATTTCTACTGTAGGCTTGTTTTTTGCGCGCATGTTCTAGAGGAACAGCGTACAATCGTTCTGTCCAAATGTTTGTGATTTTCGAATTTTGAGCCGAAAATGATCTCAAACGACTAGGTTGGACCCACTGATGACGAATCCGGTGTCAAAATCGATTCTCAAGGGTTGATTGCATTGGAAAATGACGAGGTTACGTTTGTTAATGGGTAAAATCGGTCGAATGGTTTCGTAGTTATAGTCATTTGAAGTTTTGAGTTTATTTCCCTGATATTTCGAGAGCTACTGAAGCGATTAAGTTGATATTTGGCGGTTAGTTGGAACGTAAGGACTCCCAATTTTTTGAAAATTTTGACGAGATCGAGTTGTCAGTAAATTTTGAAGAAAAATTATTTAGAAATTTTTCTCAAAAAAATTTTTTTTTCTCGGAAACTGTTCATTACTTTTGGGAAAAATAAAAAGAACATGTCAAATTCCGTGGTTTTTTTCAAGATATCATAATGCTTTCCGCTATGAGTCAAAGCATACTACATGATGTAACTTGGCAGCTAGCTTGGAAATGCTGATGGACATCTTTGTGCGAAATTTTTTGATGATAGTGTTATTAGAACAATTTTGAAAAAAACTTAAAAATTCTTATCTTTCAAATATTCAAGACTCTGTGATTTTCTGATCATAATATCTTCATGAATTTCTCATGAACATTCGAACTGTCTTTTTTTGATGAAGTACTAGATTTATATTCGATTGAACCTGTATATTTGGAAATATTGGAAATATAAAATAACTTCGAGATTAGTTACGAAGGTCGAATTCGTGAATGCGTAAAATCCGCCCCATGATTTCGTAGATATACCCATTGAAAATTTTATTTTTCCAATATTCACAAAAATACAGATGAGATCGAAAAAAACCTAGAAATGCACTGACGTGAAGGCATCAGCTTTTGCGCGCAAGTGCAAATTCCTTCGCTTCCTTTTTTATTCGAAATCAACATAACGTTCGTTTTTCCGATTTTATCTCTCAACTAAATGCTGAGATTCCATGTTTTATAAGCCTTCCAAGGAGCCCACACGACTATATGTTCACAATTGAGAAAGAAAAGTCGGGAAGTGTGGAGCCGAGAGAGTTTTCAATAAGAAATACATTTGTAAACATGAATGGGGGTTTTTCCTTCAAACGAAAATGTAGTAATTTTCATGAAAAACCTTTAGAACATCACATTTCGAACATATAATTTCAATATTATATTTTAAAAAAAAGTTTGATCACCTAAAACTGAAAAATAAAAATAGGGATATGCATTTAAAGGGATTTGTTTTGAGTGCACGATATGGCAACGTGTAATTCAGCTTTCTCGGAAAGAAAAGGACGTCAAATGTGTTACTTCGCTCAGGAAAACAGAGATAGCTATGCTTCGATCTGGTTAGAGTAGAAGACAACGACCAAGGAATAGAAAAGAAGAGCACAGACTGTCATTCTGTCATATTACCACAGAATAGAGAAGTATAATACTTCTCTATTCTGTGATATTACTGACGAATCGCAAACGGAAATTGTTTGGTTATATTGACAAAGAATATGTGTGTACCACAGAATAGGAGTAAATATTTCATTATTCTATAGCAGAAACGGCTATTCTACTAAACACCGTTGTCACTTCGTGCATTCCTGACAAATCCCGAACCCAAATTTTGAAATGTGATTTTGAATAATTTCTGAAGGTAATTTGGAAAAATGACGAATCAAACCCATAATAATCATGTCCAAATTTGCATTTGCAGTAATACCCCAAATTCAGGAAAAACCCCCATTATGGCAACATGCAAACATGCGAAATGAAATGAACGAACCGAGTGAATCGTGTATATAGGAAGAGCCATACATTGTCCGTTACGAATAATAATCATCCGCCGATGACATTCAAAACAATTACCACCGTAACCTGCCATTATTGCCATTCGAGCTACCTGAACAAGTGCAGTCAGTCGTGCTTGTCGAAATGTCTACAATCACTAACTATTCCCTGCAACTTCAATGCATTCCATGCGCCCGGATATTTATAGTATTATTTTATGCAATTTGGACTGCGTTGTCTATTTAAGAGGAAACATTACCACGTGTTGGTGAATTACGGCTCGGCAACAAAGCCACATTCAAGTTTCATTAAACCTCGTTAATATCTCAAGGTCAATATACCTTCTCGCTGTCTGCCTAATTTAACGTTGCCAATAACCGCGAAAAATATTGGAAATGCGTGAAATTCTGGAGAAAACGGGGTTTCGTCCTGCAGGCTTCAGTGATTATTTCTTGAAATTTTTTTTTTGGGATGTATTCGATTCTTATGTGAGAATGCGCAATGTTAGTTATTTTTCCATTTTTCACTGCATTTCAGTTTTATTTTCCCAAAAATTCTTGAATATGAAAAGTGGCAACATTGCGCCTTCTAACAATTTTTTTCAACCATTTGCACCGAAAAATTTTTTTGAAAAAACTAACCTTGGCCTACAAAAGACATTAGTGTTATTCGAGGTATAATGTGCTCTTAAGCAATGAAAAAATGTATAAGGACATTAACAGCACGCTTTCACGGAAAGTTTTGAATGCCCAAGTTATTTCTTCAATATATCAAAAAGTATTGAGGCAAGCAGACTGAAACTCTGTAACTACTTGGATAATTTCCACGCACAACGTTATACAGGGAGTTTTTAAGTTGTGCATTAATTTCAACCATGGATTCCTCTCGTCAAATCAAACACTTTTTACGCATTGTTCAAGGTAACAGCGCGTTATCATTTCGTCAGGATGTCTGTCATTTTCGAATTTTGAGCCGAAAATGGTCTCAAACGACTAGGTTGGACTAACTGATGAAGAATCCTTGGTCAAATTCAATTCTGTTCGACCGTCCGTTTGTGCTCTAACTGAAGGAAAATATTTAGCGACTTGAAATTGTCAGATTAGGTTTGGAGTCCAAATATCTCGGTTAAGTTCGTTAATGAGTGGAATCGGTTGGATGGTTTCGGAGTTAGGCCCATTTGAAATTTTTAGGTTAATTCCTCGATATCTCATGATGTGACTCGATCAAATTGAAACTTTGTGGACAGTTTCGGAATACCAACGAGCATCTCAGAAACAAAGTTCGTGTGGATCCAGTTGTTAGAAAATCAAAAAACAAATGTTAGAAAATCAAAAATTTTTGGAATTTTTGATGGATTTTTTTTTCTCTGAAAATATTGATTATATTTCAATGGAATTTAGCACAAACCTCAGAGTCAGTATTTAACCACAACCTTTCAAGTTTTAATTCGATCCGATATTATGAAATTTCGTGGTTTTCTTCTCGATATCGTTGTTTTTTCGGTATAACTCAAGAAATACTGATTCAATCATGATGAAACTTCACAACTTGAAGATGCTGAAAGACAACTTTGTGCAAAGTTTCGTGATTATCGTGTCATTAGAACAATTTGAAAAAAAATTTCAACTTTTTTTCAAATATTCAATATTCTGTGATCTTCTGATCATATTATCCCCATCAAACTCTATATGAACCTGTTATTTTTCGGAAAACTGTCGGATTTTAATTCGCATTTTTGGATATATAAATCAAATAAAAATCATTTTTCGATAAAGTACTGGATTTCAATCAGATAAAATCTGTATTTTTGGAAATATGGGAAAAAAATTCTGAATGGGTATATCTGAGGAATCGTTGGGTAAATTTAACCCATACACGAATTCAGTTTTCTTAATTAAGGTCCAAACCTTCTCTACAAATGTCGCGTTTCTAAGTTGTTTCTTTCAGAAACAAGTACTTATTGGATCGAATTGAAATCCAGTACTTCATTAAAAAAAACCTAGAAAAGCACTGCCGTGAAGGCAGCAGCTTTTGCGCGTATATTCAAATTCGTTGGAAAGCGGTCATCTCCATTGAACATGCGGGCAAGAGCTGCTGCCTTCGCGGCAGTGCTTTTTAAGGTTTTTTAATTACCGTCGATCAGGTCATAAGTATCTAGAGTTCTATTTGAGGTTTTCAAGGTATGTCGTTCAGATGATCCGAAAAAACCCCGAAGCTGCAGGAACCTTACTCCTTGGATATCGCATCTTCAGTGTGAATGCTTTCGATGATTAGATAATATTATTCTCGAAGCTCGCTCTCGTCTTCATAAACCAATTCCTGTTACTGTTTATGTTGCAGTTACCGAAATTCAATGCACCTTCGCCAACACAAACGCTAACACGATAGCAAGCAGGGATTCTATAATAGCCAAGCTGAGAAAACCAGAAGGATTCAAAGGACACCCCCTTTTCGCAGACGACAGAGGTGTCAACCCTGAGTCTGATTTGATGTGCCAAATAAAACCTGATCTGAAAGACCCGGCGGGTCTGAGATACAACCTTCGAATTACAGACTTCTCAAGATGTGGAGTTTTGAAAAGAAATGTGAGAATTTTTTCATTGGTTCATTGTGACGATGTACCATTAATTTCACATTTTATTTTCCAGGGTTTTGTTCATGTTAGAATATGGTTTCCACAGTTTCCTGGTGTGGTGATGCAATCGGACCAAGAGCTCATAATAATGTGTAAACCACCTGAGCCAACTATAATAGAAAATAAAGCCGCGGGTTTCGCTGGAAGCTTGTGAGTACTATCATAATTCTAAACATAAAAATAACTATGGTAATGCAACGATGTGTGTACTCCATTCACTTTTATAAACTATTCCGGTTGGCCATGATTTAGGCCTATAAAGTTTTTTCACTTTAAACTGACGCAGGTTGGCACTCGTGAAATATCGGTGATGTCAAAATAATTTTCAACGACGTTGCCAAATGCCAATGCAAATTTCTACTCTCAATCTCAACATAATCATCACCACAGAATACAAATATTGGAAACTGAAAATCCCGACGGTATAGTTTTGAAGAAGCAGAGACAAAGTATCAGGAAGTGCTACGTAGAGTAGAATTGAAATCTGCTTTTTCTGATAGTAACCCTGTTAATTTGAAATCAATAATTTATCAACAGCTATCTAACATTTTCGACGTATGTGAGTGAAAACCCAGTGTATCGTTTACATAGATTCCCAAGAACTTTGTGAATTGAGTTAGTTCTTTTAAGGTGACACAGGTTTTGTAGTATCTTTTCATACTGGAATATTTAAAGTTGTGCAACCAGGTATTTAAATGTCTTCTGTAGAGTTATTTCCTGAGACTTTCGAAAAGTAGGGAATTCCATAGGTTTGTCTGTTCGTATAGAAGTTTTACTGCAGGGTTATTTATTTTTTTTCGAATGAACTATCACAAAGTAACGGACTACTCTATCCATTATTTTTCAGTAACATTTCAACACTCGATTCTTGATTTACGTACAAGAAAATAGTATAACTGAATCTTCCAACCATGTTTATATGTATACCTACGTGAAATAAACAGGGACAAACAGGGAAAAAAGTTCCTTCAATATCCGCCAGGTCTCTGGAATTATTGAATCACATAATATTTTCTCAAATTCATTATTTTCCGAAAGTAAATTCACATTTTGAAAAATATGTAATTACTACGACCTCTATGTAGAGAGGGCAATGTTGTGTAGTTATCTGAGAGGAAAATGACTAACCCAACATTTTCCAAATATACACGGTGTAATGTGTCAGAATGTTATGGCCAACCGGGATAGTTTATAAAAGTGAATGGAGTGTAGGTAACTGATTTGAATACATTTTTTCTCCATCATTCGTTTATCAAAATTTAAAACGTTTTCCTGTTAATCGGGCTGTGTACCTACTGTCTATAAATATGAACCCTATTAAATTTCTGAAAGTAGTAGAATGAACACAATAACTTTTGGAAGGAGTAACTTAAAACACTAGATACTTCCTGATAAAGGTTTGGGTCTTACATCAAATTCATGAATCGGAAAAATGCAATTATTTCGTAGGTATACTCACTAGAAATTTCAATTCATAACATTTTCAAATTTACATTCCGAATTCCACAATTTTATATGTGTCCGGATTTAATATTCATTCATTTTAAAGTTCATGATATGAAGTAAACTTCATATCATATAGGTATTCAATAAACTAGCCGATGAGTTTACGGTATAATATAAACCAACGATTATTTGTAGCTCTTCTAGTTGAAGTTTGATTATCTGCCTAAATATTCATTCAGTTGGGTAATTCATATTCTAACCAACTAGCCAAGTGAACACTTCAACCATATGATTAAAAAAATAAAAAAATAATAAATATTATCTTCAATTCGTTCTGAAAGAGTAGCTTTAATGAAAATCACAGAATTAGTAAATGGCATAGGTGAAATACGAAAGTGTTGGACCATTAAAATGTATTATCATCCATTTTGTATTATTGTCGTTCATTATCAATAATGCCATTGAAAAATGCTTCATGTGGGCATTGAATGGGAGAAAACTACGGGTTATCTCACAACAATTGAAAACTTTTACTAATAAATATTCTTCTGACATTACTCGACAATATTTGACCTTTATTGGAGTTCATAGTTTTAATTCTTCTGAGTTTGTACAAGAAATGATGAAAGTGATATATCGATTGAAAAAACAATTTGGGAGGAGCCTGCATTTTTCTGGAATACCTGTTCCAATGTCTGAATTAGAAGTATAAATAAAATCGAATTATATTTTTGTTCCTAGAGATTATCCCTGCGTTATGAAAAAAATACAGGCAGGATTTAGTATTTGTCTGAAGCAATTTCTTTAAACAATGTTGCCTTATGAATAAATAAGAACAATAAATGCGATAAACGAATTCGAATATACCGTTTCGGAACCTATATCAGTGAGGTTGGGTCCTACTAAGATGCATAGAACAATGGTGCTTTTATATATTTGTTTTCCTTCAAAACAATTAGTCCAAACTGGGTAAACTAGTTATATTTCACTCTCGCCACAGACACAAACGCCACCAATCGCTCAATCAGAGCGCATGACACAGTTAATGGTAATTCGGCAATTGTCATTTTGAATTTATTCATGTTTTCTCAAATTATTATTCAGTTATTTCATAAGTGCGTGAAATCAAATCTAGAGATTTGCCTAGCATAGGCCTTCACCTTATCTTCTATGCACCTTAGTCCTACGATATGTTGTTGAAAAAGTATTTCCCTTCCAAATATGACAGTTCAAACTCTTCTGAGATTTTATCATTTGTTTATTCGTAATATGCCAAGTTGAAAATAGAATAGGAAAAGAGTGTACAAAATGACATAGTCGGGGTATAATGACACAGCCCTCAAAAGACTACCATACGTTTGTAGCATATGTATTGTGACAGTGTCCAAGATATTTTAGACCACATATAGTAGATTCGTCAATTTTAGGGGATGCACGACAGATTATTGTATTTTAGACATCGAAAAGCTTTTGAAGTGACGCAGTAAAATCTGCTGTAACTTTCAAGTGGACACATGCTGCAAAAGTGTGGTGGGAGAGATGAAAAGTAAAATATTCATTTGTGAACTACGTAGACTGAAAAAAATTATGTGTCATTTTGCCCTCTAGATGGGGTGAAATGAATTTATCCTTTTCATTTTATTTTTTCCATGTGAGAGCCCATATTTTGTTTCAATTTGCAAATGTCTTATTTACAGTATAGATGAAAAGATTTATTATGTTTTCGTTTGACACTTTCTGGAAAAATGCGATTCTTTCATTAAATTATTTAAGTTTTTTCATACAATGGTAGAAATTTCCGCCTCACATTCCGGAGGTAATTCGTCGACAATTCGCTGGCGTGATTCTTACAGTGGGACGCATTCTCCGGCATGAAATTTAGATTTGAAGTGTACCTACGAACTGAAGTCTAGAGGAGCAGATCTGGAGATCTGCCTGGCCATATTCTATAGGACTCCTACAACCAATACATTGATTGGGAAAGTTCCTATCGGAAAGGTATGCCAATTTATTATCTGGAAGAATTACGCCAGCGAATTTGTGACCAATGTAGACAAATAACTTCAAATTCGCCCAGTCGTTCCAGAGAACAATTCAATTTATTTCTTTTTCACGAAATAACTGATTCGAAATCCAGTTGATGGTTATAAAATAGCAGATTGAGATAAAAATTTCGGAGGCCGTAACTAGATTCTGAGATGCTGAACTTTTCAGGAACACATATTTCCTTAAAACATAACTAATGCAGCCCATAAAGTTTCCTGCTTTTGTGGTTGCAAAATGGCGAATGAGCAGGGATATTTTCTTACTGCGTCCATTTCAGTATTTTATTTAAAAACGGTTGTATATTTAGGATAAAAGCATTAGGTAGCGTGAGTCAGTCCCCTGTGCTTTCGTTAAGGTATCGACAATATGGATCTCTCTAATTTGGTTATAGTTCAGTTCTTTTTTGAGCGTCAAGGTGGATATTCATTTGAGCAAATGTGCTCGCACGAATAGCTGTGCGGCAGAAATCTAATTATTTGTCATGTTGACATACGTCCACATATTTACACGGACACTGGGCATTCACGCATGCTATCCGTTCGTGCACGAACAGCGTGCGCGCACATTTGCTCCGATGAATTCCCACCTTAAAATATAAAAGTTTTCTCGGAAAAGAGATTTAAATTATAAATATATTTTCCTTCCGAAATGGACTCTTTCACTTACCTTATAATTCTAAGTAAGCACATTCTCGTGAGGAAATATCATCAGTATATTATTATAGTCCCCATGGAGCCAGAGTGTCTGGTGTGGTCGAAGAAACTCCTGGCAGACTCGAATACGAGGTGGCTCTCTACAAGGAGGCGCCAGCTGCAAGGCTTTCGAACTCCACTCACATGGGTAACAGCGAACTTCCAGTAGACCAAGCTGTTCCAATAGGTACCAAACTACAATTGAGGGCGAGAATAAATCCAGATTCTGCTTGGAAGTATGTGAAACTGATGGAGGTGACAGTCAGCCCTGATCCAGATGAACCTCATATGGCAGGAAGTGTGGCTTTAGTCAAAGACGGGTGAGTTTCATTTGATGGAATTCTAAGAGAGATCTAATAGGCCTCTCATACACGATCAAAAAACTTTCGGTTCTCAAAAAAAACTTCCGTTTGTGCCCAATGGTAAAAAAGAAGCATGCTAATCATGTAATCATATCTTGTCTGTGGTAAAATTAATCTCAGTTCCCGAAGATTGTTGTGCCATGGTTGATGTCGCCTTTTCGGGGCCATGGAAAGAATGAAAATGGGAACGCCTCATTTTCTCGTTTATTTAAGTCTTTACTTTTTACCTTCCACATAGGTCAGGATTATTGCAATGAAGTTGAAATGAATGAAGAGTTGATTGGTCCTTCACAAGTTGCAATTTCATGAATTGTGTATTTTTGGGCATCCTAAAGATGGGTATTCATTTAAGCAAAAGTGCGCGCATACATACCTACCTGTGAGGCGGAAAATTGGTCATTTGTCACGTTGTCCTTCGCGCGTCCGTACATGCACTAGCAAAGTGAGCGCACTTTTGATCTAATGAATACCAACTATTTTCGATACTATTTATATTCGCTTCTTGAAGGCATCCTCAAGGATACCTACAGAAGGCCTCCCTGAAGTTCCTGTTCTATAGTACAGAATTTTACCTTCCTTGAGTAAGGAATCCTTAAATAAAGATACCACTGGCAACATCGCATTTTCTATCGAAATAAACTCGCACAAATGCTCCAACAATATAAAAACGCTCTCGTTCTGTTAAATCCAGAACAGTGTGAAGAAAGAATTCAAGATGATTTCAAACGAAGACACATATTCTCTTTATGTATATCATAAAATCAAGGATATCCTTTGTGCATACAGCTCAATATTTGACGCGCTAGTAGTTGTAGAGGTTCATGCAGAGTGTTTGCTTGCAATGCAATATCGAGAGTCGGCTTCTGGCTTATTGGTACTTCCGTACTATATCCGTAGCTTAAATTTAACCGAATAACGTCTTCCTGTGCCCCTCTAGACGTACCTAAAAATGATATCTTCATATGTCGACCTCTTTCAAACTAAGTTGTTATCTTTGTTGCAGATGTAGAAACAGAGATTTTGCTTCTATCATACCCCACCAGCCTGCTAGATACAGGGACCACCATAACGAAGTGTTTTTAGACTTCGAAGCGTTCCTCCTCAGCTCAATGAAGGAAAGATCAACACTCTGGATCCATTCCCAAATTAAAGCATGTATGGAAGCGCTCGACTGCCAACCGGACTTCTGTTTAGACCTCTACGAGCCCTCTGGACACGGAAAAAGAAGAAGGAGAGCAGTGGAAAACAAGAAAGATGCTGCAACCAGCTTGATGGAACACTTGGTTCATAACGGGACGCAGTTTACGAAAATCAAAGAAAATTTAGAATATACGGTTTTGATGCCAGGGGAATTTTTTCATAACTCCGCCATCATTGAGAGTTCTTGTAGTACTTTTCTGGTTATAGCTGCTATTTTAGGTTGTCTCTTATTTTTGTCAGCTTTTATTATGTGTTGGTTAGCAACACGGTTACACTCTGCACTCATAGGAGCAGTTCACACTGGAAAAAGTATAGACCAGTTAGTTAGAGAATCTAGAAATTATCCCGAAAGTTGCTATACAGGAAGGCCAACCACGCAATGAAATTTTGCGATGAAGTGTTAATGCCTATTTTGATAGCGTGATAAATGAACAAAAATTTGTTCATTCTGACGTAATCTATATAAAGAGTGTAGATACAACAGTTTCACGTTAATTTATTACATGGAGGCACAACGGGCTGGGCCTGTTGCACGTTTTCCCCTCAACACTGTACAAACACTTCTACACAGGAAATCTTTTTTGAATAAAACTTTTTTGCGTCGTCTGCACAGGTATATTTAAGATATCTCAGAAAATGTGAAGACTAAAGACCCCATACTCCATTAACTCTTATAAGAGTCAGTCGGTAGACCTAGGAATTCTCTATCAAGTTTTTGACCCAGGTTGGCACTAGTAAAATTTCCTCAATGTCAAAATAGTTAGGGGAGAATTTGTCAATTCCTACATATTTTTATCAATAAGTGATTTCAAGGGACGGACCAAAAGTTCCGGTTATAGTTATCTAAATTGACAGATTATCCTTTGCCTATATGTCAGATTGGATAACCGTTACGTCCGTTACTATAATCGATTTCAAGCGATGGACCAAAATCTCTGGTTATAGTTGCGGTTATCCAAATTGACATATAGGCAAAGGATTATCTGTCAATCATCGATTTCAAGCAATGGACCAAAAGCTACGGTCATAGTAACGGTTATCCAAACTGACATATAGGCAAAGGATAATCTGTCAATTTTGATAACCGAAACTATAACCAGAGCATCTGGTCCATCGCTTGAAATTGATTAATGTGAATAACCATAACTATAACCGGAGATTTTGGTCCATCGCTTGAAATTGATTTATAACCGGAGCTTTTGGTCCATCGCTTTAAATTGATTAATGACTGATTTGGCTGAGTTACATACGTAATCCCTACAACCCTTGTTTAGAATGGACAACGCCGCCACGAATTTATCTGACAGGATAATTACCGTAACCAAAACTTAATATAATTATACAGAGTGAAATGTGTCAATCTGACTTTATAAACGTGAATGGAGTGTAGTTAACGTTTCGAGATCTTAATATTCATTAGGAACACTTACACATTCATCAACGTTTCATGAGTGAAAATTCGTCAATTCGTCAAAGCAAATTTCTTTCGCTGTTCCGAATCAATGAATGAATTTTATGAATAGATTGAACCTTATTTGGAAATTGATACAAATTAAAATTGGGACTTTTTATATTCGAACTGGGATTTAACTAAGAGTGGAAATAGAATACTTTGAATTATTGTGGTTAACGATCAAATCGAAATTGATTATTCTCATTTT
The DNA here is from genome assembly GCA_958510865.1 of Myrrha octodecimguttata. Taxonomy (NCBI): domain Eukaryota; kingdom Metazoa; phylum Arthropoda; class Insecta; order Coleoptera; family Coccinellidae; genus Myrrha; species Myrrha octodecimguttata. Next base: position 59,510,303 of record OY294056.1, read on the forward strand.
CAACTTCTTTAATCATAATCAAAATATGATGTCTGAATCTCAGGAATAATGTACCAAATTTAGTTGCGTTTCATTATTTCGAAAGTGTTCCTAAACCTACCTGAAATGCTGTTGGTGAATAATAGAAACACTTGCAATGCATGAAAGACTCAAGTATCTACACAAATTTATATAACAGATTCGTCAGACGATAAAAAAGAAATAATTGGGTTTGGATTGTAACTGTTGGAAGTTTTAATGGTCCATGAATTTTGTTTAACATTGCTATAAGTTTTCCACCAAACCTTCAACCTCCACGTTCATCAAGATATGTACATGGTTTAACAATAACTAATGTTGTTTGTTTCATCAGAAATTTCCTCGAAATATATTTATTTTCCATGTTGCTGCTGTTTAACATTACTTGTCAATTGATGATCACAGTCATCAATTTGAGGGAAAATAGATATATTGTATATCGTTGAGATGTTTCATTGGAACGAAATTGTATACCATAGGAACTAGAACTTCCTTGATAATGACGTAAAACTTTAATCCTTTTTTTAGGGAAATAATAATTAATTAATGCCAAACTCATGTCCATTAACTAATATGTTATCGAATCCAAATAATTTATTGTTGTTAGGAATTTATTGATTACAAATATTTATTTTTTAGTATAGATGATTTATTTATTTTGTAAATATTTGATAGTGTCTTAAGGGATTGAAACATAGAGGCTGAAATCAGAAGATAATTAGTAGATTATTATATTGAAATCTGCGTTGTTTTTTCTGTTTTCAAAACTGGGAAGTTCGGAATCAACTAAGGGAAAGACAAACTATGATATTTATGGCAGATGCAGCATATTTTCTGTTTTAAGAAAACAATAAAATATCAAGCTTGTGAGTGTTTCTCTCTATAAAACGACTCATAACAATAAAAATTATATATATTAACATCAAATATCTGATCGTACAATATCATACAAAAATAAAAACAATTTAAAATGTAAAGATAAAACAATATCAAGACAGCAAACTTATATCCTGCAAGCATACAATCTTAGATATCCATGAGATTAAGTGATATTTGGCTAGAGACTAAAATATTTCAACATATTCATTCAGGGACATATACACTTTGGCTTGAATATCCTAAAATATAAAATTCATATTAGATGAAATATAAGTAAATCATTCTAGTAACGAAACTGGAATTTTACTCTGTTAATGTTTCTGTAATAAAATTGTTGTGAGAATATACTGAATATAGCATACACAAATGAATTTGAAGGAGGAATATTATAATTATCACGTTAACATTCTTACACAAAATATAAATGATAGATTTCGAAACGTACTCGATAGAAAATATTTCTGTCAACTTGGGGGATATGCTTTGGATTCAAGAAGTATTATTCATTACGGAAAGCATCCTACAATTCCGAATAACATGCGTATTTACAATTCGGTTCCTGGACACGCAGTCTACAGATGAACGTTTCTTTTCCCCAATATTTGAATTCTTCATTTTTGAAACACAATTCCTTCATCCAACGAAAGAGATATCTACTTCATTTCCAAACTAAATCTTCACATTTCATGAAATGAAAAATCTATTGTTCTAGAAACTTTCAAAGGAGTAACATCGAAATCCTTGTAAAAATTACATAAGAATATATACAAATTTTGTTCGAAACGAGTATTGAATGAGATGACGCAACTAAAGTTCATTTTTTTAAAGCTGAAACCTTGAAAGATAATCATGTACATGTTGGGTCGATGAAATATGAAACGAAGAATAAAATAAAGTTTTTCACCTGATATCACACTCTCATGCCGAGATCTTAAGTACATCTCCTTTACAAGAGCTATTTTTTTGAGCCTCAATGGCTTTCATCAAGTCCAATTCCTTCTTTTCTTTCTTAATGTTTCTCGCTTCAAATTCCAACCTGTTTCTGATGATCCTCTCTACGATCTTCTCGGTAGTCATGCTGTTACCAGAGTCTAACGTGACGAATTTCCCGATTTCCTTCGGATAGAGGAAAGGGTCTCGACCATCCTCGTCAGGCGCCACCGGCGTGCTCCCGTGGGCGACAATGTGTACTTTGAAATGCTCCATGAGGTCTTTGGTGACGGAATAAGGTGCCCCGATCACGACCTCTGACACGTAACGACATGCCAGTACACTTAGAACGCGTTCGTGAAGGTTCATGATGGGGTAGTTGGAACCTTTGTATCTGTTCACAGCAGGGTCGGTGTGCAGACCAACGATAAGGAAGTCTCCGAGTTGTCTGGCTTTCTCTAGAAAATCCAGATGCCCCACATGGAACAGATCAAAGGCTCCCGCTACGTAGACCACCCTGTCGGTAGGAAGCGGTGATCTTCCGTCCGAAAACTGAATTATTTTCTGGGTGGTGGGAAGGAACTGGGAGCAACCGGTCCACGGTGAACGAGCCGAGGAGTCTTGACCCATTGTCGATGAGTGATGGCTGTCTACTGAGTATTCATACTGACCTTGACGAAAATGATTCCGCGTCAGGAGAAGCATCCTGCCTACCAGATCTGTGGTAGAGACCCCTGCTGTTCTCTGTACTTCTCTGAAAAAATGAATGAATATTTCATTAAAATGGAGTCTTCATTCTGGAATCTAAATCGATCCTTTCAAAATGTTATTCTACCAATATTTCCAAAAATGCAGACCTGTTCGCGTTGACGTCTACTTGAGTGTTTACGACCGACATTGTAATGAAACTTATGAGTGTGGGTTAAATCCACTGAACTAATATAACCCATGGAAGGATTATAGATAGAGACTCACGGTAACGTTTGTGAGATAGAAAATAATCAGCTGATTCGGGGCAAAACATAGGACATAGTTCTTACGTGAATCGGTGAATTATTAGTTGTATTTGGATCTTTCCATATTTTTGTGCGTATTACTATCGAAATTGTACCGAAATAATTATTCACCTCCGGTGGTGAAGTCGTGTTGGGCATATAAAGGGTTTTCCAATAAGAGGTGTTATTTTGAATAGCCCGCTATTTCGGTAGATGTCACTTTTGAAGCTGTCATTTTTTTGACATTTGAAAAGAAGAAACTACGCCATTAATAAAAATGGAACGATACACGCTTCAACAACGCAATTATTAAAATTCAGTATGAAAATGGTGAAAATTTGGCAGAGACGGTTCGTAAAACTCGTACATTTCTGGGTCGTCGTGAAGCACCTTGTCGGACCGCAATAAAGAAATTGGTCGAAAAATTCGAGCTGTTGGGACAATTTAGTGATATGAAGAATAAAACCCGTGCACGTCGCTCAAGAGCAGCCGAGAATATTGCTGTTGTATCCGAAAGTGTTGAAGAAAACCCAGGTTTGTCCATTCCTCGTCGTTCTTTGGAATTAGGCATTCCACAAACGTCATTACACCGTATTTTGCATAAAGATTTAGGTCTTAAGGCTTATAAAGTTCAGTTAACTCAAGCCGGCCGATCATCAACAACGTCTTGTCTTTGCTGATTGGGTCGTTGAAATGCATAAAAATGATCCGGAATTCCATCTGGAGTGATGAGGCCCATTTCTACCTTGGTGGCTTCAACAAGCAAAATTGTCGCATCTGGGGCTCGGAAAACCAGAGAGTTTAGTTGGAAAGCCTCTCTATCCTCAACGTGCGACTGTTTGGTGTGGTTTATGGTCCGGCTGAGTCATTGGACCTTACTTTCTCGAAAATGAGGCTGGAGCAACAGTTAAGGTGAATGGATTGCGCTATCGAGAGATGATTAATGTTTTTTTATGGCCGAAATAGGATGGTATTGATCTGGACAACGTTTACTTTCAACAAGACGGCGCTACGTGCCACATAAGCAACGAAACCATTGATCTTTTACGGAAAAAGTTTCCGGACCGTGTTATCTCTTGACGAGGTGATCACAATTGGCCACCGAGATCTTGTGATTTAACACCTTGCGACTTCTTCCTTTGGGGCTACGTGAAAGAGAAGGTCTACGCCAATAGCCCAGCGTCAATTCAAGACCTCAAAGATGGAATTCGTGAGGCTATCGAGGACATAGGGCAGCCACTTTGCGATTTGGTTATGGAAAATTTCATTAAAAGGATATGGTCCAGTAAGCGTGTTCGTGGTGGTCATTTGCCTGATGTTATTTTCCACTATTAAGGGCATAGCTTCTTCTTTATAATGAAATAAACATCCGATCATTTATATTCAAAAATGGCATTTTTCTTTGAATATCGAAATAACACCCCTTATTGGAAAACCCTTTAATTGCACACAAAGGTGCACAAAAAAGGCAGCAGATTTTCATTTCTCTTGAGTTTCTCTTCTGATAAATTATAGTTCTTGAATTGTCATATTAATATTGAAAATTTTGTAGGTTTCCCAGAGATTCGAAACTGAGATACCCATGGGTTTGAACAAACAAATTTGTTCTACTTTATGTAGTGAAGACTTTCTTGAAATTGATGTAATAAGACATATCAAACTGAGAGAAGGCTCGATTCCCTCAATTTTTGATTTTCCTGAACACTTAAGAAAAATTCACCCAAACCAAGGATCATCAGAAAAATATTAGCTGAGAAGGAGTTTAAAGCAGAATCTGCTTTGATTGAGAAGAATCTAAAACTGGAAAAAAAATTTTTTTTTTCAAATTGTTTTAATGGCACGGTCATCAGCATTATCGAACTAGTAAGCAAGCTGTCTCGTGATTGGATCCATATTTTGTCGAAGTATTCCCGAAAATATAACGATACCGAAAAAAAAGGAAATCCGATTTATTTTTTCCCAACATCACTGAAAATTATGTGTTCAAGGTCTGAGCAGAATTTTCTTTGAATCAGAATCGAAAATTATAGACATTTGTATAAAACTGGAGCACGCCGTTTTTAATAAAATATATATTGCAATAACCGGAATTCGCGATGGCAAACTATTGCCTTGAAATTGAAATTAATTTGACTAAACAAACTTGCAATTTTGATGAATGAGATTTCTAGGAATCCGGTTTGTGTTATCTCAATTCAATAAAAGTTGGCGTAGAGGTTAAATATCGAATATTTTCCATAAATATTCGTGGAGATATAGTTTCGAATAGTCGAAATTTCTATTCACGACAGCATATTTAAAATAACCTTGAATTTGTTCCCAAACATGACCTGCATCGTGAAACGTTTATAAAGTAATTATAATTAAATTTCATACAATTTTTGAGGCGTGTTGGTTTTAGATTATGAAGGATTGAGAAAAAAAGTCGATGGACTTAACCAGGATTTAGGATATTCAACAAGATAAATATGATTCTTTACATTCTGAATTAATTCGAAATCACTTAGTATATGAATGCCTAAAAAAATTCTCAACTTCTTCGATGTTCAGGAACTGGTGATTTTTTGGATTCGAGAAGTAAAATGAAAGGTTTCCTGCAGAAGTAAAAATCAATGAGAAGTTGATATCCAAAAAAACCTTCCATCAGCAATGTTCCACGATCAGGATGTTCAACAAAATAGAGATGTCGACGGAATTTTGCTTTCATATTCAACTTTTAGTTTCACATCGACCAAACATAACGTTGCTGGAAAACGTGCAGATTCTAATTTTAAGGCAAACGTCATTTATAAGTAGGTTTAATTTCAATATTTTGGGACCATTTTCGCCAAAGAAATATAAAAATACAATTGTAGGAAAAGATCGAATGAATGTATTCATTAATTTCTATGGATCCGAGCGCAGAAATTAATTTCGCACAGAATTCTTCGATATTTAGTTCATTAATTCTAATCGTTAGAGACTATTTAATGCACAAAATTGAAGAATAAATCATTAGGAGCTAAGAATAACGTCCTGAAATCGGCTGTCCAAGCGAATTTAAAAGAAAGGGAATCATTCAGCAAACATTGTTATTAATTAATAATTTTAAATATTTATAACCGAATAATAATCACTAATTTTCAAAACTGTAATCTTCAGTTCCAATTGAATACCATGATGTGAAAAACATGGCGTGAGCTAGTTGAAAATACAAGGAAATATATAATCTGTGCTTTGAATTTGCATGTAGTTTCATAAGTCATCATTTGTACGTCCGATCACAGATGATCACACCATGTTTTACTTACATCATGTTGAATACCAAAAAGAAGTCATTTCCCTGGAAATTCTCTGAGTAAATGCCTAATTTCATCTCTAGCTTACGTCATATTTTTCGATTTTCTCTCTCCATGCAAAATAGCGTACCAAGCACAGAATACAAATATACCGGGTATTTATATTTTTATCTTGTCTATAGTCTTCCCGAACTAGTTCCATCTCTCTCGTACCTCTGGTTCTTGAGAAATATATTCTTAGGCCGTGTCCAGAGATTTTAATATGTCAATATCTGCAAGCATGCATTCATATCGAATGGACGAAACCACAGACTCAAATCTGCGCATACGATATCTTAAAACAGTGATTGATTGTTTTAGGGATGAAAACGGTAACATTTAGTTATCCGATTATTTATAGATACAGAGTATCTGTTAACTCTTAGTTTCATGTCAAATCATGTAGCATCAGAGTCACGTCATCAAATATCTATACTACGAAATTATCCGATAATATCATAGACATATTATTTGTTTACTCTTCATTGTGTATGGATCGGATCCGATAACTGTCATCCGCTGACGAAAAAAGTGAAAACTTTCGGATATTTTAATGCGCCCTTTCAAATAAGAATATTTCTATCAATCACGTTTTCAGAGCATCAGATAACGTATCCATGGAATTCCAGCCAGTAATCATTCGAAAAAAATCCTCAAAATGCATGAAATATATCTGGTGCCTATATCTGGTGTCGACACTTTCCTACTATTACCCACCGGAATTTTGGGTCCAAAACGCGGTCCTAGAACTGTCAAATGTTGTCCTATTTGGCTTTGTTAACGATGATGGCGCTAAGGTCGCTTTGTCAAGTCCATACAATTAACTCCACTGAATAAAAATTAATTCAACTATAATCTGATTGGTCTGATGAAAAAATAAATCAGATATTTGAAATTATGGATTCTTACTAATATATAATAGGATTTTAACAAATGTGGAACATCTACTCATTAATAATATGAAATATGTATGAGGAAATAAGGAGCAATGAGGTTTATTGTAAGAACACTTTCATGGATGGAAACAAGAAGTCATTGCGAAGCCAAAACAACGGTGAAATTGGAACGGGGAATTGATATTACTCATGGATTTTATTGGATAGCTTGGATCTCCTTTCACGAAAATATAGTTTATAAATTGTGTATCTACCTATTGATAAATAACTCAAAGTTATAAATTTTGTTACATACTTATGAAAATATTTAAAGGAAATGTTCATGTTCATACGAATTTATCAGACGAGTTTCAAACCAGACAAATTAATTGTAGTATCTATCGTTCCAAATGATTTCTTGAGGTATTTTTGAAAACACAACTCTGGAAGACTTCCTTTCCATGAACTTAATATTGAGATGATAAATACCTCTTGAAATAAACAGGTATTCAAAAAATCAAGTTTTAGACTTGTGTTTTCAAAGACGAAGGAAACCTTTATATAATATTATCGCCATTCTGACTGAATGAAATGAATACTCCTAATTTAAATTTGTCAAAATGAATTCATTTTCGGAAATTCTTGAAAATAATTTATGGTCCAAATCGGAAAATCAGGAAGAAGTTCTGATTTGCCTAGTTTTGATATGACAGGTCGGTAACTCCCGTAAATATTTCAGATTTTATATGGCAGTTTTTCCTATGCCGGCATCTATCGGCGAAAACTGAAGTAGGACAACAAACCCGTATTTAGACCTCATTTCGGACCCAAAATATGTCAAAGAGTGTCCGCAATATATTCTATGCATCTATAAAATCCTAAATACCAGATTAAGTCGACAAAACGAATGTTCGCCTAAAACAAGGAAAAATTAAAATTATATTCCGATAAGTTTCTCGTCGGTGATGCATTTAGTTTTTACCACTAGTATCATATAAAATTGTTAGTACCTAATCATTATTTATGTGATTAGTGATATAAATATCCTTGACCGCCAAAAGGTTCAACAGGATATTGTACTTATCAAACTCTATTATATTTTTTTGAATCGATAGATGGAAACATACTTGTGAAGTCGTTTGGCTAGTTAAACTTTATTGCCAATATCATCTTAATGGTTTTTTCCACATATCTCTTGATGGAAAATCGTTTCAGGATTGTATTAGAACGTTGCTCATATCTTTTAACCTGAGCCGGAACTGGAAAAAAGGCAAGTGAAAGAAGTATTTCATTTGCTAAGAGGAATATATGGTTAAAATTAATGTACTTCTTGAAGACTCACCCTGTATAGGGTATGGTGCGTAAATATTCTTGGTTACAATGATTAGCAAAAATTCTTGACAATTTAGTTCATTATCTGTCACCTGAAAACCGTCAGTAAAAGCTCGGCGATATACGGGCCATATCCATAAGGTCCTTTTGTTTGCATAGAAAGTGTAGCACTTTCCTACACTCGGTGTAGATATACTAAAGTGTATGCTACACCTTCTAAGCAACCGAAAGGGCCTGTAGTCTGTCGAACTTCAAACGATTGCTAGAATTTACCCAGAATGTTCTAATAGCCAGGCCAATGCCGCACAGAGGTCTATGAATTTCTCGAATATTCTCGCACAGGGCCGTACTCAACCAATACCACAAACTGTTACTTCTTTATGTAGAAAGTACAACTTTGCGTAGTTATCTTATAGGAAAATACACCTAACCAAACTTTTTTTGATTATACAGAGTGGAATCTGTCAAACTTTCATGGCATGGAAAAGCGGCAATCTTGTTTTGGGCCCTTTCACCGAATCTACGCCTAGTTAGGTGATCGTGTGGCTCTAATGCTTCCACAAGTTGGATTTTGTGAGCACGCAAACCAAGATGTTACCGCGAAATCGTCCATAAAGTGGTTGGACACATATCCAATTCCTGTGCACGCTACGCTAAGCTCTACAGCAGCAATGGCTTCTTCTGTTCTCACTGTATGATGTCTTTGTTGATGCTTATCATCAGTTAGAGTAAACGTGGTGCGAAAACGGTCCATAGTTAGTCGAATTAATTGCTCTGATGGACGATTATGTTGACCGTAAAATGGACGTAGAGCGCGATACTTATTTCGAACAGAATCATTATTTTCAAAATAAATTTGCACAATTTGGAAGCGTTGTTCAGGCGTCAGTCTATTCATGTTGAAATGCCAGACCAAACTAAATACAAATCACTTGACATCTGACAAAATGGCCGCTAGTTAAAACAGTGTTGCCAACTCAAAGTTCCATGCTTTACAAAACAGATTTACAGACGATGATGAAAATTTTTCAGCGATTTCGACGCAGTAGAATTTTTCACTGTTCTTGCGGCACACAGCAGAAACCGCAGAAATTGTATCAGAATAGCCCTTTCCACGCGCTTGTTCTAGGGAACAGCGCGTTATCATTTCTTCACGATGTCTGTAATTTCCTAATTTTGAGCCGAAAATGGTCTCCAACGATTGGGTTGAACTCCCTGCAGAAGAATTCGTGGTCAAATTCAATTCTGTCCGTCCGTCTAGCCGTTCGTCTGTATGTGCCCTAACTTTCGAAAGGAAGGACCTGAAATCCTGAAATTTTCAGGTTAGGTTTTGATCCTGAATATCTCGATTAGGTTTTTTAATGGGTGAAATCGGTTGGATAGTATCGGAGTTAGGCCTATTTGAAATTTTCAGGTTAATTTCTCGATATCTCATGATATTAACTCGATAAAATTAAAACTTCGTGGACAGTTTTGGAATACCAACGCGCAACTTAAAGCAGCTTATTTGAAAATGTAACGTTATTTCCGCAATATCTCAGGAAGTACAAATGCAAATAGCGGCGGTAGCTCAGTGGTTAGATCGCAAGCCCCATGATCGTAAGGTCTGGGGTTCAAGCCCTTGGCCGGGAAATAACTTATCCGGTTTTTAGGGGATCGTCCAACCATTCGCTGTTGGGTAAACAATTAACAGTGCTGTTCCTAACGTGGCGCAAGGAATTAGTAACAAAGCCTGCACAGAACACACCCGGTATCCTAACTCGCACAAGCTTTAAGCTTCTGAGGGGTTTCGTTGAAGCCTAGGATATTCGGAAAAAATACAAAAAAAACAAATACAAATCAGATTGCAACTTTTTAATCAGGTAGAGACCACCAACACACAACTAGGTGCAAAATTTCGTGTTGATCTGAAGGTGGAAATTCATTTGAGCAAATGCGCACGCACGGATAGCGTGCGTGAATATCTGCGTAAATATGCTCAATGTGGACGTATGTCAACATGACAAATAATTAAATTTCTGTGGCACAGCTATTCGTGCGCGCACATTCGCTCAAATGAATATCCACCTATATATCCTAGAAGTGCGTAAAAGCTCCTGACCTCACGTCAGTGATTTTCTAGGGTTTTATATCACTGAGATATACTCACTTATATCTTTGAGCCCCTTTCACCTTGTGATACGTATCAACACCATCGGCCGTCATGGTTATGTCGTCTCCGTGCACGCAAAAATCGCAACCATGCTCATCCAGCGTCTCCAGAGAGGTGACGTACGGGGCCCCTTCGACCACCTCGTCCACCCATTTTATGGCCCTGACCATCTTGTACCGCTCCTGCTCGTTGAAGACGGGCGGTCCTTTGTGCTTCGAAATTTCTTCGTCCGTGTGAACGCCCACGATGAGGTAGTCGCCGAGGGCTTTGGCTTGGCGCAGAGAGTTGGCGTGGCCGAAATGAACCATGTCGTAACTAGAAAACAAGAAGTTTTTGATTTAAGCCTTAAGTTATAGAAAACACTAAAACGGACAGTTTATCGGCATGGATTTCAGATGATTGATCATTATCTTTTGATGGCCGTATGTACGCGATCACGATCACGATGGCGTTCACGATAGCGTTCTCGATGGGGATCACGTTCTGTCCATTCACTTTTATAAACTATCCCAGTTGGCCATGATTTAGGTCTATCAAGTTTGTTCACTTGAAACTGACGTAGGTTGGCACTCGTGAAAAATCGTCAATGTCAAAAGACGTTGCCAAATGCCAATCCCAATTTCTACTCCCAATCTCAACATAATCATCACGCTTGGAAACTAAAATGCCGAAGGAAGTTTTAAAGAAGCAGAGACAAAGTATCAGGAAGTTCTATGTAGAATTGAAATCTGCTTTTCCTGATAGTAACCCCAATAATTTATTACAAGCTATCCAATATTTTCGACGTATGTGAGTGAAAACCCAGTGTATCGTTTACAAGATCCTTGTAAATTGAGTTAGTTCTTTTAAGGGACACAGGTTTTGTGGTATGTACTACTTTATTTAAAGTTGTGCAACAAGGTATACCTATTTAAATGTCTTCTGTAGACTTATTTCTTGAGAATTTCGAAGAGAAGGGAATTCCATAGGTTTGTCTGTTCGTTTAGAAGTTTTACTGCAGGGTTATTCGAGTACTTTCTTTTATTTTTCGAATGAACTATTACAAGTGACGGAATGCTCTATCCATTATTTTTAGTGAAATTTCAACACTCAATTTTTGATTTCCTGCAAGAAAATAGCATGGCTGAATCTTCCAACCATGTTTATATATGTAAAATATTTTTTAACAGAGAAAAAGGTTTCTTCAACATTCGCCAGGTCTTTGGAATTATTGAATTCATAAAATATTTTCTCAAATTCATAATTTTCCCAAAGTAAACTCACATTTTGAAAAATACGTATATACTGCGACCTCTATGTAGAGGGGACAACGTTGTGTAGTTATCCGATAGGAAAATGACTATAACCTAACATTTTCAAAATAAACTCGGTGAAATATGTCAGAATGGCATGACCAACCGGGATAGTTTATTGAAGTGAAAGGAGTATATGTCAAATTTCGTTGTTGTCTCGGTATGGTTGTTTTTTTTCGGAATAACTGAAAAAATACTGATTCAATCGTGACGAAACTGTTTAACTACTTTGACAATTATGCTGAAAAACTCTGTGCCAAATTTTGTGAAGATCGTGTCATTAAAACAATTTAAAAATATAATCAAGATTCTTTTCAAAATATTCTATAGTCTGCGATCTTCTGCTCCTATTATCCTCACGAAATAAGGTATGAACCTTCGAGATACCATTTTTCAATCAAGTATCGTATTTAAATTCAATCTAGTTTGTTTTTCGGAAATATTGGGGAAAAAATTTTGAATGGGTGTATCTGAGGATTCATTGGGTGGTTTTCACCCATTCGCGAATTCAGCCTTGGTAATTGAGGTACGAACCAACTCTACAAATATGGACTTCCCAAGTCATTTCTATTGGAAGTTATTGTGTAGTCGGTTGTTCTTGCTTAGGGTGTAATTACGAAGGTTGAATTCGTGAATGGGCGGAATCCGCCCAATTATTCCTTAGATGTGAACACTCAAAATTTTAAAAATTTCCCGATATTTTCAAAAATGAAGATTGGAACGGATTGAAATCAAGTACTTGATCGGAGAATTAGAACTTGCAGGTTCATACAGAATTTGGTCAGGATTATATGATAAGATCTCCAAAGCAGGAAAAGAGGATTCGTTTGGCGGGATCAATACGTGAGAAGACGACTGCTTTGGCAACGAATTTGAACATGCTCGCAAAAGCTGCTGACTTCCCATCAATGCTTCTCTAGAATTTCTACAATTCATTAATCTCATGAAAACTGGTGTTTGCTTCAACACGAAACTGAATAATTCTAACACCAAATATCTATTTAACTTTCAACTGCATGTCAGTATATCCTGATGATATCAGGAGCAATTTAAAAATCACTTATTAGCAAGTTATCAATACACATTATCGACTATTCCAAATTTCATTATCGCATTTGTTCAATGCCCCCGTTGGATTCCCTTCAATGGAACAAAACTGAAAGAATGTATAAACAAACCCCGATTTGATAACCTTCAACCTGATCTACTTCGAACCGAAGAGCACAATGATAGAAATTCGATTAATGAGGCATTTCAGATCTATTTTAATATTAGGTAGGTCATTATTTCATCATGATTATTTATAATTAATTGAATTTTATCGAATACAATATCGATAATATATTTCTTTGTCCCGAACTGAGAAGTCATTTTACTATGGATCATTATTCTCTTGAAAAAATTTCTATCATATCATGTTCAATATTCACGAAAATCTAATCAGCATTGTTTAATTTCGGCAAAATAAAAAAGAGAATAATGATCCATAGTAAAATATTGTGTTCATGGTTATCAGAACATCACGTTGAATATCGATTAAAGTTTATTTTGGGAGGATTTCGTATCATTTTTTAAGGTTTTTTCTGGGTTTTTTCATGAAAAACGCCCTTGCGGTTTGCAGGATTACTATTTGTCAAGGGCAGTTTCTTGAAAAACATATTTCCTAATGAACAATACAGGAACAATATAAACGATAAACGAAGCTAACTGTGACGTTTCAAGAGTACAAATCTGAAACTTTCATCAGACAAAAAAGAAAATTTTAAATATTATCTTTACTCAACTCAAAACGAAAAATCGAAAGATAATTCTTAAAATTTTCTACTCTGTCTGATGAAAGAGTTAGATCTGTACTATGAAACGACACAGTTCGCTTTTTGCGAGCATTTTCTAGAGGAACAGTGTGCTATCGTTTCGTCCAAATGTCTGTAATTTTGGATGATTGAGCCGAAAATGGTCTCAATCGACTAGGTTGGACTCACTGATGACGAATCCGGTGTCAAAATCGATTCTGTTCGGCCGACCGGCCGCAGACACGGTAACTCTCGACAGAAGCAAGCTAGCAACTTTAAACATTCAGGATAGGTTGCGCATCAGAATGCCGCGGTTAAGTTCGTTAATGGGCCATATCGGTCGAAAAGTTTCGGAGTTATAGGCACTCGAAGTTATTTATTTTTTATTTCAGAAACTACTCGAGCGATTGGATTCAAACTTGGCAATTAGGTGGAGTACATCGACGCGCAACTTTGAGCCGAATTTCGTCAGAATCATGTTGTAAGTAAATTAAAAAAAAAAATTTTTTTTTCGAAATTTTTTTACAAAAAATTTTTTTTTTCGGAAACCATTCTTCATATCCAAAAAAAAATTCCACTCACACTTTGACCTTTATATTTCACAGCAGTGCTCCAAATTTCAGTTCGATACGATCATAAGTTTTGGAGATATCAGGAAAAAATATGTCAAATTTCGAGGTTTTCTTCTCGATATCGTTGATTTTTTCGGTATAACTCGAGAAATACTGATTCAGTCCTGATAAAACTTCACAGCTAGTTTTGTTATGCTGAAAGACAACTTTTTTCGAAATTTCGTGATAATCATGTCATTAGAACAATTTGAAAAAAAAAATTTTCTGTGATTTTCTTATCATATCATCCTCATTAAATTCTGTGAGAAACTTCGAAGTGTTATTTTTCGATGAAGTACTGGATTTTTATTCGCTGATCTGTATTTTTGGAAATATTGGAAAAATAAAATTATCTACGGAATCATTCGGTGGATTTTACCTATTCACGAATTCAAAATTTTATTTTTCCAATATTTCCAAAAATACAGATTTGATCGAATTGAAATCCAGTAATTTATCAGTGAAAAATTTCAAAAAGCACTGCCGTGAAGGCAGCAGCTTTTGCGTGCATGTTCAAATTCGTTGCTGAAGCGGTCATCTACATTGAACATGCGCGCTAAAGTTGCTGCCTTCAAGGCAGTGCTTTTTGAAATTTTTTTATCGTTTATTTTGTTTCTGTATTGTTCATTAGGCAATCTGTTTTTCAAGAAACTGCCCTTGAAAAATAGTAATCCTGCAAACCGCAAGGGCGTTTTTCATGGAAAAACAATTTTTATTAAATTTTTGATAGTTCTGTTTCAGATATTGAGAGAGAAAGTCCAGAAAAAAACCTAAACAATCACGTTTAATATTTTGATACATATTTGCATTAGTTCGAGAAATTTCCTTATTTTCGTGAATCTGCCCCTGGGCTTACAAAGGCTTTGAATAGACGACTCCGGTCCATGTTGCTTACCCACAAATTTCGTGAAATTCACTTCCACTGGGGAAAGGGAGTTTCAGAACAAATTCGACATAAGGAGGTTCGCATCATTTATAAATATCCGTAAACAGTGCTTCAGGCCCTCAACCAAGATAATTCTTTTCAAAAATAGATAGATTGGCTGGAATTTGAGTTGGGAATCCTGATTTCACGTCAATAGTTTCAAGTTAAGGCGCAAACTGATGGACGCGTTTGTCGCTCAAGCGATGACATTTGAGTTGTCAGATGCTCTCCCGCCAAAATCGCGCGATTCTTTTTTTGTAGTTGAATAATTTCAACTTCAAGAAAATGGCGGGATATTCAAAACATTCAAGAGGTGATTTATAATCGTCTGTCATGATTATAGGCACTTGTTAACAAAATAAGCTCTTGGTCATTAGAGGTTAAATACAATCATTGTATAAAGACATGTTGTCTTTATACAATGATACAATGGATGAGGAATTATGAGTATATTGAAAAGTATTTTTTGAACTATTGTGTTAGAAGAATTATTATTTTTATTTATTTACCTACTCAATTGCAATCATATGATTGCACTATATATATATATAGTGACGATATGTGGCAGTTTGAAATATGCATGTAATTTAATGTCTTTATACACCAAGGCGAAAATAAAATGTCTTTCCACTCATGATGAAACATTATATTGATTTAGCTATATACCTCAAAAAGTTATTTCTGCAAAACAAACTGATTCCAGCGAAAACAATTTTTTCGATAGCTATGTGCATGTCCAAGGAATCAAAAGCGTCTATCAATTCAATCCTTCGAAAAATATAGGTATAAAACCAATTACTATACTTGTTGAAGAACCAGATCCACGTGGAAATAAATTCATACAATTTGAAATGTGACATTTCATGAGTTATAGCGCGTTTTCGTAATGACAGATGTCAGCCACAAATTACTGACATTGGGCAAAAAAATCGCGCGATTTTTATTTTTTGACGCGTCCATGAGTACGAGCCTTTAATATAGGATATGTTCCGCGAATTTACTTGGTTATTTCGGTTGCCAGGTTTCCGTTCCGTAAATATGAAATATTCTATGTGATTTTAAAAAAAGGTTGGCAACTTGGACCGAAATCGTCTATTAAGCTCCGCCCAATTTCCATACGGACCACAGAGCAAACAGTTTTTATCAGACCATAGACACGAATCATAAGAATTAAGTGAATAAATGTGTACACTAATTTATTTTGAATTTCAAACAACAGATTCTTCATTCTAAAATGGTGATCGCCGTAAGAGATATATGTGTTGTATTTGAAAACAAAATTCGAGAGTGTATTAGCACAGACCAACAAGACAAATCACTTTGAGAAAATTAACAGACATAACCTCACTTTCTTCTTCCACAAAACAGCTGTCAAATTGACTTTCGAATATCTGAAATCGAAATGTAAAATTTTTTGGGATTCAGGAATCACAAGAATTTGAAAAACAAACTCCTAATACCAAAGCGAGTTTTTCGCCTCATCTCAAACTCCTGTAAAAATAAGTTGAAGAACTCAGTTGGAGTAAATGAAAATTTTGGTGAAATGTTGTGGAAGACCTGTTTTCCCTTATCAGAGAATCTTTGTTGTGACTGATACTCATAGGTCTCTAGGAAACCCATCAAAAGATTGTGGGAGTTTGGGTATGTTCTATTTCATTGCAAGCCTTTTCCAAATATGTGTGGATACAATACAATAAAAGGCGGTAGCTCGGTGGTTAGAGCGCAAGCCCCATGATCGTAAGGTCTGGGGTTCAAGCCCTTGGCCGGGAAATAACTTTTCCGGATTTTAGGGGACCGTCCAACCATTCGCTGTTGGGTAAACAATTAACAGTGCTGTTCCTAACGTGGCGCAAGGAATTAGTAACAAAGCCTACACAGAACACACCCGGTATCCTAACTCGCACAAGCTTTAAGCTTCTGAGGGGTTTCGTTGGAGCCTAGGATATTCGGAAAAAATACAAATACAAATACAAAATCGAATGAATGTGTAAAAAATTAAAAACTTCAAATATTGATAAATAATAAATGGAATTCCTTTGAGAACATTTTACATTGCCTTACCTTTTCCATAACACTATCAATCATTACTTAAGTAAATATGTTATTTAGTTCTCAGTACCTATATTGTAGTACATTTACCATGTTTACGTAAAGTCAGCCAAACTGCTTCAGATACTCTTTTCGACATAAATAAATTCAGCAATCTGAGTATAATCCATATTTGCTTCATTATTTTATCGATAAAGAAGATATTTAAGTCATTTTTCAAAGCAGATAGATTTTTTGGCTGAAAAATTTATCATGCAAGCATCTCCGTTGCAAACTATTGTTTTAACTGGAAAATGTATAGGTTGTGATACTTTCACATCAATTGAGATTCACTCTAATATAAAATCAATCTATGAATAAACTAAATTTGTTCGATTCCAATCCTTGTGGTTTTGCAATCATATACAATTTCCCATCGTTTTAATTGAATGAATGAGGTTGTAATTCTTTTACTTCAGTTGCGATTCCAAATATTGTTGTTGTGCAATTGAAACATCATATAATGAGGACAGTCATCATGAAATAGAACCTCAAAGATGACTGAACAATTGATTTTGTTGTAAAAATTGTTTGGATTATATTCTACAATGGAACAAATACGAAATTATTCATCAAATAAATGGGACAAAAATTTCATCTTAGTTTGTTTACATGTTTGAAACCTCTTTAAGCGAGTCCAATAGCGATGTGTCACGTGATCATATATCTGCAATATGATTGGCACCCCAAACGTCTGCTAAAATTCTGATTAGCTCGATTCACGGTCATATAAGCGTTGACTAAGTTCCTAAGTAAATGACGCAAGTGTTTTATCTGGTTGGTCTGTGAGAAATATTCAAACGCTGAAAACTTTTTACCTAAGCCGAACCTGGAAAATGGTAAATAAGAAAAGTGTTCCATTTAATGGGAGAAATGTATGATTAACATTTATGTACAACTTGAAGACTCAGCCTGTATATTTGAACCGAAGATGGAGGATCTCTGTTCGTCTCAAGAAAGCCATTCTTTTCAGTTTCGAAATTTAATTTCAGTCGATTCCGAGGTTCTACATTTCAATATGATTGTGGAATTGGGAAAATAAAATTCCTCACAGGAATCAGGTTTGAAATTTTGGATATCAACCGATTGCATCTCATCGACTAATGCATTACCCTTTACCCTATCCTATGACATACGGTATAACCGGAAATGAACATAACTTTCGATTATCTCGTATGAAATGCGGTTATAGCCGGCCTCCAGTAGATTGCAAGCCCACGATCTTTGCAAAGGGATAATTTAAAGACTGAAAACTTTCAGGGCAGGTTTAAAGCTCAAATACGAGGGTCATGTTCAGAATGCATAAAATCTGCCTGAAGGTTTAGTAGATGAATTCATTTTAAATTGCGTCAGTCCAATAATCACAAACACGATCAGGTAGAAATTCAGCACGTGAATATGAAGGGTTTTCCAGTAAGAGGTGTTATTTTGAATAGCCCGCTATTTCGGTAGATGTCACTTTTGAAGCTGTCATTTTTTGACATTTGACGAGTAGAAACTATGCCATCAATAAAAACGGAACGATACGCGCTTCAACAACGCATTGAAATTATTAAAATTCACTATAAAATGGTGAAAATTTGGCAGAGACGGTTCGTAAAACTCGAACATTTTTGGGTCGTCGTGAAGCACCTTGTCGGACCGCAATAAAGAAATTGGTGGAAAAATTCGAGCTGTTGGGACAAGTTTGTGATGTCAAGAATAAAACCCGTGCACGTCGCCCAAGAACAGCCGAGAATATCGCTGCTGTAGCCAAAAGTGTTGAAGGAAGCCCAGGTTTGTCCATTCCTCGTCGTTCTTTGGAATTAGGAATTCCACAAACGTCATTACACCGTATTTTGCATAAAGATTTGGTTCTTAAGGCTTATGAAGTTCAGTTAACACAAGAACTCAAGCCGGCCGATCATCAACAACGTCGTGTCTTTGCTGATTGGGTGGTTGAAATGCATGAAAATGATCCGGAATTCCATCGGAAAATCCCTTGAGTGATGAAGCCCATTTCCACCTCGGTGGCTTCGTCAACAAGCAAAATTGTCGCATCTGGGGCTCGGAAAATACAAGAGTTATTGTTGAAAAGCCTCTTTATCCTCAACGTGTGACCGTTTGGTGCTGTTTATGGTCCGGCAGTCATCGGACCTTAATTTTTCGATGATGAGGCTGGAGCAACAGTTACGGTGAATGGATTGCGCTATCGAGAGATGATTAATATTTTTTTATGGCCGGAATTGGATGGTATTGATCTGGACAACGTTTACTTTCAACAAGACGGCGCTACGTGCCACACAAGCAACGAAACCATTGATCTTTTGCGGGAAAAGTTTCCGGACTGTGTTATCTCTCGAAGAGGTGATCACAATTGGCCACCAAGATCTTGTGATTTAACACCTTGCGACTTCTTCCTTTGGGGCCACGTGAAATTGAATGTCTACGCCAATAGCCCAGCGTCGATTCAAGACCTTAAAGATGGAATTCGTGAGGCTATCGAGGACATAGGGCAGCCACTTTGCGATTTGGTTATGGAAAATTTCATTAAAAGGATATGGTCCTGTAAGCGTGGTCGTGGTGGTCATTTGCCTGATGTTATTTTCCACTATTAACGGCATAGCTCCTTCTTTATAATGAAATAAACATCCGATCATTCATATTGAAAAAGGCATTTTTCTTTGAATATCAAAATAACACCTCTTATTGGAAAACTCTGTACAATATCGTTGAGCTCTAATTTAAACATCAAATTCATGGCTCACATGAAAACAATAAGTACTTCGTCAAAATATGACTACCTAAGATCGAAACTTCTATTTCTATATTTCCAATGTTGCAAATCACGAGAATTCATCATCCCATTACCTTCAAAATAACAAATATTACCAAACAAACAACTACGATGGAACTTAGTAGTGCATTGGTAGTATAGTAGTGGTATTGTAAACCCATTAATAGACACAAAAAATGTTATTGATTTCTAATTTATTGTAAACACATTACGCGTTTTACTACATTGTAGTTCTATAAACTACTACACTGCATTGTAGGTCTATGAACATAAAATCCTGAAAGTCCAACCTACCGCTTTCCTGTGGTTCATGCCTTAAATCTTACATAGGTCAAACGGAAAGATCATTCAACACCAGTGTAGTAAAAGAACACAGACGCAGAACATTTAATAAAGCCGGGTCCTGATGAGTGTAAAGCCGGGTCCTGATGAGTGTAAAGCCGGGTCCAGATGAGTTAATCCGAACAGCGAATGCAATGAAATTTAATGAACGATTCGGCGAATAATGTGGACGGCAATCGAGCTCAGCCTCGAATAATACATTCAAATGCATGGTTCGAGTCGAAAACCGAGTCCTGACGGAGCAGAAAGAGAGCACCCTCGAACTACCAAATCTCCCTGTGATTTAAAAACAACGTTACAAATTTCCGATCCGATATTCACTTTCGGAGATATAAGGAGAAAAATATGCCAAATTTCGTTGTTATATGGAATTTTAAAGTTATTTCTGCAATATCTCAAGAAGAACAAATGCAATCAGATTGGAACTTCGTAATCAGATGAAGATTACCGACAACTAACTAGATGCAAAATTTCGTGTTGACCTAATAGAATTTGAACAAGCGCGTAAAAGCTTCTGACCTCACGTCAGTTCTTTTTTCCAAACTTTTCCACAACCAAAGTAATGCTGGTCTAACAGAATCCATATTAAGGCTAAAGTTAAGACGAATTCCAGAATGAATTGGACTCAATTCATTGATTTCACACAAATTTATGATGCGTTACTGTTCCCTCTCAAGCTCCAAACCGACTAATAACGAGTCTCTAAGTTGTTTCTTTCGGAAGTTAACACTCTCATTCACGTGAGCCAAGAGAAAACGATAGGAGCAGGTAAGCATCAGCAGGCAGCTAGAATTCTGCAATAAAATGACTCAGGAAAACAAACACGAAAAATGGTTGTTATATATTTTAACCTCATGTTTATTCATCCAGTCCAAAAGTCTATTGTACAGTTTGCATAAAACTCACTTCAGAACTTATGGAATTTTATGATTTTCTGAACGGAAATCATTCTGCCCAATTTAATGCATTATAAATTGCTATTGTGCATATCCGAGGCGAATTCGCAGGATTTCATTTCAACTACTAATATGATGATAAACACCAAAACCAGGTAATGATTCGCATTGGTAAGTTTCTCGTTTTTTTAAGAGAAATATTTTTTGCCCAATCTTGTTCTTGAAAACTTTGCATTGAATTGTTCCGAGGATACTTTACATATTATAATTATAAGTTGCCCCCAAACCGTATATGGTTAAGGAAACATTCCGAAAAAAAATATATCAACAAGTAGGAAAGTATTTACCAATATTGTGAGAATATAAATGGAGTTTAATTATGGGAAATGTAATGAAAGGGTTTCGACATTCTCTAACATTATTTTGAAGAGTAAATATCTTCAATTATAAAAAAAATACTGGAAAAATATATTTTCGATTGGAAAAAAATTGAGATGAATTGATGTGGTAGTTGGATTGGAATAATTGTGATAGATCAATCAATTATTATAAAAAAATAATACTAACGGAATAATAATCTTTCTCAAATGAATGAGACAATTCAAAATGTATGATTTAGATGTCATCTTGAAAGTTGAACATGTTTTCATTTGCCCGAAATTGGTCAGTTTTCAAAAGCAATACCTGATACGATATCTTCAGAAATTAGGGATATAAATGGATCCTTGATATTCAAATTGAAGCGATCATCAAAACTCAAGATAAATGAGAATCAAATTATCCTATTCCTCCAGGAAAATGATGTCACCCTTTTCTCAACAAAAATTAGAAAAATGATTATTACTCACCAACCATCACACCAAACTTTTACAGGATTTGCATGACCATTAAGTTTTTTGTCTTGCTGCATTTTCAAAATTTGAATATGATCTGATGCAAGTTATGAATTTTCTATTAAATAAAATTTCCTAGCAACCTTATGACGTTTAAACAGAAACAATTTTTGGGGATCGACACGAACTGCACTCTGAGTGAAACAGAAATGTGTAATTTATTTCAGATGACAATTAATTATTTATAAAATTAAGGAATTACTATTTATCACTTTTATCAAGTCCCCACTACCGCAAAAGCATTATTGAACAAATGATATATTAGTGTTGACAAATGACATAAAAGTCGAAGGTCATATTGGAAACGATCAGCCTAATTAAACCAGTAGGTCAAATGAATGGAACTAAGAAGTTTCATTTAATGTTTAATGCATATGAAAATAAAATAATACGATATATATTCTATAATTTCATTATTGATTTCTCTTTTGTAGAATATTTCAACAAAGAAATATTATTTTAGGCACGATGAAAATACTACGTCACGTTACTCGTAACGTCACTTTTTCTGCTGTCGTGCCCGAGTGGGAATGCCATGTGTACAAATAACTTCCACGTATCACCAACTTGCCCGGTATGATGTACTCTTGAAGTAGGTGAAAGAGGAACGGAGAGATTCGTAGATTTCATATTCCTTCAGTTACTTATATTCGACCCATGTTTCTTGTGGATATTATTTAGGTCTTTCGTGAATACTTCGTTTGGATAAATTAATAAAATGTTCAGTCTGAAATTTTTATTCCTTTTTGGCTTGATAGTCTTACCTGCTGTAATTTTCACATTCGATAATGGTAAGTATGAATAAAAAAGACCCGTTTGAATAGAATGTTGTACCTTAAACATATTCCTAGAATAGTAGGTGAATATATTCGCTTCTTTCAGGAAATAAAATGATGACTTATGCCGAAGAAGATCCGACTGAAGATGAAGCAGATGTTGAGGGAGAGGCAGATATTGAAGAAGTAGCTGGAACGGAAGAAGAAGACGAAGAAGAGGAGCAAACGACCACATCTCCTGATGCAGAAACGAGTTTACTATTTGTTAAACCTAATATTGTTCCAGGATCCCAATTAGGTAACTACCTGACAGTTTATATATAAACATTGGAATGGTACAATATGTTGATTAACTCTTCCTCTTATCAGCTCAAAGAACGGGACTAAACATTGTTATTTCCAGAACTCCCAGCTGGCATTCCAGTTGAATTTCTTGTCGGTTTCCGTAACAAGGGCGAAGAAGATTTTGTTGTTGAAAGTTTAAGAGCTTCATTCCGCTATCCTATGGACTTCAACTTCTATATTCAGAATTTCTCAGCAATCGGATATAATAAAGAAATAGCTCCCTCACAAGAAGCAACATTTGCTTATAGTTTCATCCCAGCTGAAGCTTTTGCAGGAAGGCCTTTTGGACTGAACATCAATTTAGCTTACAGAGATGGTGCTGGTAATTCTTTCCAAGAAGCTATCTTCAATGAAACTGTACAAATCATCGAATTAGAAGAAGGTAATTATCAAACAATGAAAGCTACATATATTCGCGGTAGAGAAATTGAACTCCAATAATTGAATCTTAGGGAGTCATCTTAAATATTCAAGTGCTTGAACAATTTTCTATCAAATTGTTTCTCCTGAAGATGAAAGTTAGATGTTATATTTAAGAAGTCTTATCCGTTATTTGGAGTAAAATTCTAACCTGTAAGATAAATTACCATCAGAATATATATGGGTGCATTTTTGTTTTCTACCAATGAAGAGTGACAGGGGTTAATCGATTAATCAATTCGATGAAAATAAAAAGGCACCCTATAATGTCTTTTTCTGGCTGTTCTTTCCTGAAGATTCATTTAAATTCACCTCATTAAATATTTTGTGTTGTGAATTGTTCAGCATTAAAATCAACATTGCAAGATATTGAAATTACTTTTTTCAGGTCTTGATGGTGAAACTTTCTTCCTCTACGTCTTCCTTGCTGCTGGTGTTGTGTTACTGTTAGTAATTGGCCAACAAACGTTGTTGTCAGTTGGTAAAAAACGCACAAGCCGCAAAGCTGCACCTGTTGAAACTGGAACAAACAATCCAAACAATGTTGACTATGACTGGTTGCCTCAGCAAACCCTAGCTAGTTTAAGTGAGTATATGTACATATTCCATGGTATCATAATAGTCGGGTTTTTTATTGGACGTGGAATTCACTATCATTTCGTAAAGAAGTATCAGGGAGTCAATTCTTAAATCTCGATCAAGTATTGAAGGGTATGACAAATGTCATATATTTATGTCGATTTTCTAGATTTTCTTGAGCATCTGCAAAATTTGTGAGAGTTCTATTCGCCATTTCGACTATGTTTTCAAGCAAATATTCAAGTAATAAATTGAATGCAAGATATCGAGAAATTTCAAATCCGAATATAAATATAACCTTATTACCGTTTCCTTCGACTTATCAACGAGTAGTACGGAGTATAGGAGATATAACATTCGATTGTCCAGTGACATTCGGTTCCAAGCGCAGGTCATGTCTACTTGTTGTTTATATTTACTTAGAAAATCGAAGCGAACATATGGCAATTGTCATACTCTTGAATTCTTGATTGAGATTCAAGAATTGGCCCCCAGAGTTCAAATACTATTCTATAAATGTGCTTTGGTGAATTTTTGTATATTTGTGGACATTAAGGATAATTGACACAATTTTTTGGGTAGCATAAGAAAGACATCTTCACCTGTTAAGGGTTGAAGAAATGCAATAAAAAATTTAAAATTTTCATAAATTATATAACCGACTCTATTCAGATGAAACCTGTTCATATCTGTTATTCAAAAGAACATCGATTAAAGGTTATTGGGGGAAAATTTAGCATTACTTTTCTGATAGGTTTTCTCTCCCAGTATCTGAAAAGGAAACTTTCAAAAATTATATATTTTTCAAGGGCAGTTTCTGGGATAAAAGTTACCTAATGAATAAAATTAGAACTATGCAAACGATCAACAAAGGGTCCAAATCTGGTTGGTTCATCAGACAAACAAGAGAATGTAGAATTATTTTCTTGTTCGTCTGATGAAGTCAGATTCAGACTCTGAAATCTTAAAATTCTCTTTGTTGATCGTTTGCATTGTTCCAATATCGTTTATTATGAAACTTTTTCTTGAAACTGCCATTGACAAATAGTTTGAATCCTGCAATCTGCAAGGGCATTTTCTATAAACAAAAATTGTCCTTTGGTTTTTAATAGTTGTGTTTCAAATATTAGGAATAAAACCTAGAAAACACCTTAAAATTAATTCAGAAGAGTTATGGCAACTATATGTGTTTCCTGAATGAAAATTTATGATGAGAATATAAGTTGAATTGAAGAATATCTGTTTTCAAGGAATTCAAATTCTGATGTGTATTTATTACAGATAAGGACAAACTTCAAAAATCCCCAAGGCAGCCAAAGTCACCTAAGCAACCAAAATCTCCAAAGCAGCCAACACAGAGTCCAAGGCAGAGAAAAGTTAAAAGGTCAACAGGTTCAGAGTAGGATGAAAAGAACTGATTTATAGTACCTCATAATTCATCTCATCTATAAATGAACAAAATTCATCCATTTTGTGAATTGAAGACAGTTAAAATAATATTTATGAATGATAAATAAGCTTAAAGTTTTGCGGGTGTTGTGATTAGAGTTGGATTTTGAGACCAACTCAGTTTAGGACTGTACTTTGTAAATACAGTTGTTTTGTATTTTTTGTTCTAATTTGTTCATTAAATCGAACTTTTTTTCTTATCTTCGTTTCATTTATGCTGACAAATATTGATTTTTACCGATACTCCACTTTTATGAAAACGTTAGTTAGTAGGCCTTGAATTAGGTTCATCAAGATTTGGTAAGTGGATCTGAACCAGGTTGGCTGAAATGGTCAAATCTTACATAATTTTATTAGACTCTTCGCTTTGGTTAAGTTACATACAAATTTTCTATGGTTTATGGGTAGGTTGAAGGTTTTGTACTACAGGAGGTTCAAAAAACATGTGAAATCACTTCTAGTTGGGAAATGCTTTTACAGTAGAAATGAGTTTTTCAATTCGATTATTGTTTGATTTTGAATGAATTCGTCATTTGTAATTGCTTGTATCCTATTAGCAACTACGCCCTCTGGTGATAGAAATTCGAACACTTCCAAGCTAGTAGTTTTTTCGACGTCCTTGTTATTCTAACGTAATTTGCTTACTTTTAGAGTTCATTTTCGAGCTTTTGTGTTGTTTTTCGAGTTGAAATTTTGGAATACCGAAAGTGTTTGTAATATTCATCAATCGATTCCTTTCTTTCCGATTGAAATTTTCGATCGTATTAATCCGAAATGGCATCCTCCCGAAATGACTATTGTTGTGTGCCTCAACTCAATGTTATTCATGGTAAAATAAGAAAGGATCATCTAGTGCTTCTAGTTTTAATTTTTTCCAAAGCCAAATAGAAGTTAATTTGGAAACAGCATTTAGCAGGGAACCCAATGATAGAATAAAGGCCTAGCTTTAGAAATTGAAGATAAAGGTAAATTACCTACAATGTATTCATTTCGAAACAACTTCATGTCATGATGTTTTCAGGTGTAAATAAAAATGAGAGAATTTTGAAGGAAAATGCTGCAGAGAAACTACCGAGCACTTCTGCAGCTACCTAATTCACATACTACAAAAAATCAATTTCAAAGAGAGTGATCTGGTTGAAAATCTGACAAAAACGAGATATACTGTTAGAGTTGATAATAGCTGAAGTTACTCATATAAATACATCAATACTTTCATTTCCTTATATAGGTAGGTACGCTAAATTAACACCAGGAACGATTCAAAGTACGATTTTATATCGTGATCAAAACGAAAAGTTCCTTCTCAAAAAATCTTACACAAAACTATAATAATTTCTTTAAATATTCATGCTCTGCTTAATAAATATTCGTTCTCCACCACATTTCTAAGGTTTGTTTACATAAAACTACTAGCTTGGACAGGTTCCAAATTTATCCGTTAGGGCGCTGGCATTTTCGCAGAAGTTCCCAATACAAATTCCATTTGTCAAAATGGTGAATGAACTATTATTATTATTATATCTACAGAATCATAGAATTTCAAAAATTCACGTGGAATGATACTTTCCCTTGAAGAAGCATGCCTAAAATCACCAAAATATGTTGTTTAATGAATAAGAATCAGTAACATTATTAATATATATATAGAATCTAACTTATAAGGTCTTCATTTCAAATTGGTGTTATATATCTTTCCGGATCAGAAACACTCAATAACTTCTGGATATGAAATGATATGATTCACAATAAAATTCATTTTTTTCAAAGGTTAATAGAAATAGATTGAAGCCAGTATATTGAGCTTTTATTTGATAATATAATCCATAGAAATGTGCCTCAATAAATGACCAAATTCATTTCATGACACAATCAGTAAATGTGTCTGAGTACTTAAAGATTTTAAAGATATAACATCAACAAGACATTGCTAAAACATTATGGAACTAAAAAAAATATCACAATAGATTCTTCAATTGAGAATTTTTGGGTTAGATATCTTGAAAATTCTGGGTAACATATCAGCTAAAGAGTGGAAAACTTGACTTGAGATGCCTATTGGTAGCATGAACTGTAAATTCTTCAAATCTGAACCTCCCCATGAAGCCATTTCAATCATAAAACCTTTCATACATTTAAAAACTAATTCAGCTCTTCGCTCACACCACATTGTGGTCATTTCTTCTGTGATATCATATTGTAGCAACAAGGGTATTGTTAAAGAAGTAATATCATTTGAACAGGCTGTCTTCAGAACATTTCTCAATCCTAGAATAACAGGATGCCTGCTATTAATGTCGCTACCTCTTAAACTATCATCAGATATTAGGTGAAATATAACATGAACTTGTGCTAAATTAGAATGTTTAGTCAGATAAAAATCACCACATTTGACTAGGTCAGAACCTGGGCTTCGAGATCCTATAGAAGTATTCCTATCCGAAGTTTCCCCAGCTAAGATTGAAATTTTTTCTAATTGAGCATCAATGTGTGAAAAGTGAAATTCTGTTGATTTCAAACAATTCTCCTGAAAATCTTTGGTCACTCTAGAACCAATTTTATTATCAGTCATGAGAACTAATGCAGATAAATCATTTGAATACAAAGCTAAAGCAGTTTGGAGTAGCTGGGGTGTTGGTTCAGATGATTCCCCAACAGGTATAATGCATAAATCTTCTACACTGCCAGTGAGAATTCTAACATTATACATTTGTTTGAGTTGAGATCCTAGATGAATGGTAAAGCTTTCTTCTAAAATAGGTTCACTTTCTTGTTTTATATGTGGTTCTGGAAATACCATTTCATCAGGGCCAGAGAGAAGGGGTGATGTTGGTGTTAATAAGGAAGAAGTAGGACTCGGAGGAAAACTATTTTCCTGATTATACTCCAACATTTTCATTACCCAGTCCCGATATTCCCTACGTTGAGCCTCCTTTAAAGTATCTAATTCACTGACATATCTAACTTTCAACAATGAATGGTCTTCATAATGCTTAGCCACCAATTCATTAATGTCAAATTCAGTCATTCCATTCTCTAAATTATCCACAGCTTTGTTCATTTCCTCACTTTGTTTCTCTGATAAGTCTTGAATAAATGCATCTTTCTGATCTGTTCTTCTTCGAACAGCTTTAGCGTATAAATGTTCTACAGAAAGAATTGTTTCAAGTGCAGGAGAGTGCACCAATTTGTGGTATGCAGAAGCAAATAATTCTTCGTCTGAAGTACATTTCTTTTCTGCATACTCAGCTGTTTCCTCTTTGAATAGCTTTTCCCACTGTTTAGTCAAATCGTCTAGGAATTCAGTATCAATTTTGGCCCTTGATATTTGATTCTCTGAATAAATATCATAAAATTCTTTCTCCTTCAAATCTATGAATTCAGTTAGATCTGTTATGAGCTCTTTTTCGATATATTTAGGTAATTCGTACTTCGTAATTAATACGTGTGCCAACTCTTCGACTGAATCGTTGTAGGGAATTGCGATTTCTCTTTCAATTAACTTGTCGTACCTGTTGTTGCAATAGGAAGCAACGCTTAGTATATTGTCTTCAGCCATCGTGAGTTAATTCGAATAATCTCTACATTTGTGATTTCTCTTCATTCGGACTATAAACCACAGAACATCAAAATATAAACAGAGTCAGGGAGGTTTGAGGTTAGGTTAGGTTTCTACAGTTCAACTCTTGTAGTGTAGTCACAGAATACCTACTTCTCTTTTCTGTGGTGTAGTTCATTTGTCCGATCCATACAATCTAAACCGGGGCCTACGTGAACTAACAGGCCAGAAGGTTAGATGTTGCCGTTGTTGCTAAAGGAGTGTCACGAAGCAGGGAAAAAAGAAGATTGAGCACCGATGTCATAGTCACTTTACAGTTAACGATATGATTTCCGAAATGCTTTCATACGTGATATCACTAAGAACTGTTTTTGAAGAAAAAATACACAGCATTTCGTTCCTTTCTGATTAGTTTCATAATCCTTTATCGCAAATAATCCAGAACTCATCATGAGGAGGTAGCTGTATTACTGAGTTCCAAAAAATTACAATCATAATAGGTATCATTTCAGTTTCTGAGGCGTTTAATATCAATAAAACATTATTTAAAATGGGAGACATTCGTGACTTTCGAAAGATATTAATTGAAAAGATATTAGCCCTCAAAACGATAATAAATACTGTTATGCACCTGGAAAATGGAAGTGAATTGACAGATCGCCACAAAAAGTTTGTAGAATAAATGGGGATCGGTGAAACTGCTAATTTCAGTTGTTGAATGAAAAATGGAAGCTTTTTTCAATAACTTGAGAGATGCCAATATAATCCGTATAATTTTTTTTAAGTGATTATTGATAAAACTTTTGAGAAAACTTATGTTAGCAGCAGAGGAATCTGAGTCTTAATCGATCCTTTTCATGATATTAAGTTTTCAAATTTCGAACTTTTATAAATCGAATTTGGAAATGGGAGTGTTGACTTCTTCTTCAAAATCTTTCATTCCCAAATTGAGGAAAACTTTGAACCCCGAAGAAATTTTCGATACCTCACCCTCGAAAAGTTAATTTTTTCAAACCACCTAGATGAAATCATTTTCTTGAACGTTGAAAGAGGAGTTGGAAATAGCCGTGTCTTTGAAATGGGCATAAAAGTGTGAAAACGATAGGATCTGATCAGATTGTGCCAGACGTTATGAATTCTTGTCTATGATGTTGAAAATCAGTTCTTTTGGAGGTAATTGTAGAAGCATTAATTAATTGAACAATGGTAGAAGACATATAACTAGGTTGATTTGGAAGGAAAATGCATCATCAGTTAATTTGGGAATTTTTCTCGGTTTACTAATAAATCAACCATCTGAAGTTGGTACAGAATATCAGTCCTTCAACACTATGAGCATCTACAAAATGTTTTATGGATACCTACTACCATTGTTTACTTGAGTATCGTCGTGAATTTCAAAACTGTCCGTCTTCTCTATGTAAATTTTGCATTCGGTCATTGTCATCTTTTAACAGGATCTCTGGGAAATTGAAAAACGGAAACTTTTGCATGTAAGGATTTATAATAGATCTAATAACCGGGTACTGCACAAGTACGAGCCACGATGAAACTCGAATCGAAGATTTTCAATTGTTGAATTATATAACCTGTTCATTTCGATAGATATTGATTCTTCAAGAAGTATTCCAGAACGAAACGCACTCTAACAACACTTCACAAACATTACGAAAGTTTTGAACACTACCAATGAACTACAAACTACAACAAATGGTTCAGGTCGAGTGAGTGATGGGTAGTAATGGGAAGGAGCTTAAGGAAAATGCCCCGTATTTATTTTTGAAACATTTTGAATTCAAAATCTTGTACAATCACTTAATCATATTATGCTACCTCAACATGAACAATAACCTCAGTTAAACGCACGTCCAGTTATGAATTTTCCTAGAATATATTTTAAAATGCGTTCATTCTATATCCTACGTATGAAACTGAAACATATAGCTAAAGAGTGACGATGAATTTTCGTTTCTGGGACTCCTCCAGAGCTGGTTGAGGCTCCATCAGTAGTATTGCCAAAGAAATCAAGAGAAAAGTACGAATATGCATATAAACATTTTATGGACTATCGAAAGAGAAAGAATACGAGTTCTATCTCGGAAAACGTGGAAATGGCATACTTCCTAGACCTTAGTTTAAAGATAAAATATTCAACATTGTGGGTCTATTATCAATGTTGAACTCAAACCTTGAAAATATAAATTAATTACTTATAAACAACGTGTTCTCAATCATTCATGTAGAACACTAACAACTGTGAGGAAATATAAATGTCATTTCCTTACAGTACGGAAATTAATTTTATTTCATACTGTACTGTTATGTGCCATTTGCCGGACTCATTTGAGTCCGGGAAATGATACCTATCACTAGTCCGGTAAAGTAACTTTACCGCACTGGTATATTTTAACTAACACATGAACGATTTTTATTACAATAAACTAGTTATAAAAGTAACAATAAACTTACTTCTAAATGTTAAAAGTAATACTGCAGTTAGAGTTATATTGATAATTATATTAATGGATGGTTTTGCATCATGTACTGACACATTACTGATCCCTTCAAATTACCTGAATAGACAGTTCAATGTTTGTATCAAAAATTTGAAAAAAATATTGAGCAGTATGAAATAAAATGTTGTACGATACATGGCCGTAAAATGTCGTTAAAATACTCGTCTAGAAATTCCAGACTCGTACTTTAATTAGTCATTTCCCGGCCTTGTAACGTAAATTACTATTTCCTAACAGTTAGGAAATCTTGACTTTTTCTCTGAGAGAAATGGAATGTCAAAATTTCCTAGCGATTTGCGGAATTCATCAGAAATTTATTTTCATGATATTCACAAAATTACAGATCAACTTTGAAGTTTCGATTCGATTGGATGGAATTAAGAGTGCTCACGTGCTCAGGTATGGCCAGACAAAAGAATGTATTGAATCGGGTCACAAATTCTTTGTCAGTCTAATTTAATTCTTTCCAATCATTTTAAGGTCATTTGGAAGAAACGGAGAACAAGAATCGGTATAATCCGTTCGAACATGAATACACCACACCGCCATCCCGGACTTCACGTTAGTTTTTTCCGGCTTCTATTAAAATCGTTTTGCGATCGGATTCATCGAATAAATCCAAGTCGCATTATGGATTTAATTCAATTGAATATGAAACGGTTTGAACAGGACAGGATTCACTCTTGGTGTCGCCCTGGGGCCTCTTAGCACTATTGGGCTGGATTTATAAAGTTGTTAGCATTCCCGCTCGCTGGCATAGAACTATTTTCACATTTATAATGTTTTATAGATGTCAATCAACCTGTGAGTTTGGCATTCCTTTGTTAATATTGGGACGATCTAACCGAATCTCGCATAACTTATCAAGAATTAAGTATACAGGGTGATTCATTAAGGTTGGCCACCGGCCGTATCTAGGAAACCGTTTATCCTATGACTTCCGGAAAAAAAATCTAATGACAAATTCGGCCCCTAGAAAATGATTAAAAATATTTTCAAGTTCGTAGTTCCCCACTAGAGGGCGCAATCTATCACTTGTAAAATATAATCTCATTTTTTACGAAATATTGTCCAGCTAACAGTGGTAAAGAATAATAAAATAAGAATCTACTCTTTCTATTCAACAACTTTTGTTTCAGTAATTTTTCTATATTTCCTATTTTTTAGTGATGGGATGGTTAAACTTTTCTTCACGAAAAAAACATTCTTACTCCTGTATGGGTGAACCGATTTTCACGTAATTAGATTTCATTCGAAGGCCATCGAAAGCAGATCACAGAAACATATGACAACAATATACCGAGTGATCCAATTGAAAACTACAGACCGTTTTATGTCACTTCGCCCTATTTGTGCGTTTTACTCGAAAATTTCAAATGCAATGCTATGATTCTAACCGAGCGAGAATAAGCCAAGCATTATCACCTACTGACTTTTTAAAATCGCAGACAGATATCATTGGTCGTTTCGGAGTTATTGACATTTTTGTAAATTTTGATAAGTATTGATCAACCCTGTGAAATGCAGGAGGAATTGAGTTATTTCATCTCTAAACAATTAGATGAAAGGAAAAAACTCATCAAAACAACGAAACGAGCTGATTTAGAACCAGAAAGCTTTGGCGATACTATTCATTTTCGGTATCTATAGCTGTAAAAGTTTTTTAGGACGATTGAAAACCACTATTTTATGATGCCCCATTATTCAAATGAAGAAGCATATGATATGCTTAATGTTCATTTTGAATGTTTAGAAAATGCAGTAGCTGAAAGGGAATACCCGATACGATATCCTGAAAGACGTCGTCATGCCAAAAGGGTATTCAAAAGATTGACACGAAGAGTGTGAGAAGCTGGATAAGGTTCAATATGTTGGAAGAAAAAATAGAAAACGTAGAAGCCGTAATGAAGATAATATCATAAAAGTTTTGGCTTATTAACAAGACAAAGGTGCTTGAAATTTTAACGGAAGATCTTCCAATTCTTTTGGAAAATATTGCTATTCAAAGCAGGTTAGATATGTGGTATCAACAAAATGGTTGCCCGGCGCATTATGCTGCTAATGTTACGGAATATTCATATAACGTCTTCTCAAAGAGGCATATTGGACGAGGGAGTATTTTTCCATGGCCAGAAAGATCACCTGACCTCACAGTATTAGATTTTTATTTTTGGGGGAGAATAAAGACTTAGTTTTCCGAACACCCCCACTACAAGTGAGGATATTCAAAATAGATTTCGACAGGCAGCTTCTTCTCATACTGAAATTGTGGCCAGTGTCAACTCGACGAAAGAAAGACTAAATTTATGTGTAGAAAATAATGGTAGACATTTTAAATATTTGAATTGATTAGGTGTAAGTGTTGTTTTTCCGTTCAAATATTTTCGTTGTTGCTAATTTTTGTTTTATTTTATCGCATCATTGTTATTTCATATGTGTTGAGTATTTTGCTGCGTTGTCATGACGCATAAAGTCACTTTCTTGTTTATTCAAGCTCACAGAAAGTATCAACATTGATCAAAATTTACAAAAACGTCAATAACTCCGAAACGACCTATGATATCTGTCTGTGATTTTGAAAAGTCAGTAGGTGATAATGCTTGGCTTATTCTCACTCGGTTAGAATCATAGCATTGCATTTGAAATTTTCGAGTAAAACGCACAAATAGGGCGAAGCGACATAAAACAGTCTGTAGTTTTCAATTGGATCACCCGGTATATTGTTGTCATATGTTTCTGTGATCTGCTTTCGATGGCCTTCGAATGAAATCTAATAACGTGAAAATCGGTTCACCCATACAGGAGTAAGAATGTTTTTTTCGTGAAGAAAAGTTTATCCATCCCATCACTAAAAAATAGGAAATATAGAAAAATTACTGAAACAAAAGTTGTTGAATAGAAAGAGTAAATTCTTATTTTATTATTCTTTACCACTGTTAGCTGGACAATATTTCGTAAAAAATGAAATTATATTTCACAAGTGATAGATTGCGCCCTCTAGTGGGGAACTACGAACTTGAAAATATTTTTAATCATTTTCTAGGGGCCGAATTTGTCATTAGATTTTTTTTCCGGAAGTCATAGGATAAACGGTTTCCGAGATACGGCCGGTGGCCAAGCTTAATGAATCACCCTGTACAGTGCTTCTTCAAAATTATGGAACACATTCATTTTCGCAGAAGAAAAATATTTGGCAGCAAAATCCTGAAACAGGTCAATTTTTGTTCCACTTTTACCAAATTTATATGCATTTTTGAAGGATTTTTATTGTACCCTGTGCCATCCCCATCAACCCTCGAAATTTTTTGAATAGGGAAAGTGGGTCATGTGGTACTTTTTTGGCAAGGTCTTTGTATCTTCTTTACAGGCGTGCAGAAATTTTCAAGAAAAAATTTTTTTTTTTGAAAAATTAGTTAGATCAAAGAGGTTTCCAGTATGTGCACTTTGTCATGGCTCATTTACTTTGAGACGATGGTACCTGGTGAAATTTGTCACCGAATGAAAGTCGACCATTACAGTTTTGATCATGCACAACTTTCAACCCCTTCCACCCCCTCACGTGAAAAATTAGAATAACTCCAGAAACTCTCCAGAAGGTACCAGAAAGAATGTGTCAATCACTTTGAATATTGCATCCAGAACGATGGTGATCAGTTTGAACATTTAATTCAACTCATCTTGTAATGCACAATGATTCTCCGGGTGGTACTTCAATGCCGAAATAAATTTCCAATGTCACTCCATTTTTTCTCTCCATTAAAGGGTTCCTAGGGGTTGAAAGATGTGCATGAATAAAACTGTAATGGTCGACTTTCATTCGGTGACAAATTTCATCAGATACCATCGTCTCCAGGTGAATGAGCCATGACAAAGTACACATCATACTGAAAACCTCTTTGAACTAACTAATTTCTCAAAAAAAAATTTTCCTGAAAATTTCTGCACGCCTGTAAAGAAGATACAAAGAACTTGCCAAAAAAGTACCAAATCAACCACTTTCCCTATTCAAAAAATTTAGAGGGTTGATGCGGATGGCACAGGAGGGTGCAACAAAAATCCTTCAAAAATGCATATAAATTTGGTAAAAGTGAAACAAAAATTGACCTGTTTCAGGATTTTGTTGCCAAATATTTTTCTTCTGAGAAAAAGAATTTGTTCCATAATGTTGACGCGCACTGTACATAAACACAATGACGATCGAATGCCAGTCGACCCTCATCGAAGCTCATCATCCAATCAACCAAAGCCTCTACACTGAGAATGAACTATCTAAGGAACTTAGTTACAGCAGTTCGATTATCAAACTGACTCGCCTTGGAAACGCAGATAGGATTCTAGATACTTGACATCTGTTGGATGACTACCTTCAGTATAAAAAACATACGGTGGCATCTCAGGAGCATCTTGTGCAGCTCTTGCTCGCATTATCATATTGGTTGCCAAATCGGTCGCCTTTTTACGAATTGACTACGCCAAACGCAGCTCTATACCTTCTGACAGCCGATCGTAAACACCATAACTTCCGAAAAACATTTCAGAAACTGTACATTGGTAGAGTAGGTTTGGACCTTAATTACGTATTCGTGAATGGATAAAATCCACCCAATAATTCCGCGGGCACAATCACGAAAGTTGTCATACGTTTCCCACATATCTCCTAGAAGTTGGAATCGGATTATATTCTGCAAAAAGCCACGAAAGTTGACATTTGTTTTTCCACTATTTCCGAAAATTATGATCTGGTCGAACTGAATTCGGTATACTGTTGTGTAATGTAGGTTCTGAGGTCTTTGCGTGGTTTTTTCCGAATCTGATGAATAGTTTCCAAAAAAAATGTTTCGAAAAAATTCCGATTTTTCTTAATTCACTAATCATCTGATGTGACCCCAATACTGCGAAAAGGAACGCAGTAGTATTATGGGGAAACGATACCAAATTATCAAATGACTATATTACCCGAAACCATTTGACTTAGTTGGCCCATTGAGGAACCTCAGTCTGATGCATAATCTAGCTTGAAAGTCAAAAGTCGCTAGCTCGTTCAGTTCGAAATTCATCGTTTTCCCGGCTGGTCGAGTATAGTCGATTTTGACACCGGATTCTTCATCAGTTAGTCCAACATAGTCGTTTGAGACAAGTAGGTCACGAGCAGCCTTGACAGCTAAGAGAGACTGGAGGACCAACAATAACCTGAAATGCATTGTTTACTATGGGAAAAAGCGATATGCCTTGTGATCTTGAATTAATTGGGATAATATGGACTGAAATATTTACTATTGTCTAGGAACTATATCCAAAGTATTTAATATCTTGTAACAGTGAAAGCTTCACTTAACATATGGATGTTGCTGGGTATAAAAAGGCAGGAAATACAAAATAAAAACCTAAGAAAATAAAATAAATAAATAAAATTTGAATGGTTCTATGTTCTATCCGGATGTGGAGAGGAACTCAACTTATTCATTTCAAAAGAGGGAAAAAAGAAAATTCTGTTGGTTCTGAAAGGGACAATCATATTTTCTGAATACATTCAATCTATAATTGTGTTTGAAAACTGGAAAATTACCAAAATAAATGTTACTTTCCAACTTGTCAGTTACCTCGGTGAAGAACATAGGATGGAGATTAGACTCCACAATCAATAAAACTTTAATTAGATAGGATTGATATATATCATTGAATTTAATTTGAGCTGATTTTCATGTTTAGTCCAGTAATATTATGTACAATATGTTTTGGTTGGGCAAGTCGAACGATTCCGGGTATGAAATTTTTGAAAAATCATGAGTTCTTAATAAGCATTTCTTTTTTACATGAACAAGGCAGTATTCCCACGTTATTTGCAGTATTATTACCGACAATGTTTTGTTTGGGTATGCCGATTGATTCCAAGTAAGGAATTTTTGTAGAATCTTCAGTTTTTGATGAGCATTCCTGCTTTTTTTCACAAAAAAAGGTCTAAATCATCACTGATCGACATTTTAGCCAAATTTTTTCACCCTTGACTAGTTTTATACACAAAGAACCAAGACAAGCACTGCCGTGAAGGCTTTCGCTCGCATGTTCAATGGAGATGACCGCTTTGGCAACGAACATGCGCGCAAAAGCTGCTGCCTTCACGGCAGTGCTTTTCTAGGGTTTTTTTTCGATAAAGTACTGTATTTCAATTCGATCTAATCTGCATTTTTGTAAATATTGAGAAAATAAAATTTTGAAAGGGTATATCTACGGAATCATTGGGCGGATTTTACCCATTCACGAATTCGACCTTCGTAATTAGGCCCCAAATCTTCTCTACAATTATCGAGTTTCTTCCGGAAGTTATTGTGTTTCCGGTCAGCCGTTAGGCCAAAAGAAACAACTTAGAAACTCGATATTTGCAGAGAAGGTTTGGAAACTAATTACGAAGGCCGAATTCGTGAATGAGTGAAATCCACCCGATGATTCCGCAGATATACCCATTCAAAATTTTTCATGTTCGAAAAATTACAGTTTGAAGGTTAATACAGAATTCAATGAAGATAATATGATGAGAAGTTCACATCAGAATATTGAATATTTGAAAAAAAAATTGCAATTTTCTTTCAAATCGTTCTTATGACACGATTATCACGAAATTTCGCACAATGTTGTCTTTCAGCATCTTTGAACTAGCTATGCAAAGTTTCATCACGATTGAATCAGTATTTTTCCAGTTATACTGAAAATAACAACGCTATGGAGAAGAAAATACGAAATTCTACATATTTTTTCCCATTATCTCCAAAACTGATAGCCGTATCGAACTGAAGTTCGGTACAATGCTGTGGAATATAAAGCTCAAGGTATTACTGAAATTGTTCTCGAATATGAACAATGGTTTCAGAGAAAAAAATTTCTTTCAAAAAAAATTAAGAAATTTTTTTTTTGAATTGAGTGACCAAACGATTTCAACGAAATTCTGCTCAAAGTTGCGCGCCGTCACGTTTCAATTCAATCACTTCAGTAGTTTCTGAAATAAAAATAAATAACTTCAAACCTTCAAATGGCTATAACTCCGAAACTATTCGACCGATTTCGCCCATTAACGAAATGCGCGAGCTGCCCTGAAAGTTGGAAGTCGCTAGCTCACTCCGTTCGACAGTTATCGTGTCCACGGTAGGACGGACAGAATCAATTTTGACATTGGATTCGTCATCAGGGAGTCCAATCTACTCGTTTGAACTTCGTATTGTGGTGGCCTTTACTTGATAGAAATCCATTGTAAACTCAATTAAAAGACACAAGTGTGGTTGATTTCTACTTTATTATAAACACATGACGCGTTTCACTACATTGTAGTTTCAACTGTCTCAAAAAGTGTGTTACAGTTTTACATAAACCAATACAGGTACAGAGATATTGCCAACTGGTCAATCATGGAAAAACCAAACAGGGCTCCTAGCTGAAAAGGTTTAACAATGGTGAATTTGACAGTTCCGTCTGGTCGTTTAATAAATTCCCAGAATTTCTTAAACGGTTTATCTCTAGAGCCTCCAATAAATTTAACTCCAGAAAGGCTCTAGAGATAAACCGTTTAAGAAATTCTGGGAATTTATTAAACGACCAGACGGAACTGTCAAATTCACCATTGTTAAACCTTTTCAGCTAGGAGCCCTGTTTGGTTTTTCCATGATTGACCCGTTGGAAATATCTCTGTACCTATATTGGTTTATGTAAAACTGTAACACACTTTTTGAGACAGTTGCAACTCAGCATCTGATGAAACTACAATGTAGTGAAACGCGTCATGTATTTATAATAAAATAGAAGTCTTTTAATTGAGTCTACTCGTTTGAGACCAATTTCGGCTCAATCATCGAAAATTACAGACATTTGGACAGAACGTACGCTTAAAAATCACCGAGATGCTCATCGCCACCACAAATTTTCCGCCCTATGCGGAAGCCTAATAAGAGTAATAAGCTATCTCCCTAGTGGTGTAAATCCTCCTATGAGTATAGATTCAACAGTTCCTAACTCAACAGAATCCCCGTGAAATTGGAACCATCTTCGGAGCGATGCATTCAACCCATCTCTAGCGAAAACTATTGGTGACTGTGTAGGGGGCGGTCGATACCTGATCACGTGGCGTACCGCCGCCAGGCCCCTGAAAACAGAGGAGCGCGTCCCAAATTCACCTGTCTGTGCCTTCTTCTTGGTCCACGCTGAATACGTTTCGGATCCGAGTTTATTATGTGGGAATGCCGAGATCCTGGATGATGAGAACGGGGGATGGGATCGAAGCAAATTACTGTCGAACAGAATTTCCTACCTTTTGAGCCCTTTCACAAAATATTTCCAACATAAAAAATTACTCCCACTGAAGGGATGAGCGCCAACAAAAGATGAATAGTTTATTCGTCCTCGATATGAGGCATTTATTTCGATTCATATGGCAGTTTGGTCGAATAATGATAACTGAACACTAGAAAAATAGAGGGCGTTTCAAATTGCGCGGTTTGTTTTAGGAATAAATAAGATATAGATGGCGCACTGAATTCGTCTGGGTATTTTGACATTCAAGAAGTGCGATGTATGACATTCATGAAAATGGCTTCGTACACGATCCAACAACGCGTTCAAATTGTTGAATTATTTTATGAAAATCAGCGTTCTGTGAAAAGTGTTTTTAGAACATTAAGTGAATGTTATGGTTTACATAATCGTCCATCTCAAAGCACTATTGGTCGAATTATTAAGGAATTTCAAGAGACCGGTTCGGTGGAAGATCAAAAAAGTGAAAAATACAGTCGTAGCGGTCATTCACAAGAAAATATTGATCTGGCTCGTGAAAGTGTTGCTGAAGACCCCGGAATTTCCATTAGACGACGTTCCCAATAAGTTGGACTTAGTGGGTCCAAAACATGGCGTATTTTACACAAGGGTTTAGCTCCAAAGGCATTTAAGGTTCAAATAACACAGGAACTTAAGCCATTAGATCCTTCAAAACGTCGTTCATTTGTTAATTTCATCAATGAACAACCAGCTGATTTTTCTTAAAAAATCATGTTTTCCGATGAGGCACATTTTCAACTTGGTGGCTTTGTTAATGAACAAAATTATCGTATCTGGGGTGAGGAAAGTCCATGAATTATTCATGAGAAACCTTTGCATCCTAAACCATTCACTGTTTGGTGTGCATTACGGTCAAGTGGTGTAATTGGACCTTACTGCTTTGAAAATGCTACTGATGAAGCTGTAACTGTCAATGGTGATCGATACCGTCGGATAAAAATCGAATTTTTGTTGCTGGAATTAATGAATATTGATCTAGAGGACATTTGGTTTGAACAGGAACATCTCACTTTGCAAATGACACAATTGATTTATTGAGACTAAAATTACCTCGACGAATAATCTTCAGAAACGGTGATGTCAATTGGCCACCAAGATAATGTGATTTGACACCGATGGACTATTTTCTTTGCGGTTATGTGAAAAGACAGGTCTATAAGAATAATCCACAATCGATTGCTGATCTAAAGGATGAAATTATTCGTGTCATTAGTGAGATAGAGCCTGAATTATGTCGAAATGTCATTGAAAATTTTGACAAAAGAGTGGAAGTCTGTAGAGCTGCAAGAGGGGACCATTTGACAGATATTATTTTTCGTATATAAATGTCATAATTGAGACTTCAATTACCAATAAAGAGTTTTTTGAAAATGAATGCAAATTATGTGTTTTATTTATCTTTAAAAAATAACGCGCAATTAGAAACACCGTTTAGAATACGGTCCAAAAATAAAATGCACAACGAATTTGTAGAATGGATAGATTCAAGAAACCAAAACTCACACTCAGGAACATCCAACATCCCTTTTCAATCAGATAACAACATCATCTAAACAAACTTAACAGCAGCCATTGCAAAAACACACAATTGGAAGACCCCCTTATTAACCCAGTAGAACTTGCCAATTAGCGCCCTATAACGTGAAAATTCAAACTCTTAAGTACAAGATATTCCTCATGACATCTAAGATCTACACCCACCTGGAAGAATATGACCTCATGACTGAGAAACAATCAGGTCGATTCTGTTTGCGTATTGCTATGAACCTTGCTATTCCAGTCATATTGCTATCTTTCTAATTTATAGTAATATGGTCATGATGTTACGTATTCTGTTCCGAGTGTTATAGCAATGTTTGTTATGAATTTTGTCATAGCAATATTGCTATCATGGACTTCCATAATCGGTGATTTTAGAGCTGACAACGATGTATTTTGCGACTTTAGGGCTACAAGGAAGAAGAAAATAACCCTACTTTGTGAGTTTTTTTCGCATACATAACATAACGTCCATCTACGGCTTTTATGTAAACATTGACATAAAAATGTTAGGAAACAAAAAGAGTCAAATTGACCATCGAAAGCAGCATTTTTATTCAGGCATTAATAATTCGAAATTCGATAAACTTTTTCGTTGGCACCTCAAAGGGATTGCTGTTGTTGAGATGATTAGAATATTCATCTCAGTTGTTGTCTACTATGCCTGTATTTTATAGCGGGTTTCACAAAGCTCTGATTAACGTGATTGTTCTGATCAAGACAATTCTATGCTCAATTTCAGTTCATTTTTGACAACACCACAGAATATCAGAGCGTTAATCGGACGATCAAGCTTTGTGAAACCCACGGTTAGTCTAAAAATTTTCCTTGAAATTAAATATTCTGAAGAAACTTTGAACACCTTTTCCATTAGCATATACTTTTTTTTATTCATGTTAACATCGACTTATACAAAAATGTTGCGAAACAGAAAAACCAATTAAAGTCAAATTGACCAATTTCCTGGATACCAATAGAATATTGGTTTCCAGAAATCAAATGCAACAATTTCATGCAGGCGTTAATGATTCGAAATTCGATGAACTTTTCTGTTTTAGCAATTCAAAGGGATGGCTGTTTTTTGAGATCATTAGAATAATCGTCTCAGCTATTGCTTATTACTATGCCGTCATTTCAGTTTAAGAATTTCCTTAAAATTAAATATTCTAGAGAACCTTGAACAAATTTCTACTAGCACATACTTCCCTATTTTCAATATTTTCGAATTCTTGGAAGAAATAATACTGAAACAAATGGATCTCTGTAAGATCCCCTTTCTAACCTGTCTCCTATCTTGTTATCAAGCATAGCAAGTACCATTTTGAGGTTGCTAAGATAGCAATATTGATAGCAAAATTCTTGTTAATGTGACCGATCATATTGCTCAAAATCGTTGATCAGAATACCAATAATTCTGTAGCGAATTCATCCGCTTCAACAAAAACGGAAAAAAGGGCGGAGTCGAAACACGAAATTCGAATCTCTGAAAAATCGAATAAATACACTTCGCTCGGATTCCAAAAATCACTCCACTTCGCTTGACTCGACTACTCTCTCCGATCCATCTGCATATCACCGCTACGAAGATATTCGATCCCGACGCCGCACTTCCTGATCTGCATTATTTCAACTTTACGAAGCGCCACGAAGAAATTCTACAAGGTCCAACATCTGGTTCACTTCCTCGACGACAGAGACCCTTTTCGACGTCACCGACCCTTCAAGCGCCAGCTACTATCAGCACCCCAGGGGACCTACGCCGAAGAATTGTTAAACTCTGCCTTTTCAACAAAAAGAATTATTGCCTTTCGAATTCATTTTTGTGTAACACTCGACAGAAAAATAAACAGGCTAATTCGTTTCCTTTTATTGTGTGTTTGATTCCACAGAACAGACGCCCCCACAAATTGGTGACCTCCGACGACCGAAATAAGGGATTCCAGTGGCGTAGACGACATCAGGGCCGACCCGAATTCTTGAAGGAAGGAAGAACGTACCTCAACAATCAAAATGCAGAGCGACGAAGCACAAATCTCCAGAGTCGCAGTCCGGATGCCAGAATTCATTTCCGCCGATCCGGAACTATGGTTCGCTATAGTAGAAGGAATCTTCACCAGTGCCGGCGTGACTTCGGACAAAACGAAGTTCGGACACGTAGTAGGGGCCCTACCAGCGAAGTTCGCAACGGAAGTCAAGGACGTCATCCTGAAGCCACCACCGTCTGAGGCCTACTTCAAAATCAAGACAGAGCTGATCCGACGGCTGTGCACATCCCAGGAAGAGAAGACACGCCGCCTCCTCGAACGGGAAGAAATTGGGGACCGCAAACCATCACAGTTCCTCCGACATTTGAGGGGCCTAGCCGATGCCAACGTACCCGACGCTTTGATGAAGACCCTATGGTTGAGCCGACTACCCAGGCAGATCCAAGTAGCCCTCACCATCGTCAAGGACAGCGAGTTAGAGGACTTGGCAGCCCACGCAGACAACATCGCCGAGGCCTCCAAACCACCCGCATCCCAGATCGCTGAGACGACATCGATGCAATCCCTCGAGGCGATGATGAACGTCCACATGGCGCAGCTCACCCTTGGACTGAACCAAGAGATCGCAGCACTCCGAGCAGAAGTGGCAGCCCTCAGCAGACGACCGACACAACAGCGACACCGAGAACGTTCCAGGTCCCGAAGCCACAGCAGACAACGCACCAATGGATTCTGCTGGTACCACCTTCAATTTGGAAGCAACTCCAGAAAGTGCACACAACCCTGTTCCTTCCAGTCGGGAAACGACAGGGGCAATCACTAATGACGGCTAGTGATCCCAACCCAGCACCGCGCCGTCTCTTCATCACCGACCGGGAATCCAAAAGGCAGTTCCTGATAGACACCGGCGCCGATCTCTGCGTATTTCCTCGCAGTGCAACTTCTGGAAGACGAGAGAAATCCGACTACACCCTCTCAGCAGCCAATGGTACAGACATCGCAACATATGGTACAATCAACCTCTCGCTCAACTTGGGACTACGTCGCAATTTCACATGGAGATTCGTCGTAGCAGATGTCTCCAAGCCAATCATTGGAGTCGATTTCCTCAGTTTCTACAATCTACTGGTGGACGTGAGAAACCAAC
Source organism: Myrrha octodecimguttata (assembly GCA_958510865.1). NCBI lineage: Eukaryota > Metazoa > Arthropoda > Insecta > Coleoptera > Coccinellidae > Myrrha > Myrrha octodecimguttata. Next base: position 59,555,048 of record OY294056.1, read on the forward strand.
GCCTCCTGGACGGAACCACTAAGCTCACCACCAGAGGAGAAGTCACACAATGCAACATCCCGGTCATCAAAACAATCAGCGGTTCATCCAAGTACCACGACCTCCTCATGGAATTTCCCAACATAACGAGACCTGAGGGAGTCCCGATGAACATCAAGCACCATACAAGGCATCACATTCAAACAACCCCTGGTCCATCACTTTCATCCAGACCACGACGCCTGGCACCAGAAAAACTCAAAGCTGCGAAGAAAGAATTCGAAACCATGATCAACCTAGGAATTGCACGTCCATCCAAGAGTCCATGGTCATCCCCACTACACCTAGCACCAAAAAAGTCAACCGACAGTTGGAGACCCTGCGGAGATTACCGAGCACTCAACGCCCGCACAATACCAGATCGATATCCAGTCAGGCACATTCAAGACTTTGCCCACATCCTGCAAGGAAAGAGCATCTTCACCACACTGGACCTTGTTCGAGCCTACAACCAGATACCAGTTGCTGAAGAGGATGTTCCCAAAACAGCCATCACGACACCCTTCGGAATGTTCGAATTTCCATTCATGTCCTTCGGACTTAGGAACGCTGCTCAAACCTTCCAACGATTCATCGACGAAGTACTACGAGGACTTGACTTCTGCTTCAGCTACATCGATGACGTACTAATCGCCTCAGAATTCGAAGAAGAACACATGGAACACCTCAGAATCGTCTTCGCAAGATTCCAGGAGCACTCGATGACACTAAACCCATCCAAATGTGTTTTCGGCCAGCCTGAAGTCAAATTCCTAGGCTACCTCATTTCCGCTGAAGGCACTCGCCCACTACCAGATAGAGTTACCGACATTTTGGAGTATCCTCAACCAACCACAGCCAAGGAACTCCGACGATTTCTAGGTATGATAAACTTCTATCGTCGTTTCATACCCAGAATATCAGACACACAATCACCCCTCAACGACCTACTGGTACCGAAGCTCAAAGGGAAGGCCAAAATCAACTGGACTCCAAAAGCTTCAGCGGCATTCGAAGAGTGCAAAAAGAAATTGGCTACAGCAACTCTCCTATCACATCCCAAAGACGATGCACCCCTAGCCATAGTGAGTGATGCTTCGGATACAGCAGTTGGTGCAACTCTGCAACAACTTCACAATCAAGAATGGCAACCACTAGCTTTCTTTTCGAAGAAACTATCAGGAGCAGAAACCCGCTATGGAGCTTATGATCGAGAACTCCTTGCCATCTACCTCGCCATAAAGCATTTCCGACATATGGTAGAAGCAAGAAATTTTACCATTTTCACGGACCACAAACCTCTGACGTTCGCCTTCAAACAGAAACCAGAAAAGTGCTCACCTCGACAGTTCCGCCACCTCGACTTCATCTCGCAGTTCACCACTGATATCCGCTACGTACCAGGTGATCAAAACATCGTCGCCGATGCCCTGTCACGAGTCGATGAACTTTCAACCGCCCTCGACTACGCAGCATTGGCCAACTCCCAGCAAAACGACGATGAGTTGAAGAAACTTCTACATGGCAACACGGGACTTCAACTGAAAATGGTCAAGCCGCTTGGATCAACCGTCGCAGTGTATTGCGATACCTCCACACCACTTGCTAGACCCTTCATCACGAAGCCATTTCGGAGATCAGCTTTCGATATCGTTCACCGTCTATCACAACCAGACAACCAGCCTGAAGAACGGCCAATTCAACCCACAACACAGGACCTCCATCAGCAGGGAAGACGAACTCGCTCTGGAAGAAAAGTTCATTTTCCGGACCGACTTCAAGCAGGATTTTCGTGACTTCATCACTGGCAGGGGAGTGTGTAGCGAATTCATCCGCTTCAACAAAAACGGAAAAAAGGGCGGAGTCGAAACACGAAATTCGAATCTCTGAAAAATCGAATAAATACACTTCGCTCGGATTCCAAAAATCACTCCACTTCGCTTGACTCGACTACTCTCTCCGATCCATCTGCATATCACCGCTACGAAGATATTCGATCCCGACGCCGCACTTCCTGATCTGCATTATTTCAACTTTACGAAGCGCCACGAAGAAATTCTACAAGGTCCAACATCTGGTTCACTTCCTCGACGACAGAGACCCTTTTCGACGTCACCGACCCTTCAAGCGCCAGCTACTATCAGCACCCCAGGGGACCTACGCCGAAGAATTGTTAAACTCTGCCTTTTCAACAAAAAGAATTATTGCCTTTCGAATTCATTTTTGTGTAACACTCGACAGAAAAATAAACAGGCTAATTCGTTTCCTTTTATTGTGTGTTTGATTCCACAGAACAGACGCCCCCACAATTCCAATCTTGTTATGATAAGCAATATATTTTTCCTAGCAATATTGCTATTTGCAAGCAGAATCGACCTAATTAAAAGGAATGTCGAAAACGAATTCAAGGATGTGAAGAACAGCTTACTATTGGATACATTATTTCGAGAAATGCCGAATTTAAGCAACATGTTTAACATCGATTATCAGGAGGCTCTTAACTCCTCTTCTCATTCATGGCTCATCAATATGTTCGGAAGATTTAAAAAATACATCCTTCATAGTTCATAGGTCAAATTTCTTTACACACAATGAAAGCATGTAGTGTGAGAATCATACTGTCAAACGATAAATTCTGGATTAGGAGGAGGTAGAAAAAAGGTTGGGATCGAAGCAAATTACTGTCGAACAGAATTTCCTACCTTTCGAGTAATTTCACAAAGTATTCCCGACATGAAAAATTACTCAAACTGAAGGGACTAGCTGAACATTTCACGCCCACAATAGATGACAAAGTTATTTGTTCTCGGAATGATATAACCATTGTTTAAACAATGATATAACGTATTTTTTCATACTGATTCGAAAAATAATAACTGAAAAGTAGAAAAATGGAAGGAATAATGATTAATCTTCATGTGTAAGAATAATGTTATTTGAGCTAATATATTCCTTCAATCGCGATTCTTGAAAGTATGGTAGTAAAACAAATGGGAAAAAGTAGGCGTGTCAACGGAATTTGAATTCTTGAATCTAATCACAATAGAACAGTGGGATCTCTAAAAAATAATCGATGTATCTCTTGATTTTCGTGAGAGCACGAAACCGGTAACGCTTATTGTTGGGTTATGTTTTCGGTTATTTTCTGCTTTGTCGAAGTGTACGGGTCAGTTTTCATCATGGCATTGAGCTCTCATTGTAGGATTCTTGGCCCACGCTGAAATTTAAGTTTGGGATCCGAGTTCATTATGTGGACATGCCGAGATTCTATTAATGATGGGGAGGCAGATATTGTTATTCTATGAGGCAGAACAGGAGATGGGTGATAGGGTCAAAGCAAATTACTTTTTGATATAATTTCCTACCTTTTGAGTCCGTTCTGGTCCATTCCTTTGACTGTTGGGTCGCGATCATAGAAAATATGGCAGTAAAACAAGTGGACAAATTGGGTGTGGTCAAGGACTTTGCGTTTTTGAATCAAATGACAATAGAACACGGACCTCTAGAAAACAATCGATCCACGTCTTAAGATTTGTGAGATAACGAAACAGGGAAAGCTCATTCTTAGGTTATGTATTATTCTGTTATTTTTGCGGGCGTGTCAGTGCGAACAGATCAGCTTTCATCTATACGGCATCGAGTTTTAACATTTTTTTATGAGCTTTCATTGTTAGATTGAACAAGCTCGGTCTACGCTGAATACTTTAGGATTTAAGTTTATTATGTGGAAATGCCAAGAGTCTCGAATGTGAGGAGGCAGAACGGAGGATGGAATTGAAGCAAATAACTGTCGACATAATTTTCTACCTTTTGAGCCCTTTCACAAAGTATTTCAAACATGAAAAATTACACCCACAGCTGGACATTTTCCGCCAACAAAAGATGAATAAGTTATTCGTTATAAGGCAACATTTCTTATCATTTCGAATTATGCTGTGTCGAGTAATAGGATGTGAAAAGTAGAAAATGGGAGGAATAAAGAATAAATACTCATATTCCAGAATTATATTTCAATCGATTCTTTCAATGCTATATACCGAATAGAAGCAAAATGATCTGTATATTGTGCTCGATTTGGAGTGCTGACACGTTAATCATTGTATAAGGACGAATCTCTAAACAATGGTTTCATATGAAGAGAGAGCTCACGCCTCTGCGATTAATGTTTATTGATGAAAGTAGTTTTCACGAATAAACTATTATTATTATTATTTTAAATATTTTTTGTTTGTTTTGAACGGGCAATATAAGGAACATACTTACTGTTTTTAAGAATACTCTTTACCGACTTAAAAAAAAATTGCTTCGATCGTTTGAGAAAACATTCCATTTCAATAAACGTTTGTGTTCGATTTGAAAGTTTAACATTTTACGGACATTTGAAGCCTAAAAATGAACTAGAAAAAAAATCTTCTAAATTTTTGCCGAAAAAATTTTCCGATTTGGAAACTACTCTTGATTTTCGAAAAAAATTTGCACACGCCAGAAAATTTTAATTTAACGATAGTGTACCAAATTTATTTCGATCCAATTTTAATTTTCAGAGGGATATGAAAAATATGTCAAATTTCTTGGATTTTCACTCGGTATCCTTGTTATTCCAGGAATTTTTCGAAAAATACTTTCAATCCAATTTTGATGAAACTCGGTAACTAGTTCGGAAATGCTTTTCCACAATTTTGTGCGATAATTTGTGATCATCATGTCAGAACAATTTTAAAAAAAATTTCAAAAATTGTCTTTAAAATATTATATATATTTTGCAGTCCTCAAATCAATCCGCTTAATGATTCTATAGATTCAAAATTATAATCTCTCGATATGTGAAAAAAAAACAGATTGGTAATCTTCACCTGATAACGAAGTTTCAATCTGATCGCATTCATACTTCTTGAGTAATTGCGCAAATACCGTTAAAATTCCAAATAACATCAACGCAATGTGCATGTGCAAAATTTTGCAATTTTTTTTCCTTATATCTTCGAGAGTAACTACCGAATCTAATTGAAATTTAGAACATTCTTGTTAAATAATGACTTTAAGATCTGCGACAAATTCAATTGAAATCTAATCAATATTTTCAGAAAAAAAAACTTTTTCATCAAAAATTTTAAAAATTTTCGAATAAATTTTATTTAAATTTTCTCACAGCTCGAAATTCGAAAATTACAGACATCGTGAAGAAATGATAACGCGCTGTTCGCTAGATGCATTTTTCTTCACATACAAACTTCATGTCAATGCTTTTCTAGAATTTTTCAATGAGTTACTGGATTTCAATTCTGCATCTGCTTTTTTTGTGAATATTGGCAGAATAAAATTTCGAATGAATATGTCTGACGAATCATTTGGTGTATTTTCTTTCGGAAGGTATTGCGTTTACGGTCGGTATGGACGACGACCGTGAAGTTTCAGGGACAGATATTTTACATCAAGTCTGTTTCACCGTGTATACGTGAGAAATAATCTATTGACTACCTCATATTCATCATACAGATTTCCGAAAGGACGACAAGGATGCTTCCAGTAATATACACAGGCCTGTCGTGATCGATATTCACCCCCGGACCTAAAATTCTATAAGTATTTCGGATTCTCAATGGATAACCATAGTTGCCTCTCTTTACGTTGGACACACTGCGTATCTCAACCACATTGTCTCTTCTATATTCTAATCAATTCACTTACTTGTGAATACTAAGTCCTCGTAGAATACATTTCACTTTGGACTTTGGATGACGAAGAGAAAGAGTGAGAGGTAGAGAGGGAAGAAACACTGTCGGGTAGAATTTCTCACTCTTTGAATCGTTTCATGAAGCATTTCCAACATGAAAAATTACTTCTATTGGAGAGGCTGACTGGGCCTTATACACCAACAATGGAGAGGGAAAATATTTGTTCTAGAAATAACGCACCGCTCTTTCCGCTTCTACCGAAAAAACGGGATGAAAGAAAATAGTATTATGTCAAATAGAAATATGAAATACACCTTTGTTTCCGTAATATCATTTCGCGCGCTTGTTCTGGGGAGCTGTAGAGTTATTATTTCGTCAGATGCCTTTAATTATGTGCCGAAAATAATTCAATGGAATTCACTGATGGTCAAATTCAATTCTGTCGGTTCCAATATGGCATATAATAATTGAGGTTAAAGTCTTGAGAAATAGGCAATACAGAGAATATATACAGTAAGGTCCAAGAAGTGACGTCAATAATTTTTTGTGGTTCCTTTCATCTGTACATATGTTACGCAATTTCTTGTAGTTTTCGAGTTATGATTTTCTTGTGTTTTTCGATTTATTATGCCAGCGAGGGTTCAAAAATTAATATCTTTTTATGTAGTAGGTATTTTGCCGATTTTTTTCTGTAAAATGGTTGCTCAAAAATGACTTGAGAGTCCGAACTTTAGTTTTCCGTAGTTTTATCCAACATTAAACAATTTAAATATACAAAATGTAGTTCCCATAGCTTCTGGCTGAGTTTAAAAACTTTGCACGGTCCTCAACTACTTAAATCATAATATTATCCTTTTTTTTTTCTGTAATCGGCCTTCGAAGGCGGCTAGGCTAATAATCGTTGAAACACGAGTAGAGTTATTTTTTACCATTCTTATGCTGAATTGAATTCGAACATGAGATTTCAAAGTAGTTTCAATTGAAATTCCGGTAAACCAACTGTAGCTCGTGTAATTTTTACAATAATTTTGGTCCCACCACTGATTAAAAATGTGAGCTTATTTCGAAATTAGTAGTTGTCAAATTAGTTGCTTTCGGATAAGAAATAAAAAACACAAATTACTGAGAAATACTATTCACTACAATGAATCCTCAAAATCCCTTCCTCCAACTTGAATATATAATCGTATTTTATTTTTCTTTCCGCTTCTAAGAGTTTCAGAAACAAGCTTTTTGTGAAAACTCGAAATGAAAAAATCGATTGCGCTTAGGTCTGCATGCCGAATCCATCTTAATGTGAAAATAACACGAGGTAAAATTATTGTATAGCAATTTCATCAAAATTGCTTTGAAATCACATTTTTGAGTTTAATTCAGTATAAGAATGATAAAATGTAGAACAATAATTTTATTCGTGTTTCGATGATTTTATCCTATCCGCATTCAAAGGCCGATTACAACGAAAAAGGCCAATAATATACTTTTTGTTCTTATGATTTTAGTAGTTCAAGACCGTGCGAAGTCTTAAAACTCAGCCAGAAGCTATGAAAACTACTGTTCGTATTTACAAATTGAAGTTGAATGTGTGTGTGAATCCTACTGACAACTGAAGTTTTAAATTTCAAGCCTTTTTTGGGTAACTTTAATTGATTTCAGGAAGCTGAGTTATTCTTGTTATCAAAAGAACATTCAGGGCGATGATGTCACCAAAAAAATTTCTGCAAAATACCCACTACATTAAAAGATGTGCACTTTTGAAATCTCGCTGGCATAATACATTGAAAAAACACAAAAAATCATAATTCAAATGGGGTATTTTGGATACCCCCAGGTGTGAAAAATCTGAAAAAAATGTATTGACGTCACTACCTGGACCACCCTGTATAACACCTAATACTAGACACACATTGCTTGTTGTTCTTACGATTTATAATCATTTGAAGTAGCCATTTTCAAGTATATGCTAAATCTACCTGAGTGGTTCACACCTCATTGGATTTGAATGAGATCGACTTGAAAATGTATGTATATAAAGGGTGTTTTTTTTAGGGGTATATAACTTTGAAATAGAATAAAACAAGAATTAATTTTCAAAATTGACATGAAATTGACTTGATTCAAAAGATGTTCTTTTGGCATTATTATTTAAATATAATTTCTGGCATATGACGGTCACGGCTGGTTCAGAAACTGGAGGTCCAATTTTCAATCACTTTTTCCAACATTTGTGGCCGTATATCGGCAATAACACGGCGAATGTTGTCCTCCAAGTGGTCGATCGCTTCGGGCTTATCGACGTAGACTAGCGATTTCCCATATCCCCACAGAAAATAGTCTAGCAGCGTCAAATCGCACGATCGACAGTTCACGGACCCGGAACGTGAAATTATGCTGTTATCAAACGTGTCCTTCAGTAAATCAATTGTGGCACGAGCTGTGTGATATGTTACGCCGTCTTGTTGAAACCATAGCTGCTGCACATCATGGTTGTTCAATTGAGTAACGAAAAAGTCAGTAATCATGGCTCTAATCACCACTGAGTGTAACGTTCTAGCCAGCGTCTTCTTTAAAGAAGTACGGACCAATGATTCCAACAGCCCATAAAGCACCCCAAACAATCCGTTTTTCTGGATGTAACGGTGTCCCAACATACACTTGAGGATTATCTTCACTCCAAATACGGCAGTTTTGTTTATTGACGTAGCCATTCAACCAAAGGTGAGCTTCATCGCTAAACAGAATTTCTCTTACGAAAATCGGAATCAACCGCAATCTTGTTTGGGTCCCATTCAACGAATCTACGGCTTGTTAGATGATCACACGTGTGGCTTCAATGCCTGCATGAGATAGATTTTGTAATCACGCAAACCATGATCTTGTTACGCTCTACAGCAGCAATGGCTTCTTCTGTTCTCACTGTACGACGTCTCTATGGATGCGTATTATCAGTTAGAGTAAAAGTGGTGCGGAAACAGTCCATAGTTAGTCGAATTAATTGCTCCTATGGACGATTATGTTGACCGCATAATGGACGTAGAGAGCGATACGTATTTTGAACAGAACAACCATTATTCTTGAAATAACTTTGCACAATTTGGAAGCGTTGTTCAGGCGCCAGTTTATTCATGTTGAAATGCCAGACGAAACTAGACACAAATCACTTGACAGCTGACAAAAAACAATGCGGCCAACTTAAAGTTCTAAAAAAAAACACCATTTAGTATATTCAGGATAAGTTTACATTAGTCACGACAGTTTCTGAACAATGCTTCGTTTTTTAGTTTGAGATTATACAGGGTGACTTGTCTGATTCGACCGATTTTACTTTTATTAATGTGTTATTGTGATAATTCCAGATTGATTGCGCAGGTTGAAAACACACCTTGTACATTGAGTTTCCAAAACTTCGCTATCCGGTTCAGATTCCACCATTACGAGTCATTATCTAGGTGTATCCAATTTTTTTTGCACAGTTTTCCTGAAAATAAATATCCTAAAGAACAATTTGGAAAGTCCACTCCAACCGATTCTACTTAATCGATAACTTTGGTATGGCTTATTTAATTTTGATGACATTTTCAATGTAGTACTACATGAATGAGATACTACGAAATATGAAAAACTATTCTTCGTCGATTGGTCCATATACGGGATATTCATTTTTAGCTCTAGATATGTTTCAGATAATTGAGGTGAATTAAATTGAAATTTTGAAGCAGCTATAGTGTAGCTCCGATATTCATGGGAGCATACTGTCTTATCAAAATGGGAACAGGGCCCCCGCTACCATATGTGCAAAGTGTGCAATGCACACGGGCGCCACCGTTTAGGGGCACCAAAACCTAGGGTCCAAAAAAATATCGGAAGAATTTGCAAAAAAAAATTGAAAATAAGATTTGAGCAGTTGAATAGGATGATGTATAAATACACACGAAATTATAATATCATCCAGTTACTGCCGATTCCCATGTTGCGAGAACATGTCAGGCGGTAGTTCCTCGATTTTTCCTTTTCAGACATGAATAATGCCTGGAGCGCTATAAAAGCGATGCATCGTCCGGGGCGTTTTAATTTTGAACAGGTTCGTTCAAATGAAAGAACCGAACCGTAAACACAATAACTACCGAAAGAAACAAATTAGAAACTCGATTTTCTTAGAGTAGGTTTGGACCTTCATTAAGGAAGCCGAATTCATAAATGGGTAAAATCCACCCAATGATTCCGCAGATACACCCATTCAAAATTTTATTTTCCCAATATTTCCGAAAATACAGATTTGATCGAATCGAAATCGAGTACTTTTTTGAAAAATTACAGTTCGAAGGTTCATACAGAAAATCATGAGGATATTATGATCAGATGATCACGGAATATTGAATATTTGGAAAAAAAAACGACATCGAGGAGAAAACCACGAAATTTGACATATTTTTTCACCATATCTTCCAAACTTATGATCGTATTGAACTTAAATTTGAGACACTGCTGTGAAATATACAGTTCAAAGTATGACCAACATTTTTTCTGAATGTAATAAACTGTTTCCGAGAAAAAAAATAAAAAGAATATTTTTTTCCAAATATACTGACTGTACGGCCGTAATCGTGGTGACGACTGGCCGGACAGAATCGATTTGGACACAGGATTCTTCCTCAGTGAGTCCAACCCAGTCGTTTGAAACTATTTTCGGCTCAAAATTCGAAAATTACAGACACTTGGACAAAACGATAGCACGCTGTTCCTCTAGAACATGCGCGCAGAAAAGAAATAAAAAGGTTAGATCTTTTTGCTATGTACAACTTTTCCATAGGACTTGTAGTTTTGGGCGGAAATCAAGATAAACTGGGTTTTATCCTTGAGCAGTTCCTTCCCTTCCACTCCCCGACCTCAGATCACCACTTAAAAATTTTTCCCTCCTGCTGTTAAGGAAATGTTTATTTTTTATTCTGTTAGCTGCATAAAATTCAGCCAAATTTCGAAATGATTCAATTGATTAATTGGTATTTTATCATTCAAACATTAACTTCAATTTTTATTATTTTGCATGACTAATCATCTGACCTCTAAACTAATGCTTCAAGAATTTGGCAAGCCTCGGATTTCAAATTTCGGAATTAAAATTCTCATTGTTATATCTCGATGGTATTATAACGTGTTTTCCAATAGGAATAATACAATTTAAACACCTTTTGCGCGCATCTTCTGGTCATATATTATCCTCATGATATTCTTTCATTTTTCGATAAAATACTGGATTTCAATTCAATCTTATCTGTGTTTTTGGAAAGATCGGAAATATAATCTCAAAACTTGGCTATTACTCCGAAATCCTTCTACCGATTTTGCACATTAGCGAACACAACCCTAGCATTTTGATATGCATCTTCAAGTAGATAGAATCCTCCGTACGGCCGTAATCGTGGTGACGACTGGCCGGACACAATCCATTTTGACACCAGCGAGTCCAACCTAGTCGTTCGAGACAATTTTCGGATCAAAATTCGAAAATTACAGACACCATGAGCACAAAAATTATCCAAATTGCCTTAAAGGGTGCAAAAATCCTTTTTTGAACACAGGAGACAGTAGTCCTTACGGCGGCCCTGAATGGGAAAAACATTCAACAGGCAGCCATCTAGAAGTTAAAAATACAGATTACAGATGTCACAGATTACCCCGTAATCTGTGTTTGATAACGAGCTTACCCAGACGAATTCTAGCAGTCATAAGGGCTCGTGGGGATACACGTTAGTAGGACATCATTAGTCATTTTCCATTTAAATTGGATTTTTCGAACATTGTTCGAGTTTCGTATGAAACGGATGGAACAGTTACTCTAGATTTAGGTTGATTTAAGGAGATTAATGCCATTTCATGTTTTGTCCACATCGCTTCAATCGCGAAATACAATAGAGCAGTTCCAGCTCTCTATGATTCATCAAGATGAATCAGCTGATAGGGGGACACACAAACCACAAACAGAGTTCATGTTAATGTTATTCAGATTAGTTTGCATTTTTTAGTTAATTTCGATCAGGTATTCAGAATGGTTTACAGGAGCGATTCCTCCTATTTATTGAATAGATTGCCATGTATCCTTTTTACAGATTAAATTAGAATATGAAATTTTGTGCTGTTGTGGGGTATGGCCATTGATCCTCTAGGAATAAGGAAATCAAATTTTTCAGATTTCCGTCCGTGCAAACCAGACAAAGGCAGATAGAACCTGCTAGGATAGAGAGACGATCACGCTGGATTGCATCTCTCCATAGGAGTGATTCCCCTGAATCAAAAATTAAGAGTTCCTCCATATGTTCTTCTCATTTTGTAACAGGTTTGCTGTCTGCGAATCAGTCCAAACTCGCAAAATGCAAAATACACATCACATAGTACTTTGCTGCACAGATAACAAATGTCAGTTTTCACAAATGCCATTCTTCGGTCATAGAATAGATACCTCTCTATTCTGTACTTTGGCTGTCCCCCATAGACCATGTTGTGACGTCAGCTGGAACTGCTCTATTCAGAGGTCGAAACAAAAATCAACGTACTTATGATATAGGACATCTTAAATCGATTATAGGATGTTTTGGAAGCACTTTGCATTTTTTTAGTTTTTTTCACTATCAATATCTGAAAAAAAACTACTTAAAGTGAATAAAATTCTTATTATTTATAGTTTCTGAAGAAAGGTTAACCATAAATTAATAACGGAATAATGTTAATGATCGATAAAGTGAACCGTAACGTTTCTGAGTCTATATCTCACCCCTTCATCAGACAATTGAATAAAAATTTTGGAGAATAAATTTGTTTAAGAGCAAAGAATACCTTGAATATAACGGAGTGATTTCTGGAGTTGGTGTTTTCAAAAAAATGTTTTGGTGCAAATGGTTGAAAAAAATTGTAGAAATGCGCAAAGTTGCCACTATTTTATATTCGAGAATTTTCGGGAAAATAAAAACTGAAATGGAGTGGAAAATGAAAAAATATCTAGCATTGCGCATTCCCACAGAAGAATTTAGTTCATCCCAAAAAAATTTTCAAAAAATACTCACTGAAACCTTCAGAGCGAAATCCCGTTTTCTCCTATAAAAGTCGAAATTTCTCCGAATTCTAATATTTCACGCGGCTATTTGCTACGTTGAAGCATGTAGACCGCATCCAGGTGCCTGACCTTGAGATATTAACGAGGTTTAATCAAATTTGAATGTGGCTGTGTTGCCTAGCCTGTAATCTAGTGCCACGTGCTGTTGCTCTTAAACACTTTCGTAATTCAAATTGTGTTCAATGGTTCAGTTTGTGGAGACTCAACCACCTAACATAATGATAACATTTTTGGTTCTTAACTCGAAAACATAGATGACATAATGTAATGGAAAAAAAAACGCCTGCAGTATGCCATTTATGATCCTCCATTGATACCTATACTCTTTCCTGTTTTATGAAGTCAGTCGGCAGCCTTGGACTTGGTCTATTGGCGTCTGAATTTGAGGGTGCAACGCCACGGTGGCCAGTTTTAGAACCTTACATACAGACATAGATTTTGTTTTGATAGTCGATTTTGTACTGTTTCTTAGTGTTTGGTTTGATAATTTTCGATTTCACAATTTATTCAAAGACTGTTTAGACTTTTATAGTTGACGAGAGTATTACTGGGAGTACATATTCCATTCTTATAAAGTAGGTATATGTATATAATCCTTCAATCTAATTGAGTGAAGCAACTCTAAAATTTCGGGGATATCTTCAAGGTTAGACAGTATTTTAATATTATTTATTTTCAGATCCAAGTGGCAAGATTGACTTTGGTAGATTTCTTAGGCTGTCTTGAAAGTTGAAAAACAGATAGTAATGTAAAACATACTTTTTGGAATAATAGACAACTGCTCATAACTTTACTATTTTTATAGGGAAGGACTAAATACTCAATATATTGTGAATAAAATGAATACATTCACATGAAACTAATGCTACTTGTACCGTAAGCCTTATTCATTATGGATTGACAAATACATTTTTCAACACGCATATGATTGGTCTTCAAAAAGCTGTAATAAATAAGCCTTGTACAACTTTGCTTTCATCGGCAGAAGCACTTTCAGCAAAGAGTATTCATCACCAGATATTTCCTTGTTGAGATTTTTTTTCAATAGTCTGTTCTATCACTAGAACATTTACGTTGTTCATTAATGATCAGTTCAACTGGCAGATTTCTGGAAGGCATAGCATTCTTCTTAAGTAAATTTCTCTGCTTGGATTATGGGCCTGGAAAAAAATTGTCTTCATGAATGTGATCTAATATTTCATGAGCAATTCGTGCTTACCTCTATAAAAATTATCATCATCAGTAAAATGCAGGTAACAGACTCTCATAAATATTGTTTGTTGGTTTTTATTGATTCTTCAACACTTTCAGGCCCGACTTGTTAAAGGAAGTTTCTTTCACCCTAACTCCAAATTTTTTACCGGGCTGTAGAAATCTATAGAAAGGGACATTTGAGTTTGCTTTTCCTCAGTAGAAGCACTTGTCAAATCACACAAACGCCAAGAAAAATGCATAAACTTTCTCATTTCTTAACATTTCTTTTAACTTGTATATGATAATGTCTGTACCTCGGGTTTCTCGGATAGCCACCAGAGGGAGTAGCGCTTATCTTCATTCGCCAATCAAGTCTAACAAAAACTGACTCAGAATGAGATAATTCAGCAGACGTCGTAAACTCTTACATATTTTAATCGCAAGGAATCCATGATTTGGTTTAGTTACATCCGTTATAGCTATTACCTTTGCGTAGAACGAATAACGCCACGTAGTTTTTTACAGGAAAATTGCTATAAACCTAAAAATTTTTTATTATACAGAGTGAAATATGTCAAACTTTCATGGTCGGCCTACTGACTCCATAAAAGTGAAACTGTGAACGAAAGTTCAAAACTATATGAGAAATGAAACTAGGTACCCTGAAGTAGACAAATCAAGATTTGTGAGGGAAGATAGGTTCATCTGCTTTGAGGGGTTGCCGATTTTGTGGTGTTATTACACAATCCATTTATGTCTATGTTTTCCTCTCTTGAGGATAAAAAATTGTAGTCCACTCTGTACAGTTTTTCATGACTTACTCTGATTAGTCAGATGGACTGAATTGAGCCAGTCCAGTATAATAAAATTCTAGAAAATCACTGACGTAAAGTCAGCAGCCTTTGCACGCATGTTCAAATTCGTTGCCAAGGAGGTCATATTTTTACGTATTGACTCTGCCAAGCGCACCTTATAACTTGATGGAAATATTTTGTGATCTTCTAATCATATTGTCCCAATATTTCAAAAAATACAGATTCAATCGAATTGAAATCCAGTACTTGTTTGAAAAACTTACAGCTTGAATTTCTGTAGGATACCATGGTCAGGAAGGAGATCTTAGAATATTGATTATTTGAAAAATAAAAGTTGAAATTTTACAAATTTTTTCTTAAAATACGATTATCACGAAATTTAGCATTGAGTTGTTCATTAGCATTTTTGATTCAGTTCACAAGTTTCATCATGAATAAATCTGTATTTCTCTAGTTATTTCGGAAAAACAACTATAACGAGGAAGAATGACGAAATTTCATACATTCCTTTCCAATTTCTCCAGAAATTTTAATCGCATCGAACTGAAATGTTGTTGAAATATGAAGTTACAGGTCTGAGAAGAAGTAATTTCAAATATAATAATACGTTTCCGAAAAAAAAATTTTTTCAAAAAAAGTTCGAACTTTTTTTTCAATTTACCAACTGTAAGATCTTAACAATTCAGCGAAAAGTTGCTCGAAGTTATTCTCCAACTAACTGCCAAATTTCAATCTAATCGTCAATGTAGTTCCTGAAATATCAGGGAAATAAACTCAAAATTTAAATGACTGAAACTCCGAAACTGTTTGGCTGATACATAGGTAACAGCTTGCGCTCAAATGATGAACCTTTGTGTGAAATTCGCATCGTTTTTCATATTTCTTGAAACCTATTACATGTCAGAATTCCGTCGACAAATTCCACCAAGGAAGTATAGAAAAATTCTTGTTTTGCAAATATAGTACAGACCCTAGGGGAGAAAATAAACGTCACCCCTGATACTCTCTACAGGGGTTCAGTAATTATGGTGCGGTTATTTGCGGTTGGGCGCCACCAACACGTTAATGAATATAGATTGGGTCGTTGGAGATTTTCCACTAAGAGGTCCCGCTGGAAAACAACCAATGCCCACGTCTGATGGATTCGAATTTTTTTTATTGCAATCCGTGAAGTTCACGTTTATTTTTGGGGGATAAAATGTTCGATTCAGCTCATTGTGAGTCTCCATCGATTAATTTAAACATACGGGTAAATAATGCATGTGCGGATTCTATTATTTGCGCCCGAAAAGCTGCTTGAATAACCACAGAAAAACTTCCTTAAGATATAAAGGATGCGCCGTATGACTATCTTTCATATTTTGAAGGGTTGTTATAAAAAAGTGTAGGAGATTCAAAAAAAATCATCTCGATATGGTTGTGGCAAAAGGGCAGTTGTCCACTGGACGCAATTTCGAGATTCGCTATGGGACTGATGAAAGCGTAAACGGAGGATCTTGCGTGACCGATCCAGTTGAATACACCTCTAGGTATACTCCATTCACTTTTATAAAGTATCCCGGTTGGCCAAGATTTAGGTCTATCAAGTTTTTTATTTGAAACTGACACGGGTTGGCACTCGTGAAATATCGGTTATGTCAAAATAATTCTCGGAGACGTTGCCAAATGCCATGCCAATTTCTACCCTCAATCTCAACATAATCATCACGCTTGGAAACTGAAACGCCGAAGGTAGTTTTGAAGAAGGAGAGTCAAAGTATCAGGAAGTGCTATGTAGAAATGAAACCTGCTTTTCCTGATAGTAATCATGATAATTTGGAATCAATAATTTATCACAAGCTATCCAACATTTTCGACGTATGTGAGTGTAGAAGGAATAAGAAATTCATTTTTTAGCTGCACATCACCACAATAACAAAGATTTTAAGTGAAAGAGACGACAAATAATTACCTTCTATTGGTGCACTCGAAAAGACACTGACTGAAGACTTCTTTTGTAAAAAGATCTACAATGACAAATTTGGGATTTTAATTAGAAAAATGGGCACTTTTCGAATACACTACTCACTTTTGCGAATGAACATTTGGAATATAACGGATGACGGACATAACTTTTTAAAATTATAAAATCAATGGGTTACAAATACGAAAGGGTAAATGAACGCAACATTTTATATGAACAAAAACACCCAAAATTACTTTCCTGCGCGTATTTTCACAGTATAAATCGTTCGATGAAAATCTCAGATTTGTGTAAATAAATATTTCGCTAAATACGTAATTACTACGACCTCTATGTAGAGAAGACAACGTTGCGTAGATATCTGACAGGAAAATGACTATAACCTAACATTTTCAAAATATACACTTGTATATTTATAGTATAGTTATACGATGGAAGAGTAACGTTGTGAGCAAACGAGAAATTTCTTTAGGCTCTTTGTCCATTGCTGGTGAACTTTTGAGATGGAACAAATTGAGAGATCAATAAATGTTGTGTTCTTTCTCAACTTCAGAGAACACAATACCACGTGGTAGTAAATTACAGCTAGGCAACAAAGTCACATTTAAATGTCATCAAACCTCGCTCATATCTCAAGGTTAGGCCGCTGGACCCGGTCTACGTGCTTTAACGTTGCCTATATGCGCATGAAGTATTAGAATTCGAAGAAATTTCGACGTTTATAGGGAAAAACGGGGTGTCGTTCTGCAGGCTTCAGTGAGTATTTTTTGAGAATTTTTTTTGGGATGTGCTTAATTCCTTAGCTAGAATGCGTAATGTTTGTTATTTTTCCATTTTTCACTCCATTTCAGTTTTTATTTTCCTGAACATTCTTGAAAATAAAAAGTGGCAACTTTGCGCATTTCTAAGATTTTTTCAATCATTTGCACCAAAAAAATAAAAAAAAAACACGAACTCTGGCCTCCAGAAGTCACCCCGTTATATTCGAAGTCTTGTTTGCTCTTAAACTCACACCCAGATGTTCTGTATGTGTAAGTGCCACTCTGAGATCGGATTATTTAGCAATTTAGCAATAATCAGCTGTAGATCACCCTATATAATTTCAATAGAGACCCCAAACCAAAAAACGAAGCATTGTTCTGAAACTGTCTTGACTATTGTAAACTTATCCTGAATATACTAAAGGAAGTGTATCGCGCTCTACGTCCATTTCACGGTCAACATAATCGTCCATCGGGGCAATTAATTCGACTAACTATGGACCATTTTCGCACCACTTTTACTCTAACGCATCCACAGAGACGTCGTACAGTGAAAACAGAAGAAGCCATTGCTGCTGTAGAGCGTAGCGTAGAGGAAGACCCGAATCAGTCTATCCGCCATGGTGCAGTTAGATATGTGCCCAACCACTTTCTGGACGGTTTTGCGGAAAGATCTTGGTTTGTATGCTCACAAAATCCAACTCATGCAAGCCTTGAAGCCACACGATCATCTACCAGGGCTTAGATTCGGTGAATGGGCCCAAAACAAGACTGGCGTGGATCCCGATTTTCGTAAGAATATTCTGTTTAGCGATGAAGCTCACTTTTGGTTGAATGGCTACATCAATAAACAAAACTGCCGTATTTGGAGTGAAGATAATCCTCAAGTGTATGTTGCGACACCGTTACATCCAGAAAAACTTACTGTTTGGTGTGCTTTATGGGCTAGTGGAATCATTGGTCCTTACTTCTTCAAGGACGGTGCAGAACGTTACAGTCAATGGTGACCGCTATAGAGCCATGATTACTGACTTTTTACTCAATTGAACAACCATGATGTGCAGCAGCTGTGGTTTACGATTCAACGCCGCTAGACTATTTTCTGTGGAGATATGTCGCTTGTCTACGCCGATAAGACTCATACGATCGACCACTTGGAGGACAATATTCGCCGCGTTTTTGCCGATATACGGCCACGAATGTTGGAAAAGGTATTGAAATTGAACCTCCAGATTAGATTACGTCCGAGCCAGCCGTGGCGGTCACAAGATTATCTTTTGAATGAAGTCGATTTCATATCAATTTAAAAAATTCATCCTTGTTTTATTCCATTTCAAAGTTTTATACCTCTAAAAAACAACCTTTACTGTAATATTATTAATCTAAGTGGTGCTTTTTTGGGTCACGCGTAGCCTACGTAATCTATAAGGCCAGAAGGATGTCCGAAATTGCGATGTTGCAAGTTCTACAATGGAGGGTTATCATAGACAACAGAGTGCTATGCGATCGTCCATACACGCTTTTGTTTACATCATCATTTCGCCGGGAAACGAGATAAAACGTTCGCATTATTCAGTTTTTCGCTCTGATCGGTTGTGTTATTAGTGTTTTAGGTGAAAATTAGTGTTTAAATCTTTCGTAATGTTTGTGAAGTACGTGTTGTTAGAGTGCGTTTCGTTCTGGAATACTACTTGAAGAATCGATATTCAGGGAAATCAACAGGTTATATATTTCAAGAATTGAAAATCTTCGATACGAGATTCATCATGGCTCGTACTTGTGCAGTACCCGGTTATTAGACCTATTATAAATGCTTTAAAAGTTTACGTTTTTTAATTTCCCAGAGATTCTGTAAAAAAAGATGACAATGACCGAATGCACTATTTACATAGAGAAAGACAGTTTCGAAATTCACGACGATACTGAAATAAACAATGGTAGTAGGTATTTTTGTAGATGCTCATATTGTAGAAGGACTGTTATTCTGTACCTTCTGTAACTTCAGATGGTTGATTAATTAGTAAACCGAGAAAAATTCCCAAATTAACTGATGATGAATTTTCCTTCAATTTTTCCAAGTCAACCTAGTTACATGTCTTCTACCATTGTTTAGTTAAACAATGCTTCTACAAATACCTCCAAAAGAACTGATTCTGAACATCGAAGACAAAAATTAGTTATTCACCATGACAAAATTCATATCTATTGACACAATCAGGCTCAGATTAAATCGATTTCACACTTTAATGCCAATTTCAAAGACACGGTTTTTCCAACTTCTCCTTCAAAGTTCAAGAAAATGATTTATTATAGTTTATGAAATAAATTTTTCCAGGAAAAGGTATCAAAAATATCGTCGGGGTTCAATAATTTCACCAATTTGAGAAGGAAAGATTTTGAAGAAGTCAATATACCCATTTCCAAATTCGATTTATAGATGTTCGAAATTCGGAAACTCAATATAATGAATAGGATCAATTTAATTTCAGATTCGTCTGCTGCTACCAACAGTTCCCCCAAAAGTTGTATAAGTAATCACTGAAAAAAAACTAATACGGATGACATTGGCACCTCTCTAATGATCAAAGAAAACTACAATTATTTGTGCAACAAATGAAATGAGCAGTTTCCCCGAACCCCATTTATTCTACAGACTTTTTTTCAATTCACTTCCATTTTCCAGGTGCATAACAGTGAAAGTATGCATTATCGGTTCCAGGGCTTATATCTTTTCTATTTTTCTCTTTCGATAGCCGTTATGTTTTATTGATATTAAACGCTTCAGAATCTAGAATAATACCTATCTGATGGTAATCTTTTGAAACTCAGTAATACAGCTCCTCCTCGTGGTGAGTTCTGGATTATTTACGATAATGGATTATTAAACTAATCAGAAATAAACGAAATGCTGTGTATTTTTTTTTCACGAAAGGTTCTTAGTGATATCACGTTAAAAGCATTTCGAAAATCACACCGTCAACTGTAAAGTGACTATGACATCGTTGCTCAATCTCCTTTTTTCCCTGCTTCGTGACACTCCTTTGTAACAACGGCAACATCTAACCTTCCGGCCTGTTAATTCACGTAGGCCTCGGTCACGCTGTCTTATGTATGTTGAACAATGACATCAAGTGTGCTACTGTATCGGCATCTCCCGATGCTATACATACGAATATACCAAGACAACTAAAACACGGTTGCTGTCACTGATTCAATTTTGTCCCAGACTTTTACGGTGTTGCAAATTCTATACTGGCGAAAGTCCCTTTCCTTCCAGCAGTAGAGGAGCTCGGAGCTCTAAATAAATAACAGGAAAATTTTCTGTTCAACCCTGAAAGTGTATTCGAAAAAATTACGAGGATGTTAGGGCCATGATAGATGATGTAAAAGTCAAATGGACCGAATTAATCTCTTTTGCGATAGGACATATTGCATATCATTGCGAATGTCGCCGTTTTCACAGGGGCGATACTGGCGGGCCAGATTGCGGAATTGTTTTTATCGGGAGAAGCCAAGCTGATCTGGAAAGGGTCAATACTTGTTTGGGTTATCGCTATGACTACGAATTTTTACCAGCGCGCGTTAAGCTCATTTTTGCGAGGTGGATTTTTAGTGAAAAATGTATTTACGCAATTGTTCTAGGGAACAGCACGTTATCATTTTAACAACATTTCTGTGATTTATTATTGTTTCGTTTCTGGACCTTATTGGCCGAACAGTTTTGGAGTAATCATCGATTGAATTTTTTAGGTTATTTCCTCAATATCTCCGGAACTTCCTATGCGATTGAATTCAGAAATTTTGTGATTAGTTCTAAAATACTTACGCGCAACTGAATGCAAATTCTGTTCAGATCTAATTATTACCGAATAAAAAAAAATTTTACTAAATATTCGGAAGTTTCACTGAAAAAATCATTTTTTCCGAAAAGGATCCATCAAATTTCAGTGAGAAAATGGGAAGACCTGTATAACAATATTGCACAACAGTTAACCAAATTTAAATTCGATCAGATTTCAATTTCGAGAGATATGAGGGAAAAATCATTAATTTTTTCTTCTCGATATCATTGATATTTCTGGAATGAGTTAAAAATACTGATCGGATCAAGATGAAACTTGATAACCAATGTGAAAATGCTGATATACAATTTTGTGGGAACTTTCGTGATGCTCGAGTTATTAGAAGAATTAAAAAAAAGTTTAGATATTTTTTCCGCAATTAAAATTGCAAATTTGGATTTTAATCTCTGAAAAAAATTATTTCACATCAACTCGATTGTATCTGTTGTTTCGGAAATATTTCATGTTTTGGATAAGATCAATTGCCGTGATTTTGAGAATTTGAGAACGTTTAAAATTGGAGTTTTAACCTATTTTTCAGAAATTGAAGAAAACAATCACATATATTCAGAGATGTACCTTCAAATTTACTCCTTATTTTTCAAGATAATACGAAATCTGATCGGTTTTGAATTAGGAACTGGTTATTAAAATGATGATTTGAAAGTTTTTGCCAAATTTCGTTATCATCGAAAATGATCAAAATATTGCAGGAACACAACCTCGACACCAAGTCATTTGCTTTTCTGTTTCAATAAATATGCTGGGATAAATCCTCGTTGTTTATATTGGTTTCTAATTCACCTTTTCTCAATTTATTGGTATAATTTTTCACTTCAAAGTTAGAATTCTATATTTATTTATTTATTTATTTATTCATTTATTTATTTATTTATTCATAACAAGAACATATACAGGTAAATTAATACCCAAAACAATGTCCACTAATTAACATTGATTTACAGAAGTGCAAATACTTACATAGAGACAAAAAAAAGAACAAAATTTTGATATTCAATTGAATAACCTTTATCCTTCATAACTAACTTGTGATCTTTCTTTAAAAAAGGGAAAAAAATGATTCAGCGAAAATAAATAGTACAATATATATTTATAGTGATTTTGCCTTCGGAACCCTTTTCAACACGAGTACAGAAAATAGTGAAGACATGAGGGGATAAAGAATACGAAAATTCAAGAAGAAGTGTCATCTTTATTCACTAATGTACAGAGTGCTCGAAATTTTATGGCTAGAACTTAAATTTCAGGTTCTACTGGATAAAACGGATCCAAGATTTTTGAGACGTTTCTAATCGGAAATGGAACTTGTCTTCTTCATTCGCAATTCAAAAGCAAAGAGTGGAAAGGCCCGATTTATCAAGCTATCACAATTTTTACCTTTTGGCGCACAATCAATATTGAAGTTATTGATTTAAATAATGAAGCGTCACTAGTGCCTACACCATTTTGCAACTTCGAGTGACTCTCGAGGTCATATTTGAACTGATATCACTGCAATCATATGTTAGGCAGTTCAACCTGGTGGATACAATAAGAATTTATTTTAGTGGGAATCTCCTGTCAGCTAGCAGGTTAGGAAATATGAGGATATTGAGCCAACCAGAGTCAAACCTATTGACAAAGCCCCCAGATGCAATGCTTGCCGATCAAAACACGCTATGCAACGGTCATCTATTGGCGAAGAGTCATCCGTATAGTATACTGATAGATCAAAATCAGATATGGACACAAATGCTGGGATATATGGGCCGGAACTAAGGATTTCTCAGGACCTATCAATTGAGCTTTTTTTAATGTAGAAAGCTAATCTGTCTACTTTTCTGTCCTTGAGTGCCTGAAGGAGAGTATCGAGGGTTTACACATCGGAACGGAAAGTCAGGGTACATTATGGACTAAGAATCATCAATCAGAGCTCTCTAGTGTCCTGGAATTGCCTTAATACCACGAAGCAACTGATTAGAAGAAGCAATAAGATGACTCTATTATGGGTGTGAAAAAGGCACCCTGTTTGTACTGTGCTATTTGAGAAAATGAGAATTTCAAAAGTACATCAATGGCCGAACTTGCTAGACCAGGACCCTCTTGTGGTCTTGGGAAAGACCACCATACAGTTTCATCCTTGAATACTTCATATTTTTCATTGCATTTCGATATTAGCGACCTTAATTGCTGAATTAAGGGGTTGAGAAATTAGTGTTTATTCCTTTTGTCATCTTGATCAATGTTCGATCTTTATGTAATATATGAAATATAAATATTTTGGTTTGGTGTTTGGATTCATTATACGCTGAAGTGCATTTTTAAGGATTTTGGCAATATTTTAATTAGATAAGTGACAAAATAGTGGTTCTCTCACTACGTTGCAGTGTCTTTATATGGGACGTTTAGTTCTTTCAGAGAACATTTCTGTCGAGATTTCCATTTATTGGGGCTTGGAAAGCAGATATGCAGAAGTAGTTTTGAATCGATTCGACATAGACCTACGTGGAGGACTTGGATCGTTTCTTTTATATGAACAAAGAAAGTAGAAAATATTTATGTAGATTCCTATTTTCCAGACATCATACACTAGAAGTGCTTGAATGTGTATGTTTATAGAGCCATCTATATTGAAAGCAGAAAGGTATCAACATACTGATCGTTGCAAGATCTGACGGTTCGTAACTGACTTGTTCCAACTCGTACAAAGTACAAGGGTTGTCCCTTATTTATTGCTTGGAGTGTATGCCTATATCCGTTGAACTGTTAAGTAGAATTCTCTTGTGGAATTGTATTCTGAGCTGGCCGAGGATAAAGTTGCTTTAGTCTGGTGTTTCGATGAAAATGTGAAACAATGGGATCTAACTATTGAAATTTCGGTTTAAAAAAATACTCTAGAACTGCAGCTTCGATGAGCTAAGCTCCGAGTTATGGTGGGACTGCTGACAGGGCACTGCCGGTACAACTACCCCTTGAACCGCAGGGAAATGTCAGCAGCTGACCAATACAAGCTC
This sequence comes from Myrrha octodecimguttata, assembly GCA_958510865.1. NCBI lineage: Eukaryota > Metazoa > Arthropoda > Insecta > Coleoptera > Coccinellidae > Myrrha > Myrrha octodecimguttata. The sequence goes on from OY294056.1 coordinate 59,579,438, forward strand.
TGTTGATCGGAAACGGAAACATATGGTAACTACACAAAGGTCCGGCGCTAGCAAGTCCAATAGTCTCAAAAATACAGTGCGCGTCAAAATTATGGAACAAATTCATTTTCTTGGAAGAAAAATATTTGGCAACAAATCCTGAAGCAGGTCAATTTTTGTTTCATTTTTACCAAATTTTTATGCATTTTTGAAGGCCTTTTGTTGCACCCTGTGCCATCCCCATCAGCCCTCTAAATTTTTTGAATACGGAAAGTGGGTCATGTGGTACTTTTTTGACAAGGTCTTTGTATCTTCTTTACAGGCGTGCAGAAATTTTCAAGAAAAAAATTTTTTGTGAAAAATTAGTTAGTTCAAAGAGGTTTTAAGTATGTGCACTTTGTCATGGCTCATTTACTTTGAGACGAGTGTACCTGATGAAATTTGTCACCGAATGAAAGTCGACTATTACAGTTTTGTTCATGCCCAACTTTCAGCCCTCTCACGTGAAAAATTAGAATCTGTGAAACACTGCGCTTCAGTTAAGATCTTAAGTAGGTATGTTATTAGTACGTTTCTACCGAAGTTGAAACTTTTCGATACAATGTTTCAATTCAAAGGAAGATTTCTGACAACGTTATGTCATCAATGTTATGAATGTGTAACCAGGTACAACCATGTAGAGATTTGAAATTCGAATTGTAATGCACAATGATTCTCCGGGTGGTAATTCAATACCGAAATAAATTTCCACTCCATTTTTTCTCCATTGAAGGGTTCGTAGGTGTTGAAAGTTGTGCATGTACAAAACGGTAATGGTCGACTTTCATTCGGTGACAAATTTCATCAGGTACACTCGTCTCAAAGTAAATGAGCCAGGACAAAATGCACATACTGAGTACCTATTCGAAGTAACTAATTTTTCACAAAAAAGATTTTTTTCTTGAAAATTTCTGCACGCCTCTAAAGAAGATACAAAGACCTTTCCAAAAAAGTACTACATGACCAACTTTCCCTATTCAAAACATTTAGAGGGTTGATGGGGTTGGCACAGGGCGCAACAAAAATCCTTCAAAAATTCATATAAATTTGGTAAAAGTGAAACAAAAATTGACCTGTATCAGTATTTTGTTGCCAAATATTTTTCTTCTGAGAAAATGAATTTGTTCCATAATTTTGACGCTCACTGTATGTATGTAGAGGAAAGTCGCCCTATTTTGGATACTTTTTTCTATTCCAAATTTTTCGGCAGAAAAATCCATTTTCTGGATATTTTTTTTCGCTTTAAATGTTCACATTGTTCACATTAACAATTACACATCGTAAAAACTGAAATATTTTTTTCTTTTGCATCTGACATAAAAATACGCCAAACTGAAAAATGTCAATTTTCATGATTGCAAAAATAGGCTCCTAATATTGGACCTATCCATAATTGGGAACCTACTAGACCCTGCAAAAATCACACACATAAACTTTTTTGTCACTGCCAGCACAATCTTCATGGGCCCATCTGAAGCAGACTGAATATTGGATCCAGCCTTCTCCATGTCCACTGCAAAAAAGACACTCTGCATCGTCATCTTTCTCATCATCTGTTTCCGACATATTTTCATAGGAAACATCATGAGTCGCGTATTCGTCATACACATTCTTCTATTTTTTTGTCTTTTTTTTACCCACTGATATATTTTTTCAAGATTCACTTCTATTATCTAATTTCTGTGATATCGTTCGTTTTTCAATGATCCTTTCCTCTTTTTCTCCTCAACGCTGGCTTCTAACCCATTTTTGTAGGGTGAACCCGTTATAAGCGCTGCCGAACCAGCTTAGCGTCCCCTGCACGAAGGTGCAGATGAACTACATGATGGTAAAGGCAAAAAATCCTGAATTTTCACAATCTTTGGTACCTGTTCAATTTGGACATCACCACTCAGGCATTTCACTGAAAAATATTATAATTTGAGTAGTGCTCACAATTGGATTCCTTATTTTGGATATCCAATTTTGGGACACCGTTCCTATCCAAAATTAGGCTACATTCATGTCTGAGGTTATAACAATAAATGAATATGAATACTGGTTAGGAATGTTCGAATCAAATCGCTGAAGTGATTCCCCAAATATTCTAGTATTTTAATACTGAATTTCAATATTCTACACTCAATACTCAACTTTTTATCAGAGTTTAATGTTGGCGAAATAAAATACTGGCTATCACATTGAAACGTTAAAACTCAAAGTGCCACCTAGAAGTAATAGATTGAACTTCATATTTTACAGGGTGTTTGTTTTGGTCAGAAACTAATAGTTTTCTGCATTCACTTCTAGAAGAACACTGATAGGATGCTAGCATATGTAGTATCCAAAATTGGGCAACTGTCCAATATTAGGCGACTTTCCCTTACTCACGACCCAAGGCTTCAAAGGACTTAATGAAATGAGCTATCAAATTTGATGATGGCCTGTGAACTGAATAAGAAAGGTATCGGAACAAAAGATCATATCGTTTCTGAAAGGCTGAACAAAGCCACACAATTCCGACCCAATAATGATAAAACCCTCCTCAGGATCTAGCTTTCCGGAATATTCTATGATATCGTAAATTAATTAAGCTATAACAATATGATATGATATTCCATGAAATACCTAACGTTATTCTGGAATAATTACCCACCACGCTAAAAGCAATATCCTTACCTGAAGTAGCTATAATCGCTTCGCCATACCTGCTAGCCAAACAAACCCTCCTCCGCCGATCAAGTTGGCATCCCTACGCTCAAAAACCTCCAGGAATAACTCATTACGTGTGCCAACAAGTGTACATACGGCCCGAGAGAAAACCGAGGGACGGTAGCGTTCGATGGATCCGTAAAGCATGCGCGCGCATGCCAGCCGGGTAAAACTCCATGCCTACTTGTTACATCCGAGTGTCCGTAGCCTTTGCCTGATCCAGCTCCCGACTCAGCTGGCCTATCGCTCCGGGAGACTGTGCTGTTGCACTCATCGCAGACACTATCCTGGAAAAGATCGTCGCGAGTGTGAATGTGAAAGTGTTGAGTGAGGAGAATGATGGACGCGTAATTTTTTGTCCGGACTAGGTATGCAACTGGTGTCTGTCGTTTCCGGTCATTAGGCAGGGGAACGCTTCTTATGAACTCATTTTTTGAATGGTTACTACTTACAATCCAACAGGACGGTGTTGAAGTGAGGTACAGAAATTTCTTCTTTTTTTTTTGCTGTGGGTGGCTTTTCGATTAGATTCGAGTGATTAGGGGAATAATTCGAATTGATATAATATGTTTTGATATCTATAAATTGACCGGACTTTCTGGCATACAAAGATTTCTGGAAAGGAATGCTTTCTCATCATTGTCCTGAAAATTTGTGATTTGAACGCGATATTCTTCGAATCTCCATTTTCCATTTTTGCGATGAATTCTGTTCTTAAATGATTCCAGACAATGAGCAGGATTCCAAATATGATGCAATAAAATAACTTGTCAGATTCGAAAGTGCCAACATCTTAGGTACTCGTAACCTAATCGAAATAATAGAATGAGGGTGTTCCTACATTGAAATTACCCACATGATATCCAGAATGAAAGTCAACGCAACGCGAAATACAGGATGTTGAAGTTTTGAATTTTCAGTTGAAAATTAGCAATAATTAAATGCATTGAAGTTTACATCGTATTCTACAGGGTGATATTTTTTCTGGGCCATCTTGTTTGTTCCTCTGAAATTTTTATGTTACACCACTGGTAGTTTTTCTCATGAGAGAATTTTCATCTTCTTGATTTTCAGTCAATTCTTTCCATGTGCTACTGTTGAGAAATACTCTCAATGTCCATACTGTTGAGAATTATGTGTGAATGCTTTTGAAAAAGACCTAATCGTTGAATAGAGAGAACCACTCAACAGTTTTTGGCCAGAAAATTAAATAAAATCAAAAACCAAACACAATATCACCCTGGTGAATTCCACGGGCAATTGAAAATAGCATACTGAAAAATCCTCAACTCCTATATCCTCCCCATATTCATTATCAGAGAAAACTGTTTTGGTGGAGTCTAGACGGAAATATGCGGTAATATTATGGGGAAACTGAGCCCAACATGATTCAGTCTCTAGACTGCAGAGACGTGCAGTTAGGATTCTGGGGGGAACAGGTTACAGAGAATGTTGCAAATAAGTTTTCAAGAAACTTGAACTACTCACATTTCCATCTATATTCATACTTGAAAACTCATTGTTTATTCATGGTTGTAATAAAAATCATCGTTTGAACTTCGACATCTACGATTACGAGAGATAAATACCACATCAGGAAGAAATTTATGAAAACAGCTTGAAACATCTTAAAAGACTTCGGTACTCCGAAGTACTCCGACATAAGACAGACACACAGTACTCTCTGTGCCTGTCTTATGTGAATTTTCATTTTTTTTGTACCTGTTTATTGAAGCTGTGACCTGCGTAAGCAATTCATGAAATAGTGAGAACACAAATAAACTCTCTATAATTGAATATCTTGATAATATCAGATGCTCCATGGAGAAAAGTTTGAAATATTGGCTAAAATCCACCAAATGATTCCGCAGATATACCCATTCAGAATTTTATTTTCCCAATATTCCCAAAAATACGGATTAGATCGAATTGAAAACCAATTATTCATCGAAAAATAACAGTTTGAAGGTTTATATGCAATTTCATGAGGATAATATGATTAGATGATCACAGAATATTGAATATTTGAAAAAAAAATTTTGAAATTTTGTTTCAATCGATCATTACGATATTCTGCACATCGGCATTTTCAAACTAGCTGCCAAATTATATTATGATTGAATGAGTAATTTTTGAGCTATTTTATAAAAAATAACGATATACAGGAAAAAACCACGAAATTTTACTTATTTTCGGATCGAAATGAAATTTGGTACACTACTGCGAAATATGAAACTCAAGGCCTGAGCAAATTTATTTTCCGAATATACCGGCCGATCGCGAACACAATAACTTCCAGAAGAAACAACTTAGAAAAATAAGGATTAGATCAAATTGAAATCCAGAAACTTATCGAAATATGACAGTTCGAAGGTTCGTACAGAATTTCATGAGGATAGTATGATTAGAAGATCGAAGAATATTGAATATTTGAGAATGGTTGAATCGGAAAAAAACAAAGATATCGATAAAACACCACGAAATTTGACCTATTTCTTCCCAATATCTCCGAAAATATTATTCGTATCAAATTGAAATGTAATACACCACTGTGAAATACAGAGCTCAAGGTGTGAGCAAATTTTTTTTTCAATATGATTGATAGTTTCTGGAAAAAGAAGAAGAAATTTTTGAATCAATTTTTTTTTTGAATTAAGTGACCATACCATTCCAACGAAATCTCGCTAAAAGTTGCGCGTCGTTATGCTCTAACTAACCGCCAAGTTTCAATACAACCCCTTCATTAGTTTCGGAATATCAGGGAAATAACCTCAAAATTTCATATAGCTATACTTCCTAAACCATTTGGCTGATTTGGCCCATTAACGAACTTAAGCGCGACATTCTGATGCGCGAAATACCCTAAAAGTTTCAAGCTCGTTTTCAAGTCGATAGCTTGCTCCGTTCGACAGTTATCTTGTCCACGGTCGGACAGACAGAATCGATTCTGACACCGGATTCGTCATCAGTGAATCCAACCTAGACGTTTGATACCATTTTCGGCTGAAAATTTGGAAATTATAGACATTTGAACAAAATGATAGCACCATCATATAATTGCCGAATTATCTTTAAATGACAGAAATTCCCGAATATTTGATTCAATATCCAATTAAATTTCTAATCATCATTTTCACGCGCAATATCCAATATTCATGAGAAATAAATGAGTTTTTCATATTATGGAGAAATCGATTTTGAACAAGTATAAACAAATATGACTGAATGACAGTCTAGATATTCCAGGAATATCCAGTTACGCATTCTTCGCAAATTCTTCGCTATCTCTGAAAAAGGCCCCATTCATCCATTCACGAAATTTTGATGCAATCGACTGCATTTTCGACTCAACATTTGCGAATAACATACTTCGTGTTTCCTGAAGGACGCGCTACACTTCCACAATAACCTTCAACAATAATGATAAATGTAGGAACTGAATGGAACTCTTTCCGATTCGATTATAAAATACATATCACTGAAAAAGTTTCATAATGGAAAGTTGGCATTAGTGTCTATGTAGCTGAAATATTCATGAACATTATAATGAAAAAGGCTAACGACGTTTATATTTATTCAAGTGGTTCAAATAGAAAATTTAAATGTCCGATTTACTTAATGTTGATAATGATATTTTCATTCACGAAGGAATATTCCAGAACGGTAACCTTTTTACTGATTCAAATGGCTGTGTTAGTGTTCAACTGATTTGAATGATGATAAAGAAAACAAACCGATTTAGAAAGCAGAAATCATCAATGTTCTATCAACTGGTATACGAGTATTGAAGTAGAAAACTTGAGAAAACGGTAGCATAATAAAATACAATCCAAAAATAATACTACACAGAGTGTTTCGTCTTCTATATTTCGATTAAGAATCATCAGTATCCTCGTCAGTTGCATTTATTCTACATCATATGTCCAAATCTTCTTCCATTCTTCTTCTCTTGACAAACGAAATGCGGCAAAAAACACTTTCAAACATCTTGTAGAACTTGTGGCCATATTGTTTCTATGCACAATTCAACAAGCTCGCGCATGGGTCTGAATCTGCTAAAATTCTGTTGAAATGAATTGTACTTGAAGACACGTGGCAAGATTTGGACATATAATGTAGAATAAATGATTCTAAATCAAAATTTAGAAGAAGATGAATCACTCTGTTATTATGTTACTGTTTTTTACTTCAACCGTTGTATGTCAGTTGATATAATCATTTGTCATTGAAGACGTAGTATGTTAAAGACAATAAAAGTATATCGTTAGATAAACTTTATTACTATAGAGTTTCATTTACCTTGGTCCCAAGTTGTATAGGGTTATCACTCGTCATTTTGAGCGTTTGAATTTTGTGTGTCTGTTTAAAAGTAGAGTCAAAAAATGGATATTTGAAATACCCCGACAGTGGGTTCACGATCTCATCAATAGTAAAGACGGTTTATAATCTAGAAATAAATTTTTTGTTTTCTTTCTCTATTTTTCTTTTAGTGTTTCATTCTGTGTAATTCTTCTTGTTCCTTTTTCATTCTGTACATTTGTAAACTATAGAGTTGAGCGTTGTGTATCTGTAATGAATGAGGATTCCGTAGCCAGAAAATGTAATGCTCACGAGCAGGCTTAGCCTTTGTGAGCCTTTTTTCAATTCCATTGCTTGGTTTAGCCACAATTTCAGTTATAAAATTGCAATGTAGGATTTTTATTGTGAATAAAGTTATATTATTATTATTATTATTATGGATATCAATATCGAAAGATATGATGTAAAGGTATTACAGATAAATCGGTATTTTTTGATGATTCATCAATGTTCAAAGACCAATTGATATTCAATGAATGATTGAATTATGTTGCCCAATATTAATCTACGTAGTTCTCTCAATAATGCACTTTTATTGTTATTGATGAATTAAATTGTAATGAAGAACAAACAAGTTTGAAGAATGAATAGAAGTGAAAAGAGACTCAACCTGATTCTTGACATAATTCTACAATTCAAAAGTGATTGTTTTAGTTTTAAAAGGCATCCTTTTTATTTCAGCCCACATGCAAAATTAGAAAAACTGTAAAAACAGGTAAACTTTGGTTCCTAGGGAGGCATTTTACATGATTGGTATTGTATCAATTCTGTGAGCGTGATGATAGCGAACTCCTAAAATCTTAAATGAAAAGGATGGTTGAGTAACACCTTTTTCTGAAAGTATTTCAATTGACTTTTCAAAAAATATCATACACTCGATATTTGTTGTTAGTACTTCCGGCAAATTAAAGGAAGAAAATAATAAATACGATAGCAAGAGGTGCAATGAAACTCAAAATTTCAATAACAGTATTTTATAGAATACCAGCAAAATAAAAATTTTTCTAAAATTTTAATGAGTTTGTTGTTGTACCTAGTTTTTTCTTTTTACCAGAATAATGAATCAAAGGCGGACTTATGAGAGATGTCAACTTCACGGCAATTTTGAAAGGCGATTGAATTTCCTTCAAAACATGGTATGGCTCAACCTCCCTTCCCATTTAAGATTTCAGGGGTGTCTGTAATCATGCTCACATGAATGAAACCAATCATGCAAAATTTCCCTCTTTTACCCTCTTTTTGATTTTTTTCCGATATTGCACGAGAGCTGAGGTATTAAAGATGGTACGTTTTCAAATTGACATACTGTAGATAAATTTCACTTGACATCGTAAGTAGATAGAACCACAATCCCTTTCAATGTTGACTGGAATTGAATTTGAAAGTGGCTACTCATTTATTGGTACGTTCCAAATAATGTTTGCTCTCGAAACTATATGAAGCTATATTATTTGTCTTTACTGAGAATGGTATTTCTTAATTGTCTTAGAGCCAATTGATATCGGTTACAAAATGGCGAATGACAACAGGATATTTTCCTACGCTCTATGTGTGGTCTATTCGGATGGAAAAGTCCTAAGCATATCTTTTCAGGAATTTAATCAACAGCGGCATATATTTCTGTTGACTCTTTGAAAAAATAACCCATTAGTAGTCCAGCGGAGTGAACATTGGGCAGGTTCAACTGCAGGTTGAATTGAAAAGGAAAGTATGAAAAAAATTAATAGGAAAAATTTCGAAATTGGATTGATATTCAAGATGAAAAAAATTATTCATTCATGAATTCGATCATTATCCCCTTGAGGCAGCAAGAAAAAAATCATTTGTTGCAAAATAGTGAATGCACGTTCATAGTTACACAACCATATACAGGAGCTGATACAGTGAAAACTGAGATAATGTAAGCTTTTCGAAGCTATGAATTATCGATCTGTAGTTGTTTTCGGAGGTTTTAAATCCCAATATCTGAAGCAGAAGTATAAAATTAAATTAAACAATATTGGTTGAATAATTCTGCAAATTTTTTAGTTTGTTTCATAAAAGAGACATATTTGGACTCTGAAACGTTACAGTTCACTTTGCTGCAATTCGCAAGGTCGTTTTCAATTTAAAATTCCTTCAATAATGAGCTTCGATCGATACTATATGTTATTTGTCACGTTTATGGATAAGTGTGCTTTCTCACATATGAATTGATGAGAGCATCCATCTGCCCAAAATCTTATGCAATTGATAGATATGGATGGAAAAATTAAAGAAAAATCATATTTGGATTGTCATCAAGATCACCATAAATTTAGGATGAATGTAAGTTATATGAAATAGTTTGGTCAAGCAGGAGTACTTGAGAATGATGTGGGTAAATCACAAGGTCAAATTGGATGAGAAATGTAACTATAATTTGAATGATTTGATTATCGTCGAACGGTCGGTTTCACAAAACTTTGATTATATAATCGTGAAACAGTGGGAACGAATATCTGTCGATAAATCAACAAATATTCCATTTCGGTCAGGGCTAATCATCTAACAAGTTATTCAACCGGAGAAAAATATCACATGTCGCAAAATGACGAATGCGCTGGGATACTTTTTCTACGATCTGTGTGCAGCCGATTTGAACGAGAAAGTACGATGGGCTATACGTATCTCGGCAGTGGATATTTTGGTATAATTATTTGACAAAACCAGGTGAATAATTACTGCGTTATTCACTGCAAAATAACTTACCATACTTCTAGCGTTAGGATTCTTACGTTATTTTGTATGAACCATCATTATCAATCAGAAGCACATCTATACTCCATTCACTTCTATAAGGGCTATGACACTTTGACACATTTCACTCATATAATCGGTCTAACGGCCGGACCATAAACACAATAACTTCCGAAAGAAACAACATAGAAACTCTATATTTGTAAAGAAGGTTTGGACCTTGATTACGAAGACCGAATTCGTGAATGGGTAAAATCCACCCAATGATTCTTTAGATATACCCATTCAAAATTTTATTTTCCCAATATTTCCAAAAATACAGATGAGATAAAATTGAAATCCAGTACTTTATCGAAAAAAAAAGGTTAACAGAAGATCACAGATTATTGAATATGTATTTGAAAGAAAAAGTTTCTTTCAGATTGTTCTTATAACACGATCATCACGAAATTCTGTACAAACTTGTGTTTCAGCATCTTCAAACTAGGTGCGAAGTTTCATCGTGATTGAATCAGTTTTTCTTGAGTTTTACCGAAGAAACACTGAAAATTTTACACAAGGGTTTATCAGTTTCTTAGTTACCAACTAACCCAATATACCGTTGATATCTTGAACAACTTAGAACCGAATACGATGATTCATTTTCGATATTATTGGAAATTTGCAGCGTTTTTTTTCGTATTTCAGGAACAATCGACAATCATACGGGTAAAATTTTTTAGGTTTAGTTATGCAACAGTAATCAACGTTCAGAGTTTCATGAAAATTCGGTGCTAAGTTTTTGAGAAATATTTTTTATTCCCCCAAACCCCCCATTTAGACCCCTTAGGGTACATTGATCTTGCTGAAAAACTTGGTGGATCAACCCTGAGTGACACACGAATTTTTTACCAAGTTTCAAGGATTTCCGTTCAGTACTTCCAGAGAAAAGCTCCGGATAACGGACGGCGGACGGACGATTTTTTTTTAATTCGTTTATTCAAATCTACATACTGCAAAACGTTTACTGTGAAATTTTCAGGGGGGGGTTGAAATTTTTTTTTGTTGGTCAATCACTAAGGTTTATTATTTGATTTTATCAAATAATAAACCAAAACAACGATATCGAGAAGAAAACTACGTAATTTCATATATTCCTCCCAATATCTCCAAAACTAATAACCGTATCGAATTGAAATTTAACACACTGCTGTGGAATATGGAGCTTAGAGTTCGCGCTGAATTTTTTTCAAATGTGATGGACAGTTTGCGAAAAAAAATTTTTTTCCAAAGAAATTTTGAAGAACATTTTTTTCATTATTTACGGATCGTATGACCCCAACAAAATTTCTCGCGGAGTTGCGCGTTGCTATAATCCAACTACCTGCTAAGTTTCGATCCAATCGTTCAAGTAGTTTCTGAATTCTCGCCAAAATAAAGTCAAAACTTCAAAGGGCTTCAACTCCGAAACCGTTTGGTCGATTTTGCCCATTAACGAATTTAACTGTCGCATTTTAAAATACAACCAACCCTGAAAGTTCAGGTCGATAGGATTCTCCGTACGACCGTAATCGTATCTATGGACGGTCGGCCGGCCGACTGGCCGGACAGAATCGATTTGGACACTGGATTCGTCATGAGTGAGTCCATCGTTCGAGACCATTTTTTGATCAATCATCGAAAATTACAGACATTTGGACAAAACGATAGCACGCTGTTCCCCAGAACATCGCGCAAAAAGTAGGGTTTCAATCCATTACCTATAAAGGTGAGCATCCATTATGCCTGTTAGAATTGAGAAAGTGAGTCTCAACAAATCTTTTTGACATGGACAACATTTCACGAGCACCTCTTTCGGTTCTTGAAATGAAATCTTGAGAAACTTATTCCTACCGATTGGCTTCATGAAATTGAATGGATTATATTATGATTCAAATTAAAACTTGAAATATATATAGAAATATTAGAAATATAACTTTCAAATGGGTGTATTTTGAATCATTGGAGGCCATTTTAGCTATTCTCCAGCATAACCTACCACAAAGTTTTCGAGTTCATATAAATATTCCTCTAGATGTTGTTAATTATGCAACTACATACTTCAATACCCAAGAGACGTGAGGCTGGAAGAAAACTCACGAAACCTGAAACAACGATCATACCGAACTCAAAAATTTGATTTCAGGGTTCAATTCGGTTTGCTTGAGGGGAAAACAGAAAGTAAACAAATGAAACTTCATCGTTCGATAGACATGGTGAAAAAGTTATTGGATTCAGAGGAATATTTACATTCGATATTGTGTTGGATTATACCGATAGTTGAAATTTCACGGTACAAAGCTTTCAAAGGTTCACGAAAAACAAGAATATCTGGCAAAATGGTGTATTACATCAAAGATTCGAGGGATTGAGCATGCACTCGTTGAGGATTATCCGACAGACAAGATTCTTATTGAAACTCAACTTCTGCTTTATTTATATTTATAAATTTTTTGTTTGTTCGACTGCGAACACAATTCCTTCGGGAAGAAGGGTGGTATAAATTTTTGAATGAGGTTTTTCTTAATTTTGTAGGCTTCATGATCGCAATGTTCGATCAGATCACTATTCTTCGAGTTATTGGGACAAGTTACTCTTAGTTGATCATAACTACGATACCCATCAAAAGATTCTTATCTTAAATTCAAAAAAGTCTACTTGTTAAAGGCTACTGATACAACAATTAAATACAGATTTTTCTGTATTACCTTTACATAATATCTTTCGATATTGATTTGATATCTTACGATATACTTTTATGTCTTCGACGTACTACGTCTTTGATGACAAAATTATTATATCAACTGGCATATAATGATCAAAGTAAAAAACCTTAGAAAAGGGTAAAAAAAATGAAATACAACCTAAAAACAATACTAGACACAGTGTTTCATCTTCTATCCTTCGATTTAGAATCATCAGTAGCATTTATTCTATATTTATATATCAAAAACTCACCACGTGCTTCCCACGTACACTTCACTTCAACGGAAATAACCAGATTTGAGTCCATACGCATGCTTGTTAAAATTGTGCATAGAAACAATAATGCCACAGATTTTACTTAAACCTTCTTCTTTCCTTGACAAATGAAATCTGGTAAAAAACCTTTTCGAAAATCTTTTCATTTTTTTTCCCTTTTCTAAGGTTTTTTACTTTGATCATTAAATGCCAGTTGATATAATAATTTTGTCATTGAAGACGTAGTACGTCGAAGACATAAAAGTATATCGTAAGATATCAAATCAATATCAAAAGATATTATGTAAAGGTAATACAGAAAAATCTGTATTTAATTGTTGTATCAATAGCCTTTAACGAGTAGACTTTTTTGAATTTAATATTTGAATGAAAACTTATAGTTTTCAAAGGTCAATATCAACTGTCATTTAATTTTTGAGGTTATAAAGATTTTGGAAAATGTTTTTTACCGCATTTCATTTGTCAAGGAAAGAAGAAGGTTTAAGTAAAATCTGTGGCATTATTGTTTCTATGCACAATTTTAACAAGCATGCGTATGGACTTGAATCTGGTTATTTCCGTTGAAGTGAAGTGTACGTGGAAAGCACAAGGTGAGTTTTTGATATATAATCAGGTCGATTCTGTTTGCAAATAGCAATATTGCTAGGAAAAAGATATTGCTATCATAACAAGATTGGAATTATTGGTATTCTGATCAACGATTTTGAGCAATATGGTCTGTCACTTTAACAAGAATCTTGCTATCAACATTGCTATCTTAGCAACCTCAAAATAGTACTTGCTATGCTTGATAACAAGATAGGTTAGAAAGGGAATCTTAAAGAGATCCATTTGTTTCAGTATTATTTCTTCCAAGAATTCGAAAATATTGAAGATAGGGAAGAATGTGCTAGTAGAAATGTGTGTCCAAGGTTCTCTAGAATATTTAATTTTCAGGATTCTTAGATTAAAACACCGGCATAGTAAGCAACAGCTGACCTGATTATTCTAATGATCTCAACAACAGCCATCCCTTTGACCTCCCAACAGAAAAGTTCATCGAATTTCGAATTATTATCGCCTGCATAAAATTGTTGCATTTGATTTCTGGAAACCAAAATTCTATCCGTATCCAGGAAATGGGTCAATTTGACTTTAATTGGATTTTCTGTTTCATAACATTTTCGAATAAGTCGATGTTTACATGAATAAAAAAAAAGTATATGCTAATGGAAATTTGCTCAAGGTTCTCTAGAATATTATTTAATTTCAAGGAAAATTCTTAGAGTAAGATACAGGCATAGGCAACAGCTGAGATGATTATTCTAATCATCTCAACAACGGCAATCCCTTTGAAGTGCCAACGAAAAAGTTTATCGAATTTCGAATTATTAACGCCTGAATAAAATTGCTGCATTCGATTTCTGATAACCAATATTTTATTGGTATCCAGGAAATTCGTTATTGGTCAATTTGACTCGTTTCGTTTCCTAACATTTTTTATGTCGATGTTTACATGAATAAAGAAAGCCGTAAATAGAGGTTATGTATGCGAAACCATAAAGAAAACTCACGAATTAGGGTAATTTTCTTCTTCCTTGTAGTTCTAAAGTCACAAAATACAGTGTTGTCAGCTCTAAAATCACCAATTATGGAAGTCTATGATAGCAATATCGTTATGACAAAATTCATAACAAACATTGCTATAACACTCGAAACAGAATACGTAATATCATGGCCATATTGCTATAAATTAGAAAGATAGCAATATGACTAGAATAGCAAGGTTCATAGCAATACGCAAACAGAATCGACCTGATTATAGAATAAATGCTACTGATGATTCTAAATCGAAAGATAGAAGATGAAACACTGTGTCTAGTATTGTTTTTAGGTTGTATTTCATTTTTTTACCCTTTTCTAAAGTTTTTTACTTTGATCATTATATGCCAGTTGATATACTAATTTTGTCATTGAAGGCGTAGTACGTCGAAGACATAAAAGTATATCGTAGGATATCAAATCAATATCGAAAGATATTATGGAAAAGTAATACAGAAAAATCTGTATTTAACTGTTGATTCTAATCTTGTCGTCACATTTGTCCACAATATCTACCTTGAAAATTTGAAGTATTGAGGTGATTTCCTGATTTCCTTCAGAAGTAAGAATGTCCACGTTGCACCGAATAAATGGATGGAATTGCATTTGATCACAACTGCGTCATCAGTGATTGAAACCTACCGATAATCTGGACCCATAAAAACAACAATAACAGAATATCCAGTGAAAATGATTCTAATATTCACGTGTGAATAAGGTTTGATTTCCGTAAATTTTTGGTGCAGAGTCCAAGTGAAGAATGTAGTTTCTAAAAACCTGTGAATCACGAATAGTGCTATGTTTATGATAAATGTGAATGCTAACAAGCTGAAGATATATGATATTCTCCATCAAAAAATGATCTTGAATGTTCAGTATTTTCCGTAGTTTCAAACTGAGAATTTCCCGAAAGTGGATGGTATCAGGGAACAACCCTTTCCAAGTATTTCCCAAACCACTCTTGAGAAATTAGTTATTTACATGCTGGACCCTTCTACCCTTCAGCTCCAAGAGAACTTATAATTAACCTCTCATATATGCATCAATTTTTTCTGGAATAAATCATGTTGCCAGTTTTCAAACATTTTGATAGCATTTCAAGTTCTGATAAACTTCGAACGTAGTAAGCGAAGGATTGGTCGCTTTTTTGGAGAGAAAACACGTCCTTAGTGGATTCACCTCTGGCAGATCGACCATTACGGCACTGAGTAGCTTGATAGTTGATAGTTGGTAAGGGGTTACGTTCCACTGCGACCTTAAGGTCTATTGTGCCCCCTTGTCAGAGCTGTTTTCGCAACTTACAGCTCGCCCTCCAGCTCAAGAGCTCTGATGAATTCTAATATCTGTGAGGGCTTCAAGGAGGCTAAGTTCTCATTCCTCCTATAATGCTCCTGTCCAAGGTATCTTTTGCGCAGGCTCACAATGGCGAGGCATTCTGTGATCAGGTGAAAAGGGGTTTCCTCCTCCTCCCCACAAAATCTGCACTCGTCAGTTTCTGATAAGCCCATTCTCATCATGTGCTTCCTTAGGCGACAGTGTCCTGTGAGGAAACCAGTGAGGAGGCGTAACTTATTCTTACTGAGATCCAGATGATTTTTGGATCTAGCAATTTCAAAGTTCCGAAGGAACTTTTTAGAGTGTTCCATTCCTGGAGAATTCCTCCATAGTGCCCCTCTTTCATTTCCTTCTTTCTCCAGAAACTCTTTCTTATAGGTACATTTGCCTATACCACAGAAAGGTTCTGGGCCAGTAGGTAGCGTTTGTGCTCCCTTTCTGGCTAGAGTGTTGGCCTCTTCATTTCCTTTGATTCCTGAGTGCCCAGGAACCCAGACTAAGGAGACCTTGTTATTCTTGCCTACTTCATTGAGTTTCCTTCGGCACTCCCATATCAGCTTTGAGTCGATGAAATGGGAGTTCAGTGCTTTAATAGCAGCCTGACTATCAGAATGGATCACTATGTCACACCCTTGATAGTTTCTTTCCAGGTTTATGTCTATGCATCTTTCGATAGCAAGTATTTCTGCCTGAAAAACTGAGTAGCTTACTACAATCAATAACGGAAGCACTTGATGATAAAGATCAATGCGAGCTACTGGCTTGTGATCTCTCTAGGGCATTTGACAGTGTGTTGAGGGAGATACTCCTGAACAAGATGGAGTACTATGGAGTTTGTGGCACCACCCTTTCTATTTTTCAGTCTTTTCTTGAGAAAAGATCAAATGTTTTGGATTGGAACGGTGTTAGGACTTCTGACTATTCAACAGAGCGTGGAGTTCCTCAAGGTTCAATTCTGGGACCACTTTTGTTCATCATCTACACGAATGATTTTCCTGAAAATGTTCCGGTTGGTGAAACCTTCCGGTACGCTGATGATACCAAGCTTTTGAACAGAGCCCGTTCGGCGAATATACTGACAAATCTATCATCAAGTTCTATGCAGGCTGCTCAGGAATGGTTTTCTGCAAATGGACTGAAATTAAATGTGGACAAAACCCAGGTGCTGAGATTTGGAAACAGCCGAAATAATACTGCAGGGCCGGATAAATTACTGGGGGTTATCTTCGATAGCGATCTTACATGGAGACCATATGTGTTGGACTTAACAAAAAGACTATCGGCGTAGATTTACTAAATTAGACGGATGAGAGTCGTATCCTCATCCGAGTTCTGCAGTCTTACCTACTTCGCCAACTTTCATTCCGTGGCCACTTACGGTATACTTTTGTGGGGGGGCTGCTCTTGTGCACAGAAGGTATTTCTGAGACAGAAGGAAGCTCTGAGAGCATTGTGTAGAGTCTCGTCTAGAACAAGCTGCAGATCCCTATTCAAGAATGAGGAAATTCTAACACTACCATCCGCATACATTCTTGCTTGTTTGAAATATGTGGTCGAGAATGCTGGAGATTTTGAAACTCTTGGAAGTTCTCATGGTTATCGAACGAGACACAGAGACCATCTAATCATTCGGCATCACCGTCTCACAAGAACCCAAACTAGTGCTAATTATATGTGCGCTAAATTGTACAACAAGTTGCCAGATTGTCTGAACTGAACCCGAAAAGACTCATTCATGAGGTGAAAGAGTTGTTACTCAATAATAGTTTTTATTCGGTGGAGGAATTCCTCAGTTATAATTTTTAGCTTTTATATGTTGTTTGTTGGATTTTTCAAGTATTCGTCGTATACATTGTTTATTATCATTCAACTCGAGTTGTATAACGTGATTTAACTTGACTTACCATGTAATATTACTGATTTGATGGTGCAAATAAATATTATTATTATTATTATTTCAGTGTAGGTGTTTTGGTTGATTGGATGATTAGCTCTGATCAAGGGGGAATATTTGTTGATTTATCGACGGATATTCGTCCTTGTGATTATGTTATTTATTATTACTGGAGCTCTTTCTTCTCCGTGAAACCAATTCCTATCATTATTATTATTATTAAAGCCAGATACACGCTACTACGATCACGATGGCGATCGCGTTCTGCTCAGAATGGCGATCAGATCGCAGCCTTTTTCACAGTGTCCATCAAAATCTCGTTAGAACCTGTCATATTTCTGCCTAACGTCATGCGATCGCTCAATATCGCGTCTGAACGCTACGAGGTCGCAGACAGGACGCTACGAGGTCGCAGACAGGACGCGACGAGAGTGTGTTGCTCCACAAGTTCAATGTGATAATCTGATCGCCATCGCCATCGTCAACGCTATCGTGTCGTGATCGCTTCTATGTGGCCTCCACTGCAATAGAATGAATATCCTTCCATGAGTAAAGTTCACAAGAATGGTTATGTGATGGCGGGAAGTGTAGAATCAATTTTTTTGTGAGAATATTTTTATTTAGAGCAAACAATAAAACGTGGTTGTAAATTACGTCTAGGTAACACAGCTGTATCAAAGTTTCATTAAACCTCGTTAATATCTCAAGGTCAGGCATATGCATGCGATCTACATACTTCAACGTTGCCCATAGCGAAGTGAAATATTAGAATACGGGGAAATATCGACATTTATATTCTTTTGTGACAATGCGCAATGTAAGTTATTTTTCCATTTTTAACTTTATTTCAGTTTTATTTTCCCGAAAAATCTTTAATATAAAAAGTGGCATCATTGCGCATTTTTACGATTTTTTCAACCATTTGCAGCAAAAACGAACTCTGGCCTCCAAATGTCACCCTGTTAAAGTCGAGGTATTGTTTGTTCTTAAGATGTTGAATAAGCAATTGCCAGCGATTTGCAGACAAGTACACGAGGGTGTTGTGTGATAAAATTAGAATTTATGAAATTCCAATCAGGAATTTTTCGTATAGATCAGTATGAAAAATATACTACTTAATTACTTTATCGTGTACTCCAATGAATCAAGATAGCAGTTTGCATTTTTCTTCGAAGTTTTTCGGGTAATTCCTCATAATATCGGAGGCAGAACTAAAATAATAATAATAATATAATACTATCATGAATCAAATTATTATTCATAGCAATATTCCTTGTGGACTATCGGATATATATTGTTTGTCAGATACAATTTTCTGAAACAACGGCAAAAATTCTAGAAACGAAAAATCCAAGAAAATAATTCTGCTGTTTTCCTGTTCATTATCTGATGAAGGAGTCAGATATAGAGTGCGATTTATTTTATTTTGAATATATAGGCCTGTACACTGAATACCAATAAATTCACGATAGGACGAAAAAGAAACAACTTAGATGAGAATCACATTGAATTATTTCAAGGAACCAACAATGAATTTTTCTGAGAATCATTCTACTATATTATGTATTGAAATTTACTTCGAGATTTCGTTTTTAGTTGAGGTCCGTCTTGTTCGAGAAGAGTCCCTAAGAAACCCTGCCCATCTAATTAATAAGTTGCTTCCACACGAAGACTGTGAAAAAAGTAACAATTCTGTTTAGGCGTAATGAAGGAATCGTGAAGAAGAATACATTAGAGTGTGCGATTTACATCAGAAAAAACCTCATTGAGATTCTACCAAGATATTTTGAGATAATCAGGAGCATGCTGTGGTATGGAGGAATATAAAATACTCAACTTGTGGTAACAATGAAATATTGATAGAAAACAGTAGGTACGTGAAAGATCTTTCTGATTTAAATAATTCATTAATTCTCTGCTGTTTATTGTGACTCGACTCTTAGGCCAGGTTTAAGAACACATCTTGGTAATTCTAGAAAAATATTCTAGTGAAGCACTCGTGATGTTTGGTATTTGTTCAAATACGTTGCAAAAGCAGTCACCCATTCATGTATTGACCCTGCCAAATAGAAAGATTTTTAGATCAAATTTTATCTCCTCAATCATCGTGGACGAAATATACCCATAACTGCAAATAGCCACTAAATTTGACAAATTTTTTCCGAAATCTCAAAAAAAGGACATCAGATATTGAGTAAACTACCAAAAATTTGGAATTGGCAAGGGAATTTGCCTCCGAAAATATGTCAGATCAAATTTAAATTTGAAATACTGTTGTCAAATCTTGATTCCTCTAGGCCAAATTTCCGATTCGAAGTGTATTACTTATTGATTTTAACATACTCGCAGTCCAAGAAATATATCAGATCAAACCAACTCTATCATACCAAGAACTAGGACCAACAACGCACAACAGGCCGACATCGGTAGCTTCCTGTAACCCGCCCAGGCCGACAATTACAGGGATTAGTTGATTGTAACGTATGTCAGAGTGGACACTCTGTATAATTATTAAAAGACGAGCAAGGTCCACAGAACCTCGCATCATCCATAAAACGTGCTCAGATAGATTACCTACTGATATTGAATTCCCACGTCTGTTATCATAATATGCTTGTAAACAAACCCGTCAAAACATATATAATATTTTGTTATTGTATTATGAAAACAGTGTGAGTGTGAGTAAGAACACGAAGCGGAGAATCCATTGATGGGTCCGTCGTAGTAATGACCCATAGTAATTAAACCCTCTACGAGATCTTCGAGTGTTATTTCCAACCCTCTCCTGTACGATCCAACTGGACGAACCAACCCCTTGACAGGGAACACCACATGGCGATCCTGCCAGTTGACTGAATGTCAGAAGATTTCCAGAATGCAGTGAGAGGACGAGATGATTTTTTTTTTCGATGGTATGTGATTCCAACATATTTCCATTCTATGGTACCATGGGTTCCAGCGATCCCTAGCCAGAAGATGAAGATGGTTGTCCTGGGAATGATCCTGTTCCTTAATTGGTGTAGAATTGAAATTCCTTAATTGGGGTAAGAAGAACAAGGCGTGAATTGGAATCAGAAGATGCCATGATGACTGGTGAAATATCGCATAAATGTTCCTTCAGAGAAGCCGTAGAAGCCATTGAAGTGATTAAGGTGAAAAAAAAAACCAGTAAGACTTTCAATCTTTGGTGACATAATGATAATTTTTTTTTGATGAGGGTTCTATTGCTATCATAAGTTTTTTTTTTATCCATTAGTGATTATCCAACGGATTTTGATTCAATGAATGACGTGAATGATAATTAAGTTAGGAATTAGCCGCAACCAAATTTTCTCCAGCAAAAATTACTTATTCAATTTCAACAATTTTTTTTTCTCTCTTGTAACAGAGATATAGTAAGCATGGGTAAGAAATTGTATTTGATTACTACTGCCTCCTTTTTGCCAGGTGAAGATAGCAATAAGGAATCGATTAATCAATTTATCGATGCAGTTAGATTGTCCAGTGAAAACTTGGTAATCGGAAAGAAATATATTTCCGGATCATTTTTTTTTTCCAAAATTAAATCGAACTAAAATGTGAAATTCCTTCAAAAAAAGAGTAACCAGAGAATTGAAGATTTGTAGGGTGTACGCTAATCGTACAGAATTTCGGAGTCGTTTACTTCACTAACAGGCCGTCCATAGTGTGTCAAACTACTTTTATATTTTAAACATTAAGAGTCAAGTGTGAACCTTCGTGAAAAGCAGGGCACTGTCCTATCAGTAGTTGTGGTCAGCCCAATAAAAACCGCATACTACTTGTAGATTCACCTGAACAAGACAAGCTATATTCTGGGGTGGACGATTCATTAGAACATTCAACATATACATTCAGACCTTAAGGGTGTAACCATCAATGTTTGCGAGTATTCTTGGGATACATTTCAGGAACACTGACCGAGATATTATGAATTTCGCTTCCAATATAAATACAAGTAAAATAAATGTGAAGTACATAGTTGATGAATGTTTCTACGAAAATTGAAGACTGGTCATGACTGAAAATTTGATTGAACCTAATCCTAAACCTAAAATATCATATTTGACTAATTTTCAGAATGCATTAAGAATTCATAATACTGGTGTATTATGTATTCAACATGGATAATTACAATAGGTCTCTTGTATGTAAAACGAACTATAAAATTTTCGTGTTTTTCTCGTTCTATATCGATACAAAATCATAATCTATGCTATCACACACTTCAACTATTCGCGAATTTTGAATTATTCGGTATTAAAAATGGTCAAATCGGGAGAAACGCGTTAGATCGCCTTTCACGACACTCGTTATTGTAAGATTCACAGATCGATACAGGCGACGCTGTCTATTGGCTTGCTAGAGAGAAAAGTACACGAGAAGAGGGAGAGAGTGGATATATCCCGGTACGTCACGGAAGCCGCGAAGATTCATCCGTTTAAATAGCCGACATGCGGAGCCAAATTTAAAAGATCATTTTCTCGTTGAAAATTGAAATGTTGAAATTTTTGCGGTTAAAGTTTTCCAGTAATCTTACGGATAGAATATTTGATTACAATGATAAAATGATTCGTGCAAGAGACCTATTCTATATTCATGATTTCTAGAACACACGTGTCCTCGATGTAGTTGATGGGTGGTTAAAATCTTGCGAATATTTGCTGTAGTTTAAATAGTTCAAGTCCGCATTAATTCAAAAAAGACCATCGCTTAGTTTGCCGAAACACATATTGTAAAAACCTCATATATCATTGTGAAATATAACAACGTCCAAAATCACGTCGATGAACAAAGCTCACTAAGTAAAAATGTAACAGGCACCTCCCTAGTTGACAAGTCTCCATCGACTGCCGCCCCGCACCAGGGGGCTTGGTGATCCCCCTGAAGTCATTCTGTCATTTCTGAACCATAGAAAAAGAGAGAGCACAGCAATGTTTTCTTTCACATCACGTTGTCAGTTATATGATTCTTTTATAGATGTTACTTTCGTTTAGGCTAGTACTAATTTATTTAGGGTTAAAAAATCTAGAAAAGCACCGCCGTGAAGGCAGCAGCTTTTGCGCGCATGTTCAATGTAGATGACCGCTTCGGCAACGAATTTGAACTTGCGCGATAAAGCTGCTGCCTTCACGGCAGTGCTTTTCTAGATTTTTTTTCGATGAATTACTGGATTTCAATTCGATCTAATCTGTATTTTTGGAAATATTGGAAAAATAAAATTTTGAATGGGTGTATCTACGGAATCATTGGGTGGATTTTACCCATTCACGAATTCGACCTTCGTAATTAAGCCCCAAACCTTCTCTTCGGTCGGCCTAACGGTCGACTGCGTAAACACAATAACTTCCAAAAGAAACAACTTAGAAACTCGATACTTGTAGAGAAGATTTGGACCTTAATTACGAAGGCCGAATTCGTGAATGGGTAAAATCCACTCAATGATTCATACAGAATTTAATGAGGATGATATGATAAGAAAATCACAGATTTTTTTTCAAATTGTTCTAATGTGACGATCACCACAAAATTTTGCATAGAGTTGTCTTTCAGCATCTTCAAACTAGCTGGGGAGTTTTATCAGGATTGAATCAGTATTTCTCGAGTTATACCGAAAAAAGCAACGATATCGAGAAAAAAACCTCGAAATTCGACATATTTTTTCCCGATATCTCCAAAACTTATAATCGTATCGAACTGATTTTTGGTACACTGCTGTGAAATATGAAGTTCGAAGTCCAAGTGGAATTGTTTTCTGTATATAATAAACGGTTTTTGAAAAAAAATAATTTTGGAAAAAAATTTTTTCAAAATTTACTGACGATATGATCCTGACAAAATTGGGCTCAAAGTTGCGCGTCATTATACACCACCTAACTGCCAAGTTTGAATTCAATCGCTTCAGTTGGTTCTGAAATAAAAAATAAATAACTTCAAAATTTCAAGTGGCTATAACTCCGGAACTATTCGATCGATTTGGCCTATTAAAGAACTTAACCGCGGCATTTCAATGCGCGACCTACCCTGAAAGATTCAAGTTGCTAGCTCACTCCGTTCGACAGTTATCGTGTCCACGGCCGGCCGGACAGAATCGATTTTGACAACGGATTCGTCACCAGTGAGTCCAATCTAGGCGTTAGAGACCATTTTCGGCTCAATCATCCAAAATTACAGACATTTGGACAAAACGATAGCACGCTGTTGGCCTAGAACATGCGCGCATAAAAGGCAGATCCTCTCAATGCCTGTAATAATTATTGCCTACCTATAAAATCTGGATCCCAAATGAATAACGGATAAGCGAAGTAATAGAGAGATATTGCAACTTTTGAATAGCGCAAGCGTTATGATATTACGGTGCGCTATATATAACGTTTTGGTGGTAAACGCGGATTTAATGGTCGTTCCAGAAGTAGACGTATTGCTACACGTTTTTGTTACCGTTACGTTAGTTATCAGTTTGTTTGGTTAGGTTAGGTGGGACGTCAGATTTTTGTGTTACAAACTTACGTTTAAACTCCTAAAGCTTGATAATTTGCATTTCTGTATTAGTTTTTTGATTCTGGACAAAATGAAAATGGAATCGGAAGCTGTAATTTCACGTGGTGCTAATGCAGAAGAAGTGGAACTAGTTATATTACACAATATAATTGGCATATTTCAAACTATTTCTAATTTCCAACCCCTCATGTTGCTTCCAAAAGTATTTCTTAATTTGTGAAAAAGTAACAAATACCTATTTATGAAAAAAATTTGCTTAGGTAGCACTAATAAATCTTGATGTCTAATATCAGTCGTATGTAAGAGGTATTGTAAAATAGATTTGAAAAATCTGAGGAAGTTGTGTGATTAATTTCGAAAAACATATCAACAAACAGCTTTTCTATGACAGTGATCGGAGCCGGAAGAGCCCGAAGCTTAACGATTCCTTCCGATATAGAATAGCGCAACGTAAATTGCGGCTCGCAATTTCCCGTAAATAACGTTAGACGCTAACGCTATTAACGTCGCGTTATTCTGTAAATAAATCTGCGCATGCTTAGATGTCAAAAATAACGTTTGCTGTAATAAAGTAACACAAATTTGACACTGCAATATCTCTCTAGTCACTCAGTGTATTGTAGATTCGGATCTGTCATTCATAATTGAATAGCTTCCAAAACTCGCTCGAATATTTTGATAGTAATTTCAGAATGATTGGCGTAACATCAAGTTTTCCAGGATTCGTAACAATCAGTTGATTGGATCAATATTCGATTTCATATTGTTTGTTCAATCATTCAATTTTCTCAATGTGGCCATCTGTGAAATACATGCATATGCATATTCGGAGCTGTGGGATAGAAATGTTTACGTGTTGGCGTGAACAAAAGATATCCAGCCCATGAATACATTGAACGAGGCAACAATACCTGCCTATGAATCAGAAATGAATCGGTTGAAGGATATATAAGGAGGATTTTGCATTAGTTTTCAGGCCTTTTCTTGGTTTTTCCTCCTTATATCTGAGAAAGAACTATTAAAAATTAAATAAAATTATTACCTATAAAAAACGCCCTTGCGGATTGCGGGATTCGAACCATTCATTTTGTCAAGGGCAGTTTCTAGAAGAAATGTTGCTTGATGAGCAATGTCCGAACATAGCAAACGACCAACAAAACATTCGTAACATTCAGAGTCTATATCTGACTTCTTCATTGGACAGTTGAAAAAAAAATTCTGAATTATTTTACTTCATTCGCACAAATGAATCTGAGAATTTACTACTCGTTGACTTCTTCATCACAGAATAACGAGAAAATTGTGGAGTTATTCGATTTTATTCGCAGAAATACGTATAGTCTCCGTACGTCCGATTCAGATGTGAACATTACGGTTCACCTCGTTGATCGTTCATTAGACTGCACCTGATCTGAAATCAAATTAACTCCTGAATGTATCGTTAATCTTTTGGTAATGATCAAACCTCTTACTCCCCATCAATTTATTTCGAGTTTACAATTAAAAATTGCTGTTTACAAACACAAATTTAGGTAGAGTGAATCTGAGATCCGGTATTCGAAGAGCACTTATCTTAATGGTAAAGGATCCGGCGGTATGATCCTCCAAAATGTAGGTATTATGCTGGTCGTCCAGTTTTTAGAGCTCCCATCCAGAGCGAAGTCCAGAACTAAGATATTCCAGTAATAATTAGCTTCGGTATAAAGGTATTCCAGCAATAATCAGCTCAAGTACTAAGATAATCCAGTAAAAATTTCAAAAAGCACTGCCGTGAAGGCAGCAACTTTTGCGCGCATGTTTAATGTAGATGACCGCTTCAGCAACGAATTTGAACATGCACGCAAAAGCTGCTGCCTTCACGGCAGTGCTTTTTGAAATTTTTTACTGATAAATTACTGGATTTCAATTCGATCAAATCGGTATTTTTGGAAATATTGGAAAAATAAAATTTTGAATGGGTATACCTACGGAATCATTGGGCGGATTCACGAATTCGGCCTACGTAATTAAGCCCCAAACCTACTCTACAAATATCGAGTTTCTAAGTCGTTTCTTCAGGAAGTTATTGTGTTTACGGTTAGCCTAACGGCCGACTGCGTAAACACAATAACTTCCGAAAGAAACAACTTAGAAACTCGATATTTGTAGAGAAGGTTTGGACCTTAATTACGTAGGCCGAATTCGTGAATGGGTAAAATCCACCGAATGGTTCCGTAGATATACCCAATCGAAATTTTATTTTTCCAATATTTCCAAAAAAACAGATCAAATCGAATTGAAATCCAGTACTTCATCGAAAAATAACAGTTCGAAGTTTCATACAGAATTTAATGAGGATGATATGATAAGAAAATCAGAGAAAATTTTTTTTCAAATTGTTCTAATGACACGATTATCACGAAATTTCGCATAAAGTTGTCTTTCAGCATCTCAAAACTAGCTGTGCAGTTTTATCAGGAGTGAATCAGTGTTTCTCGAGTTATACTGAAAAAATCAACGATATCGAGAAGAAAACCTCGAAATTTGACATACTTTTTCCCGATATCTCCAAAACTTATAATCGTATCGTATCTGAAATTTTATTCACTGCTGTGAAATATGAAGCTCAAAGTGTGAGTGAAATTTTTCTTGAATGTAATAAATGGTTTCCAGAAAAAGAAATTTTTTGAAAAAAAATCTTGAAAAAAATTTTTTTTTAAATTTACTGACAATATGATCCTGACGAAATTTGGCTCAAAGTTGCGCTTTGTCATACTCCACCCAAATGCCAAATTTGAATCCAATCGCTCAGGTAGTTTCTGAAATAAAAAATAAATAACTTCAAAACTTCAAGTGCCTATAACTCCGAAACCATTAGACCGATTCGGCCCATTAACAAACTCAACCGCGGCATTTCGCTGCGCAACCTATCCTGAAATTTTCAAGTTGCTAGCTTGCTTCTGTCGACAGTTATTGTGTCTACGGCCTGACGGCCGGCCGGCCGGATAGAATCGATTTTGACAACGGATTCGTCATCAGTGAGTCCAACCTAGTCGATTGAGACCAATCATCCAAAATTACAGACATTTGGACAAAACGATAGCACGCTGTTCCCCTAGAACATGCGCGCAAAAATTGCCTTCGGTACTAAGATAATCCAGTAAAACTCTGGGTCCGGTACTCAGATATTCCAATGGGCGTTAGCCCCGGTACAAAGATAATCCAGTGAGCATTAGCCCTGGTACAAAGATAATCCAGTGGGCGTTAGCCACGGTACAAAGACGCCTTTTGAATAGACGTCTTAGAAGAAACAATAAATCTTCAAAATTCCACGATGTTAATGGATTACGAGGTACGTTTATTCGCTAAACTCTAGCAAGGTGTTGAAGCTTCAGTTTCTCCATACCAAAAAAAAATAATTTTGCATCAGCTGGACCTAGTTTGAAGGGTCGCGCATGCGAAACACACACTCAACCGTCAACGCGGAGAGCGTTCTTTAGTGACTGATCATAGAATTGCAGGAAGGCGTTACTTGCGATTGGAATTGAAATTATAAGTATAGCGTATTTTCGCGATGGAAACTGAAATCGAGAGTGGAGTGTTTTGTAACGTTACAGGTCATGATCATTTCCTTCTCAAAATTCATATGTCCATCAGAGTTTAACTGAAGGTTTTTTCTCCTTTACTGTTCAACATTGTTGTCACTCATAATTGAAAAGAATTCAGGGTAAGCCTTCTAGTTGTACATTCATTTTAACCATCCATTCCTTTCCTCAAATAAACCACGTTTTCCGTTTCCCATTTTTCCAGGTTCGACTCAGGTATAAAGTTATAAGCATTCAAATATTTCTCAATGTGCTTATACACTCATTTACTTTGTTCAAAAGTTCAACACAGAAATCTCTTACGGTGATCTGTATTTCAGAATAACCGATTCAACGTGATTGAGAAAATTACTCAACCAATTTTTATGATTTGGTGTTTTTTGCGGTGAAGTTTTACTGAGAATATTTCATAACACATTTACCATTCTCATATTGAAAATTCTATCATTATCTCAATTTTCATCAAACTTATGAATGAATTATATGAAGTCAGCGTTAACACATTCATTACACTCTATGAATTCTATGGAATTTCTGTTCCAAATACATCCAGACAAAGTCTCTATGTCGCTGCTCTGGTCACAAAATAGATGAAAAACTCTGTTTATTCTGTGGTCCGAATGAACGTTTACAGAGCTTAATTCTGCCTCGGTGGTTCTTGAATGATAGAAGATTTTCATAATTACTTAAGATGAACTCTAGTTGCATCTTTCATGCTTATTTCTAATTTTAGTTGTATAAATCGGTGAGTCTATAGCAAGAAAGTCGTAGGAGTAGGATAAAAGTAATCACTGAAGAATATATGTCATAGTTATCCAAAATTTCACACCAAAACTCATTTCATTTAGGATAACAATATCAAAGCAACAAACACAAAAAGTATTTTATTCGAGGCGAGGAATCTACATTTAAGATTGAAGTACATTAAAAGACTCACCCTGTGTACCTTGTTTTCAAATAATTTCTCCATCTTCATAATATCCTATCAATCTGTCTATAATAGCCACAGACCAAAGAAAACACAACTGTGAAAGTGAGTGGTCTCAAACGACTAAGTTTGACCCACTGATGACGAATCCGGTGTTAAAATCGATTGTGTCCTTTCGTCCGTATGCACGATTACGAGCGTCCGGAGGATTCTATCGACTTGAAAATTTAGGGTTGGTTCAATAATGGGCAAAATCAGCCAGAGTTTCGTGGTTATAGCCATTTGAAGCTTTGAGGATATTTCCCTGATATTTCGAGAACTACTGAAGCAATTGGATTGAAACTTGGCAACCAGTTGGAACGTAAGGGCCTAAGAATCTTACCTGAATTTTGTTGAGGTCGTGGTGAGGGTGAATAAAAAAAAAATTTCAAAATTTTTTTTCAAAAAATTTTTTGTTCGGAAACTATTTATTACATTTGGAAAAAAAATCACATTCTTTGGGCTTCTATTTCACATCAGTATATCAAATTTCACTTTGACATGATCGAAACTACTGACGTGAAGTCAGTATCTTTTGCGCGAATGTTCAAATCCGTTTCCAAAGCAGTCATCTCCTTCAAAGATGCTCCTTTCATACCGTCTCTTCTTAAAGCCTTGCGGTTGCAAAAATAAAATTAGTGAAACTTCGGCTAACATATAAAGTAAATGGTTTCTTCTTTTCACGTTTCCAAAGTTCATTAAATTACAATTTATGTAACTGAAACGAAAGAAAATTTGCAACTTATTGATGATAACGCCATAGAACAATCCAATAAAATGAGAATTTCATAATTATTTTTTCCTATATGGAATCCAGATTCTCGACTGTTATATGTTCGATTATCTTTTTCTTATTTGGAAGAGTTTCAAAGAAAACTTCCTTAATCTCCCAGCTCCGAACAAGCCACTCAACTGAAAAAGTCTCCTATCGTAAGGGCAATTTTCCCTTGAACCATTAAAGGGCCAAATGTTGGAGGTTATCGGAATTTCCAGACAGATTTGGAGGAGACACATGTACAAGATATAGCTGATACCACCGAGTGATATAATTTATGGTCGGAAATTGCTTTCATTCATAGCGAATAGCGATAATATCAGATCTGTTATATTTCTATCCTTCCTTTCAGCCAGTTTCTGCTGAAATTGAAAATGCTTGAAATTTATTTCTTTTCACTTCGAAATATTTCGAGTGAAGTCTAAATCTGAATTTAAACTGGAAAAGGAATTATTTACAATTTTTTGAATTAATCTGAATAGGAAAAATATGGTTATGGAAGATTGATATCTATCGACTACAGGACAATAAATATTTGACACCTGTTAACGGAAAAAAATTAACTATTTTTATATGCATTTTAAGTTTTGAGCCACCTAATTTTAGAAACGCAAAAAAATGTTTAGGAAAACTGTGTTCTTATTTCCCGAAAATGGTCTCAAACAAGCATGTTGGACTAACTGATGACAAATTCTACCCCGTCAGGGTAGGTTGAGTTTAAAATACGACGGTTGAGTTCGTTCGGTCGGACGGTTTCGGAGTTATAGCCATTTGAAATTTTGAGGTTGCTTCTCTGATAGTTCAGGAACCACTCGGGTAATAGAATTCAAACTGAACAGTTAGTTGGAGTATGCCGCCGCACAACTATTCATAGAATTTTGTTCAGATCGTATTGTTATTGAATTAAAAAATGAAATATTTCAAAATTTTTTTCGAAAAATTTTTTCCAAATAATTCATCATGTTTGAAGAAAAATTTTGCCCGGACTTGATAACTCATATATTTTACAGTAGTGTAATGAATTTAAATTCGATCCGATGATAATTTCCAGAGATATCGGGAAAAAAATATGTCAAATTTTCTCGATATGATATTGCTGTTTTTTCCAAAATAACTCAAAAAATATAGATTAAATCACAAAGTAACTTGGTAACTAGACAGTTCAAAAAGTGGATGAAAAAAATTTCTTTATGCTCGTGTAGTCCGAACAATTCGAAAAAAAAAATTTCAAATTATTTTCTCAAATATTCAATACTCTGCGGTCTGCTGATTATATATTATCCTCACGAAATTCTGTATGAGCCTTCCAGGTGTCATTTTACAATGACACTGGATTTCAATTGGATTTAATCTAAATTTTCGGAAATATAGGAAAAATATTAATCCAATCATTATGAAACTACTTGGTAACTAATTGAAAAACGCTGAACAACAGATATTTGTTCAAAACGCTAGCATGTTGTTCGCAAGTTTATGCGCACAATGTGATGCAGTGGTGAAATGACCGCCACAGGCTGTAAAGATATTTTCAATTTTTTTGAATGCCTATAATAAAACTTCGAAAGGTAAATTGTGAGTGAGGAGAGGCATAAAAGAGGTGAAATATTGGATAAATTAGGATTTGCAGACGAAGAAAAGAGCAAATTAGAAATATTCCATGAGGGAATAAAAAACTTCGGTGTATAATTCACGGCTTTTTTACGTTCTCGTCTGTATTGAGCCAAAAATGATCTCAAAAGATTGCATTATACTCACAGATGGAGGATTCGTGTTGCAATTGTCTTCTATCTTCTCTTTAGGACGTCAGTGAATGAAATAACTCTTCAATGAAATAGCTTATTGATTTGACATTCGAAAAGTAAAGGCTTATGGATGAACTTCTTTCTTGACATGAATTAATTCTGATACTTTCGAGTTCAAGAAAATATGGTTAATTTTCAGTTATGCAAAGCTGCATCAGGTGAATATCGTTACGTGAGAAATTACCTCGGGAATAATTGAATATCATTTTCTGAAAATCTGAGGGGCATCGAAACTTCTGGAAAACTGATAAGAATCTTAATTATGCACACTCATTTTGCCAACTTGATTTCAAACCAAAAATTTCACCGATGTATTGATTTAATATTTTCTGTATTTCTTTAAATTATTCCGAATATTTTAGGTTTCGAAGGGAACTGGAGCTTGAAGCTTGAAGGAGTTAGAATTTCGACTGTCTTCATAGATCCGATGGAATTGAAATCAAATTCTAGAAAAACACTGAAGTGAAGTAAGCAGCGTTTGCGCGCGTGTTACCAAAGCTATCACTTAATTTATATATTGAAAAAATAGGAATTTCTGCGTTGCGGAAATATTGGGAGTCAGTGTTGTCATAGATTAAGTGTGCAGTGCATAGAGTGAGGTTATCTTCTGTGATGGTTGTGCGTAAATATAATTCATAATCATAGACATCTGTGGTTGTCTCTGGGTCCTGGTTGAACGTGTTTTGTTCTCTATGTGTGGTTATTTTTGGACGTAATTAATTTTCATCATATCGTTATTTGAAATAGAACTTTTGTCCGTGATGACTTTAGAAAAACGAATCTGCATGACCTCCTAGTGGTAGCATAGAATTCTGTCATCTTGGGTTGGCGTAAAATCATCCATCATATATTTGTATTCTGTGAGAATCATAGAACAGATTGAATTACACATGATGTGAAAAAAATATTGTTTACATCATGGAACTACACTAAGTCCACTCATTCAGTTATCTGTGAATACACTCAGCTGCACTGAGAATTGAAAGTCAGTGGAGATGGTATAGTTAGTGTAGTTCATGCAGGTACAATGAACAAACCTAATAAATAAGAGATGGGATTCTCCAATCAGCTTGTTAAGAATTAAGTTGGAAAATATTTCCACAAACTCTGAAATGAAAGCCACTTTTTTAAATATCTTTAAGCACTCTCGCTCGATTTTTTTTATTTTATCTTTTTTTCAGAATAGAGAACTTCTGGGGTTCAGTATATACTTCTTTCCTAACTCATTGTTCTTAGAAATGAAGAACGCTCGTAAAATTCATTTTGGGTTTCTATACTAGCGATTCCAATTTGGTCATTTTCCTCTACTTTATCCAATATAAGTCATTTTCCGCCCGCGTATTTCAAAAATATTGATTTTATTGGATCCCATACGTTATTTCACAAAAGATATTCAAATCAGAACCAGCAAAATTGTAAATTACATCAAAAATCCATTGCGAACGTTCAAACGATTGAAGACTTCTACCAGACTGAGGTCATAGCGAGCGACAAGGACGAGTATATAAATGCGCAAGAACACACCATGGATGAACCCATCCTAATCGAGTACTTCCTATCGTATCAATTCAAAAAAAAAAACTTATTATATACATATACTATGTGCAATACGGTTATCGTACAAGAGCGCCTGAAAATTATTCGTGCTGGTGAAGAGTTTTCAAATTATTTCAATCATCAGGTTCATTCAACTTAATGAATGAATGTTTGGCAACTATACCAGCAAATTTTTTGAGCCTACCTATTCATAATGTGCATGAGCATTTTTGCGAGGTCGGCGCTCATCCAAAGCGCTACAATATCATTTGAAATTAAGGCAAGGGCGCATTTGGACAATTCTAAAAGTTTACAGTTGCTGTCTCTTTCCGTTTTCAGTTCAACTCAAGTGACAAAGGTCGGCCGGCCGGTCAGCAGGGCAGAATCGATTTTGACATCAGATTCTTCATCAGTGATAACCCATTCATTCAAGACTATTTTGGGTAAAAAATTCGAAAATTGTATACTATCATTAGAATATTGTAGAATCGTTTTATCACGAGCTGAAGCCCTGAGTTCTGATTCAACAACATTTTTACTTGTTGACGATTTCCTTGACATAGAAACACATACGAACATACGTAAAATAGTCAAAGTAGTTCAATAAGGAATATGAACGAGAAGTAAAATAGGTACTCCTGAATATGTCTGAATATTTTATGTTGCAAATGCCATATCCGGATGCAACACAAAATATAACAATCAGAATTCTGCGTTGATTACATTCCATAGTTGTAGAAAATACACTGACTGTGAAACACTGGGTGGAAATGTCACGAGTTGGTTATTTGCACTGGTGCTCCAGTTATATTTTCCATTTCCTTGTGTAAATTGAAAAGGTGAAATTGGCATACTCCTACTCTTCAAACAGCGATGAAATGCAGGATGTGCCTATTGGGATAACACAATTCTTGTCAGTATGAACTAACAGATATTTCTATTTTTTTATCGCATGTTCTAGGGAACCGCGCGCTATCGATCCCAATGTCTGTAATTTTCGAATTCGTAACGTTATAATCGTTACGACTTTTTAATTTTGAATTCAAAATTTATTGCTTGCAAATTTGTTTTTCCCCTACTGCATAACTCGATTCTTTCTTCCTGAGTTGGATGATGAAATAGATAAGTCCGCAGAGTTTAGTTCATGAGATTTGATTTTGAGTTTTAAAATTCACCTATTTCAAATTCATTTGAAATATAAATTCTTTTGGTTCCGAATGTTGCAAAAATTTAACCTAGTGAAACTCAATTGAAAATTGAGGTAGGTGAAATACATATTCTAAGATGTAATCTCTTCTATTCAGTCTCATCTGCTCAACGAAAAAACGTTTTTATACCTTTTTTTTCGAAATTACTTTCATCGTCCTTGTCCGATACGATTCCTTTTGATATACTTTCTATTCAAATCTTTCTTCCTAGTATTTCTTGATTCATTTCACCTGCAGTCAGAACCTGAAAGTCCTTATATGGTGCTGAATTGGATAGTATGGTGCCAAATTAAGTGGTTCTTTCTGCACGAATGCTCTTGAATTGGATTCTGATTGTTAAAGGAAGTATTCCATTTATTTGTAATTTCATATGGTATACCATTGTCAGAGTTTAGTTAACTTCATTCTTTTTTGCATTCAAGATTTTTCGTTTCTAAGTTATTCAAAATCATTCTCATAATGATAGTTATTTCACTGTTGACAGCTAAATTTCAAAGTTTTACTCCTAGCGGTCAATTTGAATTGAAAAGTCTAATCAATTCAGTCACTCATTATTATTTGTGTTATTAATAAAGCTCTGAAGTGGAGTAACTTGTTTTTGTGTGAGAACCAAGGCCTTCAGAATTACTCTGTATATTTTTAAAATATTTGATATTTCACAAAAAAGGTTTTGGCTTTTTTACAACCTTTTAACTCAGACCAACTCTCCGCCTGAAGCTCATAAGTAAATTAATTTCTGAAAAGAGCAAAATCACTTGAGTGATAATTTCCTCAATATATCAGGAGCTACTGAAGCGATAGGATGGCAACATTTTGTTTTGAATGTTTGGTTAGTAAATGTAAACAAAATTTTTCGGAATGTTTCTAGGACATACTTACCTCAAACTGTATATTTTCCAAATAGTTCTTGAAATATATTTTTTTTCGGAATTCATCTAATTTTAGTGAACCCTACACCCTATTCTAATAACAGTGTACGAAATTTCAATTCGTTCCGACTTTTGGATATATCGGGAAAAAAATGTCAAACTTCATGGTTTTTTCCTCGGTATTTTTGTATATTCCATGAAAACTCAGGAACGACTGATCCAATCATAATGAATCGTGGTTGCTTCTTGGAAAATCCTGATGCTCAACTCCGTGAACAATTTCGTGATGATAAGTAGAAAATTTAAAAAATAATTTTTCAGTTCGTAGTTAATTTTTTTTCAATTTGAAGATATTAGGAAACAATACGTCTACTGTCATGTTTCTTTTCACGGTGTCGTTGTTTTTTCCGCAATAACTCAGAAAAGTCTGATCTAATCATCTAGAAACTTGGTAACTAGTTAGAAAATGCTGATGCACATCTTTGAACAGAATTTCGTGATGATCGTGTCATTCAAATACGTTATCAAAACGGCTGTTTTCTAACGTATTGACTCCGCCAAATACAACTTCACCTCCTGGTGGAAAGATTTGGCGATCTTCTTTTCATTTGTTCCTCATGAAATTCTAAATGATCCTTCAAGCTATGATTTTTCAATCAAGTCGTAGAATAAAAGCTTGCAGGTTCATGCAGAATTTCATAAGGACTATATGGAAAAAAATTGCGATATCTTTCCATCACGAAGTAAATATGCGTTATAATAAAATAAGTGAAAAGATGACCACTTGGGCAACGAATTTGAACCGAAAACAAAATTCATAACAAAATTTTTCAATACAATTGAAGCTTCAGAGGAAGTAATATTCATGATGCAAAAAACATGGTATGCTCATCCGAAAAAATGAGTGATGTCAGCTAGCAGAAAAAACAAAGAGTACTTTGAATTAACGTGCAAATTCAAAGCACAGAATATATATAGTTAATTTCAAAATTATTGACATCAGAGTAGGCCAACAAGTAACTAAAAATTTCTGTGGGTTGATCATAGATTAAAATATACAAATATGACCTATAAATTAAAAATTCGATCTGAAATTGTTGAGAATATTTATAATATTCTAACCGTGGTTTCACAAAACTTCCGATCAACTCGTTGATTAATGTTTGCAGTCAATGGTTGGGTTGAAAACGAACTGAAATCGAGCACAGAATTAACTGTTGACTGACAATCAAGCCCTTGATCGGGTAATCAAAGTTTTGTTAAACCGGCGGTAAACCTGTACAGCGGCAGTATATTATCTTCATAATTGTTGCATTGACAAATTTTCAAACTTAGTTTCAACAGCTAAACTGACGACTGAGAATACACAGCCACAGTATTTCACTGCAGATCAATCATGGAAATTCAGGATTGATGATGAAAATAGCGTGGAATTCTTCAACATACAATCATTCAGGCATTCGAGGAACTCCAATTTTGAGATATCATTGATTAAATAATGAAAACTTAGGTTACCAAAGATCACTTGAAGTTCCTTCTCAATGAAGATTTCACTCTTCAGCAATCTTTGTATTCTTGATGGCTTTTAGAAATTTATCCAAGTTCTAGCCATGTGCTATGTTTTCCTCAGAATTTAGGAAGGAAAAGAATGAAATAAAATATAATCATGTGGAATAGGTTTCCTTCCACTGCTAACTCCTGGCTGTACTGACTTGCCTTCTTCATTTTTCTTCAAAATTCATTGGAGAGTACTTGGAGAAAACTAAAATTTTAAGACTTATTTATTTATCAGAAAACACCTTGAATAGGTAAATGATTGATTACCTGAAAAACTAGCTAAACGCAATTAATACTAGCAGAAATATCTGACGAATCCCTGAAAAACTCGCAGTAACACAGGTACACTGCCCCACGTTCTCTTGTAGTCAGGCGAGAAGTATCTTGATGAATTCCAGCCATTTTCAATTCGGTAAGGTTAGAAAATACTAAAATCTAAAACTTATTTGTCGATTAAATCAAGAACAAACACAATCAGAAATAAATTCCAAGTATTTTCATTAAGTTAACTCAAACCTGAAAAAGTCATAAGTCAGTTTTATTCTCAATACCAACATGAATCCTGCAAGATAAGTGTTACTGACTGGTCTAATACCAACATAATTTCGGGTTTCCACAGCCACCCGAAATGTCAATTATTAACTCCTTGTATTTTCTGCTAGCTGACGTCACTCACTTTCCAGATGAGCACACCATGTATTTTACATCATGGTAATATTCATGATTTTTTCTTCGACATCTGTTTCCACTGTGTTCCGAACCATCGGTTTTCCATAGATGAATATTAATATTTTATGGCTTTTGTGCCAATTTCAATTCAATTCATGACAGGACTGACGCGGCATCAGCAGTATCAATGCAGCATTGAAATGCAATTTTCGAAAACGTGTTTTGAATTATTTACGAATTTCTACGCTAACCATTGACGTGATTCAATTGAATGACAACCGCCATATCGTTACATATCCAGAGAATTTTATTTCAATGCCGGGACTATTAGTTGATACGCTTACCATTTCATCTAGATCTCGTCATTTGAGTGAATATTATACATCTATCTCAACTCGAAATAGACTTAATTAAAAAATAAAATTCCATTTAGCCCTCAGTTCGAAAACACTATGTCAATTATGAATATTCATTTTATATTCCGAAGCTCGCGTAGGCCCTGTTTTATTGTTCAGCTTTGGTCCAGTCCAGGGTTTCTAACGATATCTTTACATGAATTCACGATTCAGTTCACCAGAAGAAATAAAAAAGAAAGAACGTAGAAATTCTTGAAAAATCACAACCCCACAACAATGTCTGTAATTTTTGAATTTTCAGAAGAAAATGGTCGACTATGTTGGACTGATGACAAAACCGTTGTCAAAATCGATTCTGTCCAACCGAAGGTCGACAGATTACGTCCGTATGCACGATTACGTGCGTATGTAGGATTCTATTGACTTGAAAATTTCAGGGTTGGTTGCTTTGAACAATGCGAAGTTTAAGTTCGTTAATGGGCAAATCGGTTTCGAACGAAATTTTACTAGTCATTTGCTGACTGTACTAGGTTGAACTAATGGTAGCAATAGAACAAGTAGGACTGAAATGACTGCAACATGATTTCAATTCTTTCAAACTCTTGAATACCTATATTGTTGAGATACAGACGTTTTTTTCGAATATTTCACCGATATTTTTTACGTCTTGGTCTATTACCTGATATCGGCTTGGAGCCCACTCCCGGGAAAACTCATATTTTCTTTTCCTTCTGTTTCACTTCATTCGACCCTTTTACAATCGAATTCAATCATCATGGGAAGATTGAGGGGATCAAAAGTCTAGTTCACGAGAAATCCCAAACTAATCAGAAATATAACCATGCTCATTCGCCATTTCGTGATAATGACATACTAGCTGATATCGATCTCTTAGTGTGCGTCTCACACTTTACGCTCAATTATTTTCATGCCGAAATGATTCACATCTTTCAATCTCGCAGGTTTCTTTAAACCTTTCTAGGATTCCTTAGATAAATCTGAACAAGTGAATGTAAACGGATTTTCAATAAGCATTTGATAAAGTCAATCAGGGAATTTTGATGGGAAAATTGAGATTTATCTTCAGATTTAAAAAAAGAATAGGCCTCAATAGAAGAATATACTTTGGGGAGATGGATTAATCTCGCTGAATGTCATATACTAGGAAAAATAACATTTTTAAGTAACATGTCTATAATTATGTGTAATTATTAACTGAGAAACGAGACTTGGAAGTTGTAACCATATTATGTAACTCAGTAGATTTGGAGCTGAGCTTCTTGAGCAAAGAGTCAATTTAGAGACACTCTCACTTATTCTTCAGATTGTGAATGGCTAATTAGATTGTATTGAATTACTGGAACATCTATCATTTCGGTGACCCAATACAGTTCAAGGATTAATGATGTCTCCTACTGTTGGGCGGGTACGTAGAAGGAAAGCCAGTTGTAGAACCGATTAATCTAATGTGCAGGGCAGATTATCCAACTCCATAGCAAACAGATGCGGCATACATAATACTTCTCCCCGCTCTATAGAAGCGGCTTTTTGGGGAAATTTGGTAATGCCCAACCATTTTCAGAATAATTAAGTATTTTTCTGGGTAGTTTCACCCGTTGGAGAGAAAGCTCACAATTATTATTATCATGCAGAGGCAAACAGGCGAGCTTCTTCGGAAGTGAGCCTCTGCCTTTTCTTCTTCGGGTTTATTTGTGAAACATGAATATGAATTAAGTGTTTTTTTTTAATGTTCAAATAAACTTTATTATTATTATTATTATTATATATTATTACTAATCGATCCGTTGGAAGGGTTTATCTATCGCTATAATGATTTTATAGTCCTTCGTAGTTGAGTATAATTTTCCATACATTTCAGAACTTTGGCAAATGTAACCTCTCCGTGAATAGGCAGGTGTCAGTTATAAAGCGAGACTTACTGGTTGCCCATAGTCCAAAGTTGGTTGCGGTTAGGCGACCTGTTCGAGATCAGACCATCAAACGCTCTCATTTGAGATTCATTTCAGAACATTTTTAACACCTAAAACTTTCGAATCACCGAAGATTATAGTTTGTTTTTCAGTGTCATAATGTCCTATTACAGTCGCATGTTGTTAACAGAAATAATTTTTTGTGGTTCATATAAACGTACAGAATCTAGAAACAAGCGTGAAAAAACAGC
This sequence comes from Myrrha octodecimguttata, assembly GCA_958510865.1. Classification (NCBI taxonomy): domain Eukaryota; kingdom Metazoa; phylum Arthropoda; class Insecta; order Coleoptera; family Coccinellidae; genus Myrrha; species Myrrha octodecimguttata. The sequence goes on from OY294056.1 coordinate 59,619,058, forward strand.
CATTAAACATATTGACTAATTGGATTTTGAAAATTTCAATTGGTCCTTTGGAAATGGTAGTACTCCTTCATAAATAGGTTCAGTATTTTTCGAAAAAACTTTTTTCTGTGGCTTGAAATTGTGAATTTGAATCTGACGGGCGGTAGGACAGACAGAATTCATTTCGACCAAGGATTCTTTTTAAGAGCATATTCAGTTCTAAATCCGAAAATTTTACTGACATTGTGACGAAACGATAACCCGCGGTTCCCCAGAACAAGCGCGTAAAAACGACATGACTTATCCAGTTCAAATTTTTCAAATTGAATTTTTGTTGTTTATCCACGAACAGTTGTTGGTTATCCTCCCATCGAATTTGAAGTAAATAGCTCAGTATTTCCTTTCCAATTGACACTAATGATCAACATCTCTACTCCACATCAAAGCGTTGATTTGATCAGCCAATTATACATCTACGCTGCGAAGCATTCCAGCCTTTGAGCAGACAAAATAAATGCAAATAGATTGAAAAATAAAGTACATTTCCAGTCAATTTGTTAAAAACTAGATCAAAGGAATTTAGTTGTCGAGAATCCTGGTTTGTAGTTTTTACCATTATTTTGTAGAACCATCGGGCTGATGAAACGAGAGATTTCGAAATTGGCATGATACTCGAATCTACAAATTATATATTCTTTGAAATAACAGGATAGAGCTAACAAGTTAACTGAAGAATCGACATAATGAAATGACGACCCCTGTCCTACACCAATTTGCGAATCTAGAAAATGGCTCTGATACTGATGCCTTCCACTAGTTTCAGCATCTATAAGAATCTCACTCTCTGGAATTATCGTCTCTCCGCTCCTAACGCCGGACCCTAAACACAATAACTTCCGGGAGAAACAACTTAGAAACTCGATATTTGTGAAGTATGTAACGAAAGCCAAATTTCTGAATGGATAAAATCCACCCAATGATTCCGCAGATATACTCATTGCAAATTTTAGTTCCCGAATATTTTCGAAAAAACAAAGATTGGATTAAATTTAAATCCAGATTTTCATCGAAATATGACAGTTCGAAGGTTCATACAGGAATTCTATGGAGAGTATGATTAGACGATCACAGAATATTGAATATTTGAGAAAAAAAAATTAAAATTTTATTTTGCGAATTGTTCTAATGAGACGATCATCCCGAAAATTCGCATAAAGTTGACATCAGCATTTTCAAATTAGCTGCCAAGTTTATCATGATTAAATCCGAATTTTTCGGGTTATTCGGAAAAAAACAATGATATCGAGTAAAACCCAAGCAATTTCACATATTTTTTCACAATATCTCCAAAAATTATTATGGCATCGAACTGAAATTTGGTAGACTGCTGCGAAATACGGAGTTCAAAGTAATACCAAAATTTTGTCCGAATGTAATTGATAGTTTCTGGATTCTCTTAGAGGTTGTTTCAAGTTAAGTCGATGAATAATTATAATTTGACTGCATATTTATTCAGAGAGCCTGTTTCATATCTGAAAAATATACATACAATATACAGTATTTGCGCTGAATCCGTTTTCGTATTTTCACTTAATTCAAACATCAATTTCCACATGCACTGCACAATGGTTGCATATTTCACTGCTCTTCATATGAATTCAATCATCATTCAAAGGCATTCAACAGACTGTAAATAATCGGCGAATTAACCTTCATTTAATTCTGTTATCATCTGAAGAGCTATATTCAGGAGACCGAATTGAATAGGTAGAAATAAAATATGATCAATATTAGCAACATGCTAAAACTCCAATAACTTCAGATCATTTTAAAACTCAACAGAAAATCGAAGGATGTGCCTGGGTTCCTGCCGAACCCATATTCTAATTTTCGCTTCATTCATACATCGATTTTCATATGCACTGCATTATATCTGCATATTTCTCTGCTTTTCATATTAAATCAAGAATCATTTAAATGCATAAACTACCATAATGTAAATACTCGGCGAATAATCATCTGGCCATTGCTGTTGTAAGCTGGAGAACTGTGTTGGGATGACAGAATTGGGTTTATAAAATAAAATCTCATCACAATTTGCCAGATGCCAAAACTACAATAATCTGTTTGAAACCTAAAAGAAAATCGAATTGTCCAAGCATTTCTGCAGAACTCATATCCTTATTTCCACTGAATTCATACGTAAATTTTCACATGCATTGCATTATGTCTGCGTATTTTACTGCTGTTCAGCATATTGATTCAAATCATTTAAATGCATAAATTAACAGACTGTGAATAGGTGGCGAATAATTTTTTTGTCATTATTGTTGTCAGTTGGAGACATAAGTTGAGATGACAGAATTGAGTTTATAAAATAACATCTGATCACAATTTGCCAGACGCCAAAACTACAATAATCTGTTTGAAACCTAACAGAAAATCGAATTGTCCAAGCATTTCTGCAGAACTCATATCCTTATTTCTACTGAATTCATACATAAATTTCCACATGCATTGCATTATGTCTGCGTATTTTACTGCTGTTCAGCATATTAATTCGAATCCTTTAAATGCATAAATTAACAGACTTTGAAAAGGCGGCGAATAATTCTTTTGCCGTTATTGTTTTCAGCTGGAGACTAAGTTGACATGACAGAATGAAGTTTATAAAACAAAATCTATTTACTTATTTGCCAGATGTCAAAAATACAATAACTTCAAACCTTTTCAAAAACTAACAGAAAATCGAATTGTCCAAGCATTTTGCCGAACCCATATTCTAATTGCCACGGAATTCATTAATCAATTTCCACATTAACTGCATAATGCTTGCATATTTCACCGCTCTTCATATTAATTCAATTTAAATGCATAAATTACCAGACTGTGAATACAAGGCGAATAATCCTTTTGCCATTGTTGTTGTCAGCTGGAGAACTGTGACCAAAGTGACAGTAAATCGATATTACGAGTTACCAGCACAATTTGTGCCTAACGAGCCATCAAAAACGGCCTCAAGCCGGATTGCGGAACAAAGAAATATTGCTTATTTCGCAGTTACCGATTGCTAACTTTCCGAGATAGGGTTTGAAATTGTCTGATTTGTGGGAGAAATTGGCAAGGAGAACTTCTCGGAATCAGGTTGTCTTTGAGAAATGTGGATGATTTAGTAGATAAATTTGATGGTGAATTGATGGTACGCAATACAAGGGATCAGAAATTAAGAGTACTGTATTTTGGATATGAACAATAATCAGGTGGAACAATATTCATACAGGGCGTGCAAAATATTCGTAAAGTTTTGAACGAGTTGAAAAAAATTAATAATATGCCTTGAAATTCATTTTGAAAAATTAAAAATCAAGAAAAGCACTGCCGTGAAGGCAGCAGCTTTTGCGCACATGTTCAATGTAGATGACCGCTTCGGCAACGAATTTGAACTTGCGTGCGAAAGCTACTGCCTTCACGGCAGTGCTTTTCTAGATTTTCTTTCGATAAATTACTAACGGCCGACTGCGTAAACACAATAACTTCCGAAAGAAACAACTTATAAACTCGATATTTGTAGAGAAGGTTTGAACCTCAATTACGAAGGCCGAATTCGTGAATATGTGAAATCCACCCAATGATTCCGCAGATATACCCATTCGAAATTTTATTTTCCCTATACTTCCAAGAATACAGATCAGATCGAATTGGAATCCAGTACTTCATCGGAAAATTACAGTTCGAAGGTTCATACAGAATTTAATGAGGATGATATGATAAGGAAATCACAGAAATTTTTATTTCAAATGGTTCTAATGACACGATCATCACGAAATTTTGCATAAAGTTGTCTCACAGCATCTTTGAACAAGCTGCAAAATTTTATCAGGAATGAATCAGTATTTCACGAGTTATACCGAAAAAAAAACGATATCGAGAAAAAACCTCGAACTTTGTCATATTTTTTCCGATATCTCCAAAACTTATAATTGTATCAAACTGAAATTTGTTACACTGCTGTGAAATATGGAGCTCAAAGTCCGAGTGGAATTTTTTCTAGATATGATAAACGGTTTTTGAAAAAAAAAATTTTGAAAAAACATTTTTTTAATTTATTGACAGTATGATCCTGAAAATTTTGGCTCAAAATTGCGCGTTGTTATACTCCACCTAATTGCCAAGTTTGAATTCAATCGCTCAAGTTGTTTCTGAAATAAAAAATAAATAACTTCAATATTTCAAGTGGCTATAACTCCGAAAATGTTTGACGGATGTGGTCCATTAACGAATTTAACCGCGGCATTCCAATGCGCGACCTACCCTGAAAGTTTCAAAACGCTAGCTCACTCCGTTCGACAGTTATCGTGTCGTTATCGATTTTGACACCAGATTCGTCATCAGTCATCATTCGTCATCGTTTGAGAACATTTTCGGCTCAATCATCCAAAATTACAGACATTTAGACAAAACGATAGCACACTGTTCCCCTATAACTTGCGCGCAAGAAAAGGAACTGACATTCAAATTTGTTGCATAGGCATCGAGCGATTCCATATATTTTAAGTTCTATCTTCTCTTTATAGCTTCAACTTGTATGTATGTGTCGCCAATTTTTTTTACGAATCAAAAATTTTAGTACTTATATATTTATTACTATGCCGAAATCATGGCAAAGTTATCTTCAAATCGGTGTTACTTTGCAGTTGCTTGTAGAAACAGGGTTGAACCAAATTATACTGAATTCGAATCATATTTTGCCAAATGAGAAAATTTATAAATATTATAATAGACTACTGTCTTCTTTTCGTGACAATTGAAAGGCAAAATACAGAAAAATACTATTTAATAATGAAATATGAAAACCAAAAAAAAATTCTTATATGAACTGAACGGCCATTCTCATCACATATAAAATAACCTGAATTTTCAACAAAAATTTTCCTCATGTATCATTTTGTAGGTTTTTTTGGGTTTCCACTCTCAATATCTGAAACAGAACTATTAAAAATTAAATAAAATTGTTTGTTATGGAAAAGTTTTTACGGATTGCAGGATTGAACTGTTTTTCAAGGGCAGTTTCTAGAAAAATAGGTTGCCTAATGAACAGTGCCGGAACAATATACAAACGATGAACAAAGCGCACCGTGACGTGACCCATTGTTGAGCAATACCGACATGACAAGGATCTGTACAACCATATACCTCTCGCGTATCTTCAGAGATGGTTTCACAGTTGACTAGATCTCAAAATCCTGAAAATTCTTTTCGGAACATCCGAAAACCTCTCTCTATTGATAATAATCTCCGATTTCCCATTAAAAAGTTCCAAGATTCCGTAGTAGGATTACACCAGCTGGAAGAAGTAAGAAAACGATGAGAACAATTGCGAACGATCTCGTTGATAAGGAAAAATGTTCACCGAGAAAAGTCGTGCGCTAAATTTCAACGTGATCATTTCATCCGCAAACTTTTCTCAGCTCAAGGATCTACAGGAAATCTCATCAACAAGCGGTATCAGCCAAACTTTTAGTTTCTGGCTCGAAAGTATAACTCCAACAGAGTGATGAAATTGTTTTTTCCAATCATCAATTCTCCATGAATTTTGCAGAAAGTTGTGAAGAAAGAGAACCCGTTTCAGATCCCTCAAGATTGATGGGACATTATTAATTTCTAAGGAATATTTAATACTTCCTTTCGTTTCTTATTCATTACGGTCTCCTTAAACTTCACCTATGTTTTATTGTATTCTTTTCTTCTTCTGGTGTTTCAGAACTTCAGTTGACTGACATGCAAGATTGATGATATTTGAGTAATTGAGTGATTCGTTGAACATGTCTATAAACCACTTATCATTTGGGGGGTTATATTGCTTGGATATCAATCTTTCTTCTGCAATGTTTTCGATTTAATGAATTCAAAATTTCCATCTTTATTCTATAGTATACTCATTCAATGAGGTGTGAATCGTGCGGTGAGCTTAAAATAGAGGTAGAAAAATTCGGATGACATTTCAAGTTCGTTGGGGGAAAGTTTGACATAGAGCTTTCAAGTTAACTGAAGATATTAGACGATCCTGAGTAAATACTTTTAAAACAATTTCCAAACCGGCTCAGTATGTGATTGATCCCGCTTCATCTCCATTTTGCAACCCTAGAGAATGCCACTGATGTGGATGTCTTTCACCAAAATGCTTGCACCAACATCTCAATCAATCCAGAAAGGATTTCTATAGCTAGGTTCAATTGATGATTTTCATCAGTAAAGTAAATTGAAGATGATTCGAAAAAACCTATAGATATATACAACATTGGAAGGGTGTACCCAGAGCTGGGAAGTATTTCAATTACTTGTCATTCAAATACGTATTTGAAATACAACTACGTATTTTGTATTTTTATTTCAATTACTTCTTGGAAATGTATTTCGTAATTGGTATTTCAAATACCTGACGCTGAAGTATTTTGTATTTTGTATTTCGATACTTTTGTCTTCGAAATACTTTCGAACAAATACATTTAGCGCTGAGCGCTCTACAGAAAATAGTCCCTGAATCTCCCTTCGGATGGCGCGACGTTCATCTGCTTCATCTAGTTCTTTTGCTAGCAATCATATTCTCGACAAATGGAAAGGAAGAAAAGGTCCTGCGCAATGGTCATTTTATCATGGAGTTAGAGTTAGTCAACTTCTGAAAACGATAAGAGTAAAGAGCTTATCATCCTTGAACATTATCCTAACATAAAAAATGTGTTCATACAATAAAACACAAGTTTCTGCCCATCAGGACCTGTAGAAAGATTGTTTTCTTTGGCAGGTTCTATTCATTTCCCAACAAGAGGCTGTTTGTCTGATACTACATTCAAAAATCTTGTGTTTCTGAAAGGAAATTCTTTATGTAGCGATAAAATAGCTGAGCTGAATTAGTTGTACTCTTTTCACATTTTACGTAACACCTGAATGTATTTTGTAATTTGTATTTCAAATACAAATAGTTAAAATACTGTATTTTGTATTTTATATTTCAAATACCCGACTCGAAAGTATTTTGTATTTTGTATTTCAATTAAGCCCAGCCTGTATTTTGCCCAGCCCTGGGTGTACCCAGAAGAAAAACTTCAGTGGTTCATTCTGGGAAAGAGAGCATAATCATTTTGCCCCAGCGACATTCATTTTCGAATTTCTTAACGAATCTGGCCTAAGAAGCCAAGGTTGGACTCACTGGCTGTCTGAATTCATATGCCCCAACCAAGAAAATAGACCCGCCTTCAAAGTCTGAAAACTTTCAGATTGCCCTAAATATCTCGGAAAAGTTCGTTAGTGAACTAAATTCACCAACGGTTTCAGAGTTATACGGAAAATACTGATCTAAATGGGTTGAAATTTGGTAGCTATACAATAAATGTTCACGCGCAAACTCATGCAAAATTCTGTGAGGATCGTATCTCGAAATCTAAGTAAAATCATTTTTTTTTTAATACAGAATAACCCAGATATAAACGAGTTCAGTTATGTACAGGGTGATTCACCGTGAAAACCTGTATTCATGGTATACAGTCTTATAACAATCTTTGCCTTTTGTACTGAAATTGTATAGGAGTATCATCAATGAACAAACCAAAATCATCAGAACTCAAGATTAGCAAATTGAAATCTATATTTTTTAATCTTTCAATCGATTTTATGTGAAAAGGGGTTATTGGAACAAGCAACCTTAGAGTCAAATGAAAAATCAATTAACAACGGAGTGAGAAGCCTGTCACTTCCGGAAACTACAGAAAGAAATTTAAATTCTATGTTACGTAGGAATAATTATGACCTTCTTTGAATTGTAATGAATTACTGTTATTGTTATTATGATACTCAAAAAAGTTTCATTTTAGGGATAGATTTTACGTAAAATCGACTAAGAGATCAATAACATAGGTTCTAATTCGAAAATCTTGAGTTGATTTGTTTAAGTTGATAATCTACTTATCAACACTTTGTACATTTTCAGTCCAAAAAGCAAACATCGATATAGAACTACATATTGAAAAGAAAGGGGGGGCATATTGCTGTGAATGACACCAAACAAGCTTTCTTATAATGCAATAATACAATGTACTATAAAGTAGTAGGTTGTTTACGGTACAACCAGAAGTTGCAGAGGTCTGAAATTATTTTAAGAAGAAAGTTTATTATATATTTTCAGCCCAAAAATATGATAGAATTCAAACAAACTTCTAATGCGCCATTTACGTGAATCACCCTGTATGTATGTATGCTATAAATAATGTGGATCTAGTGATCTCCAATCCATCAACATCAAGTTTTCTCTTCTAGCTCTGATATCCCATTGCTCGAATTAATTCCAACATGCAAAAACCAAAAAAAAACTCACATATGCTTCATTCAAAGGGACCTTCTCTTTCAGTATGATTAATATTGAGGTAAATTTACATTTCAACAGTCATAAAACACTTTCTAGAGAAGTTAATTCCTCCCTTGAAAATGGAAAATAATATACATGGAAGGATTTCAACCGAGATAGAAGACAGGAATTTGCGTGTTTTAGCGCATTAAAATTTTTGATGTTAATAACCATGAAACAAAATGTTATGTAGTTGGAAAGGTTCATTTATTCTGCTTCCTTTCTAATTAACGAATGAACGCCAAAGTGTGAAATGCTTACGGTGCTCATTCGGGAACGAATCTCGTTAAACATTTCTGGAGTTGAAACTTCAATGAAGAAGAATCCGACAAATTTTAATTTAAAAATAACTCAAGCATTAAAAAAAGTCGAAAATAGCAATAACGTGAGGTGAGGAGTTCTTTCAGCTGCCTATACATGGTTGGGCGATAGTCCAATAACTCCAAGAACTCAAGCTAAAACTTGTTGATGGAATTTTCTAAATTTCTCGACGATGAAATGGAATATTTTTCTTGGTTGAGAACTTGCATGATAATTACATTCCAAAAAAAGTAAGCGTTTGATATTTTTTCCATTTTTCATGAGGTTTCTAACGAACTTACACATGCCAATGTTTCATTTGAAAACCGGAAGTTTGAAAGAGTTCCAGCCCAGGCGTTGCCGTGAGACCAACCGTAAACTCGATAACTTTGGCAAGAAATGATTCCAGGACATGCAGAGTAAGTTTGGGACTTAATTACGAAGGTTTTCAGTGCAATTAAGAAGGTTGAATGCTTAAATAACCCATTCAAGCATTGGACCCGAATTTGGCAATTAATCTTCAGATAGTTATACCCATTCAAAATTTTGGATCGAATTGCAATCTAATACTTCTTCGACAATTATAGCTTGAAGTTCATGCTGAATTTCGTGAGGATCATATGAAAAAATCTGCGTTTGGCAGGGTCAATACTTGTATAGATGACCGCTTTGGCAACAGAACAAGCGCGTTAAAGCTCCTGTCCTCACGTTAGTGCTTCTCTAGGTGTTTCTTTTCGAATGTTAAGGCATACACAGTTAATCTTCTTCAGGGAGTCCAACCTAATCGTTGCTCACAACGGAACCATCGCTTAAAATGATGGCGTAATAGTTATCGGAAATGGCTTCGAAATTGAACCATCGCATCTGACTCCACGTTAGTCCCCTCCAAGATTAGATTTCCGCATCATATTTCAAATTTCTACAATTCACGTAAGAAGGTAATCTGAAATGTCCTTCCACCACTTTTCAGCAGTATGTTTTACATCCAGTTATTTATCGACCTAAAGAAACCACTTCAAGATTTTTTTGAAGAGCAAATAATTCAGACCGTTTTATGACACTTGGCGTGTTTATTCGTCTTTAATTTCAAACATTCTCGGCGAGAACGCATAAGTCCTTGTGGTCGAGGAACTATTCCACACTCCTTCGTCGCAATTCATGACGCTGAAGGATAATGAAATTCACGTCTGTGCGACGTGAACGCCACAAGTTCCTGACCGTAATAGGATCAGGAATTCATCATATTTCGTGAAATTGAGGTTATTGGAATTCTATGCTTAATCCGGACTATTTCCATCTTCACGCTTCCGTTCGACGGAATTTCAATGGATGCCGTCTCGGAAAATAAAGTCTGATTACTGATGAGTCGGTGAAGAGATCATTCAATCTTTGATCAATTATATTCTGCAAGGGTGATGAGAGACTGAAATGAATGAACAAGTCCTAAGAACACTGCACAGGTGTGAATGAGATGCTGATCCTAGAGGGTGTGCATCTTTAAGTGATTTCAAGGAGTAAACTTTGAATAAAACTGTGTCCTGCACCTCATTTAATCTTCGATCAATTATATTCTGCAAGGGTGATGGAAGACTGAAATGAATGAGCAGGTCCTAAGAAAACTGCACAGATGTTTCAGAATGAGATGCTGATCGTAGAGGGTGTGAGGGTAAACTTTGAGAGAATCTGTGTCCTGCACCTCATTCATCTTTGATCAATCATATTCTGCAAGGGTGATGGAAGACTGATATGAATGAACAGGTCGTAAGAAAACTGCACAGGTGTTTCACAGTGAGATGCTGCTCGTGAAGGAGGTGCATCTTTAAGTGAATTCAAGGAGTAAACTTTGAAGAAATCTATGTCATGCATCTCATTCAATCTTCCATCTATTATATTCTGCAAGGGTCAATAAGAGAATGAAATTAATGAACAGGTCCCGTGGAGAATGTACGGAGGTTTCCTAATGAAATGCTGATCCTAGAGGATGCGCATCCTTAGGTGATTAAACGAGGAAAATTTCAAATGAATTTATTTCCTGCACCTCATACAATCTTTGATCAATTATATCCTGCGATGGTGATGCAAGACTGAAAGAATGAAGAGGTCCTGAGAAAATATACAAAATGAGATGCTGATCCTGAAAGATGTGAATCTATAGGTGGTATTAAGGAGAAAATTTAATAAAATCTATGTTCTGCATCTCATTCAATCTTTGATCAATTTTACCATGCAAGAGTGATGCAAGATTTGAATCAATGAACTGTTCCTGAGAAAAATGTACAGGTGTTTCAGAATGAAGCGCCGATCATAGAGAATGTGAATCTTGTGGTGATTTTAAAAAGAAAACATCGAATGAATCTATGTCCTGGCTTCATTCAATCTTTGATCAATTCTATTCTGCCAGGTGATGCGAGATTGAAAGAATGGACAGGTCCTGAGGAAAATGTACATGTGGTTCAGAATGCTGATCCTCAATGATTTACAAACCTTCAGGAGTTGTATATTATAACTTAACGATGATCCAGATATTTTTATGAGATTTGTTACGAGCTCTTTCAGCATCAGTAACCGGTTTAGGAAGTAATGGATGTTTTGATTTTTCGACCAGATGTACCTAATCAGATATTTTTGGGAAAATATTATGTACGCCTTCGCATTTTAACACTCACCTCCAACATTTGATTCATTTCAGTTTTTGGAGATATCGAAAAACATATGACTAGAATAGACAGAATAACTATACTATATATGAAAAATACTGGTGCAATCATGATAGAGTTTGGCAACTAGTTTAATCTCGTGATGATGGTGTTAATAAAACGGTTTGAAAAAAAATGTTTTTCGAAATTGTTTATCCGATTTCAGATAAAATCTGCCCTTGATCTTAAACCCTTTATTTTCTAACATTAAATTTCAGTTCGATCCGATTTAAATTTTTGGAGAATTTAATATATATGTGAAATTTCTTGGTTTTTACCTAGGTATCGTTGTTATTCCCAGATAAACTCTAATAGTAGTGATACAATTTAAATGAAACTTGGTAACTAATAGAAGAACGCCGATGCACAAGTTAGTGTAAAATTTCGTGATGAATGAAATCTACGCAGACATTGAATCCCATATTAAAATATGTACACTGACTGTTTTACAACAGTCAGTGTACTGTTGTTCACACAACAGTCTACCTAATTTCTGTTCGATTTGATAGAAATCTATGTAAATATTTGGAAAAAATTTCCCAAATTTCGTGTTTTATTTTGGGTATCGTTTTTATTCCCGAAAAATACTGATCAGATCAGGATGTGACTTGGTAACTGAAAATAGCCTAAAACGACTAGGTTGGACACACTGATGACGAATCCGGTCTCGAAATTGATTCTGCCAGCGCATACTTCGAGCTTTATATTTCACAGCAGTGTATCAAATTTCAGTTTGATACGATCATGATTTCCGGAGATTTTTTAAAAAAATTTGCCAAATTTGGTAGTGTTTTTTTCAGTATCGTTCTCTTTCTCGTGCATTTTCCGGAATAACTCCAAAAAGCTTAGGAAAGCACTGACGTGAGGTCAGCACCTTTTTCACGCATGTTCAAAGGATAGCACCAAAAAGGAACATGCGCGCAAATCCTGCTGACTTCACGTCAGTGCTTTTCTAGGTTTTATTATATTCTTTATGAAATTCTGAATCAAATCTCGAGATTTAATTTTTCCATCATGTATTAGACTTCAATTCAAACCAATCTGTATTTTTGGAAATATTGGAAGAATAAATACGAATTCAGCCTTCGTCATTGAGGTCCAAAGTCCAAACCTACAAGTATCGAGTTTTCAAGTCGTTTCTTTCGAATTTTATTAAGTTCACGATTGTAAACAGTCGATAGGCCTTGAAAGTTTGTCTTATTCCACTCTAGGTGATTAGAAAATGTTAGATTATAGTTATTTTCCTGTCAGATAACTACTTTGAGTTGTCCGTTCCACACAAAGGTCGTTGCGAGCACGATGTAAAAAACATGACGTACTCATCTGAAAAATGAGTGACTTCAGCTAGCAGAAAATACAAAGAGTTATACAGGGTGAGTCTTTGAGCTTGCAGAATGTTTTAACAGAAGATTGCTGAAGCCAAAAGAAACACTTTTTTTCCTTACCATTTTTTCCGGTTCGGCTTGGTTCGTAAGATACAGACTCTTGAAAATCCATGAAAAAATTTAATTTTCGATTATATTTCGCGAACGATCTCATCGAATGAGATGATTTTTGGAATATAGTTTATTATTGATACGATGAATGTTCCTGGATTACAAAATTTCATCCGAATCTTTCAGTTTCTTTAATATGACCATAACATTTCATAAAAATACCAGAAATTCAAAGAATCCAACTTTTAAAAATAATTTGAATGCTATTCAACGAATTTTTGACCATTTTGGAAAGTGAAAGTATTCCTTATTTTTTTCGTATGATGCGCCGTTTTCGAGTAATCTGAAATTCAAAAATAAAAAATATCTGTGAAATTCCGAGAATTGGGTACTTTGGCTGAATGCAACTCTGTTCAAAAAATTCACAGAAATCAATTTTTCCGCGTTGCCAAAATAGGCTTCCATCCCAAAACTATATCCGTGTTATACAGTGGTGATTCGGTCCTGAACCCATTCATGAAGCTGCCTTTTCAATTTCGAGCTTATTTGTTAAGTATAATTGATTAATTTATCACTTTTCCATGATAATGGGGATTCTTACTGGTTTGAATGCAATCTTTCTGCTGACCCAAATTTCTTGAAATTTTGTACAGAACTTTGATAGTATCTATTTTGAGGTATTCTTCAAATGCGCTTTCATAACACAAAAACCCATAGTGGAAGAAAACCACCATGACATAACCTTAAAACCACGGAGCCACAGATTTATAGTTCAGTTCAGAATCATAGACTATACAAGTGTATACATAGAATTAGCATATTGTGTGTTGTTTGATTTCGAAGGGTTCTTTCTTTCTGTTTATCAATTTGGCAACGTTTGTACGTTCATAGATAAATTAGGTACATCTGTTTTATTTATTTATGAAAATGAAAGTTTGAATGGGTTATGTCTGAATCTGATAATTCTTGGAGAAAATGAAATAAACAAAGAAAATTAATAATTACGAATTGAAGATGAATCTCAGAGCTAACATGAGTGATAGCTTGATGAATTCCTCATTATCGAAAATGAAACCAAGAGAAGAATATTCAACTTTTATCGCCCACGAAATTTGGAATACCTATCTTGTTCAGTGTACTATAAATACAACTTTTTTCACCAACTGGAATGTAAAAAGTAAGTTGACGCTTGTTTTCATAACAGAGTTGCTTATTTCGCAGATTTGAATGGTATATCTTAGGCTTGGAAAAACTTCAGTGTTCAGGTTTCCAGGGGCGGCTAGCCTATTATGAAAATTTATAATACCTATACCTTTTTATCTAGGCCGAATCGGAAAAAATGGTAGAGGACAAATGTGTTTCTTTCAGCTACAAAAATCTTCTGTTAAAATATTCTGCAAGGTCTAAGACTCACCCTGTATATTATGTGCTTTGAATTAATATGCAAATTCAAAGCACAGAATATATAACTCCTTGTATTTTCTGCTAGCTGACGTCACTCACTTTTCAGATGAGCACACAATGTTTCTTACATTATGGTACATGTTACCAAACCAAACCATAGAATAGATGAAAATATGTGAAGATATACCCGCCCTATTATTTTGTTTTTGACGAAATTTTACTAGTGCTTACCTGGATAAGTTCTATGTACCAAAACTTGATAGACCTATTGTTTAGTCAACCGACTGAATTCATGAAAGTATATGAAGTATACATTAGGTTTACAATTTTTTTCATCCTTCTTAGTAAATAAACGTTAAGTCGAAAGCATACTTTAGAGTTTCTTCCGCTAATTTTCATGAAAAACTCGAAATAATCTTACAGCCTTGTTCAGTTGAAAACATTTCATTCGGTGCTTCTTAATCAAATATTGAAACATTCATTTCCAACCATACTCCATGCTTCTTCTTGGTTAGTATTCTTCTCTTTGTCATTCCAAATATTGAACGGTAGGTAATGATTCATTATGTTAAAATATTATCATTTACCTTCAATGGCTTATTTACCAACGAAAACGAAGATTACAAGAAACTCTGAGGAAAATTCCAGTCGTATAAGTATCTTCTTTCTTTCGTAGCAAGCTTAATGTTGCTTTTTCCGTTTTTTTAATTTCGTCGGGAAGTTTATGAACATCTACTTAATACCATCAGGACATAAATAACTCTCCACGAAAGTTTCTGTTACGCGAAGCAAGAAAATGTTTAGGTAAGGGGTTTTCCAATAAGAGGTGTTATCTTGATATTCAAAGAAAAATGCCATTTTTCAATATGAATGATCGGATGTTTATTTCATTATTAAGAAGAAGCTATGCCGTTGATAGTGGAAAATAACATCAGGCAAATGACCACCACGACCACGCTTACAGGACTATATCCTTTCAATGAAATTTTCCATAACCTAATCGCAAAGTGGCTGCCTTATGTCCTCGATAGCCTCACAAATTCCATCTTTGAGGTCTTGAATCGACGCTGGGCTATTGGCGTAGACCTTCTCTTTCACGTGTCCCCAAAGGAAGAAGTCGCAAGGTGTCAAATCACAAGATCTCGGTGGCCAATTGTTATGTCTCGAAGAGGTGATCGGTCCGGAAACTTTTCCCGCAAAAGATCAATGGTTTCGTTGCTTGTGTGGCACGTAGCGCCGTTTTTTTGAAATTAAACGTTGTTTAGATCAATACCATCCAATTCCGGCCATAAAAATTCATTAATCATCTCTCGATAGCGCAATCCATTCACCGAAACTGTTGCTCCAGTCTCATTTTCGAAAAAGTAAGGTCCAATGACTTCGCCGGACCATAAACCGCACCAAACAGTCACACGTTGAGGATAGAGAGGCTTTTCAACAATAACTCTCAGGTTTTCCGAGCCCCTGATGCGACAATTTGGCTTGTTGACGAAGCCACCGAGGTGAAAATGGGCCTCATCACTCAATATGATTTTTCGATGGAATTCCGGATCATTTTCATGCATTTAAACAACCCAATCAGCAAAGACACGACGTTGTTGATGATCGGCCGGCTTGAGTTCTTGTGTTAACTGAACTTCATAAGCCTTAGGACCCAAATCTTTATGCAAAATACGGTGTAATGACGTTTGTGGAATGCTCAATTCCAAAGAACGACGGAGAATGGACAAACCTGGGTTTTCTTCAACACTTTCGGCTACAGCAGCAATATTCTCCGCTGTTCTCGAGCGACGTGCACGGGTTTTATTCTTCACATCACTAACTTGGCCCAACAGCTCAATTTTTCCACCAATTTCTTTATTGCGGTCCGACAAGGTGCTTCACGACGACCCAAAAATGTTCGAGTTTTACGAACCGTCTCTGCCAAATTTTCACCATTTTTATTGTGAATTTTAATATTTTCAATGCGTTGTTGAAGCGTGTATAGTTCCATTTTTATAAATAGCGCAGTTTTTACTTGTCAAATGTCAAAAAAATGACCGATCTACCGAAGTTGCGGGCTATTCAAAATAACACCTCTTATTGGAAAACCCTTTATTATAAGTATCCCGTAAGTAACACGAAGACATTTTTCACATTTATCGAACCAAAATGTTGCATACAAATATTCCACCCGTTTATTTCTGCGGCTCGGATTCGAAAGAGTAGGAGAATGACAATGTGGCAATAAAATCCTTTACGACTAGGAGAGCAATATCTTCGGTGTATGTCAATATCCTCTCATGATGACCATAAACTGTATCCATTCCGAGAGTTATTTATTATCCATCACAGTGTCGCGATTTCGTTTATTGAATAGTCGATAGCGTATAAGGTTCATAAACCAACGGAATGGTCAATAATCAGAAAAGAATGACGTTTTACATTGTAGATATTTCACCAGCCATTATGTTGAGCGTTAGTGAGTATTGTTGCAACCAAAAATTAGTAATTGTCGAGAACCAAAAGTCGATTTAGTGTTTATTGGTTCCCCATAAATAAGCTAATTTGAAACGAAATTATTTCACTATTTCTGAGTATTGAAACAATGTGTTTTCACATGATGCGCACCCAATTGCTGCCACAATTATATCACAGACCAACAAGACAAATCACTTCATCGTTTGCGGGAATCGCGTCTTTCCGACCTTGGGAAATACAACAGACATAACCACACTTTCTTCTTCCTTAAAACAGCTGTCAAATTAAATGCGTCACTTTGGAATATCTAAAATCGAAATGTAAAAACGGAATTGTCGGGATTCTGGAATCACAAGATTAAAATCAGGCTAAGATTTTTCGAGGAAACCACTTGAAAAGCAAATTTCCAATACCAAAGCGAGTGTTTTCTCACATCTTAAACTCCTATAGAAGAACTCTGTTGGAGGAAATAAAAATTTTGGAAAAATGTTATGGAAAACCAGTTTACCTTAATCAGAGAATCTTTGTAGTGACACTTGTAGGTCTCTAGGAAAACCCCCGAAATCTTCTGGGAGTGTTCTATTACATTGCAAACCTTTTCCTAATATGTGTGAATACAATCCAATTAATGTGTAAGAAATGAAGAAACTTTAAAAATTTATAAACAAGAAATAGACTTCCTTTGAAAACTACATTGTCTTATCTTTTCCATAACACTATCAATTATAACTCATATAAATATGTTGTTTAATAAGTTTTCAGTAACTATATTGTAGTAAGTATACCATGTTTACGTGAAGTCTGCCAAACTGTTTCAGACACTGGTTTTTACATAATTTAATTCAGCAAGTTGAGTATAATTCATAATTGCCTCACTATTATATCAATTAAGAATATATACAACAATAACTCATTAAAAGAGGTATTTTTTTGGCGAAAACTTGTTCTTTGAAATCAATTTATCAAGCAAACAGAAACATATATTGTATTGAATGGAAAATGTATAGGTTGTGATACTTTCACATCAAATGAGATTCATTTCAATATAAAATCAAACTATGAATAGACCAACTTTGTTCGGTTCCAATCCTTGTGGTTGTCTAATCATCTACAATTTTATTAGACATCCCATCGTTTTAATTGAATAATGGAGGTTGTAATTCTTTTAATTCAGCTGCGATTCCTTTGTATTTTATAAAATAAACATTATGAATGAGTCCACCTAAGTTCGATTCCAATTCTTGTTGTTGTTCCATATAAGCATATAATGAGGACTGTCATCATAAAATAGAACCTCAGAGATTACTGAACAATTGATTTTGTTGTAAAAACTGTTTGGATTATATTCTAAAATGGAACAGATACGAAATTATTCATCAAATAAATAGGACAAAAATTAATTTCAGTTTGTTTACATGTTTATGACCTCTTCAAGCGAGTCCAAAAGCGGCGAGAGTGACGTAATCCTATTCCTGCAATCTGATTGGCACCCCAAAGCACACCAAACGCCTGCTAAAATTCTGATCAGCTTGAATCAGGGTCATATCTACGTTGACAGATTTCCTAAGTAAATGACGCGAGTGGTTCATCTGGTTAGTCTGTGATTATATTTCACACAATTTCATCAAACATACATTTATTGGGAATCCACGAATATTCCTATCTGAACCAAATTTATGAATGGATACTATGAAGTCACTCAATTAGTGGAAACATATTAATTGTATGACGTCACTGGATAGTCAGCATTCAAAAGAAAATTCCTAAGATCTTGAACTTCATATTTTACAACAGTTTACAAAATTTTAGTTCAATACGATTGAAATTTTTGGAGATATTGGGGAAAATATGTCGAATTTCGTGTTTTGCGCGTATGTTCTAGGGAAACAGCGTGCTATCGTTTTGTCAAAATCGATTCTGTCCGGCCGGCCCTGGACACAATAACTATCGAACAAAGCTGGCTAGCAACTTGAAACTTGTAGGGTAGTTCGCGACCAAATATTTTTGGAGTTATAAGCAGTTAGAAATTTTGAGGATATTTGTCTCATATTTCAGAAACTACTGAAGTGATTGGATTGAAACTTGGCAGTTAGGTGGAGCATGAGGACGCGCAACTTGGAGCAAAATTTGTTGAAATCTTATGGTCATTCAATTTAAAAAAAATTTTTGTTCAAAATTTTTTTGGAAAAAATTTTTTTTTCTGAAACTATCACTCATATTCGAGAATAATTACAGTTATATCTTGAACTTCGTATTTCACATCAGTGTACTAAATTTGAGTTCGATACGGCTATTAGTTTCGGAGATATTGGGAAAAAATATGTAGAATTTCGTGGTTTTCTACTTTGTATCGTTGTTTTGATCGATTTGAAAGAAAAATTTCAAATGAAAATGAAATGTTGAATGGGTACATCTGCAGAATTATTGGGTGGATTTGACAAATTCACGAATTCGGCCTTCGTAATTAAGGTCCAAACCTTCTCTACAAATATCGAGTTTCTTAGTTGTTTCTTTCGGAAGTTATTGTGTTTACGGTCCGGCTGTTAGACCGCTTTGGTAACGAATTTGACTTCAGCGTCAGTGCTTTTCTAGAATTTTTTCAATCTATTTCGATACAAGATTATTGTATTCTATCCTATAGTTTCACTACTCGCAAATTATGAATATTTCGGTAATAAAATGGTGAAAACGAAACGAACGTTAAAATTCACTCGCGATACCAAGGTAGATGCAGGGTGATTCCTGAGGAGACCGTCAGATTTTAGGATAAGTTTACACTAGTTAAGATAGTCTCGGAACAATGTTTGGTTTATGGTTGGGGGTCTCTGTTGAGAATATACAAGGTGATTTGTCTGATTCGACCGATTTTACTTTTATTGATAACTTTGGTATGGCTTATTCGATTTCAATGAAATTTGTGTTGAACACATTCATTGATTTCAAATTTTTTTTTCAAAATAAGCGGTTTTTATTGTGATAAATCCAGATTAATTGTGCAGGTTGAAAAAACACCCTGTACATAGCGTTTCCTAAACTACGCTATCTGTTCACGATTGTACTATAATAAGTCATTATTTGAGAGTTTCTAATTTTTTTGCCACACTTCTAGTTTTCCGAGAAAATTTTTTCAAAAAATTATAATGTCGAAATTTCGCTCCAATCGATTCTACTTTTATTGATAACTTTGGTATGGCCCATCCAATTTTGATGAAATTTGCAATGTAGAACAATCTGAATGAGTACATTAAGTAATCGTAACAATCTCTCAAAATACAGTGTTGTAATTGATTAATTGATTAATTTCAGAGTTTCAGATTAATTGAGCAGTTGGAAAAAAAAACACCCTGTACATTGCTTTTTCAAAACTTTCTTATTCGTTGCAGATTCTACAATAATATGTCATCATCCAGAAGATTTTTATTTCTTTGGCACACCTCCGGTTTTCCTAGAAAACATTTTTGAAGAAGAGCATTATCGAAATTTGGCTCACAGGCAGTGAGAGTATTCCGCACTAGGTAGGAAAGCTGTATCGTCCAAGGATGCAAAGTTGTTCGTCACTTCTAAAATATTCTTTTCAAATTCGAAAGATACTCTGAATTGAATGATTTCATAGAAAATATTAGCAATTAAATATGAATTTGGAATTTGAAAAGAATATTTTAGAACTTAAGAACTGCTTTGCATCCTTGGACAATACAGCTTTCCTACCTAGTGCGGAATACTCTCACTGCTTGTGGGCCAAATTTCGATCATGCTCTTCTTCAAAAATGTTCTCTAGGAAAACCGGAAGTGTGCCAAAGAAATTGAAAACCTCTGAATGATGACATATTATTGTAGAATCTGAAACGAATAAGAAACTTTTGGAAAAGCAATGTACAGGGTGTTTTTTTTTTCTACTGCACAATCAATCTGAAATTCTAAAATTGTCACAATTACAACCCTGTATTTTGAGGAACTTTTGCGATTATTGAGTGTACTCGTTCAGATTGTTCTACACTGCACATTTCATCAAAATTGAATGAGCCATACCAAAGTTATCAATGAAAGTAGAATCGATTGTAGCGAAATTTCGACATTTCTCAGAAAACTAGAAGTGTGCCAAAAAAATTAGAAACTCTCAAATAATGACTTATTATAGTAGAATCGTAAACAGATAGCATAGTTTTGGAAATGCGATGTACAGGGTGTTTTTTCAACCTGCACAATTAACCTGTGATTATTACTATAACAACCACTTATTTTGAAAAAACTTTGAAATTAATGAATGTACTCATCAATATTGTACTTCGCTGAAAATTCCTCTAAAATCGAATAAGCCATACCAAAGTTATCAATAAAAGTAAAATCGGTCGTTCGGACGAATCACCCTGTATATTCTCAATAGAGACCCCCAACCATAAACCAAACATTGTATCGAGACTGTCTTGAGTAGTGTAAACTTATCCTAAAATCTGACGGTCTCCTCTGGAATCACCCTGTATAGTCGATCGGTTAAACAGCCAACATGTGAAACCAAATTCAAACGATTTGAAAATCGAATTTTTTTACGGTTATCGAATTTTTTTCTGTTTCCTTATGGAAAGAATAATCGATCCCAATGATGAAGAAAATACTTGCTAGAGACCTTCTACGAATCCATTGGGCGGATTGGGGGATACATGAGAAAGGAGATAGAGAGTGGATATTACACGTGACGTCACGACCGGTTAAACAGCAAATATGTGAATCAAACTCAAACGATTTTTTTTCTCGTTGAAAATCGAAATTTTCAACGGTTAATGAATATCTTCAGTTTTCTTATGGATATAGAATAATCGATTCCAATGATGAAAAAAATTCTTCCAAGAGATCTTTTATGAATCCATTGAGCGGATTTTGCCCATCAACGAACGTGCGAGATATATTGTGGCTACAAACCTATCAACTTCCTTTGAAAGTTGAAATACCTAATAGTTCAAAACTTCGACTTCGATCAAACTTTCTTATATCGAATAATGAATGGTCATTTCGATTTTTTCCTGGTTAATATTAATTTTTTCAATACTCTTGTTTTACCGGTCGCCGAAAAGAAATTTTTATATCGCCAGAGCTCGCACATCATTGTTCTTGAGAATCATGAGGTTTATTATTTTTTATTGATATTTTCAACATCTTACCTGCTGTTTTCAGAAGAAAACTATATGCTTATCTATGTAGAAATTACTGAATTCATTTTATTTTGTCATTAATTTGTGGTCATGATTGTTATTGTAGTTTTTTTGTCTTTTCTTGTATTTTTGTGAATCCTTGTAATTCAGTTTTCCTGTTAGGATTCCTGTTCCTGTTAAATAAATGAATGAATGAACAAATGAATAGATGAATGAATAAGTAATCAAATAAATGAATGAATCAGTAAATAGGTGAATGAATAAATGAATAAATAAATAAATGAATGAATAGACAGATAGATGAATGAATAAATGAATTAATGAATAAATAAAAATATATAGAATAAATAAATAAATAACTAAATGAATAAATGAATGAATAAAGGCGATTTTCGGCAAAACACTAGGATTTTACAGACATTTGTCGAAACGTAAGCGCGATCGTTTCCTGGCACAAGCACGTTAATATAATTTTTCATTATTTGATAAGAAATAATAAACCAGCAGAAAATAATAAATCCAGAATGGCCGCATTGCATCCCTGGGGGATCGAACCTAAATGATTTATGAACAGCGAACTCGGCAGGGGAGCTAGGAAGAGAGAGTTTATATTTCGTTTATGATTATACCTTCCCAGGACATAAGCATATCGATAGAAGCATCGAAAAAGTTCCGGCGACAATCCCATTTCCTGATAAGATCGAATGTAATCTTCAGTCTGGAAAAGGTAGGGAACGTTTTGGATGACATTCAATACTCTGAACTGTAATCGATTCATTCAAATGGATCTAATATTCAGATAGTTCTCGAAGAATGAAATCTGGAATGAGATTTCATATATCATCGTTCCAATAATCTCCTTCGTGAAGAATCAATTTTTTTGAATTGGGGGAAAAGATCTCCTTCGTGAAGGATCAATCATTTTTCGAATATGAGAAAAAGAGTAAACCCGCAAATTTCTCCGTCGTGAAGATACCGATGAGCTTTTTAGATCAATTTACGCAGTGTATACTCCTGAACGATAAACTTGATGTCGAAACTAGGTGGTAGTTCAGAATACCGCAAATTTCTGAAAAGATACATCTTCAGATTACTTTTTCAACAACCACCCACTGTTTCTATATAGTTCACAAATTCAGGTCGATTCTGTTTACAAATAGCAATATTCTATTAAAAAGATATTGCTATCATAACAAGATTGGAATTATTGGTATTCTGATCAACGATTTTGAGCAATATGATCTGTCACTTTAACAAGAATCTTGCTATCCATATTGCTATCTTCGCAACCTCAAAATAGTACTTGCTTTGCTTGATAACAAGAAAGGTTAGAAAGGAAATCTTATAGGGATCCATTTGTTTCAGTATTATTTCTTCCAAGAATTCGAAAATACCGAATATGGGGAAGTATGTGCTGAGCTAATAGAAATCTGTTCAAGGTTCTCTAGAATATTTAATTTTGAGGAAAATTCTTAGACTAAAATACCGGCATAGTAAGCAACAGCTGAGATGATTATTCTAATGATCTCAACAGCCATCCCTTTGAATTGCCAACAGAAAATTTCATCAAATTCGAATCATTAACGCCTGCATAAAATTGCTGCCTTGATTTCTGGAAACCAATATTCTATTGGTATCCAGGAAATTGGTCCATTTGATTTTGCTTGCTTTTTCTGTTTCGTGACATTTTTGAATAAGTTGATGTTTACATAAAAATTCCAAAAAGCACTGCCGTGAAGGCAGCAGCTTTTGAGCGCATTTTCAATGTAGATGACCGCAAAAGCTGCTGCCTTCACGGCAGTGGTTTTTGAAGTTTGTTTTTGATAAATTACTGAATTTCAATTCGATCTAATCTGTCTTTCTGTAAATATTGGAAAAATAGAATTTTGAATGGGTATATCTACTGAATCATTGGGCGGATTTTACCCATTCACGAGTTCGACCTTCGTAATTAAGCCCAAAACCTACTCTACAAATATCGAGTTTCTGAGTCGTTTCTTCCGGAAGCTATTGTGTTTACGGTCAGCCTAACGGCCGACTGCGTAAACACAATAACTTCCGAAAGAAACAACTTAGAAACTCGATATTTGAAGAAAAGGTTTGGACCTTAATTACGAAGGCTTAATTCGTGAATGGGTAAATTCCACCCAATGATTCCGCAGATATATACCCATTCAAAATTTTATTTTTCCAATATTTCGAAAAACACGGATCAGATCGAATTGAAATCAAGTACTTCATCGAAAAATTACAGTTCGAAGGTTCATACAGAATTTAATGAGGATGATATAATAAGAAAATCACAGAAATTTTTTTTTTCAAATTGTTCTAATGACACGATTATCACGAAATTTCTTATAAAGTTGTTTTAGTATCTTCAAACTAGCTGCGAAGTTTAATCAGGATTGAATCAGTATTTCTCGAGTTATATCGAAAAAAACAACGATATCGAGAAGAAAACTACGAAATTCTATATATTTTTTTCGATAACCCCCAAAGTAATAGCCGTATTGAACTGAAATTTGGTACACTGCTGTGAAATATGAAGCTCAAAGTGTGAGAGGAATTTTTTCTGGATATGATGAATAGTTTCCGAAAAAAAATTTCGAAAACATTTTTTTTTTTTAGATTTACTGACAATGTGATCCTGACGAAATTTGACTCAAAGCTGCGGGTCGTTATACTTCACCTAAGTGCCAAGTTTGAATCCAATCCCTCTAATAGTTTCTGAAATAAAAATAAATAACTTCAAAATTCCAAGTGCCTATAACTCCGAAACTATTCGATCGATTTGGCCCATTAACGAACTTAACCGCAACATTCTGATGCGCGACCTACCCTGAAAGCTACAAGTTGTTAGCTTGCTTTTGTCGACAGTTATCGTGTCGTCGACCGGCCGGACAGAATCGATTTTGACACCGGATTCGTCATCAGTGAGTTCAACCTAGTCGATTGAGACCATTTTCGGCTCAATCATCCAAAATTACAGACATTTGTACAAAACGATAGCACGCTGTTCCCCTAGAGCATGCGCGCTATAAAAAAGAGTATATGCTAATGGAAATGTGTTGAAGGTTTTCTAGTATATTCAATTTCAAGGAAAATTCTTAGACTAACATACAGGCATAGTGAACAACAGCTGAGTCACAAAATACAGTGTTGTCAGCTCTGAAATCACCGATTATCAGTCTATGATAGCAATATTGCTATGACAAAATTCATAACAAAAATTTCTATAACACTCGGAACAGAATACGTAGCATGGCCATATTGCTATAAATTAGAAAGATAGCAATATGACAAGAATAGCAAGGTTCATAGCAATACGCAGACAGAATATACCTGATTGTCTTTCGACCTGAATAAAAGTATAACGGGGGATTCATTTCAATAATGTACAATATTTAATGAAAATAATACTGGACACCCATATAACTTTATTCCTACGGATAGTTAAGCAATCTTGCAGTGAAGTCTGGTAACAACTCCTTATACCCGCTAGCGAACGTATATGACATATTTCCTGTCAGCTGTCATAGACGAACACACAGAATTCTGACCGATTAAGATATAGTATAAAACTTATATTGCCCACGAAACCAGTTAATTCTCATTTCTGAATCAGATTTTACATGTTAATTTCTAATTATTTATAAATATAGTTTCATAATACTGCCGCTGAATTGCGCCAATGCAAAACTCCACTTTTGCAGTAATTAGAAGTCAGAAGAACCATCAGAGGTTGGGTGGTTATCTGATATTTCCATGGAGGTAGGAAAAGAGTGGCGGGGGCATAACGTTTGAAAAGTGTCACACACTTTTGAGAACCTTCGGTGAATTTACCCATACCAGTATGGCCGACTTTGAACTGAACATTTTTGTCTCATTTGCTTTAGACCACAGAATACAAATATACACCTTGTAGTTGCCATATTGGTATGGGAAAATCCACAGAAGGTTCTCAAAAGTGTGTGACACTTTTGCTCAACAAGGGAAATATACGATATGCTTCCTCCCCTTCTTTTACCTCCATGGATATTTCCAAGTTTTTTGCATTGAGTATTTACCATTCTTGAAAGAAATTGAAGCTTATAGGTCTACACTTCTTATATATTTACTATACAGGATGTACGGCATAGTACACCATTTGGCTGAAACCTCAAGGTGGCATTTTTCATTGAAGGGCGATTCGATCTATGTTTTCGAAAATTTCGGGAAACTGAAATTTTGAAAGGGTATATCTGCGGAATCATTCGATAGTTTTCACTAATTCGCAAATTCGGCCTTCGTAATTAAACTCCGAACTTACTCTACAATCATCAAGTTACTGAGTAGATTCTTCCGGAAGTTATTTTGTTCACTATCAGTGGTTAGGCCGGCCGTAAACACATAAACTTTAGGAAGCATCGACATAGGGAATATATTTGTAGAGAAGATTTTCAGTTTAATTAAGAAGGTGGAATGCTTAAATGGGTTGAATTCGCCAATTATTTTTTAGATAGTTATCCCCATTCAAAATTTTGGATGTAATTGCAATCTAGTACTTGATCGAAAATTATAGCTCGATTTTCATGAAGAATTTCGTGAGGACCATATTAAAAAACATCTGCATTTTGGAGGGTCAATACTTGTATAGATGACCGCTTTGGCAACGGAACAAACGTTTCTAGGTTTTTCATTGAACTACTGAATTTTAATTCTATACGATCTGTTCTCTCGGAAATATTAGGAAATTAAATTTTGAATGAATATATCTGCGGAATCATTGGGTGACTTCTATCAATTCGCTAATTCGGCTTTCGTTATTGAACTCCAGACCCACAATGCGAGTGTCAAGTCTCCAAGCAGGTTCTTAATTCTGGAAAATTTTTTGTTTACCAAAGGCGGCAAGGTTGGTCGTGAATACAATAATCTCCGAAAGAAACGACTTACAGACTCGATATTTGAGGAGTATGATTTCTGTATAATAACGAAGGATGAATCAGTGAATAGGTGATATTCGCCTAATGATTGTGTAGGTAAAGTTAGCCATTCGAAATTTTTATTTCTCAGTATTTCAAATAATACGAAACGAATCAAATTGACTCGGCCAGATAATGTCTCATTTGGAATTTCTGGAGGACCATATGAAAAGACGAAAACGCTTTTCCTCGGAAAGAGAAGCTTTGTTTGGTAGGGTCTAATCGTGAAGATATGTGACTGCTTTATTAACGAATTCTTACGCCAGTTCTTGCCTGGAATTCTTCAATTATTCGAGTCAGAGTAACAATGTGATAACTATAGTTTGCAGATGAACTCAAAAACTAGGGTAGCGATGAAAATACACCTGCTTTAGTGATCTAGTTTTTGTACAACTCCGAAAAAATTGAAAGATTAGAGTGGAGAAATGTAATTTTCACAACATTATCCGAGTAATTCAAATAAAAAATGTAATACAGTTTTTCGATACTCTTCCGAAATATCTTCATTTTGACATATTCCTTGCCTTCCCTCCCATAATTCTCTATAAAGAATTACTGAAAATGTAAAAAGTCAGTATCTTCCTCGAATTTTACATCAACATATAAAGATAAACGTATATGTCTTTGGATTTCTGAATAAAGTTGACATACAATCAGCCAAACAAGTCCTTAAATTCCATAACTCATTAAAAAAGCCTTCACCACCTCATCGTGATGAAAAATGTAATTCTGTAGAATGGCTCTTGGCATCCCTAATTGAAGGAATAATAGGAGTCTTATTAAACTCCATTTTCTCGGCCCGAAGCAGATTGATGAGGGTACTCTCGAAGCCGAATAACTTTCCTTTTCCGCTGGATATTGCCATTCTATGGAATCTAATTATCGTTACTGAATAACAGCATTTCGAATGAGTTTCCAGGTCGTCTCGAAATAAAGAATTCTCTGAATATCTCACGCTTTTTTAGATGCTGTACTCAGGAGCAGGAATATGAGATGCTGGCAATGGAGGGCCATAGAGATGATCACGCTAAATGAACTGAACTAGTGGAGCAGTACACATTCGATGCGACCTGAGGCGTTCAGACGCGATCTGAAGCGATCCAATGAATTTTGATAGAAATATGGCCGTTTTTATGGAGATAATTATAGACATTGTGAAAAAAAATCACGATCTGATGGCTTATATATACACCATTCACTTTTAGAAACTATGCCGGTTGGCCATGATTTAGGTCTATCAAGTTTTTGCGCGCATGTTCTAGGGGAACAGCGTGCTATTGTTTTGTCCAAATGTCTGTTTTTTAGAATTTTGAGCAGAAAATGGTCTCGAAGACTAGGTTGGATTCACTGATAACGAATTCAGTGTCAAAATCGATTCTGTCCGGCCGGCCGGCCGGTGTCACCACGATTACGGGCGTGCGGAAGATTCTATCGACTCGAAAATTTCAGGGTATGTGGCATTTAGAATGCAAAGATTAAGTTCTTTAGGGGGCAAAATCGGTCGAATGGTTTCGGAGTTATAGCCATTTAAAGTTTTGAGATTATTACCCTGATATTTCGAGAACTACTGAAGCGATTGGATTGAAAACTGGCAGATGGTTTGACCATAAGAATTCGCAACTTTCCGCGTATTTTCGTTGAGATCGTGCTGTCAATAAATTGAAAAAATTTTTTTTTCAAATTTTTTTTCGAAAAAAATTTTTTTCCAGGAGATGCAGTTTTTGGACTCGGTGGTAAACCATTTCACATCATTATTTCCTTGCAATTTTTGCTATCGTTACTCCTTTACTGTTTTTTTTTGGAAGTGATGACAAAACAGGTCAATTGTATGTATAGTTGAATTACTTCTGAAACAAATTGTCCCAAAGTTTACCCCTGTACGCATTTTTTCAGTTTTCATGAATGCCGAGATATGAAGGGTGGCACTCATTGAAATTGACACACTGCATACCCCATTCAAGCTTCATTAATTTCAGTTGATTGGCGATGAAAATTTGACACATTTCTGTCTAAAAGAGAAAAAACTCAGGTTGAATTATTCATTTTCATGTCCGATAACAACGCGGCGTTTCCCGTTCTACATGAAGTTCGTTATTAATCACATATGTAGACCCAAACGGAAAATCATGTTAAGTACATATTCATCACAACACGAGATAGACCATCTGTAAGAGAATGATTTGAACTGTAGTCTTACACTCTTCGAAAAAACCTAGAGAATCACTGACTTCAGGTCAGTAGCTTTTACGCACTCGTTCCGTTGCCAAAGCGGTCATCTATACAAGTATTGACCCTTCCAAATGCAGATTTTTTCATATGGTCCTCACGAAATTCTGCATGAACCTCAAGCTATAATTTTCGATCAAGTACTAGATTGCAATTCGATCCAAAATTTCGAATGGGTATAACTATCTGAACAATAATTGGCGAATTCAACCCATTCAAGCATTCGAGCTCCTTAATTAAACTGAAAACCTATTCTACAAATATATTCCGTATGCCGATTCCTCCTAAAGTTAATGTGTTTACGGCCGGCCTAACCACTGATAGTGAACGAAATAACTTCTGGAAGAATCTACTTAGTAGCTTGATAATGGTAGAGTAAGTTTGTAGTTTAATGACGAATGACGAATTGAAAAAATTAGTAAAAACTATCGAAAGATTCCGCAAATATACCCTTTCAAAATTTCAGTTTCCTTATATTTTCAAAAAAATAGATCGAGTCGCCCTGCAATGAAAAATGCCACCTTGAGGTTTAAGCCAAATAGGGTCTACAGAACAATGAGCAAAATAACTCTACCCAAATGCTGGACGACTCTTTAATTCTTTTTGCTCATTGTTCTGTAGACACTATTTGGCTGAGACTTCAAGGTGGCATTTTTCATTAAAGGACGATTCGATCTTTATTTTTGGAAATATCGGGAAACTGAAATTTTGAAAAGGTTTGAGACCAATTACGGCTCACAATTCGAAAATTACAGACATCGTGACGGAATGATAACGCGCTGTTCCCCAGAACAGGCGCGTAAAAATGGTGAGTGCTAAGTAAATGCTAAGTTTCTGTTCTAACACGTTGACTAAAAATGGATAGTACAAAATATGAAGAGCTCTCAACTCCATACCCACTTTTGGATAAGTATTTTTCATTTTTTGCGCGCATCTTCTAGGGGAACAGCGTGCTATCGTTTTGCCCAAATGTCTGTAATTTCCGATGATTGAACTGAAAATGGTCTCGAACGACTAGGTGGGACTCGCTGATGACGAATCCGGTGTTAAAATCGATTCTGTCAGGTCGGCCGTGGACACGATAACTATCGAACGGAGCCAGCTAGCGACTCAAACTTGCAGGGTAGTTCGCGCATCGGAATACCGCGGTTAAATTCGAACCTCGAATTTCGGAGTTATAGCAAAATTTCTTTGAAATATTATGGTCACTCAATTTAAAAAAAAAAATTTCCGAAGAAATTTTTTTTCTGGAACCATTGTTCAAATTCGAAAACAATTCCAGTTATATCTTGAGCTTTTTATTTCACAGCAGTGTACTAAATTTCAATATGGCTATTAGGTGTGGAGATCTTGGAAAAAAATATGTAGAATTTCGTGGTTTTCTTTCCGATATCGTTTTTTTCGATATAACTCAAGAAATACTGATTCTATCGTGATGAAACATCGCAGCTAGTTTGAAGATGTTGAGGGACAACATTGTGCAGAATTTCGTGATGATCGTGTTATTAGAACAATTCTAAAACAAAATTTCAAATTTTTTTTTCAAATATTCAATATTCTGTGATCTTCTCATCATGTTATCCTCATTAACTACTGTATGAACCTTCAAACTGTCATTTGTCGATAAATCACTGGGTTTCAATTCGATCTGATCTGTGTTTTAGGAAATATTAGGAAAATAAAATTTTGAATGGGTATATCTGCGGAATGGATTTTACCCATTTACGATTTCAGCCTTCATAATTAAGGTTCAATCAAACCTTCTCTACAAATATCGAGATTCTAAGTTGTTTCTTTCGGAAGTTATTGTGTTTACGGTCTGGCCTATCGGCCGGACCGGATACGTTGCCAAAGCGGTCATCTACATTGAACATACGCTGCCTTCACGACAGTGCTTTTCTAGATTTTTCATTTTTTATATAGATTGCCCCAGCAGAAAAAAGCTGAGCGTTGAATAAATCATAAAGATCGGAATGTGCTTGGCTAAAACAAATTAGCTGTGGTGCTCTAAACTTTCAATTGCGTTCATCTCAGAACAAAACAATTATGATTTTCCATTGTGGTCTTCATATGTAGTTGAAACAAACCTTAAAGTACTCGATAAAAATTTGTAGCAATCAGGAACGTCTCGCCGAATTATTTTAGTTTGGACGCCATTGCACAGGTCCACCGACTGATTCTTGAAACGTGAACGGATTAAATGGAATATTTATTTTCGAAAAATGCTTCCGTCTGAAGATTTTATTTTGGATGTTCATAGTGAGTTTGTTTCCTATAGTCTTGAAACAAGTATCGTACGAAAACTGCCAATAGACTCTATACTAAGTGTATGTCATGAAAACTGAAGACACTGGAGTACACTCTGGATGTGGCTCCCCAACCAGTGTTGATTTCTTTCATTACACACACAACAACGAAATCGAACACTATTGTTCCTAGCCAAAAGCCTAGTCCGACGAGGAAGTTGATTTCAACGTTTATTGTTTTTCTAGGAAACTATTCATCCTGTTTTTGTTTTCAGATGGATGACGAAGATTTTCCAGCCTGTGAAGGAAAACACGAACAACTGAAGAAAATCATCTATCCTGAAAAATTGGCACTTTTCTTCGGTTAATTGATAACAGAATCTGAAAACAAATGATGCTGCCCACAAATGTAATGTCCTTCATGAAGAAGGTGAGTATTATCCAGAGAATTATTTCGATTCCAGGCTTTTCCAAAGGTATGTTAAATTGTTAAATTCAATGGAAAATTTGATAACAAGTAGTTCTCGAAATATCACTCGAAGCCAACGTCGTACATGTGCTAACTTCATATTATTTATCGCACAGAACATTTCTGTGATATGATTTCTATGAAATGTTGTCACTATACTTGTAGCCATGATGTAAGTTAGACATTTTGTGCTCATCTGTGATCGTATTTACCAATGATGACGTCACTTTTTCAATTCAAATTCAAGGAAATATATATTCTGTGCTTTGAATTCGAATGAAAAAAGTGACGTCATCATTGGTAAATACGATCACAGATGAGCAGATGAGCACACCAGGTTTTACTTACATCATGCTTGTAGAGTTCGGTTTGGGGGGTGAAAAATTCAGAGAAGAGGAGATAGTTTTACAAAAACATTCAGCAAAAGGAGGATAGTATCCGTTAACCGGATATATTTCACAAAGATTGAAATGTATGTATGAGTTGGTTGACAGCAGATTATACTAGGAAAACATCGAGAAAAAAAGAAAGGTTGTCAGGAATGAACCCCTGGCTCTAATACATAGCGGTCAGTGCGACAAATACAATTAAACAATAACAAACGGTTTGTTATTGTTTAATTGTATTTGCTGCTCTGGCCGTTATGTATTAAAGCCAGAAGTTCACTCATACGAAAGAGTAGAGGGGCCATGGCAGAATTTGAACGGGTAATTCATACATTTATGTATGAATTTATCCTTAAAATCTATGGAATCATAACAAAAAGTATATAGGAATTCATACAAAAATGTATGGAATTCATTGGAAGTACTATAAATACATACAGAAAAGTATTAATTCCTTGTCCACCGTGTGTTTGTATATGGACTAATTCGATGTTCTTGGGAAGTCAGACGGATTCGGATATTTTTGTTCAGTTATTGAAGCTGTTCACTTCTAGAAAAATGTAAGAACTGAAATCAACACAAGGAAAGGGCTGTTTGTGGTACTTGATGAAAAATGTCATAATGATGATTTTTCTTCTAGGCGATCCCAAAGAAATAAATAATGTATCATTGGAATAGGTACTCTATCATTTACATAAATTCGGTGTAAGACCGAAACTGTATTCCTGCAAAAATGTCTGTAGGTTGCCTTTTAAAATGGTTGGCGAATTATTATAACTATTGAAATTTTTGAGGTTCTTTCCACAATTTCTCAAGAGGTACTGATGAATGAATCTGAAAAATAAAGAAAAATTCTCAATTATTTTTCCTCGAAAATTTTATATTTCAGAAAAGAAATAATCTGATTGAATTGAAACTTGTGGTGATGGGGTGGAAAACGCCGATGCATTTCCTAAGCAGTTTCACTTTCTGATAAAAACTTTTGCGATCTTTTAACCAATCATAGGGTCCTCACTAAATTTAAATAAAATTATACATGAACCTTCTAGCTTTCATCCTTCAACCAGGTACTGGATTTCAATTCCAGCTTTTTTCGAAATATGGCCAGAAAATATTGAATGGGTATGTCTGTCGAATGATTTGGTTGGTTCATCTATTCACGAATTTGTCGTTTGCTATTGTGGCACAAACCAGTCCAAATCTGCATTAAAAATATCTAATCTCCAAATTGTATTTTTATCGGAGGCTGTTGCAGTTTGGTATAATGTAGCACCGAATACATTAATATTTGATAAACTATGTAATTCACTCGGCATTTGTTCATTCGAGGTACGCCACAAGAAAAACTTTCTTGATCGCTATTATGAAAAGTTTAAAGATATAATATCACAACCGTTGCTTTGTGTTAACCAATACCATTTTTCTGCTGAACTTCCGTTAGAATGGAGAAATCATGAATATACGTCTTGAAGTTTATTCCCCTTCGTTAATCCAAACAGTTTTGATAAAAAATCAATAAGCTATCGTTTGGGATGCTCATCTAAACTAATTTGCTTCTGTTTTTCCGCTCTTCACTTCTTTATCCTTCAATCAACTATTATCGGAAATGCTGAAACTTAATAATCAAATCTGACCCGCATACTTTGACAATGCCGAAAAAACTGAAATCCTAATAAATGCATAAATTTTTTTTTTTTCAAGGACAAACAGGCGAGCTTCTTAGGAGGTGAGCCTCTGTCCCTTTTCTCTAGTTTATTTGAATTGAAAATACTTACTGTGGATTTGTTGTGGAATTCTACGTGAATTCTCCGGAATTTTGCACAGCTTCACTTACTTTCGGTTTTTTTTTTCAGATGTCAGTTCGCATTAGACCGAGCATGCATCTTCTTATAAGACTTTTCCTATTTTAAGAACTGCTTGAATCTGTTGACTCATATTTTCTGACATGCCACAACCAATCTTCACACGATATTGTGTGATTCTTAAATAGAATATATGTTGAGCAGCATTACCACATTCTTTTCAAGGAATCTGCTCGCAAAATACCCAAAATCTACCGAAAATCGACTAAAAATAAATACAGAATCTACCTTAATATCTACCAAGTTGTTTATAGAACTGAGATTGTCAAAGATTCAAGAAAATTTGTACTGATAATGAATATTTGGCGAAACATAGTTTGAAGTATATTGGTATCCTATATTCGCAATAATTCCACTTCATTTAAGAGTCCTCTATACTCAATTTACCAACCTAATGCAGAACTAGATAATGGCTCTGTGTGGTTCCAATATATGACAACAGCAGCATTTTCCACGGCGCAGAACCGGCAAAGTAGAATATAGAACATAATAAGTATTCGAGCCACAGATTCTCCTGGTTCAGTTTGCCAAACGTAACAATTACTTGACTCATGAACATCATGAACTTTGGTCGGAAGCTAAAATCTACTGAAAATCTACCGCTAAAAGTTGACTACTGAATCCTGGGCTCGATTGGCAAAAATCTACCGAAAAAGTAGGAATCTACTGAATGTGGTAACGCTGATATTGAGGGATCAAGCATAAAGAATTGAATGAATAAATGAGTCCTGGAATTGATAGGCGAAATTTTCAGCCTGAAAATTCAGTACCAGGAAAGGTCACCAAGTTGGATTCATTTCCGAAGCATGAAAGAAAAATTTCCCCTTCAACTAGCTCTATCCTGAGCCAAAATATTCATTGGGAACTGAAAGTATTATAGGACTTGATTAATAGAACTGCTCTCAAAAACTTTCGTTGGAGAAATCTACATCCGCTTCTTTGTAGGCAGGGAAATCAACCGCCAAGTACTCAGATTAATCTCAAGCTCCACCGAAGTTGAACGGCTTAGAAACATTATGGGGGGAAGGTCTCGCTTGAATCTGCCGTGTAATCTTTGTCACTTGCCAACGACTTTGAATTTTGAGGTTTGACTCATTTTATAGCGTCGTAATAGGGTTGTCTTGCTTTCACTATCATTGCTGTATCTTGGGAATGTTAGCTGACATCGATATCATTGGAATTTCTGATGTGAAAGTAACGCGTCATCTAGTTTGGTCAAGTTTGTGTTTCTTTACAAATGGGATGGTGAAATGTGGCATCGTGGATTTCGGCAACTCATCTAAATTCGAGGATTCGTAAGGAAGTTCATCATAAACATTTCATCTTATGCTATGAATCAGAGAATTCATAGAGTTCAATTGATGTGTGCACAGTTCACGAATATTGAACAATAGATTCAAGCAAATTTTCAGCCGAATCTGAAGGATAGTCAGAATAAAAGATTAAAAAAATTAATCTGATGAAAAAAGTTTTCATTCTTCCAATAGAGTAATCCACACAAAATTTTTGGACAGGTATAACAGTTGGCATATTACTATTAATTACCAAGTTTCAATCTAATCACTTCATTATTTCGTTAGATTTTGGGGAAAATGTCCCCAAATTTGGAAATGGCAATTCCGAAACGGTTAAGCGCTAGGTTTTTTCCTCCAAAAGTTAGAGCACTTTCGGAGAATTAATATATATATAGTGAGCAACTCAGTCACATATGAGGTTGAGAATATAAGAAGATTGTAACCCACATAACTTTATGGTATTCCGATAATAATGGGAATAATCTGACGAAGGACTATTTAATTAACCCAGATATCGCTGATTCTGATTTAATGAGCTAATTCATGATGAAACTCGATCCCCACTGCGAATAATGCAAGAATCATGAGAAAGGGATGATCATTAGAGGGATCTCGGGGATTCTTGAATTATTCATTATCATCAGTGTTTATGTTAATTATTCGAATGTTTTGGATAGAAAGCTTCGGACTATAAGGCAATCAAGAAAAATAAAATATATGGATGATTCAGAAGGTCTGCTTTATCCGGATCTGAAGAATATCACATTCAACTATATAGGGTGCTCCATTTCCAATAGCAGAAAACTGATATTTTATCATTAGATCACCCAAATCCAGAAAGGCTCAATTTTAGATTGAATTATCTGCATAATTTGTCTTCATTTTTTAATTCCACTCTAACTGATGACGTTGATCGGCAAATGAACCAATCGTCCACCGTCAGTTGTCTGGGGTTTTCCTCTGAAAGCCCTGAACCGAAATTCGTGAAACTTGGTAGAAAAATCGTGTGTCGCTCGAAATTGATCCTCTAAGCTTTTCAGCAGGATCGGTGTACCCTAAGGGCTCAAAACTGGGGGTAGCAGAAAAGAAAAATATCCCTCGAAAACTAATCATCGAATTCTTATGAAACTCTCAACTTTGATTACTGTTGCATAACACAACTTAAATTTTTACCAGGATGATTTCCAATCAGTGGTCCCTGAGTTATAAAGAAAAACGCTGCAAAATGTGTAATGAAAACCAATGAGTTATGAATTATTCAAGATATTAATGGTATTGGGTTATTTTCCTGAGGAACTAATAAATACTTGTGTTGAATTTGCAGCGTTTTTATTATTGGAATCGATTAGTATATCTATGAAAACACTGAAAAAATTCAATCGCAGCCAAAAATTTCAATCTCTAACGATAAAACAATTTTCAAATTGG
Source organism: Myrrha octodecimguttata (assembly GCA_958510865.1). Taxonomy (NCBI): domain Eukaryota; kingdom Metazoa; phylum Arthropoda; class Insecta; order Coleoptera; family Coccinellidae; genus Myrrha; species Myrrha octodecimguttata. The sequence goes on from OY294056.1 coordinate 59,655,751, forward strand.
ATTCCACACATTGGACGATTAAATGCTCGAAACTAAGCGACATTCTGCGATGTAACGTCTTATATCCACTCTTTTTCTCTCTTCTCGTGTTCCTTTCACTCCACCAAGCTAATAACCAGTGTCAGCTTTATAAATCTTAGAATTATGACGTGTGACTTAGAAGGCAAACTACCACGTTTCAAACAATTTGAACTTGCGACTCTATTCAACCTATTTAATGCAGACTTATTCTAAATTCGAGAATTCTGAAAGTATGTGATTGCATACATTATTATCTTGTATTGAAATGGAGAAAAATACAAAATATGATATTTCGTTATACATCCAAGAGACGTATTGCCATTTTTCTGATGAAGAAATAAATATAGTTCTCCACCTTTCACAAATGCTTGTGATTGAACAGAATTCAGAACTCTGATCCTTACAGAATCTGCCGTTCGAATTGAGTCCATATATGCAGAAATTCAGCGGAATCTCTTTGTCATGAAAATGGGTCACGTGAGAATTAAACGGCTCTTTATATACGACTTTGTTGTGCAACTTCCATGGACAACGTTCAATGTGAAATCGTATGTTTCATTTAAGGCTGCAACGTGACTCGATTCGAGTTGTTGCGAAAGATGTTATGCAGATGTATGAAACAAGAATGTTTTTTATGAAATTAAGGTCGAACAAATAGAGTAGGCTACACAAAAAATTTATATTAGAGGTTATACAGTTTGTACGAGTATTTACCTGAATCCAGTGAATCAAAGACGGTTTTGTTTTGTTATAAATATGCAGATCGATTAGTATTTTGAGAAGCCCCTCTTTTTATGTAAGGAAATGTTAAACAGTATATATGAATTCAGATGGATGACGTCATCGACTGTTTCCCTAAATTGCAATTCCACATTTTCATGACTATCCTCAACGGGTTTGTCAAGTAACACATGCGTACCCAATATCAAATTTTTATTCAATTCGAAAAGGAAGAAATTTGATTAACGTTATGGTATGGTCAGTTGGGTAATTGACAACATTTTGAGCATTCACTGTCTTTGAGTTAATATAAAATACATCAGTTGACAAGAGTAAGGCCTTGAATATTGTCAGTGGTAGATTTGCCTTCTTCAATAGATCGATCGAGTCAAAACAGTTGTTGTAACAAAATGGCGAATGAGCCGCGTATTTAGTTCATTAGTAATGATCAAATTTCTATCTCCTGAAATCAAATAAATATGGTACTTGGTAGCTGGACATAGCCTTTGAGAATGAAAAAGAAGGATTGTCATTTGAAAAATAGTCGATGTTGTCATATCTTAAATTTGTTAGCTGCTAGTCCAAATAGTTGAAGAAGCTTAAGATTTTAGTCAATAAATCATCGCTGAGCCGAAGTCTGATCAATTAACCTCACTTTTGCTGGTACACTGTAGACCCGAGAAAATCCTTCATAACAGCTTTGAATTTGATGGCTATTCAGTCTACTTGAAGTATACTACTGAAACTGCTAGTGATGAGAAACAAGATATATTTAATTGTGGAGTTCCTTCCAACTCGCTTGATTTAAATTTTTGCGCGCATGTTCTAGGTGAACAGCGCGCTATCGTTTTGTCCAAACGTCTGTAATTTTCAATGATTGAGCCGAAAATGGTCTCGAATGACTAGATTGGACTCACTGATGACGAATCCAGTGTCAAAATTGATTCTGTCCGGCTGAAGTTATTATTTTTTATTTCAGAAACTACTTGAGCGATTGGATTCAAACTTGGCAGTTAGGTGGAGTACAACGACGCGCAACTTTGAGCCGAATTTTGTCGAGATCATGCTGTCAGTAAATACAAGAAAAAAATTTTTTCAAAATTTTTCTCCAGAATTATTTTTTTTTTGGAAAATATTAATCATATCCAAAAATCATTACACTTGGACTTTGAGCTTCATATTTCACTGCAGTGTACCAAATTTAAGTTCGATACGATCAAAGTTTTGGAGATACTGGGACAAAATATGTCAAATTTCGAGGTTTTCTTCTCGATATCGTTGTTTTATTCAGTATAACTCAAGAAATACTAATTCAATCCTGATAAAATTTCGCAACTTGTTTGGAGATGTTCAAACACAACTTCGTACGAAATTTCGTGATGTTCGTGTCAACAATCTGAAAAAAATTCGAATTTTTTTTTTTATATTCAAAATTCTGTGATCTTCTTATCATATTATCCTCATTAAATTCTGTATGAACCTTCGAACTATAATTTTTCGATGAAGTACTGGATTCCAATTTGATCTGATCTATATTTTTGGAAATATTGGGAAAATAATATTTTGAATGGGTATATTCGCGAAATCATTGGGTGGATTTTACCCATTCACGAATTCGGCCTTCGTTATTAAGGTTCGAATCTTCTTTACAAATATCGAGCTTCTGGGTTGTTTCTTCTGGAAGTTATTGTGTTTACGCAGTCGGCCGTTAGGCCTTCAGGAAGTGATCATACAAGTGATTTGCAACAAAAAATGTCATATAACACATGGTCGGAATGTTGCCGGTTATTCTTCAATTTAACAGTTCTTGATTTCATAGAATTAATCACTTCTTTTCATAAAACCAATTATATTTTATCTATTTCAGCATCCTCATCAATTTTGACCATATCTTCCGAAAAAGCATTAAATTTTACTCAACATGAAAAGAGTTATGAGTGGCAATAGAGTTTAACTGACTAGTGGGGTGAAGTGAATATAAATATTCGGAAAGAACTAAATGAATCCGATCTTTCCAATGGTTTCATGAATGAAAAATGATAAACTAGAATATGTCTTCTTTTCAGCAAAGCTTCTCCATTTCGCAGGCACTTAACTACTTCCGTTTAAGATTTTAGGGATCACAGTATCTTGCTCACAGGGTTGATAAAAATTGAATCAACCGTATGAAATTTTTCCCTACGAACCAAATGTCTATAAGTTTCGAATTTTGAGCCGAAAATGGTTACTAGGTTGGACTCACTGATGACGAATCCGGTGTCAAAAACTATTCTGTCCGGCCGGCCGTCCGTCCATAGGCACGATTATGGTCGTACGGAAAATCATATCGACCTGAAACTTTCAGGGTACGTTGTATTTCAAAATTCGACGGTTAAGGTCGTGAATGGGCAAAATCGGCAGAACGGTTCCGGAGTGAGAGCATTTTGAAGTTAGTTTGGTGATGATTCGGAAACTACTGGAACGATTGAATCGAGACTTGGCAGATACTTGAAGTATAGCAACGCCCAACATTTGCGAAATTCTGTTGAGATCATACCATCATTAAATTTCGAAGAATTTTTTTTTCCAAATTTTTTTCGAAAAAAATTGTTTTTCGCGAACTGTTCATTCATTCGGAAAAATAATCAGTTCATACTTTGACCTCCATATTTCACAGCAGTGTACTATATTGCAATTCGATATTTCTATCAGTTTTGGAGATATTGGGAGAAAATATGTAAAATTTCGTGGTTTTCTTCTCTATATCGTTGTTTTTTTGGCATAACTCAAGGAATACTGATTTAGTCAAGATGAAACTTCACAGCCAGTTTGAAGATGCTGAAAGACGATTTTATGCAAAATTTCGTGATGATGGCGTCATTGAAAAAATTTAAAAAAAAATTCGAATTGTCATTTTCCGATAAAGTACAGGATTTCAATTCGATCTAATCTGTATTTTTGGAAATATTTAGAGAATAAAACTATGGATGGGTATATCTGCGGAATCATTTGGCGGATTTTATCCATTCACGAATTAGGCCTTCGTAATTAAGGTCCAAACCTTCTCTACAAATATCGAGTTTCTAAGTTGTTTCTTTGGAAAGTTATTGTGTTTACGGTCGGCCGTTAGGCAGTATGGGAGTCGAGAAATTAAGATAAGATATCAAATTGACACATTGGATGTAAATCCACACACCTGCAGTCAGGGTAGGAAAATATTATCACTCAGCATGGCAAAGAGACAGAGCAAGAGCAATCATTAGAAAGACATAGATTGAATTTATGGTTATAACAGCAGGTTATTAAAACATCTTTGTCTCCACTTACATATAGTTAGAGAGTTCCGGTATCAAGCCCGAGACGCCAGACAGAACTTCCAACTCCAAACAACCCAATTCTGATTTCTCTTATACGCCCGAACGTTTCGTCGAGGAAAGGGTTGTATAACTTACTTGAAGGGTGTTGGTTTATGTTCAAACTGAGTTAGTTGGAGATTTCTGTTTGGGGTGCTTGCTGGCGGGGAATAATAATTATCCAAACATTGGAGTTTGGTTTGACAATGCATATGTATATCCCATTCACTTTTAAACCAGCAGTCTTTAGGCCTTGGAACTCTGAAACATTCCAATCTGAATAATTGAAAATTGTTAGGTTATATTTGTTTTCTTATCAGGAAAATACGTGGTACTGTGTGTTCTATACGTGCCCATGTACGAAACCCAATTCAGAAAGTCATTCTAGACTATACAAATTGAATAAGGAGCGAATTCGCCATTTTGCAACATTTGACAATCTATCCGCTAGGTCTTTTACAATGCTGTCTCTGACATTAAGAAATAGGCGAAGCTATCTCTAAGGAAATTATATGGCATACACCAGGTGAAACAAAATTTAAATATTGAATGCTCTGTTACATTTCTTCTACAGGTTGTGGCATCTATACCTTTTCAACTTCAACTTGAGACCTAACAAAATCAAATTGGGAATAAACATATTCAAATTGGTACTAAACAAAATCGAATTTAGACTAAACACATTCAAATTGGGATTAATCAATTTCAAATTGGTACAACATTCCTGTATGAATTGGAGTTTCATGAGTTTCTTCAGTGTGAACTATGCTCCTGTTATCTCTTTGGTATTTTCTTTTATTTCTTGCCTTCCTTTGGGTGGTTGATTTCTTGATTGTCGAGTCCTTTCCAATCGCCGTTTTCTTCATGAACTGCGATTTTCTGCTTTTCAATAGACGACTTCGGCCCAAGTTGCCAACCCACAATTTTCTTCACAAATTTACTATCACTGGGGAACGGGAATTTCAGTCAAATTCGACATGATAAGGTTTGCGTTATTTATAAATATCTGCAAAAGATGCCTCGGCTCTTCAGACAAGATAATTCCTTCCAAATATAAGGTTTTGTTAAGATCATCTCTGGTTGGCTGAAATTTGAGTTGGGATTCCTGATTTCCTGTTAATAGTGTCAAATTATTATAGGATATGTTCCGCAAATCAACTTGGTTATTTCGGTTGCCGGTTTTCCATTCCGTAAATATGAAATATTCGGTTGGTTCCTGACGAAAAGGTTAATTACGGAATTTGAATGATGAAAAAACGTTCTTTAATTCTGTCACCAAAACGACTGTCAATGTTCTATGGTAACATATCCATAGCATAGAAAAATCTTTATTTACTTTATGATCCATAGAACATAGAAGAGACAACAATCAACATTGAAAAAATACTACCTCGGTAGACTAGAGGGTGGAAACATGTTCTAGGATGCTGAAGGTACCGGGTTCGAATCCCGGCGAGGTCATGGATGTTGTAGAGTGTACAGGTGGTGGTGATTTAGTAAGAATCTAAAAGTAAATACTTGAGAATGTGTAGATGGGCATAGTATCCCGGCACATATAAAAGAAAAAAAAAAAAAACATTGAAAAAATGATTAGGTATGGTCTATGGATCATAAGGTAAATGAAGTTTGTTCTATGCTATGGATATGTTACTATAAACATTGATTGTTGTTCTGGTGCATAGACTTAATATGTCTATGTTCTGGTGACAGAGAGATTGCTTTTTCATCAATAAAATTCCGTAATTAACCTTTTTTTTCAGGAACCAACCGAATATTTCATATTTACAAAACGGAAAACCGGCAACCGAAATAACCAAGTTGATTTGCGAAACATATCCTTCATAAAATTAATACTTTTAACATGAAATCAGGAATACCAACTTTAATTTCAGCCTAACAAAAATCTATATTTGGAAGGAATTATCTTGTTTGAGAAGCCGAGGCATCTTTTACGGATATTTATAAATAACGAGAACTTTATCCCGTAGAATTTGTCCTGAAATTCCCGTTCCCCAGTAAAAGTATAATAAATTTGTGAAGAAAATTGTGGGTTGGCAAGTTTGCACTCATTAAATACTATCCTCGACATCAATGTGTTAACTTTATAAAGTACTCAATCAAATAATTCAGTTCAAAGAGCAACGAATGTTGTACCCATATGAAAATGTTTATTTCCAATAGACGACTTCGGCCCAAGTTGCCAACCCACAATTTTCTTCACAAATTTACTATCACTGGGAAACGGGAATTTCAGGACAAATTCGGCATGATAAGGTTCGCGTTATTCATAAATATCCGTAAAAAATGACTCGGCTCCTCAATCAAGATAATTCCTTCCAAATGAAGGTTTAATTACGGAATTTGATTGATGAAAGAGCAATCTTACTGTCACCAGAACATAGACATATTAAGTCTATGCACGAGAACGACAATCAGTTTTTCCCTTTGAATAAAGAACAACAGCAAGAAGCATAACGCTTTTCTACTTTGTATATCCGTGGGACATAGGCGCCCATATTGAACCTCCAAGTATGACTCATGTTAGTTACTTTCTTCAGACAAAGCAGTCTTGGAACAAGTTGTTCTGTCTTCAAAGGGAAAGGGAAGTCGACCATATGCAACATCCATCCCGGACCCAATTTTTGAGGCATTATGCTCCTTCCTTATGTTCTTTATTCAGAGATTTTTCCATTGTTGATTGTTGTCTCTTCTATGTTCTATGGATCATAAAGTAAATAAAGATTTTTCTATGCTATGGATATGTTACCATAGAACATTGAAAGTCGTTCTGGTGACAGAAAGAATCAAATCAAATCAATCAAATTCCGTAATTAACCTTTTTTTCAGGAACCGACCGAATATTTCATATTTACGGAATGGAAAACTGGCAACCGAAATAACCAAGTTGATTTGCGGAACATATCCCATATAAATTTGACACTATTGACATGAAATCAGGTATCCCAACTTAAATTTCAGCCAATCGGGGATGATCTTAACAAAACCCTATATTTGGAAGGAATTATCTTGTTTGAGGAGCCGAGGCATCTTTTACGGATATTTATAAATAACGCGAATCTTATCATGTCGAATTTGTGCTGAAATTCCCGTTCCCCAGTGATGGTAAATTTGTAGAGAAAATTGCGGGTTGGCAACTTGGACCGAAGTCGTCTATTGGAAATATATATATTTCGAATTGGAAAACATGTGAAAATGATTACTCCCAATTTAAAATATTCATATTTCAAATTGGTGATAATCAGTTTCATATGGGTACAGCATTAATTGCTCTTTGAATCGGAGTTTTTGATTACCTTATAATTTTAACACTTTAATGTCGAAGGAGAGTATTGAACCAGATTTTAATTCGAAAATATTAAAAATGAGATTCGGAATCAATTGAAAAGCAAAGATTTGCAGTGCAAGAAAACGGCGATTGGAAACGACTTGCGAGTCTTTGGATATCAAGAAGTCAACCGCTCTAAGTTGGGCAAAAAAACAAAAAGAAAATACCAACGAAATAGCAGGAGAATATATAGTTCAATATGAAGAATCTTATAGAATTCCAATTCACACAAGAACGAATGTTGTACCAATATGAAATTGATTTTTCCCAATTCGAATGTGTTTAGTCCCATTTGAAGTTTAAAAGGTATAGAATGACTTCGATATGTCAATTCAAGCATAAATTTAGGGGGACCAATTTTGGTGACTTTTCTCAGTTCGAATAAGGACAATAAATGACAATTTCAATATAGGGAATATGTGCTAAATATTGTCTCATACGACTTGATTTGTCCTTTTGCCGGCCATTAGAACTTCTTTTACGTTATTTTGTGGACTGACAGGATTATTTTCGTCCTTGTTATATTTGAGATCTAGCACAGATACCTCTAAGGATATTGCGACATATTATGAGCAGGCTTAACTATATCATCCGCTGATTAGTTCAGTAGTTCTTCTGTCATTTCGATCGGAAATATGATTATTTCTCGTCTGGGTCTATGGTTCTGTTTGAGGCGCCATTTCGTTGGATACTTCATTATATCGCTCGGCAGATTTGTACCAAAGACATCAAATAAGTCGAAGTGAAGAGATTCAGTTGTTTTGGCTTGTTGCTGAAGTTCTTTCCACGCTTTAGGCGGATTCTGGATGAACTTCAGCGAAAATTTCGAGAAGCGTGTTGTATGGGATTTTTTTTTTCAAAAAAACCTAGAAAAGCACTGGCATGAAATCTGCAGCTTTTGCTCGCATGTTCAATGGAGATCACTAAAAGTGCATTTGGTGGGGTCAATGCGTGAGAAGATGACCGCTTTGGCAACGAATTCGAATATAATATAACTTCAAGTCAGTGCTTTCTTGGGTTTTTTCCCAATATCTACAGAAATCATGATCATATCAATCTGAAATTTGGTACTTTGCTGTGAAATCTGGAGCCCTAAGTTTTCGCTAGATTTTCTCCAAATATTGTCGATAATTTTCACGAGAAAATTTTTTTCAATATACTGACTGTTCGCAATGGCTAGGACCTTTGTGTAGAAAGGACAACGCCTCGTATTTATGAAACAGAAAAATATCATAACCTAACCTTTTTACGCGCATTTTCTTGGGAGTGCTTTCGTTTTGTCCAAATCTATGTAATTTTCGAATTTTTCTCCGAAAATTTTACCAAACGACTAGGTTGCACTGACTGATGACCAATCCGGTGTCAAAATCGATTCTGTCCGGTAGGCCGTCCGTACGGCCGGCAAACGACACGATAACTGTCGTGAGAAGCGAGCTAGCGACTTGAAGCTTTCATATTAGGTCGCGCATTGGAATTCAGCGGTTGAGTTTGTTGATGGGACAAATCGGTCGAATGGTTTCGGAGTCAGTCATTTGAAATTTTGAGATTAATTCCCTGATATTCCACGAACTACTTATGCAATTGAATTGAAACTTGAAAGTTAGTTGAAGCATAACAACGCACAACTTTTCACGAAATTTCGTTGAGATCACACTTTCAGTAAATTTTGAAAAAAATTTTTTCAAAAGAAACCACTCAAAACCTCGATATTTGTAAAGTAGGTTTGGAGCTTGAATATGAAGGTCGAATTCGTGAATAAGGAAAAAACCCGCCCAATGATTCCGTTGATATACCCCTTCAAAATTTCATTTTCCCAATATTTCCGAAAATACAGATTAGATAAAATTGAAATCCAATACTTTATCAAAAAAACCTGAACAAGCATTGCAATTAAGGCAGCCTTTGAGGGCATGTTCAAATTCGTTGCCAATGCGATCATCTCCATTGAACATGCTCGCAAAAGCTGCTGTCTTCACGGCATTGCTTTTTTAGGTTTTTTTGCGCGCATGTTCTAGGGGAACAGCGTGCTATCGTTTTGTCCAAATGTCTGTAATTTTGGATGATTGAGCCGAAAATAGTCTCAATCGACTAGGTTGGACTCACTGATGACGAATCCGGTGTCAAAATCGATTCTGTCCGGCCGGCCGTAGACACGCTAACTGTCGACAGAAGCAAGCTAGCAACCTGAAACTTTCAGGATAGGTTGCGCATCAGAATGCCGCGGTTAAGTTCGTTAATGGGCCAAATCGGTCAAATAGTTTCGGAGTTATAGGCAGTTGAAGTTTTGAAATTATTTATTTTTTATTCCAGAAACTACTTGGGAGATTAGATTCAAACTTGGCAGTTGGGTGGAGTATAACGACGCGCAACTTTGAGCCAAACTTCGTCAGAATCAGATTCTCAGTGAATTTAAAAAAAATTTTTTTTCGAAATTTTTTTCCAAAAAATTTTTTTTTCTGGAAACCATTTATCATATTCAAAAAAAAAGTCCACTCACACTTTGAACTTCATATTTCACAGCAGTGTACCAAATTTCAGTTCGATACGATCATAAGTTTCGGAGATATCCGGAAAAAATGTGTAAAATTTCGAGGTTTTCTTCTCGATATCGTTTATTTTTTCGGTATAACTCAAAAAATACTGATTCAGTCCTGATGAAATTTCACAGCTAGTTTTGAGATGCTGAAAGACAACTTCATGCGAAATTTCGTGATAATCGTGTCATCAGAACAATTTGAAAAAAAAAATTTCTATGATTTTTTTTATCATATCATCCTCATCAAATTCTGTATGAAACTTCGAACTGTTATTTTTCGATGAAGTACTGGATTTCAATTCGATCTGATCTGTATTTTTGGAAATATTGAAAAAATAAAATTTTGATTGGGTATATCTACGGAATCATTGGGTGGATTTTACCCATTCACGAATTCGGCCTTCGTAATTTAGGTCCAAACCTTCTCTACAAATATCGAGTTCCTAAGTTGTTTCTTTCGGAAGTTATTGTGTTTACGCAGTCGGCCGTTAGGCTGACCGTAAACACAATAACTTCCGGAAGAAACGACTTAGAAACTCGATATTTGTAGAGAAGGTTTGGTGCTTAATTACGAAGGTCGAATTCGTGAATGGGTAAAATCCGCCCAATGATTCCGTAGATATACCCATTCAAAATTTTATTTTTCCAATATTTCCAAAAATACAGATTTGATCGAATTGAAATCCAGTTATTTATCAGTAAAAATTTCAAAAAGTACTGCCGTGAAGGCAGCAGCTTTTGCGTGCATGTTCAAATTCGTTGCTGAAGCGGTCATCTACATTGAACATGCGCGCAAAAGTTGCTGCCTTCACGGCAGTGCTTTTTGAAATTTTCAATTATACAGTGAAATGTGTGAAATTTTTATGTCCTACCGACTGACTTTATAAAAGTTAATCGAGTATTTCTTTATTTTGACCGAAGTTTATCTTATCTCCTATGCGAATACATTCGCTTTATGCTAGATAGACATGATATCCATTTGAAGTTGATCACGGTGAGCTCATTGAGTATTTCTAGCATGAATATTAATTAAATGATAGCCAGAAGGTACGTTCGCCGCACAAATCCAGTATTTATAGCAAGTAGAAGGTAGACAGGGGACGACGTAATCAGTAATACATGTGAACCCTGAAGGAGCTAGAGGCGACCTGAATATGAACCCTTGAATTAAGTTAACCCTCATCTGATTCATGTACACAACCTAATACTTAGCGCAACGAAGGCTGTTGGTTATCAAAGGAGGTTGAAAAAATTGGCGATAGCACAAAGATCATTTATACTTGAGGATCAACATTAGAAGCTAGAACCAGAAGAGAATTATAATTTTGTGCAGGAATAGAAGGTGATATCTTTGATTATTCTCGTTGATGGATTGTGGGGGAGGTTGGGCTGGAATAAATGACAGTGATATACAGGGTGAATCTTTGAGTTGTACATTAATTTCAACCATAGATTCCTCTAATCAGATAAAAAAAATTTCCTTTAGCATTTTTCCAGAATCAGCTCAGGTAACAAGTTATAAACATTCAAATATTTCTCAATGTGCTGATACACTCCTGCCTTTTCTTTGCAAGTTCACCACAGATATCATTACTGTGATCTCTCTGGCAGAATAACCAATCCAATGTTTGAAATTCAAAAAAAAATGATTGAAAACTCAATTACTCGCTTAATTCTTATGATTTGATGCTTTTTGCGATATTATCGCAAGGTTAACATTTCACTACACTGGACTATTGAAACAGTGATTTTCCACTCGATATTCTTGAGATATTTCATATTTCATTCCTCTATAAAATTATACACAATTACATCCTCTCCCACTCTCATATTTAAAACTACATAATTATTCTTATTTTGATCAGACTCATACATGAATTATATGAAATCAATAAACTAACCTAAACACATCATTGAACTCTATGCAAAGTCAGGTTCATAGACATGAAGACCTAGCCTCCATATCTGTGGTCTGATCACGACATAGCATAGACCTAATATAAGTACATTATTCTATGCGAAATAGATAAATATTTCTGTGTATTCTATATGGTTCGGATAAGTGTAGACGGAACTAAATTTACCACCTTTACTAGCTCAGGAACGGATCCATAAAAATGAGGTAATTTCTCTAATTTTTATCAGATTTTATAACAATCAACGTTGAATATCTCCGAAAGGAAAAATTATAAGGAATAATTAAGTATTCTAAAATGGTTGAAGATTCTTATTTTGACAGAAGATAAACTACATCTGCAATCTTCATGCTAATTTCATATAGTTCTATGAATCGTAGAGTCCATAACTCGGAAACTGTTTGGAGAAGGATGAAAGTGATTACTGCAGAATTTGTCATATTCACAGAAAACTTTACCCTAAAATTCATCTCATCCAGAGTCACCATATCAAAGCTAAATAAGAAAAACGAATTTTTTTCGGAAATTTTAACAGCCTGTATCTTTTTACTGGAGCCGAATCTGGAAAAATGATAATGTTTTATTTGATGAGAGGAATCAACGGTTGAAATTAAGGTACAACTTAAAGACTCACCCTGTATATCCGCTGCTAATTGTTTGTTGTTTTTTGCTTGATCTAGGAAAAGAAAGCAACAAATTCTGTTCAACTATCTGTTTATTTCCAAATGTCTAGCAGAAAATAGTTCCAATAAAAAAGATTGAACTGACTGATGAAGATAAAGAGGTGTAATTCAATTATCTCTGTGTGTCCGACCAATTGACTGTTAACTCTGTAAGGTACGAAAAAAACTACCTATAGAAACTTCAAATTTTAAGAATTTCTACAGCGGTCACAATTTTTACCTCCTTGAGCAAATAACAGATATTTGCTCAAAATGATAACTCTCTTGTTCTCGAGAACAAGATGTAAGTAATAAACCATGGTATGCTCATCTGTGATCGTACGTACAAATGACGACGTATGAAAGATGCAAATTCAAAGCATAGAATATATATTTCCTTGCATTTTCAACTAGCTGACGTAATCTTTTTTGCAGATGAGCACATCATATTTTTTACATCATAAATATAATTCATAATCATAGACATCTGTTGTTGTCTCTGGTTCCTGGTTGGGCGTGTTTTGGTCTGTATGTGTGGTTATTTTTATCTTATCGTTATTCAAAATGTAATTTTTTTCCGTAACGACTTTCGAAAAACTTTACGACAAATCAACAGCACCTCGAAATTGTAGCGAAAACAAAAAAAGCATAGAATTGCCTCACCTCAGATTTGCGTGAAGTCATCTATTATATATTTGTATCCTGTGAGAAACATAGAACATATTGAACTACACTAACTCCACTAATTCCGTTATCTGTGATTACACTCAACTACACTCATCTGTACTGAGAATGGGAAATCAGTAGAGTTAGTGTAGTTCATGCAGGTACAACGAACAAACCTATTTTGTTTGTGTAACTTTCAGTGGAATATATTCAAAGAATTCAATATACATTATAGTTTTAGGCGAATACATTATCATTCTGTTTTCCTATATGACAGTAAGAGAAGCGTGAAATTTTTAGGTATGAAGTGTGAAATTATTTTACACACTTTTCTACTGCTACATCGATATCATTCGATAGCTTGCTTGTTCAAATATATTCAAATTTTTCAGATTGTGCACATGTACAAAGGAATGTGGTAAAGCGGAGGGAAGTTTATGGAAGTTGATATAGAAGTAGCATCATCCTTACTTAAAGTCAAACTGAGACCTATCAAGAGTTAGAGTTTCACAGAGAATAAAAACTCATTGACTATGCGATGTTATTAAACCAGTTCAATTTGAGTTCTGTCTCATTTAAATTCATAAGATTTCCAATTAGAAAAGAGGTGTTTTATTCGATGGTTAATTTCATTTCATCGGATTCGAAAAGTGAGGTTTTCTAGTAGCAAATTTCAATTTCAAGTAGATGAAAATTGTTAAACAATTCATGTGTATCAATAAAGAACCAAGAAATATACAACATATTCAATATGCTTCTGAGTACCATAAATAGGATTTTTTCTTCATTCGAACATTAATTTCCATTCACATCTGCACTGTCCAAACAAAATACAGAAGGGACCCATTCAAAGGTATCTGAAGATCTACATAATTCTTCGAAGCTAACACAAAAAGATTTCACGCAATTATAAATCTCTAAATAATAATCTGAGCAAACATAAATAAATTCAAAATGACAATTGCTGAATTAGGTATTATTAATAGTGTCATGCGCTTTGATTGGTCGATTGGTAGCGTTTGTGTCAGTGGCGAGTGTATGGAATACAATTAGTTTACCCAATTTGGTCTAATGATTTAGGGCCGGTATTCTAAACCTTAACAGGAAGTTATCTTTAACTTTAACTGACAGTTATGCAGTAACTTCCAGTTGAAGTTAGATATTCAGGGTTATCTTCATCTGGTGGTTTCAATTATAGTTAAAGTTAAAATTAACTCCTGCTTTTCCACAGATTCTCTGATGATTCTCTGTCTTTTCGGTTGACATAAGGGAAATATAACCTCGATTTTATTGTTGTTATGATATTTTCGGAAACATGTTAGCAAAATATTTTCGCTTCATTTTTAAAGAACTTTTAATTCACCTTGACGAAGATGACATGAATATTTTTGAACATCCTCGTTGAGAGATATTCACTTCATTTTTGAAGAACTTTTAAGTGATTATATGACGATGATGCCATGAATATCGTTGAATATCCTTGTTGAGAAAGGATATTTATAAATCGGCTGAAGCATTTGAACTTTCGCTTATCTGGACACTCTGTACGCCTCTAATGGAACACATATTCTTAGAAATCTTGCTTTGACGCCAGTGATGCAAATGTGTTGATTACACGCAGAGTTTTTGCATCTTGTTCTTTCTTGATAGTTGCTGGAGATTTTAGGGGTTTTCACAAATCAACTATACTGACTGTATTATCAGAAATGTCCCATGAAAAATTGCATACTTATTATCTATTTACATCAAAATGCCTGCTATAAACCTCACTCGAGTAATAATCCAATCTTGAGAGTTCATCATGGCATGTTATTGTAATGAAAATATCAGTTACGCTTTCTGTTCTACTATTATAAGATGTAAATGAAAAAAAATCATTGGCATCTATTCTTTTCAGTGCCTAATATAACAGATAAAAGTTGTGAAGGCGTAATGAAGCATAATAATTTATACACATTATTAAACTTTTAAGATGAAAGATCACAATTGTAATGTATCCTTTTCTCATAATAATGGCCAAACTGAAGCTGATAGCCGTGTAGAAATTCCAGATATAAGGACTCGATAACCCGGAGCCACACAAAACATTGCCATATTTTTTAATTGAATGAAAATTTTTGCAAATTCAGTGTTGATATTATTACCACTCCCAGTGTCAGTTGAAAGTACTTGCCCGTTGGTGAAGAGTGAAGTATTTGTAAAAAAATTCTGTACCTAATTGGATTTGGACAAATTTTATTGTAATTGTTCAATAATTCCTGAATTGAATGTATCTCATTATTGTCAAAGTTTTTCCTTTTAAGCTTTCATTTCCAATATATCCATTCATTAGTGGAAGTAGTTTTTTAGTTAGGTGACCGAATAAATACCCAAACATCCCTTCCATATTGCAAAAAGTATAAGCATTCAAAATTGATCATTGCAAAGCTCCCTCATCAGTAATTCTATCTTTATGGAAACCACAATCCATTAAGCTCCCTGATACATAGTGATAATATTTGTCAATAAAGGATTTGTTCATTCCTATCATGTTTTGAAAGGAAGTATTTTTCCAAAGTCAAGCTTTTCCAACCCAGAAATTGGTGGTTAGATTTATTACAGAATATGTAATTATTTTCTTCTCCTTTTCATAAAAATCATCACAGTATATCTTGTCTATGATACAAATGAAACTTTTATAATTCCTACATTTTTGAGCAAAAGTTTAACTGTCAGTTAAAGTTAAAGATAACTTCCAGTTAAGTTTTGTAATACCGGCCCCTAGTAGAAAACCAAATGAAAATAAGAGCACCATTATTCTATCATCATATCCTAACCTGAATGTGTAAAAACCGAAATTTTATCGAACTGACGGATGTCTACCTGGGACCTCAGGTGAAAGAACCATCCCTTACTCTCGACAGGCTTTCACATCATATATTCCGTCAATCGATACAACCGAGGCGACTCGACGTGTTGATTCGTCTACATCCTACCATATTTCAAGATTAGAGAGGAAGCGATGTTCGTCAGAAATTTTGAGCCGCTTTCGTTCTTTCAGCGCGGCCTGAAAAGTTTATCTGCTGATAACGGACCGGATTCCCCCTTTGAAAAAATATAATAAGCTACTTAACTCCGTGTAATATCCTCTTAGTGTTTCCTTTCTGACAATTCCCCCACAGCCCAGGCCAATCCTGATGCTTGGCGTAACTGATGCATGCAGAGGCCCAGAATGTGAAATATTTTTATGTGACTCGATTTATGATGTCACTGTCTGTGGTCGCCATATACATATTAAACTCTTTGGACCCTCGAACGCATTCATTTCTGAAGAGGCGAAAGCGGATAAGGTAGCAAGTGAGAGGTCCGAGAGAGAGATGGAACTAGTTCGGGCAAGACCATAGACAAGATACTTGATACAAATACCCCGTATTCTAAAGCGCATGGAGAGAGAGATGGAGAATGATCTCACTCGTACAATATGACGTAAACTAAAGATGATATCAATCATTTACGCAGGGAATCTCCAGGGAAATGAATATTTGAAATGATCAATTAATAACAATTTCCCCTTCAAATTTTCTTAGGCCGCTGGTTTCAGGACGGTGTCCCTTGCTCCAAATGATTCATTTTTCATTTTTGTGCCTTGAATGGTCTCGAACAATCAGATTGCAATAAATATTCTGCGCGAAATTCATTTCTGCGCTCGAATCCATAGCAATTAATAAAAACTTACTTTCATTTTTTTTAACTATATCTTTCCATATTGGTCAATTTTAACATTTATTTTTGCGAAATGGTCTTCAAATATTATAGTTAGACTTACTGATGAATGACGTTCATTTTCTGTTCCAAGTCCGCTCGTTTTCCAGCAATGATTTGGATGTTGGGTGTGAAACTGAAAGTAGAATATGAAAGCAAAATTTCGCTGAAAAATATTTTACATATTCAATTCAAATGTGAATATTATCATTATCAATTGTCTCCTCCTTCAACTAATGACCCAATACGAATTTACCATTACTCATTTACTAGTTTATCCGATTTAAAATTACAGGACTCAAATATTATTCAAAAAGACTACAAAAACACGAAATTTGTATCTTCTATACATTCTTTATACTCTAATTCAAAATGGAAAAACCTATAATGTGATTTGAAAAACTTCCGAAACGTACAAATATAACTTTCAAAACTTAAAGCAAATGTATTCCAAACTGATCTGTCTTATTTCTGCCGTATTCTATGGTTTTGCTCGAACTAGTTCCACCATTGTCATCTTGGCTTGTGTTTTTATGGCAGACTCGCCATAAAATTGCAACCTAACTAACTATGAACTCGATATTTGTGAAGCAGTTTGGATCATAATAACGAAGGCCGAACATGTGTATGGGTAAAATCCACCGAATATTTCGCAGATATACCCATTTATTAACATATTCACAAGGACGAAAATCTGTCGATAAATTAACATTCTCCATGAGCCAATAGGGGTTTTTCCTTTAAACGAAAATGCAGTAAATCTCATAAAAAATCTTTAGAACATCACATGTTAAACAAATAATAATATATAAATATTTTTAAAACAATGTTTGATTACCTAAAACTGAAAAATAAAAAAGGGGATTTGAAATTTAAAGGGATTTGTTCTGAGTGCACGATATGGCAACGTCGGATTCAGCTTTCTCGGAAAGAAAAGGACGTCAAATGTGTTACTTTGCTTAGGAAAACAAAGAATGCTATACTTCGATCTGGTTAGAGTAGAAGAGCACAGACTGTCATATTACGTTTCTTTTGCTGACAAATCGAAACGGAAACAAACAAAATGTTTGGTTATACAGGGTCATTCACGAGGAACCTCACCCATATTTATACGGGAAACTACTGAACGTATTTTCATGAAATTCAGCACTTATAAGTATTTCACGATGCTGATGAAATCTAAAATATTTTCAAGGCATGAGCACCTCCGGTTTTTCCGGAAATGACGTCAACTTCCGTTTTTCAAATTAGAACACCATTTTTTTATTGCAGAAATAGATTCCTTAGAAAATTTCAATTTATTTTGATGTAACATTTTTCAGTTTTGGTTGGAAAATTCTCTCTGAGCGGGATAATTCGAAAAAAAAATCGAAAATAGAGCTCCGCTGGAACAAGAATAACTTCGAGGTTTTTGGATGGAAAATTTTCATTTTTGGGATTTTTCAAGATGTAAGATTGATGTATCCACTTTAAAAATCGAAATCGCGATTCATGATACAGGGGGTGAAAAAATCGCTTTCAAAGTTAGGGATGACAAAATCGTGAAAAATCAATTTTTTCAAATTAGAACCCCATTTTTTTATGGCAGATGTTGAATCTACGTTAAAAAATAATGTGAGTGTATGCATCACACCCTTGCCCTAAAGTGGATATTTTCTTAGTTATTCACAAAAAACTGTTTTTCGTCTTGAATTTTCAGCTATTTCTTTTCCCTTCACGCCAAAAAGATGACATTTTCAGGAACTGTTACTTAAACCATGTTTTAGATTTTACTACCCTAATATGTAAGAGAAAAAAGTTACAGGTTGTTCCTAAATAGATGGCGAATTTGTATCGGAAACCTCTTTATTTCAACTAATCGGCCATCGGTTTTCTCTCCAGTGATAAATAAATAATTCCTTATGAACCATATGCAAAAACTTACCATGTTTTACATTATTTTTTTTTTAATGATAGATATCATTAATTACATCTGCCAAATTCCTCTTTATTCAGTAGCATTTTGTGTTTACTATTAATTTGGTGATAATTCGTATTAAGTTATAAAATCGATCACTATGCCTAATTTTACCAATGAAGATTATTTAAATATCATTCTACTTCATGGAGAATGTAATAAAGTTGTAGATAGAACGATTCGACTGTTCATTGAGAGGTTTCGTGACCGACCCAGACCAACGAGAGATACCATTAACAGAACCATGACAAACTTGAGAAATGTCGGATTTTTCGTTAATAAAACTACACACAGAGAAAAAAGTGTAGTAGAAGATGAGAACAACGAAATTACAGTTCTTGCATATTTTCGTGTGAATCCTCAAAATTCTCTCAAAGATGCCGAGATTGATCTGGGATTATCTCAATCGAGTGTTTGGAGAATATTAAAAAAACATAAAATGCACCCATATAAATTCAATAGGGTACAGCATTTGAAGGAAACTGATTTCGTCAGGAGAACAGAATTTTTCGAAGCTATGATGATTCGATTTCAAGAGAATGAAAACTTTTTGGACTGTATAATTTGGACAGATGAATCTAAATTCACAAAGAATGGTTCATTCAATAGGCATAACAGTCATTATTGGGATGAAGAGAACAACCACCACTTCAGAGAATGGAACTTTCAAGAGACCTGGAGTTTCAATGTTTTTTGCGCCATCAAAAATAATGCAATTCTCGATGTTCACATTTATGATGGGACTTTAACTGGTAAGATAGAACACTACACATGTTTGCATTATTTAAAGAATGTTCTCCCTTAGGAGATAAATATTCTGACATATTGACTCAAATAATTGAGCCGCTAGTACAGAACCATAATGACTTATGGTATCAACAAGATGGCGCGCCTCCACACAATTCACTCAATGTGTCAAATATCCTCTACAGGCTATTTGAAGATCGATGGTTGGCGAACAATGGTCCACATCTTTGGCCACCACGTTCTCCCGATTTAACTCCTTTAGACTATTATGTTTGGGGTAGGATAAAAAATATTGTCTACTCAACTCCCCTGACTGATAAAGAGGACTGCATAGAACGAGTCAGAAATGCGTTCAGGTTTGTTTAGATTTTTAGATTCATAGTTTTGAAACTCAATTTGGTTTTTAAACACTTTCGCAGATCTCTTCCTCCCGATGAAATAAGAAGAGCAACGCACGAAGCATTCCTGAGACGTATAAATAAATGTCTAGAAATTAACGGTCAAAACTTTGAGCATCTTCTCTAGTTATAACTACGAGAGTTTGCCATGGTTCTCCTAATAGTAACTTGA
Organism: Myrrha octodecimguttata; assembly: GCA_958510865.1. Lineage (NCBI taxonomy): Eukaryota > Metazoa > Arthropoda > Insecta > Coleoptera > Coccinellidae > Myrrha > Myrrha octodecimguttata. The sequence goes on from OY294056.1 coordinate 59,675,965, forward strand.
AGTCGGTTTCAAGAAGGGGTGAAAAATCTACAGCATGGTTCAAATAACAGTTCCTGAAAATTTCATCTTTTTGGCGTGAAGGGAAAAGAAATAGCTGAAAATTCAAGACGAAAAACAGTTTTTTGTGAATAACTCAGAAAATATCCACTTTAGGGCAAGGGTGTGATGCATACACTCACATTATTTTTTAACGTAGATTCAATATCTGCCATAAAAAAATGGGGTTCTCATCTGAAAAAATGGATTTTTCACGATTTTGTCATCCCTAACTTTGAAAGCGATTTTTTCACCCCCTGTATCATGAATCGCGATTTCGATTTTTAAAGTGGATACATCAATCTTACATCTTGAAAAGTCCCAAAAATGAAAATTTTCCATCCAAAAACCTCGAAGTTATTCTTGTTTCAGCGGAGCTCTATTTTCGATTTTTTTTTCGAATTTTCCCGCTCAGAGAGAATTTTCCAACCAAAACTGAAAAATGTTACATCAAAATAAATTGAAATTTTCTAAGGAATCTATTTCTGCAATAAAAAAATGGTGTTCTAATTTGAAAAACGGAAGTTGACGTCATTTCCGGAAAAACCGGAGGTGCTCATGCCTTGAAAATATTTTAGATTTCATCAGCATCGTGAAATATTTATAAATGCTGAATTTCATGAAAATACGTTCAGTAGTTTCCCGTATAAATATGGGTGAGGTTCCTCGTGAAAGACCCTGTATTGACAAATAACAGAATAGGAACGAATATTTCAATATTCTATGGTAGAATAAGCTAACCTACTAAACACCAGTTCGTGCCTGCCTGGCAAATCCCTTCAAATATTACAACCCCAATTTTGAAATCTGATTTTGTATACTTTCTGAAAGTAACGTTCAAATCTGCATTTGCAGTAATAACACAAATTCAGGAATAACCGCCATTCCTATCTTACACCCATTTGTTTTCCCAATACCTCCGTAAATACAGATTCATTCTTACAGAATTTCGTGAGGATAATATAATCAAACGTCGATTGCAAAATATTGAATGTTTGAAAGAAAAAATTCCAGTTTTATTTGGGAAGGTGTTAAAGACACGATTATCACAAAATTTCTTCATCAGCATTATGATTGAATCAGTATCGTTTGAGTTATTCCTGAAAAAACAAAGATACCGAGGAAAAAACCACGAAATTACACATATTTTTTCCAATATCTCCAAAAAATTGTAATCGCATCAGACTGAATATTCCTCAAATGTCATGGATTGTTTCCCGAAAAAAACTGTTCTTATTTCAAATGACTATAACTCCGAAATCTCTTCATCTATTTCACCCACTCATGATCTCAACTGTGGCATTTGGAAATGCAACCTACCCTGAAAGTTCCAAGGCAATAAGGTTCTACGTACGGTCGTAATCTTTCCTGAGGAGGGCCGGCCAACCAGTCAGAATCGATTTTGACTCCTGATTAGTCATCAATGAGTCCAACCTATTCATCCAAGAATGGGTACATCTACGGAATCATTGGGCGGTTTTAAGCCATTCTCGAATTCCACCTCTGTAATTAAGCTCCAAACCTACTTTACAAATATCACGTTTGTGAGTCGTTTCTTCCGGAATTTATTGTGTTTACTATCGGCGTAAATAACAACTTAGAAACTCGATATTTTAAGAGTAGGTTTGGCCCTTAATTACAGAGGCCAAATTCTTGAATGGGTAAAATCCACCTAATGATTTCGCAGACATATGCCCATTGAAAATTTTATTTTCCCAATATTTCCAAAAATACAGATAAGATCGAATTGAAATCCAGTAGAATATCAAACATTCAAAAAACAAAAATTGAAATTTTTTTTCAAATTGTTTTAATGACAGGATCATCACGAAATTATGCACAAAGGTGATCATGAGCTTTTTTAAGTAACTACCAAGTTTCTTCATGATTGAAGCAGGGTTTTTTACGTCATTCCGGAAAAAACACCGATACCGAAAAATGCGCGAAATTTATATTTTCTCACAATCTCTCTATGAATTATTACCGTGTCAAACTGAAAATTGGTACATCGCTGTGAAATATGGATTTCAAGGTATCGATAACATTTTTTTCGAATATGAAAAGTAGTTTCAGAAGAAAAAATTTTGTCGAAGAAAATTTTGAAAACGGTCGGTCGGACAGACAGAATCGATTTAAACCATAGACGTATCCATTAGGATAATAGGTCTATGATTTTAACACTGGATTCGTCATCATTGAGTCCAGTCTAGTCATTTGAGACCATTTTCGGCTCAAATTTCGAAAATAGCAGACATTTGGACAAAACGATAGAACACTGCTTCTCTAGAACATGCAAGCAAAAAGAACATAATAAAGAGAGAATTAATGAATAAAACTATTGGCAACGTTGCAATTTTCTTTCTGTTATATTAGCTATTTCGAATTCCGTCAACGAAAACGAACCGGATGCACATCAGTCGAGTAGTGTCTAACGATTTCTTTGTCTTTGGGTGAAGTATTTGAGAAAACTACAGAAGCCACGTTCTCGAGTAACAGTTTTCATCATGTCGGGTGAATTTCCATCCCGAAAGAGCATTATAGGGTGTTTTTCGCATTCAATGTTGCGTTCATCTTTGAAACGTTAGATTGTTCTTACTCATCCATATAATCCTAGATGTTTTTATTCTTTATCTTTTCAAGGAAGCACTCTCGCTTTGGCCCTGGAAAGTACCTCTTTTTTCTGTATCTATATGCGTTCCGAAAAGTATGCGAGAACCGAGTCCAGGATCTAACGCATTTACCCTGACTTTCACAAAGAAACGATGATCGTACGATTAACAGATCGCTCCATCAAATTTGGTCGGCTGATCAATGAATTTGGGTTTGACGAAACTTCCTCACTCTGTTAAATATGTCGATCAGTTGATCGAGGAATGCAGTCCGACAATCTCGCATTTCTGTGGCTCTGTTCAGTGAAACCACAGAAATTGGATGAAAATTGGGTTATGTTATAACATTTCCATGCGTGAACATGAAAATTGCTTTGTTTTTTTTACGGTGGATGTATCATTTCATAATGAATTCAAGGTGAAGTCATTGTTAAATGAATTTGATGATAGAAAAGACAGAGCAAATTGGAAGATATTGATAACACGATAAAATAATGAAATTGCTAAAAATATTTCAAAAACTTCCACGACTTGTTTCGATATTGAATTTGGAAGTACCTAAGATGGTGAATTATAAGATAATCGAAATGAAAGTATTGAAAAAATAATTGCTATTGCAATTGCTATTCATATTGAAATTTGTTTTCATTTCATGTGGATGTCGATCCAATTTCATCTGGATGTTATGATCAAAATTCTTCACGAAATAAAATCCGATTTTTACAGAACCCATGTAGTAGGAGCAATTAATCAATCCATCATGAATCACAGATGGTAGTCAATATCAGATTTCAAGCACCATTATAATTCCAAAAGTCGATAGAGGATCATAACAACAAAAGTGCTTCATTCAGAATGGTCAAAAGTGGGTTGTTTTAATTTCACGTTTGACTCTCAATATGTTCCTGGGCTATATTTTTTACGCGCTTGTTCTGGGGAACAGCGCGTTATCATTTCGTCATGATGTCTGTAATTTTCGAATTTTGAGCCGAAATTGGTCTCAAACGACTAGGCTGGACTAACTGATGAAGAATCCGTGATCAAAATTGATTCTGTCAGTCCGATGCGATGTTCGTTAATGGGCCAAATCTGCCGATTTTTTGTGCTACAGCCATTTGAAATTTTGAGTTTTCAATAACTCGAAAAATATTTATCTGATCGAAATGAAACTTGGTTGGAAAATGAACAGTGTCAATAAGAAGAATTATCCATGGAGAAATTCGAAAAAAATTTTTTTTTCTTTTTGAAAATTTTTATATTTCATTAAAATTTCACCATTTCGCAATGTGAACAAGCGCGTAAAAGCTGCTGACTTCACGTCAGTGCTTTTCTTGATTTTTTTGAAACTCTATTGTGTACACATATATCCAAATAAACTTGACTGGGAATGTAGATATCTGTTGAAAGGGTTACATTGCAGCTTGAAATCAATATTCGTCAAACGATATAGTTCACCTGAAATTTTATTGAAAATTAGTGTACAGTCGTGAGTTAATCTCACCAAAAATATCCTCAATTATTACTACGATCCGCTGAAGTAAACTGGAAAAGTTTTAGCAAACAATATATACCCTCTCGCATTGCTCGGTTCGAATTCTATACCAATTTCAGATCATTTCATAACTCTGATGAAGTAGTGTGTTTTCTGACGCTGAATTTTCTTGGTTTGACTCCTGCTGCTGATCCATAGTTTAGCTTTGGTCTTGTTATTGTCTTTATTACATTCAACGTGTGCTTATACCCAATCAAAATAAACTTTCTATGAATTATAATTCATAGAAACTTGGCAAAGGAAGAACAAGTATGGCAGAAACCAATATTTGCGATCAGTGGAACGATCAATCAAAAATTTTACGAATATAAAATGACTTTTGTATTTCTCTGCTAATTGGAAGTTAGCTGTCCGAAGATATGAAAAAGTTCGTGGTTTTTAAATTGGTCGGCTTAAGATTCGAAGTGGCAATCCTTAGAGAGGCCACCGTCGAGAGAGAAAAATTCCTTTTAGACGAAAAAACAAATTGAGATTAATTTAATCAAAACCGAAGGACCCTGGAGTATCTTGTCGTAACAACAGCCTTTGAAAAATGTCCTTGTGGCGGAGAAGTAATTGTGAGTGGAAATATTGACGTCGTTCTTTCAGCTGCCTCAACTACTGCCTTTTTGCGCGCATGTTCTGGGGAACAGCGTGCTATCGTTTTGTCCAAATGTCTGTAATTTTCGAATTTTGAGCCAAAATGGCCGTCCGTCCGAAGGCACGATTACAGGCGTTCTGAGGTGTTGATCGACTTGAAAATTATAGGGTGGGCTGCACTTCAAAATGCGAAGGCTAAGTTCGTTAATAGGCGAAATCTGTCAAATGGTTTCGGAGTTATAGTTATTTGAAGTTTTGAGGTTATTTCCCTGATATTTCGAGTACTACTGAAGCGATTGGATTGGAATTTGATAGTTAGATTGACCATAAGGACTCTCAACTTGTAGCGAAATTTATTAAGATCGTGCTGTCAGTAAATTAAAAAAAAAATGTTTCAAAATTTTTTTCAAAACAATTTTTTTTTTGTGAAACTATTTATGACATTCGGTAAGAATTTCCGGCATGGTTTCAGCTCTATATTTAATAGCAGTGCGCCGAATTTCAATTCGATACGGTTATTATTCGTGGAGATATCGGAAAAAATATATATTCAAAATTCCGTGGTTTTCTTCCCGATATCATTGTTTTTCGTTATAACTCAAGAAATACTGATTCAATCATGATGAAGCTAGTTTGAAGGCGATGAAAGACAACTGTGTGCGAAACTTCGTGATGATCGTGTCATTACAACAATTCGAAAAAAAAATTCAATCTTCTGATAATATTATTTCCATTGAGTTCTGTATGAACCTGTCATTTATCGATAAACTACTGGATTTCAATTCGATCTTATCTGAATTTTCGGAAATATTGGGAAAATAAAATTTTTAATGGGTATATCTGCGGAATCATTGGATGGATTTATCCATTCAAGAATTCAGCCTGCGTAATTAAGGTCCAAACCTACTCTACAAATATGGAGTTTTTAAGTTGTTTCTTTCAGATACGGCCGACCGTAAACAGTGTGGAGTTGGTGTACGGCTGAATTACGAAGGTTGAATTCGTTAATGGGTAAAATCCGCCTAATGATTCCGTAGATAAACCCATTAAAGATTTTATTTTCCTAATATTTCCAAAAATAAAGATTAGATCGAATTGAAATCCAGTACTTTAACGAATAAAAGCTCGGCCGTGAGGACAGCAGCTTTTGCGCCCAGGTTCAAATTCCTTGCCAAAGCAGTCATCTCCATTGAACATGCGGGCAAAAGCTGCTGCCTTCACGGCAGTGCTTTTCTGGGTTTTCTTTCTGAACAAAGTGAAATTATTTCAATGTGAATCCAGAATTTCTTGATCCCTCACTATAATGAGAGAGCTATGATTGAACCTCCACTGAACACATTAACGATCAAGTATATTTTATAAGGATAATTTCGAACCCCAAATTTCAAATTGGTATTTCTGGAAACGTTGCAATCTGCGCTAAATTCAGAATATACAGTACTCAAAATTATGGAACAAATTCATTTTCTCAGAAGAAAAAGATTATAACAGGTCAATTTTTGTTTCACTTTTACCAAATTTTATGCATTTTTGCAGGATTTTTGTTGCAATCTGTGCCATCCCCATCAACCCTCTAAATTTTTTTAATTGGGAAAGTGGGTCATGTGGTACTTTTTTAGTAAGGTCTTTGTATCTTCTTTACAGGCGTGCGGAAATTTTCAAGAAAAAAAATTGTTTGTTTGAAAAATTAGTTACTTCAAAGAGGTTTTCAGTATGTGCACTTTGTCATGGCTCCTTTACATTGAGACGATGGTACCTGATGAAATTTGTCACCGAATAAAAGTCGACCATCACAGTTCTGTTCATGCACAACTTTCAACCCCTACGAACCCTTTAATGAAGAAAAAAATAGAGTGACACTGGAAATTTATTTCAGCATTGAAGTACCACCTGGAGAATCATTTTGCATTACAAGTTAAGTTAAATTAAATGTTCAATATGACCACCATCGTTCTGGATACAATAATCAAAGCGCTTGACACATTCTACTTAAGATCGTAACTGAAGCGCAGTGTTTCACACACTCTAATTTTTCACGTAAGGGGGTTGAAAGGGGTTGAAAGTTGTGCATGAACAAAACTGTAATGGTCGACTTCCATTCGGTGACAAATTTCATCAGGTACCATCGTCTCAAAGTAAATGAGCCATTACAAAATGCAAATACTGAAAACCTCTTTGAAGTAACTAAGTTTTCAGAGAAAAAATTTTTCTTGCAAATTTCTACACGCCTGTAAAGAAGATACAAAGGTCTTGCCAAAAAAGTACCACATGACCCACTTTCCCTATTCAAAAAATTTAGAAGGTTGATGGGGATGGCACAGGGTGCAACAAAAATCCTTCAAAAATGCATATAAATTTGGTAAAAGTGAAACAAAAGTTGACCTGTTTCAGGATTTTGTTTCCAAATATTTTTCTTCTAAGAAAATGAATTTGTTCCATAATTTTGACGCGCACTATATATTATCTTCAACAGTAGTTCTGGAAGAGATCCATTTTAGTGTTTTTAAATATGAGGGTCGCCAATGTCATCGATTCGTTCTCCATATTGTGACGACATTGGTCACCAACATTATTTGATATTACAACCTGCTGAATTCAGTCAAGAATCGCTCAGAAATAAAAAATAAGTTCCTGATGTAAAGATGTGCACTAGCATGTGATATCCAATTCCGCAAAGTGTCCAGCTTCTTTGTCTAGATTTAAGATGTAATCAATTCTGTTGAGTGGTTATGATTCACCATCTGGATGTGCGCGTCATCCACTAGAAACTCTGTCTAAAGAAATCTTATCGACCCATTATGTCACTGCCACTGGAGCAGAAAAGTGAGACATTTTATTCCCAATCCCAGAAGTTCCTGGAGTTTTTCTACCCGATCATTTGGAGGCGGATAAGGCGTAGGAAGTTGTCTCAAACTTTTATAATAATTTCATACCATTCTCTGCCAGTTCTGTCTAATTATCATATTACGGACACAATTCTCGAAATTTATGCCGGCAAATTCTCCTGAAATCTTTCCGAATTCCGTTTTCAGCCTTTCCATCGAGAAATTCTAAAGCCCGAGGTAAATGATGTTATAGAACTTCGTCTAAAAAGAATGTTTGTTTCTGGTGATTTTCAGGGAAGATGAATGGCTGTCTGAATGACCGATACCGATCTGTTCGAAATGGAACTTGGTAATTAGTTGTGTCATTCTAATTTACGTAGATTTACCCAAACTTTCATGAGTACGGAATTTTTCCTGAGTGACGACGGCCAGCCAGAATGAAATTTGCCATAAAATAAATACAGATTTTTGCGCGCATGTTCTAGGGGAACAGCGTGCTATTGTTTGGTCCAAATGTCTGTAATTTTCGAAGATTGAGCCGAAAATGGTCTCAAACGGCTAGATTGGACTGATGACGAATCCGGTGTCAAAATCGATTCTGTCCGGCCGGCCGTGAACACAATAACTGCCGAACGGAGTAAGCAAGCAACTTGAAACTTTCAGGGTAGGTCGCGCATTGGAATGCCGCGGTTAAGTTTGTAATGGGCCAAATCGGTCGAATAGTTTCGGAGTTATAGCCACTTGAAATTTTGAAGTTATTTATTTTTTATTTCAGAAACTACCTTAGCGATTGTATTCAAACTTGGCAATTAGGTGGAGTATAACAATACGCAATTTTGGGCCATGTATTGTCAGGATCATACTGTTAGTAAATTCAAAAAAAAATTTTTTCGAAATTTTTTTCCAAAAAATTTTTTTTTCGGAGAACCGTTTATCATATCCAGGAAAAATTTTCACTTGGACTTTGAGTTTCATATTTCACAGCAGTGTCCCGAGCTTCAGTTCGATAGGATCATAAGTTTCAGAGTTATCGGGAAAAAATATGTCTAATTTCGAGGTTTTTTCTCGATATCGTTGCTTTTTTCGGTATGATCATGATAAAACTTCGCAGCTAGTTTGAAGATGCTTAAAGCCAACTTTATGCAAAATTTCGTGATGATCGTGTCATTAGAACATTTCGAAAAAGAAAATTCTGTGATCTTCTTATCATATCATCCTCATTAAATTGTATATGAATCTTCGAACTGTAATTTTCCGATGGAGTACTGGATTTCGATTCGATCTGATCTGTTTTTCTGGAAATATTGGGAAAATAAATTTTGAATAGGTATACCTGCGGAATCATTGGGTGGATTTTACCCGTTCACGAATTTGGCCTTCGTAATTAAGGTCCAAACCTTCCCTACAAATATCGAGTTCCTAAGTTGGTTCTTTCGGAAGTTATTGTGTTTACGCAGTCGGCCTTTAGGTTGACCGTAAACTCAATAACTTCCGAAAGAAACGACTTAGAAACTCGATATTTGTATCGAAGGTTTGGGGCTTAATTACAAAGGTCGAATTCGTGAATGGGTAAAATCCGCCCAATGATTCCGTAGATATACCCATTCAAAATTTTATTTTTTCAATATTTCCAAAAATACAGATTAGATCGAATTGAAATCCAGTAATTTATCGAAAAAAATCTAGAAAAGCACTGCCGTGAAGGCAGCAGTTTTCGCGCGCAAGTTCAAATTCGTTGCCGAAGCGGTCATCTATATTGAACATGCGCGCAAAAGCTGTTGCCTTCACGGCAGTGCTTCTCTAGATTTTTCTGTATTACCATTGTATATTCAAATCTCATGATTTTGTTACATTTGTGAAGACGAGATTAAAAGTATGTCAATCGATTCTGTTTGGTCGACCGAAGACACGATAACTGTCCAAAGGAAAGGACTAGAGACTTAACTTTCAGGATATGTCGAACATAAGAATGCGGTGGTTAAATTCGTGATGAGGTGAATCGGTCGACCTGTTTCTGGGTTATAGTCATTTTTAAAATTTTAAGTTTTTTCTTCTGCTACTTCTTTGAAAACCACTACCGATTGGATTTAAACTTTGTAGCTAGTTTTAGTAGTTTTCTTGGAAAAATCTTTTCCAGAAATATTCATCTGATTTCGACCTCAAACCTTACTTTACCAACAGAGAACCTAATTTCAGTTAGATCCGATTTTTATTATCTTTACATTGGACAAAAATTTGAAAACAAAAATTTCAATTCAATTTCAATATTTTATATTCTACGTTCTCCTTATCATATTATCCCCACGAAGTTTTGGATCAACCTTGGAGCGGTCATTTTCCAATGAGGTACTGGATTTGAAATTCGATCCGATCCTTACTCTCGAAAATATGGGTAAAATGAAGTTTTAATTGGGTATAATCGCGGAATCATTGCGTGCATTTCACCCAGTTACGAATATAGCCTTCATGATTGAGTTTCAAAACTACTCTACACAATAATTTCCCCATAAATCTGCCGTCCATTAGGTCGCTAGCGATGCGCGGCGCTGCGCTGCACGGTCTACAGCGGAAGCGCTGTACTGAAAGTTTGAACTAAAATGAGCTAGGTCCGTCTGCTAGGTCGGTTGCACGGCGCTGCGCTACGCGGTCGTCACTCGGACAGGGATCATGCGACATCGACAGTTCTCGATATCATTCGGCTGGGTTCGTTACGCTTTCTGTTGGCTTGAAACGTAAATACTAGAAATGTGTCGTTACAGGATTTGTATTCTGTTATTCCTCCGGAGCTGTGACTCACTTTGATAGGGCAGTCACAGGGCCAAAATCACAGGTAGTGAAATGACGAACCCATCTCTAGCAGATAGATTGACAGTGAACCGTGACGCGCACCGCCACCTACCTAATGGACGGGTAGCTTGAAACGACTTAGAAACTCAATATTTGTAGTGATATTTGGGGCTCCATTATGAAGGTCGAATTCATGCATTTCTATAATCCGCCCAATGATAATGAAGATAAACCGAATCAAAATTCCATTTTCCAAAATAACAGATATTGGATCGAATTGAAATCTAGTACTTGATAGAAAATGATAGATTGAAGGTTCGTGCAGAAAGTCATGACTACCTATGAAAAGAAGATCGCAAATCTTTTCATCAGGATGTAGAGCTGCATTTGGTGGGTTCAATGAGTGGAAATATATGGCCCATAATTTGAACATGCGCGCAAAAGCTGCTGACTTCACGTCAATGCTTTTCTGGATTTTTTTCTTCAATAAGTAGAAGTTGGATGAGCTTCAAGTTTTTTCATGTAAATGACAATATTCAAGCTGAAACTGGTGCCAATATTAGTGGCTCATCAATGGATTATCAAAATCAACGCTATTTTTGTATCTTTATTACGTTATCTATATTATAATTGGCAGAAACAGTCCAGATTTTCCTACAACATCGGCGGACACGGACTGCCATTGGTGACGTGTCACCTAGACCTTGGTGTAACAGTCAGTTCGGACCTCACGTGGTCGGACCACATGTCAACTGTTGTTGGAAGGGCTGAGCAGATAAGTTATCTCCTGGGCAAGTCCTTCATGATCATTGTAGTGTCTATTGTCCGCTCTAGAAAACATACATCCGCCCGATAATAGAATACGCCGGGCAGGTCTGGTGGCCATCGACCAGATTTGATGAAAATTCCCTTGAATCAGTTCAACGACAAGCAACTCGTTCACCTAACACTTAACTCAGACCATCTTACGAGCAATGATTGAACGTATTTGGACTTCGAAGCTTTGCCGAACGTCGAAAGCGTGGAGACTTCATCTTCACACATAGAGCCCCAGCTGGTCACTTTGGTGAGGATTTCAGGAACATGTTCCAGTTGAATTCTAACAACCTGAGAGGGCATCACTCAAAGCTGTCGAAGGAACCCTACAAGACAACACCGCTCCAGAAGTTTCTTCGCAACAGGGTTTTCAACCAATGGAATAGGCTTCCATTTACAGTTATATAGACCCCTACCGTCAACACTTTCAAGAATAGATATGATGCATGGAGTGCCCAAGATCACTAGTTTTTTTTCCGTTCACCACCGGTTTTGCTTAAATTTCCATTTGAATTTTTTTCTCTTGTAATAATACAATTATTTTTTTTTGGCGAAGGTTTCTGTTTCGCTATTCACACTTCTGTTATATATTTTTATGGGTTTATAGGTTTTACCTTAACCCTTCTTCATGTTTGAATAAATGAATGATTAGAATAAATAGTTGGAGAATTCAAAGAAAATAAATGTTAGTTGTCACTACGACAGTGGGGAATCATTCAGCTGGACCAAAAAAAAAGACCCAGCTGAAAATTCTTATACCACTCTCATGAAAACTGATAGTTATTTTCATTTATATATATTCTTTCTTTTGAGATGAGCAGTACATTTTTTTTATATCAAACAATTTGCGTCATAACAGTATTAGCAGAGGAAATGTAAACGGGGTACCATACATGTTTACGTATGACACAAGAGCACAGATAAAAACCTCAGGAAAAACTCTGTCTCCCCGTATCAGTGTAATGAAATTGTTGTTTTTTATTGAAGGGCTTCTTTTTCATCGACAAAATTTCCTCCTTCCTATGCGATGCAGGTTGAAATCTTGGAATCATACCTGAAAACAAAAAAGGAGACGAAAAAACTAATATGAACTAGTAAATGATTTAGTACTCATTAAATTAATTTGAAGTTCGCAATCCATCTCAAAAAAGAATCAGACACCGAATGAATTGCCTCGAAACCATCGTCAAATTTATATATTGGACAAGTTTTAACTGAATGTTCTATTGTTTCCTCTTCTTCTCCGCACTCGCACCTTGGACTTTCGACCGAATTCCATTTGAAGAGGAAACTATTACAGCGACCATGACCGGTTCTAAGTCGATTTAAAATGCACCAAATTTTCCTAGGAAGATTGAAACCATGAACTTTTTCTGAAGGATCGCTGATCAAACCTTTGTTGAAAACATTACACGAATTCCATTCCGAACGCCAAACTTCTTTGTCACTTTTATTGGTGTAAAGAAAATCGTTGATCCATAAAGATTTACGAGATTTCAAACTAGCAATTTCAGAATCCGAAATATAAGACATGATTGGGAATAAATTCGGAAAGGAACGATATTTATCCCAAAACTTTATCACTGCAACCTGTCTACGAATATGGGGCGGTACAATATTTGAGATAACTGGTAACCACTGTAAAGGTGTAGATCTTATGGTCCCACTAATGATTGTCATAGCAACATTAAGCTGTACATCTATTTTACTGACATGAGCGCTATTAAACCGAACCGAACAACAATATTCAGCAGCAGAAAAAACCAAAGCCAAAGCTGCGGTACGAAGAGTTGTAGGGTTAGCCCCCCATGAAGAACCAGCTAGTTTTTGAAGAATATTATTCCTAGATTTCAACTTCATGCGTAAGTTTTCCAAATGGGCCTTGAAATTTAAAGAAGTATCTAATTTCACTCCAAGATATTTAGGAATGAAATTATGTTTCAGAACGGCCTTATTAAAAGTAACATTCAAAGTTTTAAACTTCTGTTGATTATTCAAATGAAAACAAGAAACTTCTGTTTTATTAGAATTTGCACATAAACGCCACTCAACAAAATAATTCTTCAAAATTTCTGAATCAGTATTTAGAGTGTTTTCAATGACTTTGAAATCAGAGTGAGGAAAAGCCAGAGCAATATCATCTGCATAGATGAATTTCTCTGAAGAAGTTGCTGGAATATCACATAAATATAAATTAAATAGAAGGGGAGCTCAAACTGATCCTTGTGGGAGTCCATTATTCAAAGTTTTGAACCTACTACTAACATCACCAACAAAAACACGGAGTCTTCTGTCAGATAACATATTTTCGATCAATTGAATTACTTTTCCACATTTCAGAAATTTATGAAGTTTGAATATTAAACCATCTTTCCACACCGTATCATTTATATGAAGTGAAAGCTTTCTCTTGAATAATTTTGAGCAGCCTGCCTCAGCTACACCAACCGCAATCGATGCGATAGCGGCTGCTGTCGACTAATGCTAGGTTCTGTCTCCAATAGTGTGAAAGATATCAGAAAAATAAAAGACCAGATTGTATAAAATGAGTGGTTCAAAAGTGACTCTAGCTATCAGACTCAATAACCTGGTAATTACATAAATTGCATCGAAATTATCTTTCAAGATTAACTAAGTAAAGGATCACCGAGAACCATCCAGTCATTCTAAATCATAAGTGGATTATTGAGATTATTCGTTGTTGTCGCAGTACACCGTAATGCGATGTAATAGAGGATGTCCCGGAGGATTTCAGATCTAGTGATAAATTCTACTAGGCGTGCAAATGGAGTATGCATTTTATTGCAATAAAATATAAGACAGTAACAATGAATCGATTTTTTACGCGCTTGTTCTGGAGAACAGCACGTTATCGTTTCGTAACGATGTCTGTAATTTTCGAATTCTGGACCAAAAATTGTATTAAAAGATCGGGTTGAACACCCTGAAGGACCATCCGGGCTCAAATTCGATTTGTGCTCTAACTTTCGGAGGAAAAGACCTAGCGACTCGAAATTGTCTCACAAGGTTGAGAATCCAAATATCTCGGTTAAGTTCGCTAATCTGTCGAATAGTTTGGGAGTTAGGTCCATTGAAATTCAAGGGGTTGATTTCTCGATAAATCATGAACTAATGATTCGATCAGATTTAAACTTTGCATATGGTTCCAAAATACCAACGCGCAACTCAGTGCAAAATTTCGTGTTTATCCGAATGTTGGAAAATTTAAAAAAATATTCATTTGAAAATTTTGCAAAATCTTGATGAAACTTTTTTTTCTCCATAAATATGGACTATATTCCAACGAATTTTGGCACAAACCTCAAACGCTGCTTTTCACAACAATTTTCGAAATTTTAATCCGATGCGATGTTTACTCTCCGAGATATAAGGAGAATAATAATATATGCCAAATTTCGTTCATATTTGGAATTTAAACGGTATAATCCGCAATAGCTCAAGGAATACGAATGCACTCAGGTTGAAATATCGCAATCAGTTGAAGAATACCAACGCGCAACAAGGTGCAAAATTTTGTGTTGATCTAATAATTCGAACAATCGAGTTGAATGACCTGGTCTCACATCAGTGCTTAAGAAGAATTTCATGTAGTTTCTAAATTCATCAGTGTCTACCGATACCGACTATATTGTTCTGACTTGAAGTGAACCAGCAATGTCAGGCTTACCTATTCCTCATGAGTTGCCGTAGTTCACATCATAGCAGATGATACGTATTTGGCCAATACGTGATTTAACAACCTCTGGGCTTCAATAATAAGAATGTACTATAGTGCCACTAGTGCCAGGGTACTCCCGACGCAAGTAATAAAGTAGAGCGCAAGTTTCCTAAGTAGGCGCAAAGAGACCGCGTTCGCTATAGAAAAATAAAAACGTGCGACTCAGAGCAGTATTTCTTGAGGATGCTAATGTTAAAAATTTGAAAGAAAAATGTTTCACGAAATGTTATTTGAACAGATTGTTTTCTTAGGACACTAATCAAATGTTTCCAAAAATATGGATCGGATCGAATTTAAATCAATCACTTGATTAAGAAATTATAGCTTGGAGGTTCATGCAGAAGTTCGTAGAACTCTATGAAAAGAAGATCTCCAAATCAGTCTATCAGAAGGTAAATCTGCGTTTGGAGGGATCAATAAGCAGATGACTCCTTTGGGGACGAATTTAAACAAGCGCGTAAAAGCTCCTAACCTCACGCTTGTGCTTTTCTAGATATCTATAATATTCAATATTATAAGAACACAAAACATAAACTAACTACGAATATATAATTAAATCTAAATCATAATTTAGATTAGCATATTGGTCATAACCGATTTGTTGTTGGTATCTTGTTATCTGATACGAACATTGGTGATCACACAATGACATGTAGCTCCAGAGATTGCTGCCATTTCTGACCCTATTCTCAATTCAAATTAGGCCAGATTCTACGAATTATTCCCATGAACCTTGCTTCCACGTTAACGCCAAGGTCAAGCAGGGGGCAGGGGATTCTGGATGGTCAGTTTAGTTCAAATCTACTTGAAATGAGCTTATTAAGGAATAACCAATTAACAGCTCAAATTTATGCATCTGATGTATGGAAAGTGACTTCATCTGGTTGGAACCTTAGAACCAAGTTCTAGAATTGAATTATTCATTGCAATAAAAAAAAAACATCTGGGCCGTTAGATATCAGAAAGCGAGAACACAAAACAATCTAAGGAATAGATACATACAAAGATCCCAAATGGCGAACCATCAAGGCTCGACTATTGGAAATCACATGATAGATTGGGACAATACAAAAATACTGATGTCGAAACCAGAAAATCTGAAGGGAAAATTTGAGCATCCTCCTGCAGAATACTTTGATTCTGCACTCGAAGGTGAGACTTGCAAGATGCTCCTGGCAGATGGCGCGCTGTAAGTTGTATACTGCAGCGATCCCTCTGAAAGGTAACAAGTATCGAGAGAACTCTCTGCGGTTTATCCAAGTTAAGTTGACCTGACGATCAATATCAATTGTGAAACAGCTGTAGTCATTCTACTTGGATCCGCTTCTTCGGTGTAGGTGTTTTGGTTGATTGGGTGATTAGCTCTGATCAAGGGGGAATATTTGTTGATTTATCGACGGATATTCGTCCTTGTGATTATGGTATTTATTACTACTGGAGCTCTTTCTTCACCATGAAACCATTTCCTAGCTAGCATAATTTTCATTTTAATGAACTTATAGACAACATTTTCTGGAATCCGTCAGGAATTCAAATTTTCTCGGAGCAACTTCAGATCCCATAATACTTCAGTATTTGAGTGCTTTGTTACGCAAATACTCAAGAAATGATAAATGAGCACGGTGAAATCCATAATGCTAAAATGAAAGAAGAGTCGAGTGCAAATAAATGAAATTGGCTGAATGCAATTATTTCAGGTCAATCACTAGGAAGCAGGCGTTTAAATTCGTAGCTTCATTTCCAGATGAAACGAGGTTGAAATCTCTTATAAATCTTTATGATCTCCAAGCTGTCATTTCTCATCCAAATACCAACTACATCTCGAGTCGTACAGATCTGCATTCTGCAAAACATTGAAAAAAGATTAATAAACTATCAAGTTCCTTCTGGTCTGAGATGATCATGTCACCACATGAAGGATTTGTGACGAGGAATGTTCCACTCAGGGCAGCTGCGTACCGCAGTATCAAGTTCCTTCTAACAATACTCACATTTCATGCTCATGACTTAAGTTTTTAGAGTATCTTCATACTGCCACTTGATACTGAACTGCGCTTATAATTGATCCTGGAGATCTATGATCACCATGGAACTTTATTGATGAAAGGTTACCCTCTTATGGTGATACCATATTTGGCGGTTCTCGTGAGTTCGCGCCATCTGAAAGACGACGCGCTCTAAGGAAAAGATGTTTCGTCTAGTGCCAGAGGTAGACTCACCAGATAGCTTGAATCCTTTTGCACCTTTCAATGACAACTGCAGCAGCGCCCCAGTGAGCGACCATGACCGACGCGTTTATGCTGTGTTGAAATGAGGTAGCTAGAGTGCGTCGGTCAGTGGTGCCACCGTCTGGCAACTCAGTTAAACTACGCCGTCTACACATATAAATCGAGATTTAGTTTTATGAGAATCTCCTTAGATAACGCTTGGTCCACTAAGGCCAAGGCCATTCATCCAAAAGCCTTGAATTCAAGTTTAACTTGTGGCATGACTTGGCGGTACTGGATTACCTCGATTGACACGGTATATAGGAAGTGGTCTGATCCAGATCCCTTCTGTTTTTCGCTGCCTGAGCTCTGGCAGGGTATGTGGATGATGTTGAATGACCTTGTATTTAACGTAACCCCTAAAGAATATGCCGCAAATGCTTGAATCAGATGAAAGCTGGCCAACCCACGTTTCATCTCAGTGAGATCGGTCTACCGGGAACATATGTCTCAACACAGCCAACGAAATTCGAGCTGAGTGAGGTGAAACCGATGTCTGCTGGAACCAAAACTCATCCAGATCGTGTTCTTCAGCAAGATTCTCCAATTGCGGCTGTTGAAAGGTTTACTACATCGAAATGTAACTTCCCGACGAAATATTTGAAAGATCCTGATCCGCCTTTCATGGGAGCTCCTATTGTCATTTCCTAAAGTAGTCACAAACATAAAATGATTTGGAGAATTCGCAATGCGAGCTCCTAGAGTTATCGCATACGTAACCAGAATTAAAATCTACATTACCTCTTCCTTATTTAACCCAAATATAACCATAATGGGAAATTCGCAATGCGAGTTCCTAACGTCATCGCAGTTGTAACTAAAATGGAAAAGTCCCAATGCGAGTTCCTAGAGTCATCACAGACGTAACCAGAATAGGAAATTAGCAATGCAAATTTCTAAAGCAAGCAATCACAGACGCAACCAAAATAGGATATTCGCAATGCTAGTTACTAAAGTCATCAAAGTGGATCGCTGCTGATGGTCGCCGTCAAACGATATCGATTTCAAAACTTGTATACAAAAAATTTATTTCCTACTGATTCGAATAAGGGAATCCAACTTTCACCAATTCGTTGTATCCCTTCAAAACTCGTCCATCGAATCTTCTACACTCTGTAAAAGAAAATATCATATCGGTCGCAATTCTGAGCATTCTGCGTCTGAACCAACCAACATGACTCCGATGAAATAATAATGGTAATAACACACCCTATATGTAGAGGACATATCTTACCATTCATTATTCTCCAACGCCTGGCTGAGTGAAACAACACCATCAAGTAAAGACGTATGCAGCTCATATAATACTGAATGAAAAACGACAAGCTGGAAAATTTGCAATCTATATAAATTCTCATCTCTTCCACACTGTTCTAATTTACAGTCTCGACATGGAAAAGACATACTGTTTTGTTCATCACCAGTGGCAGTTGGTGCTTTGTCATTATCAAAGGCTCCAACTGGAGACATTACTCAATTTTGAGTGTATTCTGAACGACACTTTCAGCGAATAATATTCTAGTCCCCAGTAACGGGAAGCACATGCGATTAATCTTCAAAGGCAGAGTTTAAACTCTACACCAGCTCCCCATCGTTCTTGAATCAATAAGCAGAAGTGAAAGAAAATCAGAGAACGGATAATCGGATAGTCAAAAAGTTACCCCAAGTTTACCCCCACGGTTCGGCGAACAAATGAAAATCCATAGGCTATCTGTCTGGGAGTATGAAGCGTGAAGGGATGATTATGTTATATTCCTGTTTAGTTCAGGAGGTTTGGAGAGAATTCAACGGAAGTTGACTGCCTCAGGAATTGTTCATCGATGTTCAGTGTTCCGAAGTTTATTAATTATTTGTAATGTAGTTGAGATACGTTAGATTCGGGGCAACCCAGAAGCGTAGAATACCATAATCGATTTCAAGCGATGGACCGAAATGTTCTTGATGGTTATTTGCTGTTCATCGTATTTTAACCACGAATTGAAAAATCATTATTCAGTGTGAACCCCAAACTATTTCTGGCCAATGTGATGAATACTTTCTGAAATCCATTTATTTTTTTTCTAATACGATATAAAGGGTGTATCTGAAGAAGACCGAAAAAATATAAGGCGTGATTCTTTGATGAAAGTAAGGTAGGTATTTGGTATAACATTTTTTGAAAACCTCCCCCCAAAAAAATACAACCCTTGGAAGATTAACAGAAAAAATGTTTCCCTTCTTATTTTTCCCTGTATATTAAACTAAAGACACAAATCGTGGTAAATAAAGGGTTTTCCAATAAGGGATGATATTTTGAATAGTCCGCTATTTCGGTAGATGCCACTTTTGAAGCTGTCATTTTTTGACATTTGACAAGTATAGACTACGCCATTAATAAAAATGGAACGATACACGCTTCAACAACGCATTGAAATCATTAAAATTCACTATAAAAATGGTGGAAATTTGGCAGAGACGGTTTGTAAAACTCGAACATTTTTGGGTCGTCGTGAAGCACCTTGTCGGACCGTAATAAAGAAACTGGAGGAAAAATTCAAGCTGTTGGGACAAGTTAGTGATGTAAAGAATAAAACCCTTGCACGTCGCTAAAGAACAGCCGGGAATATTGCTGCTGTAAACGAAAGTGTTGAAGAAAACCCAGATTTGTCCATTCCTCGTCGTTCTTTGGAATTAGGCATTTCACAAACGTCATTACACCGTATTTTGCATAAAGATTTGGGTCTTAAGGCTTATAAAGTTCAGTCAACACAAGAACTCAACATGTGACTGTTTGGTGCGGTAAATGGCCCGGCGGAGTCATTGGACCTTACTTTTTCGAAAATGAGGCTGAAGCAACAGTTACGGTGAAGGGATTGCGCTATCGAGAGATGATTAATGATTTTTTATGGCCGGAATTGGATGGTATTGATCTAGACAACGTTTTCTGTCAACAAGACGGCGCTACGTACCACACAAGCAACGAAACCATTGATCTTTTGCAGGAAAAGTTTCCGGACCGTGTTGTCTCTCGAAGAGGTGATCACAATTGGATTTCTTCTTCCTTTGGGGCCACGTGAAAGATAAGGTCTACGCCAATAGCCCAGCGTCGATTCAAGACCTCCAAAATGGAATTCGTGAGGCTATCGAGGACATGGGGCAGCCACTTTGCGATTTGGTTATGGAAAATTTCATTGAAAGGATATGGTCCTGTAAGCGTGATCGTGGTGATCAATTGCCTGATGTAATGTTCCACTTATTACGGCATAGCTTCTTCTTTATAATGAAATAAACATCCGATCATTTATATTGAAAAATGGCATTCTTCTTTGAATATCAAAATAACACCTCTTATTGGAAAACCCTTTATTATTTGTCAATAAAACTACACAATCTGAAAGTTTTTCAACCTTGAAGTATGCTAGAAGGGGTTGAGATAATCAAGCCCTAACAGTTTTTTTCTTAGAACTTTATTCTGGATGAACATTTTCCTTTTAAAACCACATGCCTGAGAAGCTCAATTCATTTACTTATATTTTTATCTGTACAAAGTTTTTCGAAAACTCAAGCATTTTGGAGAAAAACATAACTCATGTTAAATAGCATTTCATTGAACAACACTACAGCCAACAAAATTATACTAGGCTAAGACTCTTACAACTAAAACATTAGCGAGCAATGAACAAAAACCTGTGAAATATCGACAATACAATTATGATAAATATTGAAGATGACCGCCGTCAACTTCAATACAAGCATTTACTCTTCTCATTGGAATGCGTATGCGATGAAATATGCCTGCTGATTTTCTTATCGTTTCACACCCTGCTACAATGCGGTTTCGCAGATCATCTGAATTTTTTCTCGTTAATGTTTTCGGAGAATCTTGTAGAATTAAAAAAGTTAGTAAATGAATTGGGCTTTTCAGGCATGTGGTTTTAAGAGGAAAATGTGTATCCAGAATAAAGTTGTAAGTGAAAATATCTTAGAGGTTCACTATTTCAATCCTTTTTAAGCATATTTCAGGGTTGAAAAAAATTCCAAAATATGTAGTTTTATTAATAAATAATGTTTACCAAGTTTTATGTCTTCGGCTTGATATACAGGGAAAATATGAAAGAGAAACGAGTTGTTTTGTTAATCTTCGAAGGGGTGTAACTCTTTCGGGGGAAGGATTTCCAAAGAATTTCAGACCAAATACCCACCTTAATTTTCATCAAAAAATTACCCCTTAAAGTTTTTCGGTGTTATTCAGATATTATACACTCTGTTTACAAGTACAAATATCGGAATTCGATTGGAAGCGAAGTTTTTGCGATGTTTCAACACCATAACCGTTGAAGTGTTTTGCCACACTTACCAGAAAATGTCAAGACTAAAGACCTCCTCATTAGGAAAGTATAGTGTTTACTTTCAGACGGATATTCAAGTCCATTGAAGACTCAAACTTCGAAAATGATAGAGATTTGTTCAAAACGATAAAGTCCATGTAACCTAGAATAAGCCCGTTAAAATAATGTCGAATTGTCCTCCATTGTGTCTGGCTGCAATTTGTGTTGGAGTTCATGTCGATAATGTCGATGCAATTTATATGGACCCTATTCTTTAATGTGATGGAATAAACGTTCTCTATCTTTCCATAAAAAATGCACCACGTTTCCTTGACAACAGCGTCGACACGCCTATTCTCTCCCTTTTCCGATTCAAGAAAAGGGACCATCATGGTATATTTCAGATGTGAGAATGCACGAATCCGGCAAACCCGAACGTTTTTGCCAAGCACTCTTTGACTATGAATTTATCCAAAATGCATATACCTACTATATTCTGTGACTCCTTTTCCACAGATGATACAGTCTTCATGATTTTTCAGATGGTGGCAACGGAGGGTGCACCTGGAGCGGCAACAACAGAAGCAAATGACACCGGAACGACGTTCGGCAAACTGAAACAAACTCTTTCTTCCTCACTTCTCACTGCCCAGGATAAAGGTGAGAATTTGTATGATAATTGTTTTTAGGTTATCTGATCAAATGAATCTGTTTCTATTTTTCAGCCTCGTTAAACTGAAATAAAATCTCATTCGAATATTGGCACTCTATATCGGTTTCATACAAATCAGTTCAATGTTGAAAGGTCCTCGGTACCTCGTTTGAAAACTTTCCGTTCTTCAGACAATGCGTAGGTACAAGCAGTAACTGTTAGAAGGAATAAATGGAGAACTTATTGCACTTTCAAAAGTTCTATACTGAGGCATTTATATGAAAGTCGAATTCGTTAAAAGAATAAATCGGCATAATGATTCTACATAGGTAACAGCTCTGTTTTGGTTCCGACTTCAGAACCAATTCAGGACTGTTCGGGACGGTTCGAATATGCGCAATTGCGATTTTGAGTCTGAAAAATCGCAATCACGCATACTCGAACCGTCTCGAACAGTTCTGAACTCGGAACTAAAACAAACCCGTTGATATAAAAAATCGATTTTTGCGCGCATGTTCAAGGGAATCAGCGTGTATCCCTTCGTCCAAATTTCTGTAATTTTCGAATTTCTAGCTGAAAATGTACTCAAATGACTAGGTGGGACTCAATGGTGTAAAATCGATTTTGTGTGCCCTGCCGGCCGTCCAGAGGTCCTATGCACGATTACGGGCGTACGGAGTAACCTATCGACATATATGAAACTTTCAAGGTATTTTATTATCATTGTTTCTGGTTGTATTTTGGAATGCGATGGTTAAGTTCGTTAATGGGAGTAAATATTGAAGGGAAAAACCTGAGAAAACGGTAAAATAATAAAAAATCATACAAAAATAATATTAGACACAGTGTTTCATTTTCTATCTTAGCAACACTGTTTCTAGTATTATTGTTGCATTGTATTTTATTATGTTACGGTTTTATCAAGTCTTTTACTCCAATCATTATAATATGTCAGTTGATAAATAATCGAATTTGTCATTCATACGTAGTACGTTGAAGACAATTGAAGTTGATCGTAAGATATTAGAGAGATATTGCAGTGTCAAATTTGTGCGGCGTTATTAACGCAAACGTTATTTTCGACATCTAAGCATGCGCAGATTCATTTTCAGATTAACGCGAAGTTAATAGCGGTAGCGCCTAACGTTATTTACGGAAAATTGCGAGCCGCAATTTACGTTGCGCTATTCTATATCGGAAGGAATCGTTAAGCTTCGGGCTCTTCCGGCTCCGATCACTGTCATACAAAAGCTGTTTTTTAATATGTTTTTCGGAATTAATTATATACTTCCTCAGATTTTTCAAATCTATTTTACAATACTTCTTACATACAACTGATATTAGACATTAAGATTCATTAATGCTACCTTAGCCAATTTTTTTCATAAATAGGTATTTTTTTCTTTTTCACGAATTAAGAAATACTTTTGGAAGCAACATGAGGGGTTGGAAATAAGGATTAGTTTGAACCATACCAATTATATTGTTCAATATGTAACTAATTCCACTTCTTCTGCAAAAGCACCAGCTGAAATTACCGCTTCCGATTCCATTTTCATTTTGTCCAGAATTTAAAAAAATCCAGGGCAGAAATGCAAATTATCAAGCTCTATGAGTTTAAACGTAAGTTTGTAACACAAAAATCTGACGTCTCACATAACCTAACCAAACAAACTGATAACTACCGTAACGGTAACAAAAACGTGTAGCAATACGTCTACTTCTGGAACGACCGTTAAATCCACGTTAACCACCAAAACGTTATATATAGCGCAGCGTAATAACATAACGTTGAGAGATTCAAAAGTTGCAATATACCTCTATTTATATCGAAATATTTTACGTAAAGGCATTACAGAAAAATTTTGTATTTTTTTTAAGATCCCATTTATTATGATCACTGGAATTATTTCACTATTAGCCCAGTAAATATTTCCACGCGTTTGTTCTAGAGAACAGCGCGTTATCATTTCGTCACGACGTCTGTAATTTTCGAATTTTGAGCCGAAAATGGTCTCAAACGATTGGGTTGTACTCCCTGAAGAAGAATCCGTGATCGAATTAAATTCTGTCTGTCTGTCCGTCCGTCCGTCTGTCCATATGTGCTCTAACTTTCGAAGGAAGTTTCGGAGTTAGGCCCATCTGAAATTTTAAGGTTAATTCCTCGATATCCCATGAAGCATTGTCTTGACCAAATTGAAACTTCGTGGACTGTTTTGAAATATAAATGCGCAACTAAGAGTTAAATTTGGGGTTGATTCAGTTCTAAGAGAATTGAAAAAAAATTTTATTCGAAAATTTTCAGAATTTTTGATGAAAAATGTTTTTTCTCTGGAAATTTTGATTAAATTTCAATGGAATTTGGCATAAACCTTAAAGATAGTATTTAACAACAATGTTTCAAATTTCAATTCGATCGGATTTTCAACTTCAGAGATATGAGAAAAAAAAATGTGCCAAATTCCGTTGTTGTTTGTAATCATTACGTTATTTCCGCAATATCTCAAGAAGCACGAATGCAATCGGATTGAAACTTCTCAATTGGGTGGAGATCAGCAACACGCAAATAGGTGCAGAATTTCGTTTCGAACTAATTGTTAGAATTCGAACATGCGCGTAAAAGCTCCTGACCTCACGTCAGTGCTTTTCTAGATTTTTAAGTTTTGAATTCTCAAGACGCTCCCAGCATTGTGAATTATGTGATTCAGATAATTCAGCGACAATATCCTTATTGTTAACTGCAACTACTTGAAATTATCTAGGGGCATTCGAGGTACGAAATATTCGGTAGATGCATTAATTGAACAACGTTATTTCTCATCTTCCGGCATGCAGTTCATCAATGCCATTGATTTAGTGGTAATTGGATTGCCACCGAGCTTGAAACTACAACAACCACATCCTGTTGTCTCCCTGTCGAATTCAATTAACTTTTGAATATTGTATGTGGACGAGCTCTAATATTGCAATAATGGTTTGCGTTTCTAGAACGAAATCCTCCCGGATCAACAATCAGTTGATCACGTAAAAACAGAAGATCTGGACTTGTTGATGAAAACTTATCAATTATATGGAATGTTATTCATGATAACATAAAAATTCGAAAAAACTGCAATTGGTTTACTGTGTTTTATTGTTCTCCATTTCGAATGTGCAGTTTCTTCATATACCTAAGAGTCAGAATTAGGTCTGGCGTTTTAAATGAAGATGTTCAATATCAACTATAAACAACAAATATTACCATCATGGCGACATGTGAACTTCAGAATCGCGGAGGTTAAATTTTGGTTACAGTCTTATTACTAGAAAGGGGCAAACCAACCTGTACCACTGTAGATGAATATACAAGGTGTGTCCTTAAGTTGGAGTTCAGCAATAGATTCCTCTCATCAAATAAAACACAATTTCCATTTGCCAATTTTAAAAGTTCAACACGTTCTACTGTCATTTGTATTTTATATCCGATTCATTGATTGAAAGTCAAAACTCGAAGGAACTTCGTTGAGAACACTAATTTCCTCACTTAATCTCATGATGTAAAAAACATGGTGTGCTCATCTGAAAAATGAGTGAAGACAGCTAGCAGAAAATACAAAGAGTTCCATATTCTGTGCTTTGAATTAACAGGCAAATTCATAGCACAGAATATACAACTCTTTGTATTATAATCTTGCTGACGTCACTTATTTTTCAGATTAGCACACCGTGTTTTTTACATCAGGCTTAATGCTCATGATTTCATGCTTCTTGCAGCATACGACGATATTTCACCAAATTTTACTATGGAAACATTGATATTCCAAGAAGAAAAATAACTGTGTATTCTGTGGTCTGGATGAAGTCCCTTTCTAGCTCCCACAAGAAAGTAAAATTTTATAACATTAACCCTGGGTTTCATTAAGACTTGTTGATCCGTCGATCAACGGATTTACTTTTGTCAAATTCAATTCACCGATTAACGGATTCTGGTTTCTTAAGACTGTATTACTTGGTCAAAACCACCGATTAGTTGTTCGAGGAATACATTTTGACAACCTTGCTTCGATAAACGAAACCACAGAAATGGGATGAAAATTAGATTATGTTGTTATATTTCCGTGCGTGCGAACATGAAATTTCCTTTTTTTGTGTTGATAATTAATTGATGTGTCATTTCACGATGAATTCAACTAGAAGTGATTGTAAAACGATTTGATGACAAAGAGGAATCGATAAATGGAAAGATATTATTTCTCAAACTAGAGAATGTTATTAGACTTGCTGAAAATGTCCAAAGGTAGTGTTGGATTGATATTGGCAAGAACATTGGCGAACTGTGTCGATATGGATTTTGGAACTAACGAAGACGGTAAATTATATGTGTAATATTCTGAATGAATATATTGATTCTTGTATGAGGAGAAATGAATATTGCTGAATTTGGTGTTGATCGGCAGGTTAAGAGCTTGATTTCCTGATTAACCGTGATCAACGCTTTGTGAAACCGGCCGTCATCGTTACATATCTAGAAAATGGCGCATTTCATGAGAAATTATAAGGAATGAGTAGGTAAGCATTTTGAAATGATTGAATATTCTTATAATGACTTGAAATAAGCTTCAACTGAATAATTTTGCTAGTTTCCTATGATTTTATGAATCTGCGAGACTACCAAAAAGAAACTGTTTGAATAAGGATGAAAGTGAGTACTGAAGAATATGTGTTGAGTTATTGAAAACTTGCTGAATACGGAATGACCATGTCAAAGCTACAAAAGAAAAATTGTTGAATTGCCCGTATCTTATATTTTGTTTTTCTTTTTTTCAGGATTTCACTCCCAACAGAATCATAAGAGTAAAATAAGATTGATTTTTCATGGAAAGCGCCCTGCGGATTGCAGTATTTGTCAAGAGCAACTTCTAGGATAAAGGTTTTATTGCCCAATGAACAATACCAGAATAATGCAAACGATCAACAAAGCGAACTGTGTTGTTTCAGAGTACAAGTCTAACTCCTTCATTAGACAAGCGAGAAAATTTGCAGAATTATTTTCTTTTGATTTTTCGTTTTTTGAGACTTTATGCAAAAAGTATGAGTATCATTGAATTATCCACGAAATATTTCAATGGGTGTTCGCCGAGTGCATATATAGCACTAATAAGTTTACTCTATTCATTTTTATGAAGTCAGTTGCTAGGCCATGAAAGTTTGACACATTCCACCCTGAAGAAATCCAAAAATCGTATGTAAGAGTAATTAATTTCCCTTTGTCGATCCTCACTCGCCATTTCGCATCACTAGGAATTCTGTTGTTTCCTTTAAATTGTCGGCTGAATTAGCCGGTTAAATGAAAATAATTTCCATTGATGGAAAAATTCGAATTGAATACACTGATTTCTTACTATCATTTTTATAATGCCTGTTAGTTTTGAAAACATATTCCCATTATTTTATTGATTTGTGGAATAGAAACAACCAAAGACATATAATCTACCATAAAAATTTCCGAGGCATTCCATCAAACTTACTGAAACACACAATATATCTACAATAGATTTTTCTGTGTACAACTCACCTTAAAATCTGTAATGTTTTCAAGGTTTTTTCCTTTTTATTTGTGTATTATATTCATTGATTCTGAGAATAAAGAAGATGTTATGTTATATTGTGAAGTTCAGCTTCGCGAAAATTACGTAGGTTGGTGGCTTTCACATCCCACATTACCTTCAATCTTCTGCATGGAAATCCTTTTAGCGGGTCCACCCATGTCTTCTCTGATACTTTATCTCATTAAGAGGGATGAGATTTGAAGAGAGAACTGGAGAATATCTTGCCTCGGTGCGCAAAAATTTTACCGGAAGAAAATACAAAGGGACCCAAATGAAAGGAAGTTGTTTTCATAGGACGTGCAAATCGAAATTAACACTACTCCTTTGTTTCAAGACGTGAACAATTCCCAGGTGTCACAGAAATCAATAGGTTGTATTCCATTCTAAAAAACGTTCCATCCTCGGTTGTGAGAATTGATAAAAATCTCGAGACAGATATGCTCTGAAAACTCAAGTTCAATTTACTTGGCTTTTGGTACATCGAATTTTTGAGACCGATTTTTCTTGTTGATGGTTAGCAAGCCTTCACTTACCCTGTCAATCGCTTTCAATCCTATTTAAGAATGAAAATAATAAAAATTAATTTTTTCAATAAGAGTTCACCAAATTTTCGAATACTTTTCAACACTTTTTACCCCTACGATCCTCACGAAGTTTTGCGTTAGTATTCTACAACTTACTGCATAGTTTAAATCTGATAGCTTTTGTTCTTTTTGAAATATTGAGAAAATAATATCAATCTTTCAATATCTCCGAAAATGAACATGGAATCAACCTGACATTCGAAATACTGTTTTGAAATATCAACTCCAGAGTATATCCCAAGGCTCGATCTGATCGTGTCAATAGTTATCTATATATTGAAGAAATATTTCAATCAAAAAACAATACAAGGCGCAAAATTCCATATCACTTTCCAAGGCATTCCTTGACACTTACTGAGAAGAATTCAAAATATATGTGCATAAAGCTGTTCAATATAATACCCAAAAACCTTATCATCTTATCTGATATAAAAAAATTTAAATCTGAAATAACCAATCTCATTGTGAAAATTGAACCATATTCGATCAAGGAATTCATGGAATATCCTTTCAGAGCATAATTAAGTATGTTGTATTTTTGACGTTTTTCTCTCTTCTTTTGTATTTACACTGATTATGGGAATAAAGTAATGTTTATGTTTATTCTGAAAACATGAGAAAATATCGAAATTTGGCATATTTTCTTCCGTGTATCTCCGGCGATAAACATCAAATGCAATTGAAATTTAAAAGACTATTGTAGAACACTTACTCCAAGGTATGTCCCGAATTTCATCGAAATCTGATCAATAAATCAGAAAAAACTCTTTTTCAATAAAGATGTGGATAATTTTCGGAAAACAATTTTTCGTAGTTGCGCGTTGATATTCTTCAAATAATTATGAAGTATAGATGTGATCTCATCTGCACTTCTTGAGATATTGAGGAAATTACCTCAAAACTTCAGACAACGACGAAATTTGACATATTTCATTATTTTTATATTATCTCCGATAGTAAAATTGTATCGAATTGAAATTTGAATGGTTGTTGCCTACTGATTTGGAGGTATGCACTGAATTCCGTCAAAATCTGATCAACATTTGCCGAGACACAAATTTCTCCAAAAAATTTTTTTTAAATTTTTTAAGAACTAGATCTATACCAGATTACGAAGTTACGATTTGATCGCATCTGAACTTTTTGAGATATTGAGGAAATAAACCGAAATTTCAAACAACGAAATTCAACATATTGAAATATCGTTGTTAAATACTGGTTCTAAGGTATGTGCCAAATTTCGTTGAAATCTGATTCACAATTTCCGAGAAAAAAATTTCAATTAAATCTGGAAACTGGATCCATACGAAATTAAGCTGCGCGTTGGTATTCAAGAAATATTTTTTCCGAATGCGACATTACTTCATGAGATATCGAGGAATCAATTCGAAATTTCATATAGGTATAACTCCGAAACTGTTCGGCCGATTCCGCCCTCTAACGCGCACTCTGCTGGACGGTCGGACGGACAGAATCAAATTTGATCGCGGAGTCTCAATCAGGGAGTCTAACCTAGTCGATTGAGACCAATTTCAGCTCAAAATTCGAAAAATACAGACATTTTGATGAAACGATAACGCACTATTCCCCAGAATAAGAATCTAATAACGATTCACAAGATGAAAAAACTTCAACATTTTTCGTTGCTTCTTTCGGAAGATGAATAATAATTTCCGAATTAAATTACCGAGGGAGAACAATATTTGTAAAGCTGATATGCGTCACAAAGGTTGAATCTATGAATGGGTAAAATCCGCCCAGTGAGTACGTAGATATATCAATTCGAAATTTGAATATTCTCTTTATCAACAAAAACAAAGATCCGATAGATTCGAAATCTTCTACTTGTTTGAAGAAAGAAGTGAGTACGCGAAGATTCAAGAAGAATTTTGTGAGGATTATATGATTAAAAGACCGAGAATCATTTTAATAGAAAGTATACAGTTGCTGTGGAACACTTTCGATATTTGAAGGGATCGGTGAATTTGAACAATAAGCGATCAAGTTTTTTTCAGGGACCTTATTCTTGAAATCCAATGGTATAGAACGTTCTCTATGGCAAAATCTCCCGTTCGACCTTCCTCCCATTTGTCAAAACGTCAATTCCGTATTCTTGACCGTCAAGAAGCGCTATTCATGAATTCTGGGAAGAGAACAATCTTGGAAAAATTGGCGTTTCGACGCCGTTGGCAAGGAAACGCAAGCATTTATGATGGAACGATAGAGAACGTTTATACCATCGCAGTCAAGATGGGGAGCAGTCCGAATGAGCGGTCATATACGAACAATTATGCCAAAGGTTCTAACCAATCAAAAACAAGTATTTTCAACAGACTTGAAGCTAACTTCATTCATGTAGCCAACTTTATGTATAATGCATCGACATAGACTGTATTTCTGTGATATATTGTCATAATTCAAATTTGAAATCATACAGTTGTCATAAGAGTTGGCAGCGTATTTCGGAAAATTGTAAAATGGATCATTTTGGAAAAAAAAGGATCACTTCCAATCAACTATAAACAGAAGGGGCTGCTTAACGACTACATTACATAAAGACCTGAAATCTACATAGGTCGGTTAAATTCAGATTATTCAAGGGAGGATATGAAAAAAAACTGAAATGAAATCACACTGTTCCGAGTTGAGCTTTAGTTAATCCAAACATTTTGATCAATTTTTGATCAGATTGATCAAACGGGTTCCGTTAAGAAAGCACATCGACACCTATTTGGTATTGTAATTCTGAATCTTCCACATCTTCATTCAGTACTTCCCACATAATTGCACTCGCCATGTCCATCTTCGAGTGAAAACAGAAATCTTGTAGTGAAAGGTAATCGAGTTTGTTAAGACTTAATACCAAATAGATCAAAATTGTCAAATACCCAAAACATAATTGGCGTCCTCTATGTATCGTTCCATCACAAATCGTAAGAGATACATCGCTCGCTCTGCGTGAAGCACTAATTCATTTCAAGAATACCGTTTCCCTGAAAAACTCGTAGAGACGCCCCCTTTCGATCATTCGTTCTCTTCCCCGCATTCAAGAATAGGCGGCCAGGAGTGTTTCAGTCGTTGGTACAGAAGCTATTGAATGAAAAATGCATAAAATTTCTTTGAATTATCTTTCACAAAACTCATCACCATTCATATGACTATCAATATAAAGTACCCTATGGAGATGGCCCGAGAGATATTATCGTACCTTTAATTATGATGGCAGTTTCGCCTGACCGGATGCGAACTCACGCTATTTCTCGCTGATATATCAAAACGTTGAGCTCCAATGAAGAATGGATGATATCGACTTTTCATTCGTATTTGTTCCGCCAAGAATGGCGGCACGCACTATGAATATTTCACGATCGTAGTACGCGGGAAGACTTTCATTATTATATGATTGTATATTTCATTTCAGCAGTAGGTCAACTTCATTGAATTTTCCCGATTACCGATTTCAGTTGACTATTTCACTCATTACATTATGGTAACGAGAGTTTTCATATTGATGCTCGTTTCACAACGGTGAAACATAAAAACCAGCAAAACTAAAAGGCCTATTACACTAACCAACCTCGGAAATGAAAAACGCGAAAGTTTCGAATTGAATTCGTTCGAAAAATACCAGAGTTATCGGCGAGTTTTGCATGGAAATGTATGTTTCAGAGGTCGTTGAATATGACTAAGACATTGTCCCATCGATATCCCCTACCGTTTAGATTTTCACCTGTCAAATGGGAAATTTCCAAAATGTAAAATTTCTAAATAATTTGTTTTCCCTCTCAACTGACGGAATCAATTGGGAATTACAGATTATAAATCAGCATCGAACCCTTTTTGGTTAAACCAATTTCGAAGGAAATTCTGATTGATTGATTCAAATCTTATATTATTGTTAAAGAAAGAGCTTATGAACATAATTTTCTGTTGATCAGGAACTTAGCGTGGTAAGTACAATTATTGCAGTATAGATACCACCATTTTTTCTGATTCTTTAAAATTAGTAACATTAACAACCTGAATTCTGTCAATTTTAACCCATGACCCATGGATAAATAGTGACTATAACATAAATTAAAATCAATATTTTCTAGAAATAAGTGTCGTAAGATTTGTTTTAATATATAACATTGCTACCTCTATCTACTTTGAGATGACCTAAGAAGTAACCTGAGAATTTATGGAAGTAAATTGGGGATATGTGGTAATAACTAATCACTTTTCTCTATGTTGTTGCACCTTTTAATGTGATTTATCTGCAGATGAAAATTGTTCATCAAATGTGGTTGGATTCTGAGGTTATGTATTTAAAATGATATCATAGACTCATAATAATATATGGACATGGCTGAGGGCCGGTATTATAAAACTTAACTGGAAGTTATCTTTAACTGACAGTTACGTTCTAATATGAATGTCAAAACTGTCAGTTAAAGTTATAGATAACTTTCAGTTGAGTTTTATAATACCGGCACTCAGAGAGAGAGAATCCGCGGATAGAAATAGTTCGGCAAAAACTAAGACAGATCAGATTGGAGTACATTTTTCTCAAAAGTTATGAAAGTAATATTTGTGTTTTCGGAATTATTCCAAAGCATATTTTATGTTATTCCAATTTGAATCAGATTATAAATACTGCATAGAAGATATAATTTTCGTTCTGTTTGTGTTTTCGTAAGCTTTTCGTATAATGTTTGAGTTCTTGAATTTAATATCTGATTGAGTGGTGAATGAATAAAGGTAAATTCGGTGTTTTACCATTAATTGAAGGAGGAGATAATCAGGAATGATAATATTTATATTTGAATCGAATATGTAAAATAATTTACGGGCGAAATTTCGCTCCAATAATCAACTTTCAGTTTCACATCGACCAACCTTATCGTTGCTGGAAAACGAGCAGATTTTAATTCGAAAAGCAACGTCATACATTAGCAGGTCTAACAATAATGTTTTGGGACCATTTTCGCAAAAAAAAAATAAAATACAGTAATTTGAAAAGAGTGTTGAAATAATTAAATGGGTGTTTTTATTAATTGCTATGAATCCGAGCGCAGAATTGAATTTTGCATAGAATTTTTCACTATTGAGTTCGTTCTAATCGTTCGAGACCATTTCAATACACAAAATTGACGAATAAATGTTTTGCAACTATGGATATCTTTCTGAAACCGTCTGCCCAAGAGAATCTGAAAGGAAAAGAGTAATTCAGAAATATTGTTATCAATTAATGATTTTACATATTCATATCCGAATGATAATCACCAATTTTCAGAACTGTTCTCTTCAGTTACAATTTAATACCAAGAAGAAGTCGTTTCCCTGGAGATTCTCTTATTAAATGTATGAATTCATCTCTGGTTTACGTCGTTGCAAGTGAGATCATTTTCCATCTCTCTTCCCTTAAGAAATAGCATACCAGGCACAGAATACAAATATACCGGGTATAATAAATATGAATATATTTGCATCTTGTCCATGGTCTCGCCCGAACTAGTTCCATCTCTCTCGGATCTCGTGTCCGATGCCTTATCCGCATTCTACTCTTAAGAAATGAATTCGGGGGCTGTGTCCAGAGAGTTTAATACACGGATAGGTAGTCTGTAGTTTAATATGTATAAACACATTATGTGCCAGATAGTTCTTTGGTTATAGGAGGTTTCCTGTTACTTCAAGCGAATATGTGGTGTGTCATATAACTAGGAAAAATAAGATTTAGATCAATTTAAAAGAGCAGCATTCATTTAAAAAAAATTATCTGATCAATATTTTCAACGGGACCTGCATTTGAAGAGTTGGTGAGTGTTAGTAGGCTATTCCAGAAAATTCCCTTGAACGGCCATTTTATGCATCACAGTTAGGAATAATTTCTTATGCTGATGACTGCGCTGCATAGATAAGGTAAGGTAGGTAATGTATTTATTAAATCAAAAAACCATACAGGTGTTGATCCAGTCACAATAAGAGATCTATAAAATTAACATATCACGAATTAATCCCTCAAAATCATTTTCCTGAAGGAATTCACCTATTTCATAATAACTTTTATTTATAAGAAAATGTTTCAGTTTATGTTTTTGTAATCTACTAGGAATTAATTTAAAATTTTTTGGCAACTTATTCCACACAGTTAGTAAGCTGTAAGTTACATTTTTTTGTAAATAGCTGTAGTTTGGTTTATCCTCTTGTAGATCATTTTTCCCTCTTGTATCATAATGATGTTGAAGTTTTAGATCTTTGAACTCTTGATAGTTATTTATAATGAACATCACTGACTCGTAGATATACAATGTTATAATTTTGTAATTCCTGAATACATTTTTCATGTTTTATGTTGTCTCATTTCGAAGATAATTCTCAAGCATCTTTTTTGTAAAATGAAGAACCGTTTTGCTTCTGTAGATCTCGCCCAGAAGATGATTCCGTATCTTATTCTCGACTGAACGTTAGCATTGTAGGCGGTTAGAGCAGCATCTATTCCTATCATTCGTATGGTTCTCAAAGCATATACATAGCGTGCTATCATTAGTGAAATCATTTCAACATGGCTCTTCCAGTCAAGATTCTTATCAATATTTATTCCTGAAAAGGGCAGACTTTCAACTGATTCAATTTTCAAGTCTTGGTATCTCAGGTTTATTTCATTTTTTTCTCTGAATAATAAAAGTTTTGTCTTTTTCAGATTCAGTATTGAGTTGTTCTTAAGAAACCATTCATTAATATTCATAATGTCACTCTCAAGACTTCTTGAGCACTGGTTTTGATTCTCAGCTTTACATATTATTGAAGCATCATCTGCAAACATTATGACATCATTTTTGGTTATTTGTATCAGATC
This sequence comes from Myrrha octodecimguttata, assembly GCA_958510865.1. NCBI lineage: Eukaryota > Metazoa > Arthropoda > Insecta > Coleoptera > Coccinellidae > Myrrha > Myrrha octodecimguttata. Next base: position 59,711,147 of record OY294056.1, read on the forward strand.
GTTGGTATCGTTGGTAGATTCAAGCTTTGAAATGAACAGGTTTAACATTGTTCTTATGCTTGAGACTGAAGACTGCTATGACTGTGATGCATGAACTGGCCCCAAAAAAATTATGTTTTTTTCGGAATTTCATGGGAATATTAGACTATTAACAATATATTTCTATCAAAGTGGTAAATGTAGGCCACAAGGAAGTACTTTTTGGATATATGGAAATACAGGTGTTGGAAATATCATATTCTGTGATGAGAGATCATAATTTCGTATTCATTATTCGATAACATTTTCAGATATTTCGTAATATTTGTATCCATGTTTCGAAAAAATGAAATATTTTTTGAGTGGAAGTTTGTACTTATTTATTTTATCAGTATATCATAAAATACGGATAGATTCGTTGACTGTTACACAGTTATAACTGATCGTCAGGCCGCTTACCCTAGATAAGACCGCTGAGTAGGGGATCAAGATACCTGTCACCTATCAGATGGACAACTGCAGTATAACTACGTACATCACGCCATCTTCCAGGAGCATCTTGCGAATCCTACCTACGAGTGCAGAATACTTTAATCGATGTGCATGACGTTCATCCTTCTGTCGTAACAGGTCGCTGTATCTGCGATTTTTTATGGTATGAACAATCCTATTGAAGGAGCATTAAAACAGGCAAATTCAGTAGAGGTTGACTTGTTCTAGATATCTATTTACAGCTTAAAGCGACATTTTGGGACAATTTAAATAATTGTATTGCTAATTGATCGATTTTTGTGATTTTGTTTCAATTTTGAATTGTTATTTATTTCCTTTTTTACAGTTTTATACTGCGTTTGGCATTTGTGAATTACTAGGCCATTTATAGTAAATAAATAAATAAGAAATGATATACCAATTACCTCCCAGATGATTGCCATATTGGCTCAGTACCCTTCTTGTCAATTACCTGGAACGACGCAACAGTCTGTTTTATCGATTAATACAGTAGGTTTTCATTTCACTTCCTTCATCCCGCTTCAGTATAACCTCTCGAATTCTCCATAAGGCTTAGCTGAAGAACGAGGATTTCCATCCCGGAAACTGCGGCTTATTTACCATGTTGTGCTTCGACCTTGATCTGGCGTCATTCTCACCACAAAATGTTCCATCCCAGAATTATATTAATTACGCATCCAGCAGACTATGGAAGGAAATTACTGCAATTAAATTTCAAATTGTTCTCGTCTTTGTTGAATCAGCAGAATTTCGCATTTGCTGGAATTTCAGTATGAATGTCATCGTGGGACTTTGAATTTCACGACAATAACTTCCGTTACGAACGGGAAAATCGTAGTTTCTGTATAAGGGTTAGTGTTATTTTCTTCAGATTTATGTAGGTATGGCAATGAAGGAAAATTGGGGTATAGGGTAGTAATTGGAATATATTTGTTTTTGACAACAAAATATCGTGATTGCATCCAAGATTCCTCAAAAGCCCTTTTGAAGATTGAACCATGAAATTTTGTTCTTATTTCCTATGAAACTGCGGTGAGATTCAGATCCAATCAAATGGAAACTGAGTTTCCCGCTGTATAATTCCAATAACTAAAGCTTATGCAAAATTATGTGTGGATTGTATTATTCGAAAAGAGAAAAATTTTTTTAAATTTTTTCGGAAATTTCATGTATCGGGAAATTTCATCAGATTTTGCATTAACTTCCTAGTTGAAGTTACACAGCGTGTCGAAGATTTTGTTTCAAGCGAAGCTGTAGTTGTATTATTAATACTACATTTTATATTCTGAATGATTGTTTCCGAAAAAAAACATTGCTTTTCAAGAAAAATTTGAAAATCATTCAAAAACAAATTTGTTTAAATTTTCACCATTCCAATCCTAAAGACATTCAACCTCATGTTGCGCGAAGGTTTCCTAGAACTATTCATGAAAGTTCAATCATGATCTGAATAATATAATAGTAATTTGATAATTTGTAACATACGGTATTTTTCGAAGTAGTACTGAAAAGTTTTTCCAATCTACGTTCCTTCCATTCCATACCTATATATTTTTCATTTAATTCTGTTATTATTTTTTGGTGAAAAAAGAGTCAACCAATCTTACTGCTTCATTTTCAAACGTTATACTTCCAATAAATGATATTTCTGATGCCAATTCCTCAGGTGTCAAAAGACAAGATTCAATACGAAATACTGCAACTTTTCCTTTATACCATGCTTAATGTGAATCAATAGAGACTGAAAAGCAGTTTATCAGATCCATTATTACGAAATTTCACTCTTTTTTCACTAAAAACTCCAAATAAATGTTTGATATACGTTATACGTCCTTGGCTTCTGTAAACTAAGCTGATGTAACAGAATAGAAACATTGACAAATTAAACTTTAGAGTTCTATAAGTCAATGGAGTTTTCTGCTTAGCTAGCCTAAATATCGACCTACGGACTACAGTTACCTACAGTGACTCTATACGCTTGTAAGTCACTGTACAGTTACCTAAGGCAGTCTGTGACATCTACCAACGAGCCGACAGAATGATGCTCCCTCAATTGGAGGTTTATTTTATTTTTCTTATAATTCAAAAAATACAAATCTGACTTGGCTTAAATAAGGTAATCTGTATGAATTGGCGTCTTGGATTTTTCGGTGTGATTAAAAGAATGTATAAAAATAAAAAAAAAAAAATGTTTCCAATTTTTCTATAGCTAATCATTTTTGTTTATACTGTCTTCCAACCAACTTTCATTCCGATCAGATGAATACTTTCCGAGTTATTGAAAAACCGAAATTTCAAATGGATATAATACAAAAACCATTCGACAAATTTGGCCCATTAACGAATTTAACCGAGACATTGAGACTCTAAACCGAACCTGAGAATTTCAAGACTCCAGGTCTTCTCTTTCGAAAGTTAGAGCGTACACGGACGTTCAGATGGACAGAATCAAATTTGACTACGGATTCTTCATCAGTGAGACCAACCTAGTTGTTTTAGACCAATTTCAGATCAAAAGTCGAAAATTACAAACATTGTGACGAAACGATAACGCGCTGGGGGCCAATTCTTGAATCTCATTCAAGAATTGAAGAGTATGACAATAGGGGTTTTTCCCTTAAACGAAAATGCAGTAATTTTCATGAAAAACCTTCACAACATCACATTTCAAACATATAATTTCAATATTATATTTAAAAAAAAATGTTTGATCACCTAAAACTGAAAAATAAAAATAGGGAGTGCACGATATGGCAACGTCGAATTCAGCTTTCTCGGAAAGAAAAGGACGTCAAATGTGTTACTTTGCTTAGTAAAACAGAGATAGCTATACTTCGATCTGGTTAGAGTAGAAGACAACGACCAAGGAATAGAGAAAGAAGAGCACAGACTGTCATACTGTCATATTACTGACAAATAGCAAACGGAACTGTTTGGTTATATTGACAAAAAACACGTGTGTACCACAGAATAGGAATAAATATTTCGTTATTCTATAGCAGAAAAAGCAATTCTACTAAACAACGTTGTCACTTCGTGCATGCATGAAAAATCCCAAACCCCAATTTTGAAACCTGATTTTGAATACTTTCTGAAGGTAATTTGAGAAAATGATGAATCAAACCCATAATAATTATGTTCAAATATGCATTTGCAGTAATAACCCAAATTCAGGAAAAACCCCCATTGCCATATGTCCGCGTCGATTTTCTTAGTTGAATATAAATAACAAGTAGACATGAACCGAATGTCACTCGACAATCGAATGTTATATCTCGAATACTACGTACCACTCGTTGCTAAGTCGAAGGAAACGGTGAAAGGGTTAGGTTTATATTATTCCGATTAGAAATTTCTCGATATCTTACATTCAGTTTATTTCTTGAATATTTGCATGAAAGCATAGTCGAAATAATGGCGAATAGAACTACCACAAATCTTGCAGATGCTCGAGAAAACTTAGAAAATCGACATAAACATAATATGACAATTGTCATATTCCTCAGTTCTTGATCGAGATTCAAGAATCGGCTCCCTGTTCTCCAGAAGAAGCGCGTAAAAACCACATGTACACCAAAGTTCAGGGTTCAATGTAATTCCAGTTCACAATAATAAATGTTGCTCTCCGCAAGATGTTACTTTTGGAAATAAACGTCATCGTATTGTTGCATTCCCTATAAGCTCAAATTCGAATCTGAATAGAAATTCCTGAAAAAACATCGTAACTGGGAATTCAGTATACAATTCGAAGAAAAGAAATAAAAATCAAATGAGCGGTACGTGGAGTAGTGAACTTTGAAATTGGGGGCAAGTTTTAGATTCCGGTTTTTTTTGCCGGTGGGTGTTGCAGCTTGAAACATTATTTAACATAGAACACTGTCCACATACATTTCTAAACAAAGTCGAATATAAAGGGCCCTTTAGTTTTCGCGTGACCTATTTTCTTCACAAAGAGGTTCTACTGAATAATTTATTGCATGTGGTTCAATCGATTGACAGATTCTGCAACCTTCAGGTTTCCGATTTCCGTTTGCCAATTGTTTGATACCATCTGATTAACTCGTGTCCGAATTCCATTCTTTCCTTGCGTTCTTTCGGTCTTGAATACAGCAATATCCAAAAAAAATCACTTTCAAGGCAAGTTTTGGACTCGAAGACATTTAAAAAACCTAGAAAAGCTCTGACGAGAAGTCAGCAGCTTTTAAGCACTAGTTCAATTTCACGAATACGGCTGCCATAATCAGTTGTCTGGCCTTACCGCTGCTCGTAAATACAATAAATACCGAAAGAATCTGCTTAGAGACTTAATAATTGTAGAGCAAGTTTGGAGTTCAATTACGAACGCCGCCAAATTCTTGAAATTCATTCTGTAATCCGCAGATTTCCATACCCTTGCAATAGTAATCAGATATATAGACATCTTTTGAGTTATTTCGGAAATAATCAACAAGGATACAGACGAAATTGGACATATTTTTTCGTAATATCTCCCAAGATCTTCGTTAATGGGACAAATCGGTCAAATAGTTTCGGAGTTATGGCCATTTGAAATTTTGAGATTAATTTTATGATATTCCAAGAACTACTTATGTGAATGAATTGAAACTGGGCAGTTAGTTGGATCACAACAACGCACAACTTTTCACAAAATTATTTTCTAAATTTTTTTCGAAAAAAAATTTTTTCGGAAACTATTCATTTCATCCGAAAAAAACTTCTACCTAATTTTTTTCCGATAGAATCATAATTTTTGGAGATATTGGAAAAAAAAATATATAAAATTTTTTCGATATCTTTGTTTTTTTCGGATTAACTTGAAAAATACTGATTTAATCGAAATAAAACTAGGCAGCTACTTTTTAAATGCTTATAGGCAACTTTGTGCAAAATTTCATGAAGATCGTGCCATCAGAACAATTTGAAAAAAAAATTTAATTTTTTTTTTTTCAAATATTCAATATTCTGTGATCTTGTGATCATATCAATTTCATGATATTCTGTACGAATATTCGAACTGTCATTTTTCGATTGAATACTGGATTTCAATTCGATCTAATCTTTATTTTTTGAAATATTGGGAAAATTTTGGAAGGGCCTTACAGCCAACCGTGAACACAATAACTGCCTAAAGAAACAACTTAGAAACTCGATATTTACAGAGTGGGTTTGGACCTCAATAACGAAGGTTGAATAAGTGAATGTGTAAAATCCGCCCAATGATTCCGTAGATATATTCATTCAGAATTTCATTTCCAAAATATCTCAAAGTATACAGATTAGATCGAATTGAATTCCAGTATTTTATCAAAAAAAAACTAGAAAAGCACTGCCGTAAAGGCAGTTCAAATTCGTTGCCAAAGCCGGTCATCTCCATTGAGCATGCGCGCAAAAGCTGCTGCTTTCACGGGAGTGCTTTTGTAGGTTTTTAAATTATAATATGGACAAATTCAGTTGATTATTGTCACTTTGACAATCTAGAATCAATAAGCCTTCATCATCAAGACAACGGTTTCCCTTATATTTCTACACAGCATTTACGAATGACTTTTGGATGATTATTTTGTAGTTTATAGGTATACTATTCATCACGAACCTACCAAACATTTTATATTAACAGAATGGTAAGCCAGCAGCCGAAATAAACAAGTCAATTCAGGGGACGGTATCCTATATAGGTAAACTTGACATTATTGTCGTGAAATCTAGAACTCCAACTTAATAGTCAGCCAGAGGTGATTTCAAAATATACCTATATTTGGATCCAATTATCTAGTTTGAAGAGCCAAAGGGCATTTCACGGATATTATTAAATAACATCAACCTCATCATATTCTGAATTTCCCCTTCCCTATTGTTAAAAAATTCTCGAAACTTTTGGGTTGGCAATTGGGACCGAAGTCTCCTATTTCGGTAACACAACTTGAAAACTTTTTCATTGGCACCTTTATCACCATGGGTGGATATTAATTCGCAACCCAAATAACTCCTTGTTTGCAGTCCTACCCTGATTAACATCGCTCGGATTGAGATGACGCAATTTCTCAAGCCGTTACGGCTGAAACCCGGAATGATAATAAGGGTCATATCTGGCTCGAATTAATTAACTGTTTGTTCAAGTAACTCGTTCCAAATATGTAATTCATTCGGTATAATCAGAGAAAGACGAAGCCCCGTTTCAGCAGATTTCATCCACTAGGCTACTAGACAAAATTGCTACTCTTGTCGTATTTCACGGTTAATTGGAAATAATTTCAGTTACATTCATGTCGAGTGTTCACTCCTGGATTCCACTTTTTCGTGCATCGTTCAACATAACGACTAATGAGGGTTTGAAGATGTTTCCGTCATAGAACACGTACCTTGATTGCTTGTCATTTCTATACTTCATCAACACAATCTAACTGAATGAACTCCCGACTAACAGATGGAGTAGATAGAATAACTAGAATCAAACCCTGTAAAATTGTAGTGGGTTGCCTGTTATATTTCGAGATGAGAGAATAAAATTTCAAAAAGCACTGCCGGAAGGCAGCAACTTTTGCGCGCATGTTCAATGTAGATGACCGCTTGAGCAACGAATTTGAACATGCACGCAAAAGCTGCTGCCTTCACGGCAGTGCTTTTTGAAATTTTACTGATAAATTACTGGATTTCAATTCGATCAAATCTGTATTTTTGGAAATATTGGAAAAATAAAATTTTGATTGGGTATATCTACGGAATCATTGGCTGGATTTTACCCATTCACGAATTCGGCCTTCGTAATTAAGGTCCAAACCTTCTCTACAAATATCGAGTTTCTAAGTTGTTTCTTTCATAAGTTATTGTGTTTACGCAGTCGGCCGTTAGGCTTTCTAAGTCGTTTCTTCCGGAAGTTATTGTGTTTACGGTCAGCCTAACGGCCGACTGCGTAAACACAATAGCTCATGAAAGAAACAACTTAGAAACTCGATATTTGTAGAGAAGGTTTGGACCTTAATTACGAAGGCCGAATTCGTGAATGGCTAAAATCCACCCAATGATTCCGTAGATATACCCAATCAAAATTTTATTTTTCCAATATTTCCAGAAATACAGATCAGATCGAATTGAAATCCAGTACTTCATCGAAAAATAACAGTTCGAAGTTTCATACAGAATTTAATGAGGATGATATGATAAGAAAATCATAGAATTTTTTTTTTTCAAATTGTTCTAATAACACGATTATCACGAAATTTCGTATAAAGTTGTCTTTCAGCATCTCAAAACTAGCTGTGAAGTTTTATCAGGACTGAATCAGTATTTCTCGAGTTATACTGAAAAAATCAACGATATCGAGAAGAAAACCTCGAAATTTGACATATTTTTTCCCGATATCTCCAAATCTTATAATCGTATCGAACTGAAATTTGGTACACTGCTGTGAAATATGAAGTCCAAAGTGTGAGTGAAATTTTTTCGGATGTGATGAATGGTTTCTAGAAAAAAAAATTTTTTGGAAAAAAATTTCGAAAAAAATTTTTTTTAGATTTACTGACAATATGATCCTGACGAAGTTTGGCTCAAAGTTGCGCGTTGTCATACTCCACCTAACTGCCAAATTTGAATCCAATCGCTCAGGTAGTTTCTGAAATAGTGCCTATAACTCCGAACCTATTAGACCGATTTGGCCCATTAACGAACTCAACCGCGGCATTCTGATGCGCAACCTATCCTGAAAGTTTCAAGTTGCTAGCTTGCTACTGTCGACAGTTATTGTGTCTACGGCCGGCCGGACAGAATCGATTTTGATACTGGATTCGTCATCAGTGAGTCCAACCTAGTCGATTGAGACCATTTTCGGCTCAATCATCCAAAATTACAGACATTTGGACAAAACGATAGCACGCTGTTCCCCTAGAACATGCGCGCAAAAATCTAGAAAAGCACTACGTGAGGTCAGGAGCTTTTACGCGCTTGTTCACATTCGAAGCCATATCCTCAAGACATTTTGCATGACCCTTTACGCCATCGTTTTACAACCGAGTGCCGAATTTCGAATCGAACGCATCTGCATTAATTGTAATACTGGGAAAAGAAAGTTTCGAACGGATATATCTTCGAAATTATTGGGGGGATTACAAATTTTCACGAATTCGACTTCTTAATTAACCCCCAAACCTGCTATAAAAAGATCGAGTCTCTAAGTCGGATGTGATTGTGGTTGAGGTCAGCCTTATTGCCAACCGTAAAATGAGAATCCATTTAGAGACTTGATATTTGTTGAACCGGTTCAATTATGAAAGCCTAATTTGAGAATTGGTAAAATCATCCAATGATTCCGCACATACAGGGTGAGTCTTTAAGTTGTACATTAATTTTCAACCCTAGATTCCTCTAATCAAATAAAAAGTTTTCTTCCTTTGCCATTTTTCCAAATTCGGCTCAGGTAGAAGTCATAAGCTTTTATATATTTCTCAATTTGCTAAAACACTCCTGCACTCTCTTTGCAATTTCACCACATATATCTCTAACGGTGATCTCTTTCGCAAAATAACCAATCCAATGTTTGAAAATCAAAGAAACAAGATTGAAAAAGTCATTTACTCACTTGATTTTTATGATTTGTTGCTTTTTGCGATATTATTGCAAGGTGAACATTCCACTACACTGGATTATTGAAACAGTGATTTTCCACTTGACATTCTTGTGATATTCAATTTCATTCCACTATAAAATTATACACAATTCCATTCTCGCCCACTCTCATATTTAAAACTACATAATTATTCTTATTTTCGTCAAATTTATACATATACATTTAAGTAACCTAAACACATCAATTGAACTCTATGGAAAGTCAGGTTCATAGACATGAAAACCTAGCCTTCATATCTGTGATCTGATATAGCATAGACCTAACACAAGTACATGAGTTCTATGCGAAATAGATAAATATTTCTGTGTATTCTATGGTTCGGATAAGCTAAGACGGAACTTAATTTACAGTCTTGACTAGCTCCGAGACGGAAAAAGGTTATTTCTCGAATTTTTGTCAGATTTCATAACATTCAACGTTGAATATCTCCAAAACGCACCGTTTAAGGAGAAATTATAAGGAATAATCAAGTATACCAAAATAATTGAAGATTCTGATTATGGCAAAAGATAAACTTCATCTGCAATCTTCATGCTAATTTCATATAATTTTATGAATCGTTGGGTTTATAACTGGGGAACTGTTTGAAGTAGGATGAAAGTGATTACTGAAAAATATGTGTCATATGTATAGAAAACTTCACACCAAAATTCATCTCATTCGGAGTTACCATATCAAAGCTTAAAAAGAAAAACTGTTTTGTTTTGGAAATTTAAACAGCCTGTATCTTTTTACTGGAGCCGAGTCTGGAAAAATGGTAAATGAAAAAAGTGTTTTATTTGATGAGAGGAATCTAAGGTTGAAATTAATGTATAACCTAAGGACTCACCCTGTATATCCATTCGAATTTTCATTGTTTCAGTAATATTCGAGTTACTCTGTAAATAATAACAATACCGAGAAAATAACAGAGAAATTTGACAAATTTTTTCCCAATATCTCCGAAGATGAATACCGGAACAAACTGAGCTTTGCAACAAGGTAGTAAAATAGTGACTGTAGGTTTTTGCCAATTTTGTTGAAATCTGATCAATGGTTGCTAGTAAAAAATGTTCGAACAAATATTTCCAATATTTCCGAATACTTTTCAAACACTTTTTACCCCTATATATGATCCTCGCGAAATTTTGCATTAAGTCGTTTATTGATATTCTCCAACTCAGTACATAGTTTAAATCTGATCGCGTCTGTTCTTCTTGAGATATTGAGGAAATATTCAATATTTCCGAAAATGAATATCTGATCATGCTGAAATTCGAAGAACTGTTTTGAATATTGACTTCAAGGTGTAAACCGAGTTTCAATCTGATCGCGTCAATAGTTCAGGAGAAAATCTTAAAATTACAAATAACAACGAAATTCGACATAATTTTTCCTTATATCTTCAGAAATAAACATCAGATCAAATTAAAATCTGAAAAACTATTGAGGAGGACTATCTCTGAGGTCTTTGCCGAGTTTCATCGATATCTGGTAAATAAATTCAGAAAAAAATATTTTTTTTCGATACAGATGCGGATAATTTCAGAAAACCCATCTTTCCAAAATTTTTCAATTGGAGAGGCACAACACTTCTCGGTAAGTTGCAGGGTTGATTTTCCTCGAATACTCACGTTAAGTTTCGATGTGATGGCTTCTGTACTTTTTGAGATATTGAGGGGATAACCCCAAAATTTCAAATCAATTGAGAATATTCCATTTCAAATATTTTTAAATTTTCAGTTCAAAATAATTTCATTTCGTGCTGATGCGAACAATAGGCATTTTGAATCCCCCTGATTCAAGTCAGTGCTTTCCTAGAACTGTTTTGATCCTACTTTGTATTTGCTGAATCGATAATCCCCCCATCACAAATTTCTATACGGAGAGTTCGTTTCTTTAGAAAAATTCCCTATAATTAGTGTCCCATTACCAAAGGGTTAACAGGGACACATCACCGTTGCTCTGCCTTTCATTCATCCTTTTGTTCGTTCGTATAACGAGACTGACCCAAACCTTTGATGTGTGTAAGCATTCAGGGATATCAGAAAATCGGTAGATATTTGAATAGCAATGGCTTGTATCTGTAGAACAAGTCCTAGGCTGAGGATGCGAAACGAGAGAATAGCTCGATAGAACTCAGAGCTCTTTTGAATGAGGTACTTATATTTACACATATCTAGTATTTGAAATCAAGGAATCATACATTTCGCAAAAATAAATTTTCAATAACATAATCACAAGGACGATTATCTGTCGATTAATCAACAAATATTCCACCTTGATCAAAGCTAATCATCCATCAACCAAAACATCTACACCGAAGAAGCGGCGTCCGAGGAGAATTGTTGCAGCTGTTTCAGAGTTCTTACTGATCATCAGACCTTACCCCAGATAAACCGCATAGAAATCTAGATACTTGTAACCTGTCAGATGGAATACTGCAGTATAACAACGTACAGCGCGCCATCTCCCAGGAGCTTCTTGCGAATCCTACCTTCGAGTGCAGAAGAATTTGATCGATGTGCATGAAGTTCATCCTTCTGTCGAAATTTTCATTTCATCTCAAGAAATATCCAATTTTGTTAGTTCAAAGAAGAATTGCTGCTCTTATTATTCTATGATTTATTGGAAATTATTTCAGTGTTATTCATGTCGAGTGTACATTCCTGGATTCTGCCTCTTCCCAAGTGATAATTCTGACAAATCCGCTAATGAGAATTAAACAGGTGTTTCCGTCAAAGTACCACTGATTGCGTGCCAATTCTAAACATTCTTCAGCTGAATGACCTCCTGACTAGCAGTCAGAGTGTGAAGAGAACCAGTCAATTTTTCAAAATCAAAGACTATTGAATAACATCAATCAATCCCTTGTCGATTCTGTTTGCAAATAGCAATATTGCTAGGAAAAAATATTGCTTTCGTAACAAGATTGGAATTATTGGTTTTCTGATCAACGATTTTGAGCAATACGATCTGTCACTTTAACAAGAATCTTGCTATCAATATTGCCATCTTAGCAACCTCAAAATAGTACTCGCTTTGCTTGATAACAAGATACGTTGGAAAGGGAATCTTACAGATGTCCATTTGTTTCAGTATTATTTCTCCAAAGAATTCGAAAATATTGAAGATAGGGAAGTATGTGGTAATAGAAATTTGTTCAAGGTGCTCTAGAATATTTAATTTTAAGGAAAATTCTCAGACTAGAATACCGGCATAGTAAGCAACAGCTGAGATGATTATTCTAATGATCTCAACAACAGACATCCCTTTGAATTACCAACAGAAAAGTTCATCGAATTTCGAACCATTAACTCCTGCATAAAATTACTTTATTTGATTTCTGGAAGCTAATATTCTATTGGAATCCAGGAAATTGGTCAATTTAACTTTAATTGGTTTTCTGTTTCGCAACATTTTCGAATGAGTCGATGTTTACATGAATAAAAAACATACTATGCTAGAAATTAAATATTCTCTACAATATTTAATTTCAAGGAAAATTCTTAGTCTGTGATGATTACTAATCATCCCAACAATAGCATTCCCTTTGAGGTGCCAACGAAAAAGTTTATCCTATTTCGAATTATTAACGCCTGTATAAAATTGCTGTATTTGATTTCTGGTAACCAATATTCCATTGGTATCCAAGAAATTGGTTATTGGTCAATTTGACTCTTTTTGTTTCCTAACGTTTTTTATGTCGATGTTTACATGAATTATGAAAGCCGTAGATAGAGGTTATCTATGCGAAATCATAAAAAAACTCACGAAGAAGGGTAAGTGTCTTCTTCCTTTTAGCTCTAAAGTCACAAAATACAGTGTTGTCAGCTCTAAAATAACAGATTATGGAAGTTCATGATAGCATCGTTCAAACAATGATGATAGCTAATTGATATGACAAAATTCATAACAAACATTGCTATAACACTCGGAACAGAATACGTAAGATCATGGCCATATTGCTATGAATTAGCAAGATGGCAATATGACTAGAATAGCAAGATTCATAGCAATACGCCAGCAGAATCGACCTGAATATACCAGAAATTTCAGGAAAATACATCGGTACTAGACATATTTTCTAAAGTCCCAAAATGGCGAAGGGGCCAGGATCGACTCTGTCCCTTTTGTGCATTTAAAAAAAAAACACTCAGAAACGTGATGAGATCACGTTATTCAGTTAACTTGGTAGATCAATGGCTGAACATTTTGTTAAAGGAGTCCAAAAAGTATGTATTTCCGAATTTCGTTTCTCTGGAATTAGTGTTCCATTACCGAACGGTAAACAGAGCCACTTTACTGATGTTTGGCTATTCACTCATCCTTCTGTTCACCTTATAACGAGACTGCCCAATGTTTGATGTGTATGAATATTCATGGATATCAGAAAATCGGAAGAGCAATGGCTTCCATCTGCAGAACAAGCCGTAGGGTAAGGATGCGAAACAAGAGATTTGTTCTCTGAAAATCTGTTGAATGTGACACTTTTTGCATTCATACATAAAATATTGACAATTCAAAATCAATGAAACATGAATATTCCCGAAAGAAATGCTCACTGAGTTTCAGGGATTTTTTCCTATTCAAAGCATTTGTTGAACGCCAGACGGTCTTGCTGCTCTCTTCGTATATTACGGTTAATTGGAAATCATTTCAGTTTTATTTATGTCAAGTGTACATTCTTGGATTCCACTTCTCCTTAAGTGTATTCACTTCCTCCGTACAACACGTAACACTGATTGCATGCCACTTCTACTTTTTCAACACAGTTCATCTGAAAGAACTCTTGACTAGCAGATGAAGGGAGGAGATTGAAGCCTTGTAAAATGGAAAATCCATAAATGAACTCAATTATTTTCCGCTGTCCGTAGGTGCTTCAAATGTCGATCTCAAAGTCCTAAAAGTCTCAGCAATTGGGAACTCAAATATTTCGGCTGAATTTGTTCATCGACAAAATCTGACTAGCAGTTTCTAACAGTTCAGAATTGAGCGAATTCTCTCAGTTTCAAAGTGGTTTCTTTCGGAATCTATAGTGTTTACGATTGATCCTTATATACAGGGTGATTCCGGAGGAGACCGTCAGATTTTGGGATAAGTTTACACTAGTCAAGACAGTCGTGAAACAATTTTTGGTTTATTGTTGGGGGTCTCTATTGAAAATATACAGGGTGATTTGTCCGATTCGATCGATTTTACTTTTATTAATGACTTTGGTATGGATCATCCAATTTTGATGAAACTTGCAGTGTATAACAATCTGAATGAGTACATTCAATAATTGCAACAATCTCTCAAAATACAGGGTTCTAATTGTGACAATTTCAGATTAATTGTGCAGTTGAAAAAATACACCCTGTACATTGCTTTTCCAAAACTTTCTTATTCGTTTCAGATTCTACAATAATATGTCATTATTCAGAGGTTTTTAATTTCTTTGGCACACCTCCGGTTTTCCAAGAAAAAATTTTTGATGAAGAGCATAATCGAAATTTGGCGGAAAAGCAGTGAGAATATTCTGCACTAGGTAGTAAAGCTGTATATTCCAAGGATGCAAAGCAGTTCTTGAGTTCTAAAATACTCTTTTCCAATTCCAAATTCATATTTAATTGCTCATATTATGTATGAACTAGAAGTGTGCCGAAAAAATTAGAAACTCTCAAATAATGACTTATTATAGTAGAATCGTAAACAGATAGCGTATAGTTTTGGAAACGCAATGTACAAGGTGTTTTTTCAACCTGCACAATTAACCTGAAATTATCACGATAACAACCGCTTTTTTTGAAAAAATCGGAATTAATGAATGTGCTCATCAATATTGTACTTCGCTGAAAATTTCATTGAAATCTAATGTGCCTTACCAAAGTTATCAAGAAAAGTAAAAACGGTCGAATCGGACAAATCACCCTGTATATTCTCAATAGAGACCCCCAACCATAAACAAAACAGTGTTCAGAGACTGTCTTGACTAGTGTAAACTTAGCCCAAAATCTGACGGTCTCCTCCGGAATCACCCTGTATATCCATATTATTTTGGCAATATTTCTTAGATCCGACTGAATTGAAATTCAATACTTCGTTTCAAAATGATGGAATGACGGATCATGCAAAATTTCGTTAGGAGATGACTCGACTTCTATACTTGATCCCAACAAAAAGCGTGTGAAAACTCCTGAATTCACGTCAATGCTTTCCTAGAACTGATTTAATCTTACTTTGTGTTTGCTGCATCTATAATTCTCCTCATTACGAATTTTTTATTCAAAGAGTTCGATTCTCTAGAAAAACTCCCTATAATTAGTGTTGCTCGTTGCCCGGCTCCTAATTTATAGGCCTCCCCGTCTGTATAATACGACTGACGGACTGACCCAACCTCAAATGCATTCAGGGATATCAGAAAATCGCTAAATATCTGGAGAACAATGGCTGCCATCTGTAGATAAAACCGCAAGATAAGCATGCGAATCAAGATATTTATTCCTAGATCTCATTTGAATATGATACTCACATTCACACATACGAAAGAGACTTTCTGAAAATAAGGAAACATGGATATCACACAAAGATATACTCAATGAGTTTCAGGAATTTTTCATTTTCCTCCAACCAAAGCATTTGTTGATCGCAGCACGGACTATGGTTTATTAGTAATCATTCCAGTTTTATACATGTCGTGTTCATTCTGGGATTCCACTTCTTCCCAAGTGCATTACTCAACAAAACGACTAATGAGAGTTTAAATAGATGTTTCCGTAATATAAAGGGTGTTTTTTTTTTGAGGTACAGAAATTTGAAAGGGAATAAATCAAGGATGGATTTTTAAAATTGACATGAAATTGACTTTATTCAAAAGACAATCTTTTGGCATTATAATTTAAATATAATTTTTGGCAGATGACCGCCACGGATGGCTCGGACGTGATCTAATCAAGAGGTCCAATTTTCAATCACTTTTTCCAACATTTGTGGCGTATATCGGCAATAACGCGACAAATGCTGTCCTCCAAGAGGTCGATCGTTTCGGGCTTATCGGCGTAGACTTCACATATGCCACCAGAAAATAGTCTAGCGGCTTGAAATAGCACGATCTTGGAAGCCAGTTCGCGTGCCAAATTTCCTTCAGTAAATCAATTGTGGCACGAGCTGTGTGACATGTTGCGCCGTCTTGTTGAAACCACAGCTGCTGCACATCATGGTTGTGCAATTGAGGAACGAAAAAGTCAGTAATTCCTGTGCACGATGGCGTATAGACCGATTCGGGTCTTCCTCTACGCTGTGCTCTATAGCAGCAATGGCTTCTTCTGTTCTCACTGTACGACGGTCCATAGTTAGTCGAATTAATTGCTCTGATGGACGATCATGTTGAGCTTTAAATGGACGAAGAGCAAGATATGTATTTCAAACAGAACCATTACTCAAAATAAATTTGCACAATTTGTAAGCGTTGTTCAGGCGTCAGTCTATTCATGTTGAAATGCCAGACCAAATTAAACGAAAATCGATTACCAGCTGACAAAATGACCGCTAGTTGGAACAGTGTTGCCAAATTTGTACACCTCTAAAAAAAACACCTTTTACCGGGGCCTACGTGAATTATAGATTACGTATACTCCATTCACTTTTATAAAGTAGCCCAGTTGGCCATGACATCCTGACAGATTTCACCGTGTATATTTTGAAAATGTTAGGTTATAGTCATTTTCCTGTCAGATAACTACACAACGTTGTCCTCTCTACGAAGAGGTCGTAGTAATTACTTATTTTTCAAAATGTGAATCTACATTGGGAAAGTAATGAATTTGAGAAAATATTATGTGAATTCAATCATTCCAAAGACCTGGCGAATGTTGAAGAAACTTAATACTTCACGTATATAAACATGGTTGGAAGATTCAGTTATGCTTTTTTCTTGTACGGAAATCAAGAATCGAGTGTTTTGGAATTACTGAAAAATGATGGATAGAGCAGTCCGTTACTTTGCGATAGTTCATTCGAGAAAATAAAAGTACTCGAATAACCCGGCTAAAACTTCTAAACGAATGGACGGACCTATGGAATTCCCTACTTTTCTGAATTCTCAGGAAATAAGCCTACAGAAGTCATTTAAATACATTGTTGCACAACTTGAAATATTCCAGTAAGAAAATGTAGTAGTAGTGTGTCACAATTAACCTCAAAAGAACTAACAGTTCTTGGGAATCTAGGTGAATGATACATACACTGGATTGGATCAACATATTTCTAAACTGGGATACATACATCTTAGCTTCAGTCTATTATCATTGGTTGTAATGACAAGATATTTGGATAAATTCTCCATGTAAACTACCTATCATTCAGTATTCGAGTCGAAAGCAAGATATGGAATTATGTTTTATGGACATACTTTGAAGTCAACTCAAATATTCAATTCCCAGAAAAAAGCAATTCCTTAAATATTAGAAAAAATAGAACTGAATAAGATATTGTATAATTCATGTTATTTTCATACGTAAAATTTCAATGTTCTGCCAAGATAGGATATACCAAGTTCATTTTCAATGTACTACTTCCTATCAAGACAACTCCACGAAATATATAACTTTTGAAATTATTCGTTTGTTCAATTCAAACATAACTACCTACTTACTTAAGTCTCAATACAATCTTTGAATAATAAATAGATTTTTCTGTGATTCCTTCTCATTATATCTGTTGAGATTGATATATTACGATATACTTTCATTAAATTCAAAGTACCTATCAAGTCTTGAATTACTTATTTAATTATTATATCAACTGACAAATAATGATTGAAGTCAAAAACTTGAGAAACCATTACATGACAATAGAAAAAACTCATTTTCGATACATAAAATATCAATAATATGCCAGTAGGAGATATAACTTTCTAATATCATTAGATATTTACATTTTTATTGAAAAAGAGCAGGTTCTTTGATACATTCAACAATATAGCCTCACGGTATAAGCAAGAGGGAATGAATAGGGCACCATACGTTGATAACTATGATACAAGAGCATAAATATATAAACCTAAAAAATATAGTGTCCCCTTGCATAAGTGTAGAGAAATAGGCTGACATATTCATAAGGCCTTGATTTCCAAGACAGAATTTCTTCTTTCTTATGGGATTAAAACTGACAAAATATCTTGAAAATATATCTGCAACAGAACAGAAGATAGATAATTAGCAGAAAATTGAAAATAGTTTTACCTACATTTGTGACCTGACTTGGAAGGTCTTTCAACCAGATCTGGCTCGCCAAGCAATGATTTTTCAGATCCTCACTGTATACCGAGAATCCTACATGCCCTGAATAATGAAGAATCTTTGCAATAACATGTTTTTGTTCACATAAAATTTTGTATTTTACCCATTTTGTATTAGCAACCGATTGATTTTGTGTTTGTGCTTCCTTGATTATATTCCAAAAGTTCCTTCACAAAAAAGAATAGGGTGCTCGGCAGTGTGTCAATCGAAAAATGGTAATTTTTCAAATTATTAATCCAAACGGTACGTTGCAGATCAGTTTTCCAAAATAAAATCTTCAGTGAGTTTCTTTTTTGGTGCACCAATAGAAGAAAACTGTAATACCAGAAACTCTTTGGCTTCCTTTTCATTATAAATCTTTCTGATTGTGGTGACGTGTAGATAAAAAAGAAATATTATTTCTTATAAAATATAATATTTTGATTTTTACTCACATACATCTCGATGTTAGATAGCTTCTGATGAATAATCTTTTCCAAAATATCAGTATCTATCAGAATGAGCGCAATTCTATAAAGCACTTCCTGATACTCTGTCCTTGCTTCTTCAGATCACTTTATGTACTTTCAATTTCGAATCAAAGCGAAATGTTAATTTATTAGTTTATTATGGCTGGAGCTGAATTGTTATTTGTTATTGAAAGAGAGTAGAAAGTGGCAACGTCGTGTCGAATTATTTTGACATTATCGATATTTCAGGAGCGCCAACCTGCCTTAGTTTTAGTTACAAAAACATGATAGACCTAAATCATGGCCAACTGGGCTACTTTATAAAAGTGAATGGAGTATAGGCTACGCTTTTACCTATAACGCAGCACTGATAGGTTGCCAGTTCTACTTCTTCAACACCTTTCAGCTGCATGATTTCCTGACTAACAGATGAGAAGGATAATTACTGAAATAATGCCCTGTGAATTTTCAAAATATTCAAGAATATTTTTGAGCGCTGATTCTAGAGCTGAAAATGATTCTGAATGATTGGATCGAACTCGCCTATGAAAACTCAATTAAGTCCAGCGGTCAGCATAAGCTCAACCTTTTGAGTCTTTAAATTTTTATGATTTCAAACCTAATTATTTCGTTCGTTAATGATCAGAATTCGTTATGAAGCAATATATCCATCCAAAACGGGTAGAGTCTTCATGTCATTTACTATTGTGTTTACGATCGACCGTTAGATCTGTCCATTTTTCTTGGCCAGATTTCAAAAAAGACACTAAGGTACCTGGTCCAAGGTGACCACGTGAAGGACCATGCAAAATTTCGTTTGAAAATGGCTCGACTTCTAATCCTATTGATAAAAATGAGCGCGTAAAGGTTGATTCTCACTATATATTCCGTAACGATCCATTATGCCTTCCGTATGATTCAAGTCAAAATTTAGTAGGCAAAAATGTCATGTTGACAGAACGTAAACGGGACGTATAGTGTGCAAACATCAATGGACGACTTCGGCCCAAGTTGCCAACCCACAATTCACTTCACAAATTTACTATCACTGGGGAACGGGAATTTCAGGACAAATTCGACATGAAAGGTTCGCGTTATTCATAAATATCCGTAAAAGATGCCTCGGATCCTCGAACAAGATAATTTCTTTCAAATATAGGTTTTTGTTTGGCTGAAATTCTAGTTGGGATTCTTGATTTCATGTTAATAGTGTCAAGTTTATGAAGGATATTTTCCTCAAATCAACTTGGTTATGCCGGTTGCCGGTGTTCCATTCTGTAAATATGAAATATTGGGTTGGTTCCTGAAAAAAATTGTTAATTACGGAATTTGATTGACGATAAAGCAATTTTTCTGTCACCATAACATAGAAATATTAAGTCTACGCACTAGAACGACAATGAATGTTTTATGGTAACATATCCATGGCATAGTAAAATCTTTATTTACCTTATGATTCATAGACCATACCTAGTAATTTTTCCATTGTTGATTGTTGTTCTATCTTCTATGGATCATAAAGTGAATAAAGATTGTTCTATGCAATGGATATGTTACCATAAAACATTGACTGTCGTTCTAGTGACAGAAAGAACGTTTCCTCATCAATCAAATTCCATAATTAACATTTTCCTCAGAAACCAACTGAATATTTAATATTTACGGAATGGAAAACTGGCAACCGGAATAACCAAGTTGATTTGCGGAACATATCCTATATAAATTTGACACCATTAACATGAAATCAGGAATCCCTACTTAAATTTCAGCCAATCAGAGATGATCCTAACAAAACCCTATATTTGGAAGGAATTATCTTGATTGAGGAGCCGAGGCATCTTTTACGGATATTTATAAATAACGCGAACCTTATCATGTCGAATTTGTCCTGAAATTCCCGTTCTCCAGTGATAGTAAATTTGTGAAGAAAATTGTGAGTTGGCAACTTAGGCCGAAGTCGTCAATTCATTTACACCTTATAATATTTTACGGGAAGGATACTGAAAGGTTACGGAACTTATAGTGAGAATCAACCTTAAACCCCCTAAATAATTGACATCTGAGCTTTCCTATAGAACTGTTTCGATCCTACTTTGTGTTTGCTGGCGTGATAATTTTCCTCATTACTAGTTCGTTTCTCTAGAAAATCTCCCTATAGTTAGTTTAGTGTTTCATTACCAAAGGGTTAACAGGTCCGCATTACTGTTGCTCAGCTCTTCATTCATCCACTTGTTCGTCCATATAACTAGACTGGCCTTACTTTTGATGTGAATAAGCATTCAGGGATATCAGAAAATCGGTAGATATCTGAATAGAAATGGCTGCCATAATATATGTAGAACGAGACCCAAGATAAGGAATCAAGAGATTCGTTCGCTAGAACTCGTTTGAATATGATTCTTACATTCGCACATACAACAGAAACATTCTGAATATAGGGAAATTTGGATATAACAGAAAGAAAGGCTCAATGAGTTTAGGGAAATTTTCACTTTCCCCCAATCAAAGCATTTGTTCATCGCAACACAAAATTGCTGCTCTCGCCGTATTCAACAGTTAGTTGTAAATCATTTCAGTTTTATTCAAGAAGAGTGTACCTTCTTGTATTCCACTTTACCTATGTGTAACACTCAAAATAACGACGAATGGGAGTTAAATAGATGTTTCCGTCATACAACACTTACCACTAATTGCGTGCCATTTCTACTTTTCAAACACATATAAGCTGAATTAACTCCAGACTAGCAGATGAATTAAAAGAATACCTGTAAATAAAAAAAAATTAGAAAAGCACTGCCGTGAAGACAGAAGCTTTTGCGCGCATGTTCAATGTAGATGACGGTCGGCCTAACGGCCGACTGCGTAAACACAATAACTTCCGAAAGAATCAACTTAGAAACTCGAAATTTGTAGAGTAGGTTTGGACCTTAATTACGAAGGCCGAATTCGTGAACGGGTAAAATCCACCCAATGATTCCGCAGATATACCCATTAGAAATTTTATTTTCCCAATATTTCAAAAATACAGATCAGATCGAATTCCTCGTCTGAACTAATTTGAAACTGTACCGTTATATATTGGTGGGGAATCATGAAAAAGTTTGGTTTGAGGCAAAAGTGTAGGTACTTGAAAATTTATTTATGTTGGAGTCAACTTTTTTTTTAATTGCAGCAATATGTTCATTTTTCGACGATGTCTTTTCTTCGTTCCGATATACAGGGTAAGCCTTGAAGTTGTACATCAGTTTCAAACATAAATTCCTTCAATAAAATAAAACACTTTTTTCGTTTGTCATTATCTCAGATTCGGCTCGGGGAAAAGTTATAAGCACTTAAATATTTCTCAATGTGCTAATACACTCCTGAACTTTGATTGCAAGTTCAACAGAGATATCTCTTTCGAAGATCTATTTCGCAGAATAATCAATACAATAATTGAAACTATGAGAAATATGATTGAGAAATCCCATTTACCCACTTAATTCTTATGATTTGGTGTTTTTTGAGATATTATTGTAACGAAAACATTTCTTTTCAAACACTGATCTTCATTCTGCCATAAGATTATACACAATTCCATCCTCGTTCATTCTCATATTGAAAACTCCATAATTATCCTTATCTTCATCGAATTCATAAATGAATTATATGAACTCACTCAACTAACCTGAACACATCAATTTAACTCTATGGGAACTAGTCCATAGATGTGGAGACATAGCCTTCATGTCTATGGTCTGATCATAGACCTAATATAAATATATTAGATTAGGTCTACGCAATGATGTGAATAATACTGTTTTACATTCATCATCCTAACGGCCGACTGCGTAAACACAATAACTTCCGAAAGAAACAACTTAGAAACTCGAAATTTGAGAGTAGGTTTGGACCTTAATTACGAAGGCCGAATTCGTGAACGGGTAAAATCCACCCAATGATTCCGCAGATATACCCATTCAAAATTTTATTTTCCCAATATTTCCAAAATACAGATCAGATCGAATTGAAATCCAGTACTCCATCTAAAATTACAGTTGGAAGGTTCATACAGAATTTAATGAGGATGATATGATAAGAAAATCACAGAAATTTTTTTTTTCAAATTGTTCCAATGACACGATCAACACGAAATTCTGCACGTAGTTGTCTTTCAGCATTTTCAAACTAGCTGCGATGTTTTATCAGGATTGAAGCAGTATTTCTCGAGCTAAACGATATCGAGAAGAAAACCTCGAAATTTGACATATTTTTTCCCGATATCTCCGAAACTTATGATCGTATCAAACTGAAATTTGGTACACTGCTGTGAAATATGAAGCTCAAAGTGTTAGTGAAACTTTTTTCCATAGATCATAAATAGTTTCCGAAAAAAAAATGTTTTTTGAAAAAAATGTTGAAAAAATTTTTTTTTCAAATTTACTGACAATACGATCCTGACAAAGTTTGGCTCAAAGTTGCGCGTTGTTATACTCCACCTAATTACCAAGTTTGAATCCAATCGCTGCAGTGGTTTCTGAAATAAAGAATAAATAACCTCAAAATTTCAAGTGGCTATAACTCCGAAACTATTCGACCGATTTGGCCCATCAACGAACTCAACTGCGGCATTCCAATGCGCGACCTACCCTGAAAGTTTCAAGTTGTTAGCTCACTTCGTTCGACAGTGATCGTGTCGTCGGACGGACGGACGGCCGGCTGGCCGGACAGAATCGACTTTGACACCGGATTCATCATCAGTGAGTCCAACCTAGTCGATTGAGACCATTTTCTGCGCAATCATCCAAAATTACAGACATTTGGACAAAACGATAGCACGCTGTTCCCCTAGAACATGCGCGCAAAAAAGGTACACTATTTTAACGCGCCGATTCTAGGTGACCAGGGCGTTATCAATCTGTCCAAATGTCTGTTATTTTTAACTGAAAATGGCTTCGAAAGATTCGGTTATACCAGCTGATGATAATTTCGAAGTCTATTTCAATTCTGTTCGACCGTCTGTATCTGCTCTAACTTTCGAACGTGAAGTGTTGAAATTTTCAAGGTAAGTTTTGAAACCATATTATTTCGGTAGAGCTTGTTAATGATCAGAGTCCTTTCGGCAGTTACGAAGTAATAACTATTCAAAACTGGGAGAATTTTGCCAATTTACTAAATCGACTATAGCCTCAAGCCTTCTGCAAATACAGTGCGCGTCAAAATTATGGAACAAATTCATTTTCTCAGAAGAAAAATATTTGGTAACAAAATCCTTGAACAGGTCAATTTTTGTTTCACTTTTACCAAATTTATATGCATTTTTGAAGTATTTTTGTTGTGCCATCCCCATCAACCCTCTAAATTTATTGAACAGGGAAAGTAGGTCATGTGGTACTCTTTTGGCAAGGTCTTTGTATCTTCTTTACAGGCGTGCAGAAATTTACAAGACAAAAAATATTTTTTTTGAAAAATCAGTTAGTTCAAAGAGGTTTTTAGTATGTCCACTTTGTCATGGCTTATTGACTTTGAGACGATGGTACCTGATGAAATTTGTCACCGAATGGAAGTCGACCATTACAGTTTTATTCATGCGCAACTTTCAACCCCTACGAGCCCTTTAATGGGAGAAAAGAAATTGAGGGGGTTGAAAGCAGTTGAAAGTTGTGCATGAACAAAACTTTTTGAAGTTTCTTCCGAAACCAATCCTCCTTCATTGCAAGTTCTTTTTTACCCGGTAAGGTCCATCAGACAGTTTGATATTAGCACAAAGAATATGAATATTCGAAAATGGTTCTTCCAATATTATCTCCTCAGTAGCATGTTAATCTTGAATAATCGAACTTTTGCAGAAATTACTGGTTGTTCATATTTCAATATCATAAAGTATTCAAAATCGACAGGAAGCGAAAACACCCTCACGTCCTGGTCCTACATACTTCTTCAAACGTCTTCTGTTCTCGAATAAAAATAATGCTGAATATCGAACTGAATTCAAAGTAGAAATGCATACGGATTGGAACATATTTATTCCATGCTGATGTTCTTCTGTAAATACCTAAATCCATCTTTTTGTTCACTTCGAATGAAATGTATAGGAGAAGAGATGCAACATCAAGGAAATTCATGCTTTGATGATTCGAGATTTTCAGTGGGATTTTAAACTTTTCGATTAACTGTTCGTATTTTACATACCTGCTACGCGGAACGAATACAATAGGACACTCTCATATTTTCTCATCGCAGAAGGCATCTTAAATTCGTCGAGCGCTTTTATTTTTCAGGGTTTTGTATTATTCGACTTACCCGGTTGAATTTTGGTTGGCCGAGGAAGGGAATTTGGAAGAAGCTTGAATGAAATATGGGAAATAATAAACTCATTAAATAGGTTAGGTATTATACGTTACTTCCCGTAAAATGTTTTACATTTTTATTATTAGCTAGTGAATTTTTTTTTGCTTCGCGGTATGAAAACATTTTCATGAATTCAAGCGAACGGAATCTCAGGGATTTTTATTTTTTTCTAGTTATATGATCCTTTAACAAATTCGCATTAACCTTTCTATTCATGCTTTTCATCTACAAACCAAGTTAATTCGCATTTTTCGAATATATTGAGACAATAAAATTCCAGCTGGCTAACTCCGAAACCGTTGAGCGTATTTTGTTATCTAATGAACTCAACTCTGATATATTAAGCCTTCAGTCCAAACCTGAAAATTTCAAGGAAATTGGTCCAAAAGCAAGAGCATTCACACGGAAGACCGATGGGGCAGATTTGAATTTATTACGGATTCTCCTTCAGAAAGTTGAACCTAATTCGAAAATAAGAGGCATTTGAATGAAGTGATAACGCTCTTGTTCTCTGGAACAAGCGCGTAAAAATAAATGCGTTTATTCTGAACTTCGATTCTTCCTCGTCTGAACTAATTTGAAACTGTACCGTTATGATATATTGGTGAGGAATCATATTTTTTAATTGCAGCAATATGTTTATTTTTCGACGATGTCTTGTCTTCGTTCCGATATACAGGGTGAGCCTTGAAGTTGTACATCGGTTTTAAACATAAATTCCTCTAATCAAATAAAACACTTTTTTCATTTGTCATTTAAATATTTCTCAATGTGCTAATACACTCCTGAACTTTGTTTGCAAGTTCAACACAGATATCTCTTACGAAGATCCCTTTTGCAGAATAACCAATCCAATAATTGAAATTATAAGAAATATGATTGAGAAAACCGTTTTACTCACTTAATTCTTATGATTTGGTGGTTTTTGCGATATTATTGTATAACGAAAACTTTTCTTTTCAAACACTGCTCTTCTACTTGATGATTATACACAATTCCATCCTCGCCCATTCTCATATTGAAAACTCCATAATTATCCTTATTTTCATCGAATTCGTAATTGAATTAAATGAACCCACTCAACTGACCTGAGCACATTGATTGAACTCTATGGGAAGTCTGGTCCATAGATGTGGAGACATAGCCTTCATGTCTATGGTCTGATCATAGACCTTGTATGAGTATTTTAGATTAGGTCTACGCAACTATGTAAATAATAATGTTTTACATACATCATGGTCGAAAATAGATGAAAATCAGATTTTATAACATTCAACGTTAAATATCTCCAAAGGTTAAGTTCAACGAGAAAATATAAGGAATGATTAAGTATTCTAAAATGATTGAAGGTTCTTATAATGACATAAGATAAACTTTATATGCATTCTTCCTGCTAATATCTCATTGTTTTGTGATTCGGTGAGTCTTCAACTAGGCAACCGTTTGAAGCAGGATGAAAGTGATCACTGAAGAATATGGTGTCATAGTTACAAGAAACTTCACGCCAAAAGTCATCTCATTCGGAGTAACCATATCAAAAGTACAAGAGAAAACTTTCTTGGAAAAAAGAATTCTATTCCAAATTTTTTTTCTGATTTCATTATCATTAGATCCTCTCGAAATTCTGCAATGAATTGGTCGTTGGTATTCTTTAACTTATTTAGTAGCTTCAATCATGACCTCACTACTCGAGATGTTGAGGAAATAATCTCGACATTTCAAATGAGTGTAACTCCAACACTGTGCAGAGGACTTTACCGAGAAATGTAATTTAGGCTAAACCTAACTAAAAAAAAAAATTTCTTCGGAAGTTAGAGCACATATACTGACTGATGGCTGGCTAGACAGAATGAAAATTGAGAAAGGATTGTTCTTCAAAGAATCGAACCTAAATGATAAAGATCATCTCTGAGGAAAAATCCCAAAATAACCGACGATTGGATGAAATAATAAAGTGCTCTTCCCCATAACAAGCGCTTGAAAAAACACACAGTGTCAATTCGATCGGATGATCATTGTGGAAAAATTCACATGGAATTTCCTTCAAATCCATTAGGCGAAATCTGCTCCAAAAATATCAATTTAATTACGAATTTGGTCCTCCCCCAAGTTTTGCACTATGCCATGAACATCATGGTTTTTGAGAGCAATAAATATACGGGCAATCCAGCCCTGCTCGTTAAGGTGAAAGTTGTGAGGTGCAGAAGCCAGGAAAAGTCCATTAATACATAGATAATTCTCGGGGACTTTCAATCAGATTGATTGACACTAGAGGTTGAAGTTGAATGGAATTACAAAGGGTCATTCATCATTTCCCTCTTGTTGAATCGGAAAATATTTATTCTTCTGCTTTATACCAAGGACTACTATTGAAAAAGTAGCAGGGCTTAATGAAGCACATAATAAATATAACAGAAGAATTCAAAAAATTTTATACTTTTCCATTAGTTCTTCCTTTTTTATTTTCAGTACTTGATTTAACCAGCGAGTAAAAATGATTGTCCCGTTGTGAGTTACCCCAAGTGTGAGGCATCGTGACTGATTTATACCTAATGTTCAACCTCGTGTTCGAAATTTTTCAGAAAAATAGTGCAACAGCTATGTACTAAGTTTCATCATGATCAGAGTTTTTAATTATTCGGGCAAATAATGGTACCGCGGACTGAACTGTGGAATTTGATAAAATTATTTTCAATTATTTCCAGATGTTAAAATCGGAATCTGATGATTTCATTAAAAAATGTGAAAAATTCGCAATTTTATTTTTCAAAGTCACCAACTGTACAATCCATGCGAGCAATTTCTAGTCGGTATTATTAAACGCACTACAAATTTTCGGATCCCGTAAGCAGTTCCTGAGATAATGAGGAAGTATTTTCAAAAATTCAAATGACTGAAACTCCCAAACCATTTTGCAGATTTGCTTATTAACAAACTCAACCGACATATTCAGATACGCAACCTACCCTAAAAATTTCGAGACTATCGGGTTCTCTGAACTCACGTAATCGTGTCTAGCCAAACAGAAGCAATTTCAACGTTACATTCGTCATAAGTGAGTTCAAGAGTTTAAGGCCATCTTCGGAATAAATCCAAAATTACAGGCATTTGGACAAATTGGCAATATACTTCTCCCCAGAACAACGCGTAAAAATGAAAAAACCTGGAAAAGCACTGACGTGAAGTCATCAGCTTTTGCACGCATGTTCAGTTTTGCTGATATCCTTTGAACATGCGCGCAGAAGCTGCTGACTTCGAGTCGGTGCTGTTCTAGGTTTTTTCTTCTTTACGCGTTGTTCTGGAGAGAAGTTTATTGCTAATTTGTCCGTACAGAATCGATTTTACATCAGATTCGTCATCAGTGAGTCCAACCTAGTCGTTTGAGATTTTTGGATCAAAATTACAAAATTACAGATATTCGGAGAACGATAGCACGCTTCTCTTCTATACCTTTTCAACTTCAGATTGAGACAAAACACATTCAAATTGGGAATTAACATATTCAAATTGGTACTAAACAAAACAAATTGAGACTAAACACATTCAAATTGGAAATAACCAATTAATTTCATATTGGTTCATCATTCGTTCTTGTGTGAATTGGAGTTTTATAAGATTCTTCAGTTTGAACTATATATACTTCTGCTATGTCGTTGGCAGTTTCCTTTTGTTTTTCTGCCCACCTTAGGGCGGTTGACTCCTTGATACCCAAAGACTCGCAAGTCTTTTCCAATCGCCGTTTCCCTCATGGACTGCAAATCTTTGCTTTTTAATTGATTCCGAATCCTTTTTTAATATTTTCGAATTGAAATCTGATTTGGTGTCATTAAATACTCTCTTTCGACATTGAATTAACAATTTTATAAGGTAATCAAGAAATCCGAATCAAAGAGCAACGAATATTGCACCCATTTGAAACTGATTATCACCAATTTGAGATATATTTATTTCAAATTGGGAGTAATCATTTTCACATGTTTAACAATTCGAAATATAAAGGGCTTCCCAATGAGAGGTGTTATTTTGACATTCAAAGAAAAATGCCATTTTTCAATATGAATGATCGGATGTTTATTTCATTTCAAAGAAGAAGCTATGCCGTTAATAGTGGAAAATAACATCAGGCAAATGACCACCACGACCACGCTTACAGGACCATATCCTTTTGATGATATTTTCCATAATCAAATCGCAAAGTGGCTGCCCTATGTCCTCGATAGCCTCTTGAATTCCATCTTTGAGGTTCTGAATCGACGCTGGGCTATTGGAGTAGACTTTCTCTTTCAAGTGGCCCCAAAGGAAGAAGTCGCAAGGTGTTAAATCACAAGATCTCGGTGGCCAATTGTGATCACCTCTTCGAGAGATAACACGGTCCGGAAACTTTTCCCGCAAAAGCTCAATGGTTTTGTTGCTTGTGTGGTACGTAGCGCCGTCTTGTTGAAAGTAAACGTTGTCCAGATCAATACCATCCAATTCCGACCATAAAAAATCATCAATCATCTCTCGATAGCGCAATCCATTCACCGTAACTGTTGCTCCAGCCTCATTTTCGAAAAAGTAAGGTCCAATGACTCCGCCGGACCATAAACCGCACCAAACAGTCACATGTTGAGGATAGAGACGCTTTTCAACAATAACTCTCGGTTTTTCCGAGCACCAGATGCGACAATTCTGCTTGATGACGAAGCCACCGAGGTGGAAATGGGCCTCATCACCCAAGATGATTTTTCGATGGAATTCCGGATCATTTTCATGCATTTCAACGACCCAATCAGCAAAGACACGACGTTGTTGATGATCGGCCGGCTTGAGTTCTTGTGTTGACTGAACTTTATAAGCTAAGACCCAAATCTTCATGCAAAATACGGTGTAATGACGTTTGTGGAATGCTTTATTCCAAAGAACGACGAGGAATGGACAAACCTGGGTTTTCTTCAACACTTTCGGCTACAGCAGCAATATTCTCGGCTGTTCTTGAGCGACATGCACGGGTTTTATTCTTCACATCACTTTCTTGTCCCAACAGCTCGAATTTTTCCACCAATTTCTTTATTGCGGTCCGACGAGGTGCTTCACGACGACCCAAAAATGTTCGAGTTTTACGAACCGTCTCTGCCAAATTTTCACCATTTTTATAGTGAATTTTAATGATTTCAATACGTTGTTGAAGCGTGTATCGTTTCATTTTCATTAATGGCGTAGTTTCTACTTGCCAAAGGTCGAAAAATGACAGCTTCGAAAGTGACATCTACCGAAATAACGGGCTATTCAAAATAACACCTCTTATTGGGAAACCCTTTATATATTTCCAATTGGTGATAATCAGTTTCATATGGGTACAAGATTCGTTGCTCTTCGAATTGAAGTTTTCGATTACTTTTTAAAGTTAACACATTAATGTAGAAGGAGAGTATTTAATGAGTGCAAACCAGAGTTAAATTCGAAATTATGTCCCTTATTGATAAGGAAGAGTCGAAATCAATTGAAAGGCAGAGAATTGCATTCCTTGAAGAAGACGGCGATTGGAAAGGACCTGCGAATTTTTGAGTATCAAGAAATGACCCGCCCAAAAGTGAAAAAATAGAAGAAAATGCCAAAGAGATATCAGGAGTTCACACTGAAGAAGCTCATAACACTCCAATTCACACAGGAACGAATGTTGTATCAATATGAAATTGATTATTCCCAATTTGAATGTGTTTAGTCTCAATTTTATTTTGTTTAGTACCAATTTGAATATGTTTATTCCCAATTTTATTTTGTTAGGTCTCAATTTGAAGTTGAAAAGGTATAGAACATGCGCGCAAAAACAAATTCTGAATCGAAATCTGAATATTATTCCATCATATTGAACCCCAACATTCCATTATTCAGGTTTGTCCCTAATCGACGTATCACCATTATTGATCCACCAAAACATGTTAACCAAAATGGAATACACTCTAATTGTAACATCCATCATAATATCATCGGGTGTTTTCATTTTAACACTATCAAAATATTTATCCTAGCTACGGCACTGGCATCTGAACCGCCCCCGCATCGACAACTAGACGCACCTGTTGCCTGGCATTTGCCCAACCCCAAACAATTTATCGACAATATTATATGGTAGGAATTACACTTCACCCGCGTTCACCGGGGTATTGCTATTTTAATGAACTCAGAGTACGTGATATTCGCTTTTAGTTCATCAAATTTTCAGCAGTTGGAACGAAGTTCAGGATATTGAGGTGGGGCTATGTTACAGGGTAAATTAAGTAGCCCATCTGAGTGGTGGTTTCCTATACGAGTCTACATGTGAGGAGGCACGTAAAGAGTTCAGAGTTCGGAATGAGATATCACTGAATCTTCATGCGAGCTTTTTCGCTTTTTCCAGAGGACTAACCCGTTAAAATTTTCTTGGGTGTCTATTATTTCAGAATTTGGGTCGAAAATTACTCGTAGAACAACGAAGCTCAATCGTTTGCAAACTTTCGTTAGTCTCCCTCTACGCTTACCCTTCCTCTTCCCTTCTATCTCACCCCTCTCACTCATTCTCTCTTCCCTCTTCTATCTTCCTCTTTCTCTCCCTGTCCTTTTTCCCTCTCGCTCTCTCTACCTCCCTTTCTTCTTTTCTCTCTTTCCCTCTCCCTCCGTACTAGGCAATCTACCAATCGGAATCGTTTCGCCCTATTTGAATCTGCGTTCTGATTCTTACCTTTCATTATACCGAAGTATTACCCACAAATTGTGGTTGATAGCTTACAAAAACTACAAATAACAAAAACGATCGCCTAAAAAAATATTCTTCAGAATATTACATCTCAGAAACTTTTCGTCAGAGTTTGCTGAAACCAGGCATAAACCTGTATTCTCAATCGAGTACAAGATTTCGAATCGATTGGGTTTGTTTTGGTTCCAAGTTCAGAACTGTTCGGGACGGTTCGAGTATGCGCGATTGCGATTTTTCAGACTCAAAACGGCAATTGCGCATACTCGAACCGTCCCAAACAGTCCTGAATTGGTTCTGAATCTGAAGTCAGGACCAAAACAAAGCTACTGAGTCTGCTGTTCTGGAAGTAGGGGTAAAATCTCAAATGGCTATATACCTACCCTAAGGAACCATTAGATGGATTTTACCCATTCATGAATTCGGTCTTCTCTAAAAGCACCAAACCTTCTCAACAAGGATATTGTGTTTACGATAGTGGTTTAAACTGTGTCAACATCACTATAATATTTTCAGTGTTTTTTCGGTGATAGTAACACAGCGTGCTCTTGTTTCGAACAAAAGTCTGTAATTTCAATTTTTTTTCTTTCTGAGAATAGTCTCAAACGACTAGGTTTCTAGTTTTTGTGAATAGTGAGAAAATATATGTCCAATGTTATTTTTTCTCGATATATTTGTTTTTTCCAGAATAACTCAAAATATACTGATTCAATCTTCATGAAGCTTTGGGATTGTTCTCAAAAAGCTGTTAAACAACTTTGTGCAAAATTTCGTGTCATTAGAAGAATTCGGAAAAAAAATTCAATTCGTTTTCAAATAGCCTCTTTTCTGCGATCCTCTGATCACATCTTCCTCAAGAAATTCTGTTTAATCCTTCAACCTGTCATTTTTAAAGCGCTTGTTCTATGGAATAGCGCGTTATCATTCCGTCACAATGACTGTCATTTTCGAATTTTGAACCGAAAATGGTCTTAAACAATTGGGTTGCACTCCTTGAAAGAAAATCCGTGGTCAAATTTGATTCTTTCCGTCCGTCCGTCCGTCCGTATGCGCTGTTACTTTAGAAGGAAAAGACTTAAGTCCGTTAAGGGGTGAAATCGGTTGGATAGTTTCGAAGTTAGGCCCATTTGAAATTTTGAGGTTAATTCCTCGATATCTCATGGAGTATTGACTCGATCAAATTGAATCTTCGTGGACAGTTTTGGGATACAAACGAAAAACTTTTCGTGTGGATCCAGTTGTTAGAAAATAAAAAAAATGTATTCCAAAATTTTCAAAAGTTTTGCTGAAAAATTCTTATTTCTCTGAAAATATTGATTAGATTTCAATGGAATTTGGCACAAACCTTAGAGTCAGTTTTTAGCAATGCTCCAAATCTCAATTCGATCCGATATTTACTTTCGGAGATATAAGAAAAAAAATGTAACGAATTTCGTTGTTATTTGGAATTTTAATCCACAATATCTCAGGAAGTACAAATACAATCAGATTGAAACTTCGGAATCAGGTGGAGATCACCAACACACAACTAGGTGCGAAATTTCGTGTTGATCTAATAGTTAGAATTCGAACCATCGCGTAAATGCTCCTGACCTCACGTCAGTGCTTCTCTAGATTTTTCATTCAAGTACCTACTGAATTTCATTTCGATAATTCCGGTATGTTTGGAAAAATAGGTAAAATGAAGTTTTGCATGGGTATATCTGGGTATATCTGCGAAATCAATGATCGTATGCCGTTAGCAACGTATTCAATCAGACTGACCTCACGTCAGTGCTTCTGAAATTTTTAATAGTTAATGTTCAGTTGTTTTTCAGATTAATTCATTCATTCATTCCTTTGAGTGTCCTCAAATTTTTAATAGTTATTGTTCAGTTGTTTTTCAGATTAATTCATTCATTCATTCCTTTGAGTGTCCTCGGCTTCTATGGCCATTTAGACAAGCTTCCAATTATTACATTTGTACATTGACATTCATTCAGATTCATACCAACTAGAGACTTTTTATTTATAGACACACAAATATTTACCTACACAACAGAGTCAACAACAACATCCATAACCTCGCCGGGATTCGAACCCAGTATCTCCGATTTTACAAGCAGGCCATCAACCCACTGCACCGTGGCAGTGTTTTTCAGATCTTGGTATTGAAAACCTAGAAAAAATGAAGAATAATGCGGAATCCCCCGGAAATATCCTTCAGTTGATAATATTCTCTTTCAGTTATACTGAATTTCACAAAAATCCAAATTTTCTTGATAGATAATTGGAAGCAGAAACTACAGAATATCCGGATAACCAACCTGTGGGATTACAAGCAAGAAGAACATCCATTTTGCCCTTCGGAACATTTCCTGATGCGTTAACTGGCTATGTTCGGAGATAACACGATAAATGAGACCTTGCGTGAGTTCGGTTGGACTACTTTAACTTGTTGAACACCGTTAATTGAAACGAATGGCTGGCTGGCTGCCCATTTCAGATTTGGGATTTTGTTGGTACAATATTATATAAAGGAAGGCAACTGCGTGACATCCCTGTGATGATGAAAGGATGATTCATAACTTTATTGAATATCATGGGGATATCGAAGTAGGTTGGGCATCTAAAAGTTACAAAGAACTGGTGGAAAAAAACATATGAAAGAAACTTGAGGAATTTCATCTCTGTGGTACACACGTGTTTTTTGTCAATATAACCAAACAATTTCCGTTTGCGATTTGTCAGTAATATAACAGTATGACACTCTGTGCTCTTCTTTTTCTATTCCTTGGTCGTTGTCTTCTACTCTAACCAGATCGAAGTATAGCTAGCTCTGTTTTCCTGAGCAAAGTAACACATTTGACGTCCTTTTCTTTCCGAGATAGCTGAATTCGACGTTGCCATATCGTGCACTTCCCTTTAAATGCAAATCCCCATTTTTATTTTTCAGTTTTAGGTGATCAAACAATTTTTTGAAAATAAAATATCGAAATTATATGTTTGAAATGTGATGTTCTAAAGGTTTTTCATGAAAATTACTGCATTTTCGCTTAAAGGAAAAACCCCCATTGCATGTATAGATAAGAAGAAGCTTTTCATAGAGTTCGTCATGCTATCGAAGACACAAAGTCCTGGCTTACCTAAATTGCGTCTTAATTCAGAGATAGAATATCAGAGATGGGACTTCTTCATCACTGATTTCTGTCATAGCAGCAGTACCACAGGGCCCTCCTTTCTTTTTCTTGATCAAAGTACATCGATGATTTTTTCTGTCACTTTTATGGAAAGATCTTTACTCTGGCAAGCTCACGTTGAGGAGAAAAAATTTGAAATATAAACGATATCTTATATTTTTCCTGTTTAAACCACCTGACCTGTTTTTCTGGTGAGAGTCATAAAAACTCAACATTGATGAATGCGGCACATCTTCCACGAAGAATTAGTCTGAACTCTAATTTAAATCCATACTGTTGGAAAACGTATGCTTGGAAATGTATGCTTTCGGCGTGCCATCTCTTGTTGATGTTAGATGGGTCGAATTAATAAATAAATTGAATATCAAAAATCTATATAAAATAGAAAGTCGCCATTTTGTTGGTTGCGTCATTTATAACTTGAGATCATCTAGACTCTCTTATATGAAGTTTGATTTCTTGAATTTGGCCCGTTTAACATTACATAAGTACATCTAAACTCCAGAAAATAATTTTCACCAATCAGAAACGCGCAATTTTGTATTACAAATGGTTTCTAGGTGGAAAAACTGTTTGGCAGGAGCTGTCAGCAGTTTATTCGAGATCACCCGCGGCAAAACTTGACAGTTGGTGCACCAAAAATTACAATACCATTGAAAACAAACGTAATTATAATGAATTAGGTACCTGTTTTTCAGTTTTCAAATTAATACCTATACATAATGCATGCAGAATAATCTGTTACTCATGAAATAGTTATGCCTTTCGGGCATCTAATTTTTCCTGTGAAAAAAATCGAAAAAACACATTGCAAAGTAATATTTTTTTACAAAAAGCATTCGTGCATGTGCAAAAATCCTCGTCTTCGACTCGGATTTTCGTTGCCAACAGCACTCATGCTTCTTGTTAAAATATTACTTAGCAACGTGTTTTTTCGATTTTTCTCGAAAAAATTAGATGCCCTCATGATATTACTTACGAAAAAATAATGATGAAGGAAGGCCACCCAGTGTCGCTCTGGTTTATGTTGCCGTGAAGGTTCTGAGTTCAATAATTGTACGGCCATACGATATTTTATGATATAAATATTTATGTTACATCTGAGTCATGCTTTTGAAGAAATCTGACTTTGAAGAATTTTTCATTCCGTTTGGATTCTCAACATTGCGCACGTCATTCGTTGTTAGGGTATTTCTATCACATTTGTTTGACGAATTCGAAACCAAAGTTTGTTTCAATTCCAGACAAGATGACACATCAACTGAGCTTGAAAATGTTAAATTCGTAGATACTTTTACTGTTGAAATTCAAATTTGAGAAATTATTAACGTAATTCAATAGAAGGATGCATACATGTACGCCACTGAAGGAAAATAATAAATATTAAACTTAGAGAGATATTCTTCCTTGTGGTTATGTCAGTTTATTATTACTGGAGCTCTCATTTATCCACGAACCAATTCCTATAATGAATAATAATAAAAATTAATCATATATATTAAAGATGATAGCGAATAGCACCATCTATAAATGATTATGTACCATTGGTAAATGGATTCGCCCAAACAAAGAGAAATCCAAGTCTTAACCGAGTTCGCCTGTTCGAAGTGTTCAAAGTGAAGCACGTGGAGAACCTAGGAAATAAATAAATGACTGAGGCAAATTGATAAAATAAATTGTAGTCTTGTCTTGTCACGATACAATAATGATTACACTGAATTTCATTGCAGTTGTGAAAATGACTCCACGGCCCTCTTTGATACCAGATTTGGACCCTGTGCCTCCTGCTGAAGAAAAACCACCAAGTCCACCAGTAGCAGCACCAACATCCAAACCTGAGCCAGGAAAGCCACCAAGTCGCGCAGGGGCATGCAGGGTCTGCCTAAAGGCTTTCAAACCGGATGACTTTAGCCGAACATGTGCTGAGTGTAAACAGAGGGTAAGTAGAGACGGGTACAACAAATGTAATCCATTTTAATATACTCAACGGTAGATTAGCCTTTTTCGATAGAACAATTGAGGGGCGGTTTTTCGAATTCGTAACCAAAATGATCAGTCATCCAAGTATTGACTAAAAGGCCATTACACTACTCAACATCCTGGGCCCGGCAGGCAGGGATGCAGTGTAATAACGAACCGGCAGCTAGGATCCTGATCTAGGGCGATCGAGTGGACCCGATCAGGGTCCCTATTCTTGAATCGGGGAAGGGAGAAAATAGGCGTGTCGACGCTGTTGTCGAGGAAACGCGGTGCATTTTTGTTGAAATGATAGAGAACGTTCATTCCCTCACATTCAAGAGTACTGTCCCTGACTAACTTCCTTTCGTCTGGCATACAGGGTAGTATCATAGCAACACCGAGAGCGTTCATTCACGAATATAATAGAAGCGGTCGGCATCTAGGGTGGTGCCCGACGCGGCAGATTGGGCACCCGATATGCCGGGCCCTTGAGATTGGATAGTGTAATCGCCCTTTTA
Organism: Myrrha octodecimguttata; assembly: GCA_958510865.1. Taxonomy (NCBI): domain Eukaryota; kingdom Metazoa; phylum Arthropoda; class Insecta; order Coleoptera; family Coccinellidae; genus Myrrha; species Myrrha octodecimguttata. The sequence continues at coordinate 59,748,666 of OY294056.1, forward strand.
GCCTCGCACCTTGTAGACGTCATTTTTGCTCTCATGTTCCAGGAAACATAGTGAAGGATGTTTTTTTTCGAAATATAGAACTTTGAAAAGGAATCAAACAAGGATGAATTTTTGACATTGTAAATAATTTAAATATAATTTCTGGCATATGACCGCCACGGCTGGCTCGGACGTAATCTAATGTGGAGGTCTAATTTTAAATCACTTTTTCCAACATTTGTGACCGTATATCGGCAATAAAGTGGTGAATGTTGTCCTCCAAGTGGTCGATCGTTTCGGGCCTATCGGTTCAGACAAGCGACTTCACATATCCCCACAGAAAATGGTCTAGCGGCGTTAATCGCACGATCTTGGAGGCCAATTCACAGGCCCGTAACGTGAAATTATGCGCTTATTAAACGTTTCCTTCAGTAAATCAATTGTGGCACGAGCTGTGTGACATGTTGCATCGTCTTGTTCAAACCACAGCTGCTGCACGTCATGGTTGTTCAATTGAGGAACAAAAAGTCAGTAATCATAGCTCTATAGCGGTCACCAATGACTGTAAAGTTCTGGCCAGCATCGTCTTCGAAGAAGTACGAACCAGTGACTCCACCAGCCCATAAAGCTCAGCAATCAATGAGTTAGAGTGAACGTGGTACGAAAACGGTCCATAGTGTCGAATTAATTGCTCTGATGGACGATTAAGTTCACGGTGGAATGGACGTAGAGCGCGATACGTATTTCGAACAGATCCCTTATTTTCAAAATAAATTTGCACAATTTGGAAGCGTTGTTCAGGCGTCAGTCTCTTTATGTTGAAATTCCAAACCAAACTAAACACAAATCACTTGACAGCTGACAAAATGGTCGCCAGTTAAAACAGTGTTGCCAACTTGAGTTCTATACCTCTCAAAAAACACCCTTTACTATAATTTGGCCCAAATGTCTGTAAGTTTCGAATTTTTTCCCGAACATAGTCTCAAACGACAAGGTTGATTCTGACGATTTAGGGTAGGTTGAATTTCTAAATGCGTCGAATATATTTGTTAGTGGGCAAAAAGCTTGACAGTTTTGGAATTATAGCCATCCGAAATTTTGAGGTTATTTCCCTGATATTTCTGGAACTGTTAGAGCGATGGAATGGAAACTTGGCGTTTAGTTGGATCAAAAGACGCGGAACTTTTTCTGAAATTTGGTCGAGATCGTACTGTTAACATATTTAAAAATGTTTTCAGAAGTTTTGAAGGACGATTTTTCTCTTTCTGTATGAGAATTGTCTCTTGCGAGCATATTCTGGGGAACAGCGTGCTGTCGTTTCGTCTAAATGTCTGATATATCCAAATTTTTACTGGCACTGGACTCAAACGACTAGATTGAACTCACTGATGACGAATCCGGTGCCAAAATCGATTCTGTCTGGCTGGCCGTAGGCACGATTGAGGGCGTATAGAGAATCCTATCGACATGAAACAGGTAGATTTCATTTCAGAATGTGACAGATGAGCTCATTAATTGGCCAAATGGTCTGAACGGTTTCGGAGTTATAAGTCATTCGAATTCTTGAGGTTATTTCCTCGATATTCCAGGAGCTACTGAAGAGATCAGCTTTTGTTGGGATTGTTGAATTGGTAAATTCCAAAGGGAAAAAAACTTTCGAAATTTCCCTCGAATTTTTTTTTCGAAAACTATATATCAGATGTGAAAAAAAATTGCACACACCTGAAATTCTATTTCCACAGCAGCGTACCAAACTATTCCCTTTGGATCCGATCATCCTATTTTGTGGATAATGTGAAAGAATATGTCGAATTCCGTGGATTCCTAGGTGACGTTGATATTTCCGGAATGAAAGAGAGTAATTGTAAAATCATGATGAAACTAGCTTAACTTTGTGCAGGTCTTGGTGATGATCATGTCGTTGGAACAGTCATATTACCTCAAGAAATTTTGCATGAACCTTTAAACATTTAAAATCAATCCATTCAATCTGTATTTTTGAAAATTCTGAGACGCAGAATTTTTGAATGGGTACAACATCTATTGAATCATTGCAATGATTCCGTCCAAACCTACTTTACGAATATGGAATTTCATCATCGCTCATTTTGAAAGCGGTCGTCCTTTTGCCCGATCGTCAACACAATAACTTCCGAAGGAACAACTTAGAAAAACGATATTTGTAGAGTAAGTTTGGGCCTTAATTACGAAGGTCAAATTCGTAAATGGGTAAGATCCACCCATTGATTCCGATATATACCCATTCAGAATTAAATTTTCTAAATATTTTCAAAAATACAGATATGATCGAATTAGAATCCATTTCTTGATTGAAAAATGACAGCTTGAAGATTCATGCTGAATATCGTGAGGATGATATTATTCAAAGATCGCCAAGCTGTGTTTAGTGGGGTCAATACGGGGAAATATTACCTTTTTGGCAACGAATTTCAACAACCACATCGGCATCTTTCCAATTATACCATTGTATTGACACGAAAGTCGGTGTATAGTACGAGTATAATTTGAGAATACGTGCTACTCAGGGCCGGTATCATAAAACTTAACTGGAAGTTATCTTTAACTTCAACTGACAGTAAAACTTTTTCTCAAAAATGTCGGAATTATAAAAGTGTCATTTGTATCATAGACATGATATACTGTGATGATTTCTATGAAAATGAAAAGGAAATAATTAAGGATTCTGTGATAAATCTAACCACCAATTTCTGGGTTGGAAAAATACTCTCTTTCAAAACATGATAGAGGAATGAACATGGGAATAAACAAATCATTTATTGACAAAGATTCTCACTATTTATCAGGGAGCTTAATGGATTTTGGTTTCCATAAAAATAGAAAGTGAATTACTGATTTGAAGGAGCGTTGCAATGATCAAATATGAATAATTATACTTTTTGCAATATGGAAGGGATGTTTGGGTATTTATTGAGTCACTTAAGTAGAAAAACTACTTCCACTAGTGAATATATTGGAAATAAAAGCTTCAAAGGAAAAACTTTGACAATAATGAGATACATTCAATTCAATAATTATTGAACAATTACAATAGAATTTCTCCAAATCCAATTAGGTACAGAATTTTTTTTACAAATACTTCACTCTTCACCAACGGGCAAGTGGTTTCATTTGACACTGGGAGTGGTAATAATCTCAACTCTGAATTTGCAAAAATTGTCATTCAATTAAAAAATATGGAAATGTTTCGTGTGGCTCCGGGTTATCGAGCCCTTATATCTGGAATTTGTACACGGCTAGCAGCTACAGTTTGGACATTATTATAAGAAAAGTATCCATTGTAATTGTGATGATTTTCTCCTTCATCTTGAAATTTAAATGATGTGTATAAATTATTACGCTTCATTACACCTTTACAACTATTATCTGTTATAATAGGCACCTAAAAGAATAAATGCCAATCAGTATTTTTTTCATCTACATCTTATAATAGTAGAACAAAAGAGAAACTGATATTTTCATTACAATTATATGCCATGATGAACTGTCGAGATTGGATTCTTAACCGAGTGAGATTTATAGCAGGCATTTTTATGTAAATAGATAATAGGCATGCAATTTTCCACGGGATATTTATGATAATACAGCCAGTATAGTTGATTTGTGAAAACCCCCAAAATTTCCATCAACTATCAAGAAAGAACAAGATGCATAAAATTTGCGTGTAATCAATACATTTACATCACTGGCGTGAAAGCATGAATTCTAAGAATATGTGCTCCATTACAGGCGTACAGAATGTCCAGATAAACCAAATCGGTTTTTGAATTCGGTTTCTTCCCATAAGTTCAAATGGTCCAGCCAATTTCTAATATCCTTTCTCGACGAGGACATTCAACAATATTCATGGCATCTCATCGTCTCTTGAAAGTTCTTCAAAAATGAAGTGAATATCACTCAACTAGGATGTTCAACAATATTAATGGCATCTTCGTCATCGTAAATTGAAAGTTCTTCAAAAATGAGGTCAATATATGTTGCTAACATGTTTCCGAAAATTTCATAACAACAATAAAATCGAGGTTATATTCCCCTTATGTCGGCCGATAAGACAGAGAATTTGTGGAAAACCAATAGTTAATTTTAACTTGAACGATAATTGATACCCAAACCACCAGATAAAGATAACCCTGAAAATCTAACTTTAACTGGAAGTTACTACAAAACTTTCAGTTAAAGTTGAAGATAACTTCCAGTTAAGTTTTATAATACTGGCCCTTAATCTGTCATTTTCGTTTCATGCTGACTCGAAAAGAACTATTATGTGTGAGTTAAACTCACAAAGAACTTTTTTCGACAATTCAACTGAATCCGGAAATGCACTGAACACATCAAAGTTTGAAACATTTTAATGCTTCCTCAGTTTATCCTATTAAGTAAAGCGCAGCATAATTAATGGTTGAAGCGGGCAGGTAAAATCTACATCTTCATGTTCTGAGCTCTCGCTAGATGCTGTTCACTTTATTCCTTCTGATATGAAACTAATCCTTTGGGTGAAACCCAGTATGTGCCCTGTGATTGGAAGAGTTTCAAATCGACTGTCTGATTCGACAATTTCCTCTGAATCAGTAACATTGATGGGGAAGGTCATGACTGAAGTTTGGACGAAAAATTGCAATTACTTCATTATACGGAATTAGAGAACGGATTTCACACTTACACGATGAAAGTGCCAGGAAAAACCGAAAAATTTCCCTCATTAAAAATTTTATTTTCCCAATATTCCAAAAAATACAGATTGGATCGAAATGAAATTCAGTAATTTTGATTAAAAAACCTAGAGAAGCACTGCCGTGAGGAGCTTTAACCCACTTGTTCAAATTCGTTGCCAACGCTGTAATCTGATGGGAGATTCGGCAATCTTCTTTACATATGGTCCTTACTACATCCTATATGAACCGTCTCATTTATGGATCAAAAACTATTGGAAAAATAACATTTTGAATGGGTACCTCCATCTACAGAATCATTTGGCGAATTTTACCCACTCACAAATTCGACCTTCGAGATTAAATCGACCGGGGCTGTCTCCTGAAAGTACTGAACGAAAATCCGTGAAACTTGGTAGAAAAAACCTGTGTCGCTCGAGATCAATCCTTCAATTTTTTCAACAAGATCAGTGTACTCTAAGAGCTCAAAACTGAGGGTAGGAGGGAAAAAATATCTCTACAAAACCTACCACCGAGTTTCCATGAAACTCTCAACGTTGATCACTTTTGCATAACTCAACCTAAAAATTTTCTCCCGGATGGTTTCCGACCAATGGTTCCTGAGTTACCTCGAAGGTAGATCCATGTTTTTAAAAGTTTAAGGTTGTCTATCTGACGAACACTATCTGAGTCTAGGAGTGCCACAAGGATCCGTCCTTGGGCTTCTACTATTTTTGCTTTTCATCAATGATCTCCCTATTAATTTGAGAGCAATGTTCCAGAATCTGCTCACAAGTAGACACATTTCGTCATTGATAAGAACGTTTTCGTTGAGTCTGTTCGTTGATGATGCTTCGGTAGTGGTTTCGGTCCCAACGTTCATAGAACTCCAGGCGCTGTGTGAGCTACTATCACAAAGCTTTGTGAACTGATGTCATAAAAATAACTAAGTGATTGACATCGATAAAACCGAATGTATTTACTTTACAATTGGTCATAGTTACCGTAAGCTGGTGATTCGCCATTTGGATAGTTCTCTTCTATCTAAGAATGGTACTAAATTTCTTGGCATTCACCTCGACAACAATTTGAAATGGGGTATGCAAATTGAATGTGTGCAAAAAACTGAACAGTTCCTTCTATGCCATTAATAGGGTTAGAACCTTACTTCCCTTAGAATCACTCATAAATATCTATTATAGTCTAGTCTATAGCCACCTGTTGTATAATATTCTACTTTGGGGAAACTCTTCGGATGTTGGTAGAGCTTTCATAATACAGAAACGTATTTTACGTATGATCTTCAACACACCTCCACGTTGGTCCTGTAGACCCATATTTGTAGAAAACAATGTTCTGACTTTACCATCCATTTTAATTTTTAAATGTCTCTTTTATGTCAAGGAAAATGAGAAAACTATTATACAGTTGTCTAGTTTTCATAACTATGGTACCAGAAGTGAGGGAACATTATGTGTTCCAAGCACAGAACAACAATATTGCCCAACAATATTCGATCTCTTGATAGGAATAGATTCAAAAATGGTATTCAAAAGTTAATTTCAAAAAAATGTTATTATTCAGTGAACGATTATCTCAATGACGATGTAGTCATTTTGTAATTATTATTTTTGTTCTGTTTGTATGACTTATCCTATACATTTATTTGTCTCAGAGGATCAATAAAATTATTATTATCATTATTATTATACAGAAAAACGCTGCAAATTGTGTTGTGAAAAACCAATGAAGTATGAATAAGAAATAAAATGTATTCAAGCTATCAGTGGTATTGCGTGATATAACTAAAAAAATTATAAACCCTTGTGTGAAATTTGCAGCGTTTTTTTTCCACTTATCAATAAGTCGAACTATTAGTACAGTATCGGAAGTGATGCTTATTGCTTAGTTTTCTTATTTTAATATTTCATTGTTGTTTTATTGACATCGAACGTTTTCGTGAAATGGTCCAAAATTTAAGGAAATCGTTTGAAAATCAATCAATTTCAACTACTATAAGCCTGGAATTTTTTCAGAACCAAAAATGAGGACGTTCCAAGCAATAATAAAGGAATATTGAGACTGTGGAGAATTTTAATTACTAAATCACGATTATATTACAAAATACATCTGAAAAAAAAAATCCAGCCGCAGTCTTGTACAAAAATTAATTATACATGCAACACATCATCGCTCTGAATTACGTATGAAGCTTGAAGTGAAAAGCTCATTATTTTCAATAAAAAAAATCATAATTTTGCGCCCCTAGTTAGCTTGCGCTCGTAGCAAATGCCTCCTTCGCAACGCTCTAGTTCCTACTCTGCCAAATGTAAGGCTGCCTATTCAAACCGAAATAATTAAAATATCTGCTCAGAACGTAGTAGATATTCTTTCAGTATTTCCAGATTATTTTTCATTTTTAGGTTTGTGAAGATTGTGCTAGTTACAGTAAGCTAGCCGAAGGTGAAGAACCCGCAGACTGGACTTGTAGCGTGTGTCGACGAAAGCTTCAATCTAGAACAGCAGTTCCTGCCACAACAGACTCAAATGAAAGTTTGTTGGATATCCCCATTCAAGAACTGCAGCGAAGACACTCGGAGGCTAGATTGGGAACTGGTGGAACTGGTAGCGGAGTCTTGGGACTTACCAGCGTAGGCAGCGGTCTAGCGCCACCTAGGAGTCCAGATTTGAGGAGGCATTCTGACGTTTCACCGGCATCACTGAAGGAAATCGAAAAGGTATGACTTCCATTGTTCAATGCTGCTCTGTAAATCTGCACGTATCGGTTTAACTTGGTGTCCAATGGAGCTTTTATGAGCTATTCGGAAACGGGGGCTTACTACCCAAACGGTCTTAGGCCTTGGGGTCTTCCACTGGCAAATACTTCACGCGGTTATGTTCATTTTCTATTAAATCATCCTATAAATAACATACTGAAGTCCTCAAAGGAAGATTATATTCTATCAACTTGTTTTCGAATGGATAGTTTTTGTTTGAGTGACTTATTCTGGTAGTTTCGTCATAAATGCACCCTCAGAGTTATTTTGCAGCCCTAAAGCTGCTAAACATTCATGAATTAAACTTAAGAGCAAACAGTACCGTCGGCTGATAAATTACGGTTTCGTGGATTTCGGAAAGTTTCAAAAAACCCTCGTTAATATTTCAGTCAGACATCCGCCCACGGTCTGCACACAGAAAAGAGAAGTATCACAGAAGCGATACTCCTCGACATTCCCATTGTTTTGGATTCACCTAGGATGCACAGAACAATGGTGCTCTTATTTTCATTTGTTTTCACACTAAATCTTACGACCAAACTGGGGAAACCGGATGTATTTCATACTCTCGCCACCGACACAAACGCCACCAATCGACCAATCAGAGCGCATGACACTATTAATGGTAATTCGGCAATTGTCATTTTGAACTTATTTATGTTTTCTCGGATTATTTTTTAGTTATTGATAAGTGCGTGGAATCTTTTTATGTTAGCTTCGACGAATTGTGTAGATCCTCAGATACTTTTAAATGGGTCCCTTCTGTATTTTGTTTGGACAGTGCATGTATATGGAAATAAGTGTTCAAGAAAAGGAAGAATCCTATTTATACAAGGTATGAATTTCATGATACTCGGATGCATATCATTCTTTTCATAATAGTCTTTCAATCATTTTCACTAATCGAGGATCAACCCCCAATAATTATGCATATTATTTTCACCATTGAATGTCTTTTAGTTTTCTTGGTTCTTTATTGAATATTGCTACATGAATTGTTCAACAATTATCATTTACTTGAAATTGAAATTTACTACTATCAAGTGGTACTATAGAAAAGGTTAGTTTTCTAATCCGATGAAATAATATTAACCATTGAATAGAACTCCTGCTTTCTAGTTGTGAACCTTATGAATTAAAATGGAAAAGAACTCAATTGAACTGGTTTGATAAAATGTCCTATTCAATGAGTTTTTATTCTCTGTGAAACTCCAACTCTTGATAGGTCTCGGTATGACTTTAAGTAAGGATGATGCTTGTTCTGTATCCACTTCCATAAACTTCCCGCCGCTTTACCACATTCCGTTTTATATGTGCAAAATCTGGAAAAATATGAATAAAATTGAACAAGCTATCATATGGTATCGATGTATCAATAGATTCTGTAAAATAATTTCACATTGCTTACCTAATAATTTCACTTCTCGCTTACTATATTATAGTGAACCATTGTGAAATAGTGTATTAGCCAAAAATTAAATTGAATTTTTAGAATATATTCCACTGAAAGTTATGCAAAACATAATATACTAGAAATTCATTCATCTTGACATTTTTTAACTTATATTTTGTCTGACGTCAATTCATTTCTGACAGACAGTTGCCTTGACGACTTGATCTTTATTTCCGAATAGCGCCACCTTCAGTGAAAAAAACGAATTCCCAACATTGGGGAAACAGAGGGGCATCTTTGAATTCACCTTATCTTCTGTGCATTCTAGATTTACCCAAATTTCATTACTTTGAAACACCATAAAAAAGATTGATTATTGAACCTGGTCACAGAAATTAATTCATTATGGCAGCATAGTAAGTATTTTATATTATGTATAGACATAGGATTATATGCATTTGCATATGCAAATGCATATAACGCGATATCCTAGGCATTATTGCAATTTTTGGTACTTTTTTGTCGAAAGTGCATATTTCAATAGTGGGACGTAATCTTGGTGCATAGATCAACCGGGAAACGTTGAACGGGTGCGGAGCTATAGAAAGATTAGATACCAAAAATCTTCTTCTGTTCAAATCCACGGACATTTTAAAAAGAAACATCGAACAGAAAGATTTCCTTCCTAATTTACTGTAAATAATCCATGAAAAATTTTAAAACACGAATCTCGCAGCAATTAAGAAGATAGGAGTATATGTCAACGCAAACAGGAAAACCTTGTCTACAAAGATATCTTCGGAAGTGGCGCAAAATTCTAGTTCCGTCTCTTTACGTTAATGGTCGTAGAGAAATCGTTTTCGGGCTATAAGTTGATATTAACAGACAGACGTAAGTTTTCATTAGTATACCTAAAAAACCTAGAAAAGCACTGACGTGATGTTAGCAGCGTTTTCGCGCTTGTTCACATTGCGAAATGGCGACTGGGAAATTTCAGTGAAAATTAATGAAATATGAAAATTTAAAGAGAAAAATTAATTTTTAATTAATTAATTTTTCCAAGGAAGATTCTTCTCATTGGCACTATCAATCTTTCATGTTTCATTTCGACCAGATGAATATTTTTCGAGTTATTGAAGAATCAAAATTTCCAATAGAAGTAACACAAAAATCATTTGGCAGATTTGGCCCATTAACGAACTCAACCGAGATATTCAGGATCAAAACCTAACCGGACAGAATCCATCCAATCCGTGGTCGAATTGTTATTCATCTGTGTCCAACCTAGTCGTTTGGGACCGATTTCAGCTCAAAATTCGAAAATTACAGACATTTTTACGTAATGATAATGCGCTGTGTCCTAGAACAAGCGCATAAAAAATGTCTAATTCAGTATAGTCACAAAATTATAATTGATTGATGACTGAAAATTAATCGGAGGCACAATGGAAATTGATATTTCTTTACTGCATATTATGAGCATTTTTCGCCCCTTTTAGGTGCATATTTGCATGCATATTTTCCCAGTTTGTTTACGCATATAATCCGATGTATAATTATATACTTCTCTATTCTATGTTGGTATATTATAAATATTATAGTAAAACGAATCAAACGACAAAATCGAAACATACACTGTACAGAGAACCAAAAGTACACGTGAAAGTAAGTAAACCAACACACGTTGACGTTGACCACAGAACAGAAAAGTTTCAATTATATTCTTCGTCTGCGTGTTATTAAAAAACCAATAACAAAATGGCGGATTGAAGCATACGCATGTTTATTTGAGACATTAGAAAAGGGAGAGTATCGCTCCTATAATACGTTTCTATTTTGTGGTCTGCATGCTTTAACGTTGCGTATAGCAGCGAGAAAAATGAGAATGCGTGAAATTCCGTCGTTAATAGGAGAAAACGGGGTGTCGTTATTCATTTTCCCAAAAATCCTTGAATATAGGAAATTAGCAACATAGAGCATTCTTACAATATTTTTCAACCATTTGCACCCAAAAAGTTTTCGAAGAAAAACGGAAATCTGGCCTCCAAAAGTCACTCTTTTATATTCGAGGTACTGTTCGGTCTTCAAGAAACGATAATAAAAAATGTTGCAACTTTTGAATAGCGCAGCGTTATGTTATTACGGTGCGCTGAATATTCCGTTTCGGTTTCAACGGTCGTTCCAAAAGTAGACGTGTTGCTACAAGTTTTTGTTACATTGCAATATCTCTTTGATGTTTGAATAACCTAACAACAAACACTTATCTGAAATTTCCAGCTGAAAGGTGGAGGCCCAAAAACCCCAGATACAGATTGGAAAGGAAGAGGCCCTAATCGCAGTACTGCTAACAGTAGGGCGAACAGTCCTCCAAGGGAGCAAACTACCTCCATTGTGTTACCGAGTCAACGCTCAAGAAGAGGTTCTAGGGTAGCCAGGCAACACAGTTATGATGAAGAAACTAAAAATTCTACGAATGGTGCCGATTCTGGCCTAGGTCTTCCAGCTCCCATGCCTAGGAGAGCATCCGCTTACGATGTTTATGCTGTACAAGGTGAGAATGAAAAATTTTGATTTATTTCCGGTAATATACCCAGTGCCATTGGGAGCGTTACATCCAGAATAACTTAGCGAAGCTTATTAATTGTCAGAAGGACCATATTTAAACCATGCTGTTTTAATGATATCAACGTTTTAGTGTGCACAGGTTCGTATCATTTACTTTGAAGAAAGGGGTCCATGAAAGAATCCTAATATTACAATTATTGGTTTATTACTTGATAAAATCGAATAATAAACCTCAGCGATTGACCCAAAAAAAAAATTATCCCCCTGAAAATTTCACAGTTTGAATTTTGAAGTATGTAGATTTGAATGAACTAATGAAAGAAAATTAGTCCGTTCGCCTCCCATACTCCGGGGCATTTCTCTGAAAGTACTCTACCGAAATCCGTGAAAATTGGTAGAAAAATCGTGTCGCTCGATATTGCCTCTCCAAGCTTTCCAGCAGGATCGGGTACCCTAAGGGCTCAAAACTGGGGGTAGGAGGGAAAAAATTATTTCTTGAAAACTTACCAGAGAGTTTTCATGAAATTCTCAACGTTGATTACTGTTGCATAACACAACCTAAAAATTTTCACCCGGATGATTTTTGACCAGTGGTCTCTGAGTTATGAAGAAAAACGTTGCAAATTTCCAATAATCTCGAAAATCGCATTCGGTTCTAAGATTGGAATTCAGTGGAACAATCGATCATTTTTTCATCCAGAATCTAAATCTAAATATCTAAAAGTAGATGAAAAGATTGATTACCAAATTTTCAACACATATCGAAAAATTTTTAACGGATTCGTTTATTATTTTATAAATACAATATGCAAATGCCCCATCGATATTCTCAACAATTTTATAATCGTAAGTAGTTCAAATCAAATATTTTTGGGTTTTCTGTCCTTATATCTGAAACTACTAAAAATACGAAAAAACCAGTTCCATGAAAAGATTTATTCGAAACATTGAAATCTCAATAAATACTGTTTTATAACTGATTACCACTTTTACATGCAGAACGCGAATAAGTGGCCTAATTCAAAATAATGATAAGATTTCCATATAATTGGGTTGATCGGACGTTTTCATCAATTTTAGTTTGCGTAGTACAATTATCGTCAACATGTGGATATCCGTTACTGGTTTCAATCGAAATCCGAGAGTTTGAAATAAGGGTGAGCATAAAAGATAATAAGCATGTATATGATAGAACGAATTGGAGGATATATGCGAAAAAATCAATAACAAACCGGAAAACTCATCAATTGTCGATAATCTAATACTAAGAGTAGGAGCCTTACCGTGGGTTTCACAGAACTTTCGACTTCTGATCAACTCGTTGATTAAGGTTTGCATTCGATGGTTGGGTTGAAAATGAACTGAAATCGAGCACAGAATGTACTTTTGACTGACAATCAAGCCCTTGATCTGGCAATCAAAGTTTTGTGAAACCGGTACTTAGACTATCCGTGGGTTTCACAAAGCTTAATCCTCTGATCAACGCGTTGATATTCTGTGGTATTGCTAAAAATGAACTGAAATTGAACATAGAATTGTCTTGATCAGAACAATCAAGTTAATCAGAGCTTTGTGAAACCCGCTGTAAGATAAGAGCCGATGATCCATCTGTTTTAGTTCTATGATTCAATTTTGGAAAGCTTCAATTTTTATAGCCAGGAAGGAATTGAAATAAGAAATGCAATCAAACAATTTAAGAGATTGCTAGCCAATATCGCAGTTTTCTGAATGAATAATCCGAAATGCAAGAGGCTTGATAAGTCTGTTCGCATTTCATAATGTTCTTCAGTTGAATCCCGCCATAATGTTTACTAGCCGATATTGGCGGACAATCTTAAGAATTGCTTCATTCCACTGTCAAACTTCTCACTTGTGATACTCGCGACGATGAAAGTGTGATTAATATCGCTGGAGAATTTGCACATTGAGCTGGGAAAATAATAATCCTTTGAGTGAAATTTGCAGTGTTTATCCAATTACTATTAAGCAGTCGACGTGTTAATTGTACTGCATTGACAGTACTGCGTGTATGTCATTCATGGACAAATGAAGGTAAAGGAACGTGAAGAAGACCAACTCGTCAACACAGGCATACCACAAAACTTCAAGCGCCACAAAACTGGCTCTACGAAACCGTTTTGCTACTTCGCGTCAAATACCTGATTAATGGTTTAGGGAAGTAGGTCGACCTGTTATTTCACTTACCTTATATCGTCGTAATCGAGTCTTCAGGATCTTTTCATAACCTCCGCGATTAGTGCTGCTTTTAGCTACAGGGCACTGTCATCGACGTTTGAACTGGTGCAGAGAACGGCAGCTGTGGCATAATGTCGTATACAGTGGTCAACCGCGATTCTGTGATGGCTGTAAAAGGGAAAGACGCTGCGTGGAGGGTGACGTGATAGTGCATTGAGTGTTGAGGGGCATTTACACAGGACTGTTGGAGTTATGGTGTGGGGAGCTATTGTTAATGGAATTCAAGACTGTATGATAGCTGCGAGTTATGTTGAAGGAAAGCCCTACAAACCATTTCACCGCTTATTTATAAGGACGCCTTTTTCACCAAAACATCGCACGTCCCCGTATTGCTCATAGAGCTATGGACTTTCTTCAAAAAGCTCACGTCACCGTATTTAAATCCCGTTGAACATTTTTGAGATGTAATGAAGTAGAGTATGTCCAATTAACACACACACACGGACACAAACACATTATTAATTTATTTTGCTCATATGTAAATGAAATTTTCTTAAAATGTTATCGGTTCATTGTTGATGTAAGACATTACAAAAAAAGTTTACGAAGTCATTCTTTCTAGGTGTAACAATTCTAATGTCACTGAGTATATGTAGGATTATAAGGAAAATATATTCTTTTGTCAGTTCACGATTTATCCATTTCTGAGACACAATAGATTTTTGAAGCCGAAATTTCATTCCACGAGAGGTAGATATCTCAGAATGAAATATTTAACCGCAATCCGTTCATTAAAAGATTTCAAATCACAAAAATTTTAGGCAATTACTGAGAAAGTTCAGTCTAGTACGCACCTGAATCTACTTCGGATTCGGATCGAATTTATTTTACCTGCACAATGATCAAATCTTGCGATGGCGTTGCTCAAATCGTCAATAGTAATTTACGTTACAAGGCCGGGAAATGGCTCATTAAAGTACGAGTCTGGAATTTCTAGGCGAGTATTTTAATGACATTTCACGGCCGTGTATCGTACAACGTTTTATTTCATACTGCTCAATATTTTTTTTTTAATTTTGCTACAAAAATTGAACTGTCTATTCAGGTAGTTTGAAGAGGTCAGTAATGTGTCAGTACATGATGTAAAACCATCCATTAGTATAGGGTGATAATGTATAATGCTTTGAATCAGTTGCTAACATTAACAAAGATAAGTCCGGTAAAATTACTTTACCGGCCTAGTGATGTAATGTATCATTTCCCGGACTCAAATGAGTCCGGGAAATGGTATATTACAGTACAGTATGAAATAATATCGTAATCTCGCTGGCACTTTGGTAGTACTCTGACATAATGTTTCATAAACGAGACTTATCACTGAATTGGATATGATTTACTTGTACTAACAACCGAAAAAATCTAGAAAAGCGCACTGACCTGAAGTTTTTGCGTGCATGTTCAAATTATTTGCCAAAGCGGTGGTCATCTTTTTTCACGTACTGACCCCGCCAAACGTAGCTCTACTTCCTAGGGGGAAGGTTTTTCGATATTCTAATCATATTATCCTCACGAAATTCTGTATGAACCTTCAAGCTGTCATTTTTCGATGAAGTAGTGGATATTTTCTCAATATTAACTATTTGAGTTCACTGTGTAATAGAACAGTGTGTTGCTACTATCTAACCCACTTACACTTTCTGCGTCTAACGCACGTTTCGGAAACTACGTTTCCTTCGAGCAGAGACATATCGTTACTGAGTACAGGTACAAATTCACATGCTGAACGGGTGGGGAGGGTGGTATACAGGACCAATAGGGAAAGGGTTGTTAAAACGCCATTTGGGTAGTGTTGGGCTATAATGGGTGAGTCAGACAAATATTTGAAAAAATGGGTTCCTAATGGGGGTGAGATCATTGTTTAGCAATGTAACTCTTCTTTTGAATATATGTATACCTTCAAGCGTATTCAAGTAAGCTATGCTCGTGCTCCTTGATTTCTATCGAATAATCAGGGAATATCAGGGAAATAACCTTAAAATTTTAAATGGCTATAACTCCGAAATCATTTCGTCGATTAACGAACTTAACCGTCGCATTCCGAAATGAAACCTACCCCGGAAGTTTCAAGTCGATGGGTAATTGTGCCTAGAGATCGGCGGCCATCCGGACAAAATCGATTTTGATACCGGATTCGTTATCAGTGAGTCCAACCTAGTCGTTTGAGACTATTTCATGGAAAAAATTAGTTCGTACAAACATTTAGACGAAACGATAGCTTGCTGTTCCTAAAATATGTGCGCAAAAAGCAAAATAAGTTTACGTGTATATTTGTTTTCAGTTTCCTATTAATATTTTTGTCCACGACCATTGAATAATATAAATATTTCGATGGCTCTTGCTGAAGGAAAATGACAGTCATTAATCAAGTCCGAGTATAATAAGCGTGTATAATGAATATTTTGCCCTGCATGCATGGATAAATTGGTAGTTTTCACTTTTCTCGTAAGCTTGATAACTTCCAGCAATCACAGAGAATGAAGTTGACTCTGACAACTCTATTGTATGCTGTTGAAAATGCAAATTCATTCTAATTTTACCAATCGAAGTCGTGGACAAAGTACAGTATTCAACTCGCATATATTCGCTATTATTCACTAGGGTGATTTGCGAAACTCACCTGAGCACGTGTCGCAAACTTTCAGTCTCGTGAATTATAGAAGTCATTATATGCTAATTGAATGATATACTATAGAGTTATAAGCCATTCGTCAACAGACATGTTAACATAAATATTACGAACGAAACATCTCGTTACTATTTACATTAATTTCCGAGAATTTGCGCCAATACTCACTGAATCAACAGAACCTGGAAGGGAAAATGTAGATAAATAACAACGTCACGTACATTAACCCAATAAAGTTCACGTTACGATTGGGATCGGAAGCGATTTCAGCTCCGAGGGACCGTGGCTCCAGTATCGAATTGAATATAAATTCGATGTTTGGACAGTGATAACTTTCAAACGCTAGAATTTCCAAGAGGTTTTTCTTCGGATGAATGAGATCTTTCGATAGGGATATCCGGGATGCATAGAATACTATGTGTTGACACTTTTCTTGTAGTCCTTTTCACGATGTAAGCAAAACATAGTGTGCTCATCTGAAAAAAAAGTGACTTCAGCTTGTTGAAAATACAAGGAAAAATATATTCTGTGCTTTGAATTTGTATGGAAAAAAGTGACGTCATCATTTGTACATACGATCACATATGAGCAGATGAGCACACCACGTTTTGCTTACATCATTGTCCTCTCAAAACTTTCGACAGAAAAACGAAACTAGAAGAGATGACTTTGGTCCAAGTTGCCAACCCACAAATTACTTCCGAATTTACTATTGCTGGGGAAGGGGAATTTCTGAACAGATTCGATATGATAGGGTTCGAGTTGTTCATAAATATCCGTTGAAGATGCCTCGGCTCCTCAAACAACCACCAGAGCATCACCATAGTCATGATGTTAAAAACATGGTGTGCTCATTTGAAAAGTAGGTGACGTCAGCTAGCAGAAAATACAAGGAGTGATATATTCTGTGCTTTGAATTTGCATGTTAATTCAAAGCACAGAATATATAACTCTTTGTATTTTCTGCTAGCTGACGTCACTCATTTTTCTGATGAGCACACCATGTTTTTTACATCATGGACCATGTACCTATGTACCAGAACGACAATCAATGTTTGATGGTAACATATCCATAGCATAGAACTGTCTTCATTCACCTTATGATCCATAGACCATACCCATGATGTAAAAAACATAGTATGTTCATCTGAAAAAAAGCGATGTCAACAAGATTTAAATACAAGGATATTATATTCTGTGCTTTGAATTCGAATGGAAAAAGTGACGTCATCATTGGTAAATACGATCACAGATGAGCAGATGAGCACACCATGTTTTACTCACATCATGGACCATACCCATGATGTAAAAAACAAACAGAATATACAACTTTTTGTATTTTAATCTTGCTGACGTCACTCCTTTTTCAGATGAGCACACCATGTTTTTCACATCATGACCATACCTAGTAATTTTTCCATTGTTAATTGTTGCCTCTTCTATGTTCTATGGATCATAAAGTAAATAATGATTGTTCTATGCTTTGGATATGTTACCATAGAACATGGACTGTCATTCTGGTGACTGAAAGAACGTTTTTTCATCAATCAAATTCTGTATTTAACCTTTTTTTCAGGAACCAACCGAATATTTCATATTTATGGAACGGAAAACCGGCAACCAAAATAACCATGTTGATTTGCTACATAAACTTGACATTAAGTCTGTTCCTACACACTCTGGGACTAGTTCTGAATCGGGCGGAGTTTGCGCATATCGATATTAGCGTTCCAACAAATTTCGAACTGGTTAGGAATTACAAACCAAGTGTTCCAACGTGAAAAGAATTTGTGTCAGACCAGTTCTAGAACGGTTAATTCAGTTCTTGGGTTAAGGCAAGAACTGAGAAGGAGGAATTGAATCGGTCATCTGTTTCGTGCCATTCGAATGCAGCAAGGGGCAATAAAACCACATCTGGCAGAGACGGGCTGCATTTTTCGGGTGACAAACAGCCCTTAGGCTATGACAAGGGAATTTCTAAGAATGATGCGTTTCCAACACTTTCGAACTATCTATTCAGAATTAGTCCCGAACTAGAATGAGCGAAGACGTGTGAATTGATTCAGTTCTGAACGAGTTCAAGACAGTAACAGAACTGGGTGTTGGAACAAACCTATTATTAACATGAAATCAGGAATCCCAACTTGAATTTCAGCCTAAAAAAAACCTATGGAAGGAATTATCTTGTTTGAGGAGCCGAGGCATCTTTACCGGATATTTATAGATAACGCGAACCTTATCATGTCGAATTTGTGCTGAAATTTCCTTTATCCAGTGATAGTAAATTTGGAAGACATTTGTGGGTTGGCTACTTGGACCGAAGTTCGTTTATTGTCGAATAGTGTGATATCTTTCTCTGAAAACGATGAAATTACATTATAGGTTTCGTGAAGATATATTTAGAGCCGGATTTAGGAATAAGGCGCCTGTGGCAAATTGTCAAAATCAGCTCTTGAGCTAATTTAGTTTTCAATAAAAACATAGTTCACAGAATTGAAAGTATTCATTCTCGAAAATCATTCATATTTTCTTCAGGTACTTACTTAATAAATCTCACATTAGAACAGGATTATCAGTGTAGGAAAAACATCGAACGATGACATCATCGAGCCCACCGAATTCTTCTCATTAACGAATTCAGCTGATATATGCTCAACCAAAACTACCTCATGAATTTTAAGTCTCTTAGATAAATCTCTGAAAAATGATTGACCGTCTTGCTCACGAGCAGATAATCCGAACAGAGAATGCAATTAAATTTGATAAACAATTCGGCGCATAGTGTGGACGGCACTCGAGCTCAGCCTCGAATAGTAAACTCGAATGCAGCGTTCGAGTTGAAAAACGAGTCCCAACGGAGCAGAAAGAGCGCTGCCTCGAACCATAAAACTCCCTGTGATTTATTGCATTCGCTGTTCGCATTACACTCATTCGGACCCGACTTGAGAATCCAACCCGCGATATCGCAATCTGGCATGCACTCTGTTCGTTCCCTTGAGGGACCTTTTCTGCGAGGGAGATTCGGGTATTTGGGGAATTGCAGACTCACCCTATTGGCCGAGAGATTCACTCTATTGGCTGACGACATTCACGTGATCGTCGTCGGCCAATAGGGGAGAATCTCCGCTTACCCAAATACCCGAATCTCCCTCGTACAAAAAAGAAGCTTTAGGTTACTTATCCCCTACTCTCGCGAGAATGAGACATAGCGAGTCAAGTTATCGCTTTCAAAAACTCTTTTTGACAATCTAGTCATTTCCGATATGAAAGGAAAGTTTTCCATAGTGCAGGTAGAATAAAGCCGATTTGTCTTGAGTATTGAGCTCGAAATGGTAGATTTTTCTCGTACAATGTAGCTGTATATCTTTCTATGATTAGACAAGAAGGTGTCTCGTGATATTGCAGTACTCAGTGCACACTGAAAATATACCTCTGGGTATATCAACAATGCACTTGGGGATTCGATATCACGAGTCCGATTCTCGCCTTCGAGAAACTCGGCAATTTGGGTAAATCTAGCGCCAGAGGTGGTCATTGTGTTGGTAGAATAAAACCAATTCGTTTTGAGCAGGCAAAATCCGAAGCAGACATCATACGATTAGTTCTAACAGCTTGTAGTGCTAGCACTAATAGTCGTAGAGCTCATGACACGTGTTTCATGTAGTGTTGATGAGAGTTGAAATCCCACATGATTGTATATAAAGGCATTGTACATTTATACAATGATAAAGGATAGATCAGTAAGTAATCGAGTGTTTTTTGACCAGATACCGCGCACACAAAGAATTTGCGAAAAAGTGTTGGGCAAGAATGACCCAACAATTCGATTTCCGTAAAGTAATAAAATCGATGAGGAAAAGCATTTTGGAGGTGGTTAAATTGAGCAAAACTACCCCAAAGTTCCATGTTTCTGATAAAATATATGTGTTTGATTCGGATCCGAACGTTACTTTACAGTAACTTAGATAGTTAAAAATATCTAAGTTACTGTATATTAGCTCCTCTTTCTGTTAGCGAAAAGAAACTAGTATATTAGATACTTTTCAAAAGCAACTGTATCTTCTAACTTAAAGAAAAGTTCCTTCAAACGAATGTGTATGAAGATGGCCCAGCGCTTTGCGGTTTTCGAAAACATTTTTTTGTGCTGAATTGTTCTTGGTTTTTGCTTTATTCCGGTTCTCAAGATATTCCACAAATTGTCCAAAATAGGCCAGCCCAGCTCTATTCGGAAAACTGGATTTCAAACCGCTGGAATAGATTGTGCTATACATATACTGAGTTGTATCGTTCGAATTTTTCTGAAAGTAACTCTTATTTCTCCAGAAATCATAAATACAGAAGTTCCTTCTCTAAATAGATTGAAGAAATTTATGTTACATTTGTGCTGAATTGTGCCGTAAATATTTTCACAAAATTTCGTCGGGTTTCTCGAGAAATCGCGAAACTGAAGTAGCCCAGCACTCTCGTTTTGTCGTAATGAAAATATATATTGCAAAACTTGTGATATACGTAAGATGATTCTTGCCACTGAATTGTTCACAAAAATCCTGCTAAATTCTCAAAACAAAAAGATTCTGGAAAAAAATTGTTCAATATAGTTGTGCTTCATTCATACTGACTTATGCCGTTAAGATTTTCAAAAAAAAAACATTTCACTTTTCCTTCGAATCGAGAGAATTAGTGAAAAATCAGGGTTGTTTTGAATAAGTGAAGGAACTTTCATCTATCACTCTATAAATCATTCATTGTTTGTTTGAGGTTGCTGTATTTTGAGTAGGTTGCTTTTAGGCTATCTTACATAAATATCCAATTCTTGCGTCCATGAAATTTGAATACACATTCTCCTATTCTCTTAACTAATTAAGTCAACAAAACAAGAAACATATTACTTCATATAAAATGCTAAAAAACTCCAATCTTGATAAACTTTATCATGCTAATTTCTTATAGTTTTATGAATGAGGGAGTCTATAACCAGAAAACCGTTTGAAATGAGATTATACAGACTGCTATAGAATACGTGTCGTAGTAGTAGAAAAAACTTCACACCAAAATTTATTTCATTCGGAGGAATCATGTCAAAGCTACAAAAAAAGAATGATTTGTTTTGAAATTTCAACAGCCTGCATCTCTGTACCGGGGCCGAATCTTGAAAAATGGTGAATGGTAAAAGTGTTTTATTCGCTGAGGGGAATCCAGGGTTAAAATGAATGTACAACTCAAAGAATCACCTTGTATGTTGCCTTCACTTTAATGGGTTGAAAAAGTAATAAATTTGCTAAGCTACTACAACTGAATCGCACAAATGTAACTAGGGTTACCCTGATTACCTCATATGATATCATCATAATCCCCTAAACGTGTTCATAATCTTTAGGATTAAATGCTGCACCTGCTGCTCCACCATTAGGACGAAGAGCTTCATTCCGAATAGCACCACCAGAACCCTCCAGTCCTCCCAGTCCAGACTCAGGCCCCTCGATCACGTCGCTTGCGGTGGCCCCGGAGGATGACAGGAGAACAAGAAGAAGAGGTTCGCAGTTGTGAGTAGAATACTATTTTTTACAAGCTTTCCGCCCCAACTTCGCACGGGTGGTGTGATCAATGAGAAAAATTAGACAAAATGTATTACAAAAAATCCCAGAAAATCACTGACTTGAGGTCAGAAGCTTTTACGCGTTTGTTCGGTCGCCAAAGCGGTCATCTATACAAGTATTGACCCTGCCAAACGCAGATTTTTTTCATATGGTCCTCACAAAATTCTGCATGAACCTCAAGCTATAATTTTCTATCAAGTACTAGATTGCAATTCGATCCAAAATTTTGAATGGTATAATTATCTTAAGTAAAATTGGCGAATTCAACCCATTCAAGCATTCGACCTTCTTTATTAAACTGAAAACCTACTCTACAAATATATTCCCTATGTCTATTTTTCCTAAATTTAATGTGTTTACGGCCGGCCTAACCACTAATAGTGAACAAACTCACTTCTAATAAGGATCAACTCAGTAGCTTGATAATTGTAGAGTAAGTTGGGAGTTCAATTAAGAATGCCGAATTGGCGAATTAGTAAAAACTATCGAATGATTCTGCAGATATAGCCTTCCAAATTTCAGTTTTCCGATATTTCCAAAAACATAGATCGAATCTCCCTTCAATGAAAAATGCCACCTTGAAGTTTCAGCCAAAAAGGGTCTACAGAGCAATGAGCAAAATAACTCTTTCCATTAAACAAAATGCAGGAGGACTCTTCAATTTTTTTTTTCATTGTTCTGTAGACCCTATTCAGCTGAAACTTCAAGGTGGCATTTTTCATTGAAGGGCTATTCGGTCTATGTTTTTGGAAATATCACGAAACTGAAGTTTGGAAGGGTATATCTGCGGAATCATTCCATAGTTTCTACTAATTCGCCAATTCGGCTTTCGTAATTAAACTCCAAACTTACTCTACAATAATTATCAAGCTACTGGGTAGATTCTTCCGAAAGTTATTTTGTTCACTATCAGTGGTTAGGCCGGCCGTAAACACATCAACTTTAGGAAGAATCGACATAAGGAATATATTTGAAGAGTAGGTTTTCAGTTTAATTTAGAAGAATGCTTAAATGGGTTGAATAGTAAATATACTAATATTTATTCTGTGTAATCTATCGTCCGGATAAACGTGGGCGGAGCTTAATTTGCGGCATTTACTAGTTCAGAGTTTTTCGAACAAGCATTGCGCCGTTTTACCCAAGTATGCCATTCTAGGATACTTTTCCCTGCAACACGAGAAATATGAATACATTTCCCTCGGTTGTCTGTACATCCCTCAGGCTTCGCCCTCGAGATGTTACTATGACAACCCCAGGAAATATACTAGGTATTTATATTTCCCTAATTGAAATGATAGCTATTAGGAACCGAGAAATCTCACTTGGAAATAATTCTTATTGAAAGACCGTTAACAACGTTGTTTTACTCGAGTTTTTTTCTATCGCTCTTATCTGATCACACTCTAAAACCGATTGATTTTCTTTATGGGTGGATCTGAGGGCCTTCTCGATTCACCTAGTTCTCCGCCGGATATTACCGGCGTAATAAGATCTTGATAATTTGACCAGTCTTAATATGAGGCTCGATATCGAGAAAGCGAAGCCGAAGTGAAATTTATATTCGTTTCCGATAGGTAGTCGTAACGATAATTTGATCGAATATTTGTTCCGCCGTGGGTGGAATTTAATAATCAACGGATATCTACGTGTGATATGAGGTTTAATAACTTATCGATCTTTTTCCGAAATAACCGACTTGCTAGGGAATTCGCCGGATATCATATCGAGTTCGGAAATAGGTATATTAGATCATATGTGTAGGTAATGGATATAATTCGACAGAGATATTCTTCAGGGTTTTGCAATGGGAACGACACAGTTTGTTTAGGTTTATTATTTGATAAAACCAAATAATGAACCTTAGTGATCAAAAAAAAAAAAAATTACCCCCCCTGAAAATTTCACAGTTTACATTTTGAAGTATGTGGATTTGAATGAACTAATTAAAAAAACTCGACCGTCCGCCGTCCGTTGTCCGGGACCTTCCTCTGAAAGTACTGAAGAAGCCTGCGTGCGTCGGTCAGTGCTGCCACCTCCTGGCAACTCAGTTAAACTTTGCCGCCTATACACTGCCCCACCAGCGACGATGATGACGAAGGAGGAAGGTGCGATGTCGGGCAGAGAACCTCTTTGTTCAAAGATAGAATAGCACATAGATTAATGAGTAATCTCATTGAGATTAGCTTATCCATGGCATCACGTCGGGGTCACCACTTTGGCGGTTCTCGTGAGTTCGCGCATCTGATGGACGGCTCGCACTTAGGGAAAGTTGTTTCGTCCCAGTGCCAGCGATGGACTCAACTCAAAAACCCGAATCTCCCTCGCACAAAAGGTAGCTTTAGAGCACAAAATTGGGGGTTGGAGGAAAAAAAATATTCCTCGAAAACTGCTACCGAATTTTCATGAAACTCTCAACGTTGATTACTATTGCATAACTCAGCCTGAGAATTTTCACCCGGATGATTTCCGATCAGTGGTCCCTGAATTCTGAAAGAAAACACTGCAAATTGTGTTGTAAAATACCAATGAGTTATGAATAATATATAAGTTTTTTTTAAGATATCAATGGTAACTTTGGCGGTTCTCGTGAATTCGCGCCATGTGATGGACGACGCGCTCTTAGGGAAAATTGTTTCCTCCCAGTGCCAGAGATGGACTCATCAGATAGGCTGAACCTCTGGCACCTGCCTATGACAACTGCAGAAGCGGCGTAGTGAGCCACCATGACCGACGCGCTTATGCTGTGTTGGAATGAAGTAGCTAGCGTGCGTCGGTCAGTGGTGCCACCTTCTGGCAACTCAGTGGAACTACGCCGCCTACACACTTCCCCACCAGCGACGATGATGATGAAGGAGGAAGAGATGCCTGGCCGAGAACCTCCATGTTCAAAGATAGAGTAGCACATAGATAAGTAATCTCATTGAGATAAGCATCTGATGGACTGCGCGCTCTTAAGGAAAGTAATTTCGTCCCAGTGCCAGAGGTGGACTCATCACATAAGCTGAATCCTTTGGCACCTGCCTATGACAACCGCAGAAGCGGCGTGGTGAGCGACCAGGACCGACGCGTTTATGCTGTGTTGGAATGAAGTAGCTATAGCGTACATCGGTCAGCGGTACCACCTTCTGGCAACTCAGTTTAACTACGCCGCTCATAGGTTAATTAACTGAGAAAATGATAAACCCTCGTGTGAAATTTGCAGCGTTTTTTCAATTCAAACACTTGAGGTTAGTTATGGAAATGATTTTCATTTCGAATTGTGTAATCAATGATATTGTGGTGGAGATTAAGCTCCGCCTCCTTTTGGCGCTGACTTCAGACAGTTTTAGGTATGAACTTCCCCAACCGGTAGATTGTCGTAGGAGTTCTTTAGAATGACCAGCAAGGTCACCGGTTAATCAAAGAGAATCTCCATCACAAAATGCTCTTCTCTGGAAGAATAAAGCCGAACAGAAAAAGACAAAGACATATGTGAAGCAGTTTTGGTTGGCGATTGCGGACGTCGAATTCATAAATGGGTTGAATCCGCCCAATGATTCAGTAGATATATCAATTCCAGATTTATACCAATATTCCGAAGAACTCAGAGCAAATCGAATTGAAAGTTACTACTTGGTAGAATCAAATGACAGCGTGAAGAATCGTGCGAAATTTCGTTAAGGAATGGGTTCGAAATCCAACCTGCGGCCGAAAACTTCCGACTTCATCTGCGGTTTCCTAGAGTTTTGCGATACACGCTCGTGAAGAAATGATTTTCGAGAAGTAAATGAAACATTGGTTGGTTTCTGAATAGTATATTTCATTTGCTTGTTACATGTATCGAAATTTTCCACTCCTTGGAAGAGAGCTACCGTATAAGCCTTCACATACAGGGTGTTTCATCATAAACTGGTCAAACATATATAGCCGTATAGATGACATTGGGAAAATCATTTTTGCCTTATGACATATACCCCGTTTTCGAAGCATAGGCGAGATACAGGGTGTTCAATGTCAACTTTGAGCAATATTCTGATAACTGTGTTGATTTATGCGTGACCTTTGAAATAACGGTTTTTGTTCACATCTCAGTATTTTTTGGTGGTCTCTTCAGTTGTGGTGTAGAATTCTGGAAAAAATATTTAAAAATGGCGGAAAACCTATAAAGTTGGAATTTTTGGTTTCGATTGCCGAATTGGATAGTTTATTTCGATTTACTCAATTTTATACGATTTTCAGTGAAAAAATTTTTCCAAAATTCAAACTCAAATTTTTTTTTACATGTCTGCAGTGAAAAAAAAATTCACCCAAAATTGTTGAAATCTTTCGAGGTTGAACTCACCTTCATTCTGAACACTGGTGTGAAAACAGAATGGAAAAATATCCATTGGTTTTCATTTTATAGCCTTACAAAGATTCCGCTCGGAGTACCTAAATAATTTTTATTTAAGAAACTGGTGGCCCTACGGAGGCCAAAATTGTGCTAATGGGCCCCCAGAATGACCTGGATAGAAATATGAATTTATAAAAAAATTTTCAAAAAAACTTTGATGGGAATCGAACTCGCTCCACTAACGGACAATAGTCCGAGTATAAATTGATTATATTCTGATTGTAATGATGTCCGTTACCAGGTAACGGTAGTTAATCGAATTTGATCCTATTTTCCGAATGCGGAGAGAGTTCGATTCCCACCGATTGCTAGTTTGTTAGAAAATATTTTTTTTCTTGATAAATTCATATTTCTATCCAGGTCATTCTAGAGGCCTATGAACATGAATTTGGCATCCGTGGGGCCACCAATTTCTTAAATAAAAATTATTGTAATACTCCGATCGGAATCTTCGGAAGGCTATAAAATGAAAACCAATGGATATTTTTTCATTCTGTTTTCACATCGGTATTCAGAATGAAGGTCAGTTCAACCTCGAAAGATTTCAACAATTTTGGGGGAATTTTTTTTTCAATGTAGACATGTAAAAAAAAAGTTTAGTTTGAATTTTGGAAAAAGTTTTTTCGGAAAATCTTAGATAATTGAGTACATTGAAATAATGCTATCCAATTCGGCAATCGAAAACAAAAAAATTCAACTTTGTACATTTTCCGCCATTTTGAAATATTTTTTTCAGAATTCTATACAACAATTGAATTGACCACCAAAAAATACTAAGATGTGTCCGAATACCGTTATTTCAAAGGTCACTCATAACACACCACAGTCATCAGAATATTGTTCAAAGTTGACATTAAACGGGGTGTATGTCATAAGGCAAAAATGACTTTCCCAATGTCATCTATGAGGCTATATATGTTTGACCAGTTTATGAAGAAACACCCTGTATAGTTGGCTACATCATTCATATTTCATTCAAGCTTCCTCCAAATTCACCTTCCTGCTGAACCCACATCGACATATTCGATTCCGAAAAAGGGACTAGGTAAGGCAAATAATATATACTCCATTCACTTTTATAATGTAGCCCGGTTGGCCATGACATCCTGACAGATTTCACCGTGTATATTTTGAAATTGTTAGGTTATGGTCATTTTCCTGTCAGATAACTATGCAACGTGGTCCTCTCTACATAGAGGTCGTAGTAATTACTTATTTTTCAAATGTCAATCTACATTGATAAAGTAATGAATTTGAGAAAATATTATTTGAATTCGATAATTCCAAAGACCTGGCGAATGTTGAAGAAACTTTTGTCTCTGTTAATACTGGAAATATTTCACGTATATAAACATGGTTGAAAGATTTAGTTATGCTATTTTCTTGTAAGGAAATCAAGAATCGGGTTTTTCAAAATAAAGTCTTCAGTTCAGTCTTTTTGGGTGCACCAATAGAAGGATATTCTTTGTCGTCTCTTTCACTTAAAATCTTCCTTATTGTGTTGATGTGCAGCTAAAAAATAAATATCTATTCATATAAAATATAATTCCTTGGTTTTCACTTACATACGTCGAAAATGTTGCATAGCTTGTGTTGAATTATTGATTCCGAATTATCAGGGTTACTATCAGAAAAAGCCGAATTCAATTCTACATAGCACTTCCTGATACTTTGCCTCTGCTTCTTCAAAACTACCTTCGGAATTTTTATTAGTTTGCAAGCGTTATTATGCTGAGATTTAGAAATCTAGAATCGATTGATATTGATAATAGTAGAAATTGAAATTTGGCAACGTCTTTCGACATTTGCCGATATTTCATGAGTGCCAACCTGCGTCAGTTTTAAGGGAAAAAACTTGATAAACCTAAATCATGGCCAACCGGGCTACATTATAAAAGTGAATGGAGTATACCTTATGCCTTCAATCATAAATCCGCTCCACAAATTTTTGTTGCTTTTGCAATGAGAAAATCTGAAAGTATCTCATTGTATTCGTTTCCTAGAGCGTATAAAATACGAAAAGTTTATCGAGAATCTGAAAATTACGAATCGTGCGGGCATGGATTTGATTGGTTCTGCATCTATTTTTCTAGACAGGGTGAGTCTAAAATGTTTTACATTAATTTCAACCATAGATTCCTTCCCCACTTTTTCATTCAACATTTTTTCAGATTCAGCTGAAAAGATACAGGCTGTTGTAATTTCCAAAAAAATCAGTCTTCTTTGAGATCTGTACTCCGAATGAGATGAATTTTGGTGTGAAGTTTCGTATAACTCTGAAACATATTTGTCAGTAATCTGCTCTTTCATCCTTCTTCAAACGGTTTTCTGGTTATAGACTCACCGATTCATAAAACTTCAAGAAAATACCATGAAGAATGCAGATAAAGTTTATCTTATGTCATCATAGGAAAATCTTCGACCATTTTAAAATACGTAATTATTCCTTATAATATGTCCTCGAACGGACCGTTTTGGAGATATTCAACGTTGAATGTAATAAAAATCGGATAAAATCCGGCAAATTGGATCCGCCCCTGGGCTAGTAGATGTTGTAAATTGAGCTCCACCCACGTTTGTCCGGACCATAGAATACAGAGAAATATTTGTGTTCTTCGCATAGACCTAGGGCTGTGCTATTTCGTGAACAGACCTGACTTTCCTAGAATTCCAGAGTTCAATTAATGTGTTTAGGTAAGTTGAGTGATGTCATATAATTCATTTATAAATTGGAGAATAAGGAAATTAATGGAGTTTTCAATATGCGACTGAGCGAGTATATGATTTTATGTATACTCTCATGTTGGAATGAAGTTGGATGTTGCATAATATCAAGGTGAAGATCAGTCATAGACGTATTAAACTCTATGGACACGGCCTACGAATTCATTTGTAAATAGTCGAATGGGGAAAAATCACCAAACGAGAGGTCCAAGAGAGAGATGGAACTAGTTCGGGCAAGACCATAGACAAGATACAGACATAAATAACCAGTTGTTTGTATTCTGCGCTTTGTAAGCTCGTTTGCATGGGGAGAGAGAATGATCTCACTAGAAATAAAATCAGGCATTTACTCAGAGAGTCTCCAGGGAAATTACTTTTTCCTGGTATTGAATTAGAACTGAAGAGTCCAGTTTTGAGAATTGGTGATTATTATTTCGATATGAATATTTGAAATGATTTATTAATAACAATATTTGCTTAATGACTATTTTTTTTTTAATTCTCTTGAGCATCCTGTTTCAGAACGGTATCTTCATCTCCAAATGATTAATTCTTCACTTCTGTTCATAACATGGTCTCGAACTAAATAATAAAGAATTCTGTACGGAATTCATTTATGTGCTCTGATCCAAAGCAATTATTAAATACATTCATTCAATTTTTTAACACTCTTTCCAAATTATTGTATATTTAAGTATATTTAGTTTCGGAAATTGCCCCAAAATATTATAGTTAGACTTACTGATAAATGATATTCGTCTTAGAATCAAAATCTGCCCTTTGCGAGCAACTTTATGGTTGGTCGATGTGAAACTGAAAGCCAAAATTTCGCTGAAAAATTATTTTACATATTCAATTGAAATTTGAATATAATCATTGTCAATTATCTCCCCCTTAAATTAATGGTACAACACAAATTCATCCATTTTCATTTACCAGTTTATCTGATTTAAAATTAAAGAACTCAAATATTATTCGAGAAGCTCACGAAAACAGAAACAACATGAAAATTATATCTTCTGTACAGTCTGTATAATCTGATTCGAAATGGAATAACATAAAATATGCTTTGAAATACTTTCGAAGACACAAATATAACTTTCAAAACTGTAAAAAAAAAGTATTTCAAACTGATCTATCTTATTTTTGCCGTATCCTATGGTTTTCCCGAACTAGTTCCATCCTTGTGTCCTCGGTTCCTATCTCTCTAAGCCTTGTCCATATAGTATAGTTTTATATGTCTATAGGATCAGTGTTTCAATCGTCCATTGTAGTGAAATGTTTTCGTTACAATAATATCGCAAAAAGCACCAAATCATAAGGTTCAAGTGAGTAAATGAGTTTTCTCAATCATGTTTCTTTGAATTTCAAACATTGTATTGGTTATTCTGCAAAAGAGAACACTGTTAGAGATATATGTTATGAACTCACAAACAAAGTTTAGTAGCACATTGAGGAATATTTAAATAGTTATAACTTTTTACCTGAACAGAACCTGGAAAAATGGTAAAAGAAAAAAGTGTTTTATTTGATGAGAGGAATCTATGGTTGAAATCAAAGCACAACTTGTAGACTCGAAAAACACCATCATGTGACGCAATTAAAGAATAGTCGATATTTGTCTTGTTCTCTTCGAGGGACTCAATTATTTTTTCTGTTCCAGGCCAGATATAGCTGGCTTGAGGATCGTCCCACCACCAAGACCTGTACCAGCTCTAGAGGATCTCGAAGCGACACCCAGGAGACAAGCTTCAGTGGATGCTGAAGCGATTAGAATAGTTATTCACGATGTCGACTCTGGTGGTAGTGCAGCATCACAGAGAAGAGTAATATTAAGGAGGGATCCATCAGATAAAGCACATAGAAGTAAGTATTTCAGCGCACTGGCATCTAGGAAAGACAGTGTTATCCTCTTGCCTCAGTATCTGTTATTTTAGACTTTCAAACCGAAAATTGGGTTAAACCTTCAGGTTGTACTCACTGATGAAGAATTTGTACATTAATTCGATCCTATTCGATTCATTCTAACCGGCCAGATTACCGACCGTCCGATAGAAAAGACCAAGTGTTTACGACCGCTCGTGAAGTCTAATGAAAACACAATAACTTCCAAAAGAATCAACTCAGAGACTCGATATTTGGGAAATAGCTTTGAGACTCTATTGCGAAGAGTGCGCGTTGAAGCACCTGACTTCACCTCAGCGCTTTTCCAGAATTTTATTCAAATTTGCCAGGGACATTTCTCTGAGTGTTCGGCTAACCAGAACTGATTTTCCTAACAGCCCATCGTCAATACTATTTCCTCGGAAAAAAACAACTCATAAAATCCATATTTGTAGAGTTGGACCTTGATCACCGAGATTGCATTTGTGAATTGGTTGAATCTATCCAATGATTACGCAGATATATGTATATCTAAAAATAAATATTGGATTGAATAGAAATCTAGTATTTGAATATTGAAAAATGACAGCTTGAATTAAGGTTCGTGCAAACACTTTTGGGTAAAATACGATTACAAGATAACAATAACAATAATCAAAAAAATAGTTTTTTTCCCTGAATGTTTTTATGATATAATCACCACAAAATTCCGTACATTATTGTGCATACGTATTTTCCGACTATTTACCAAGTTTATTATGATTTGATCAGAATTCTTCGATTCATTCCGAAATTTGACATATTTCTTTTTCCAATATTTCCGAAAATGGAAATCGGATCAACTCAAATTGAATGTACTGTTCTGAAATATTGTCTTTAAGGTATGTGCAAAATTTCATCGAAATACGATAGAAACTCTCCAAAAGTAATTTAATTAAATTAATTTGCAGAAATTCGGAACATTGTCAAGATTTTTTTTTTCAACTGACCAACTATCTAATTATCTCAATTAAATTTTCAATACGATCGCATAGTTAGTTTCTGAGGTATCGAGGAAATAGCCCCAAAAATTTAAATGAATATAACTACAAAACTGCTTAGCCGATTCCGCTCATTAACAAACTCAACCGGCGCATTCGGTTACTTAACCTACCCTTGAAGTTTTGAGTCACTAACAAGTCTCGTTCTCAAGCTATCGTGGCAACACACGGATTGTCGGGCGGCCGTACAGAATCGATTTTGACATCAGATTCAGGCAAAACAATAGCAAGCTCTTCTGTTTTTTCGCTAAAACTTTAGAAATATATTCAAAGGCATACCGACTAACTTCATAAAAGTAACCAGAGCATAAGCCAAGTGTGAAATGAATAATTGAAATTTCACAAATGGATATTTCAAATGGTATTTTCGTTAATTATCTTGATTTCATTTTGAACATAAAAATATATTTTCATTTCATAGACCTTGAACTATGAGGCGCCGTTCGAAACAGTAGTGCCTTCGCCAATATATTTATATTCGGGTCAATATAATACAATTGATATATTTTGTGTGACAATATATTTATTTTTCATTCCGATAAATTTATATTCTTCCAAAAACAACACATTTACGTCTTTGGTGTTTCAAATATATAAAAATGAAAGAACCAATAAATTTCTGAATTCGATCTATCAATTCCGCAAATATTTGTAGTGATTATCGTCGTGAACTCAGATTTTGATCAAAATTGCTGGGAACTGTATACTGAAAACTGCAAGCTTCCGGCACGCCATCTCTTATCGTTGTTGATTTTTAAATATTCGAAGTTCTCATCTCGTGAATATTTTGTGTTTGGTAGAAAACAAATATATCGGAACGAAAAATGAATATACCTTGACACAAAATGAATATATTACTGCAACTAATAAATACATTGACTTGAAAAGAAATATATATGCAAATCTACTTTTGTCTCTAAAGGCGACTAATATGAAGGGTGTTTCAAATTGCGCGTTTTTTTTGAGAATAAATAAAACTCATAATTTGCATTAATTTTCAAAAATTTTTTATTGATAATTGAAGTATCAGTTATCACATTTATATACCAAAAATCTGTCAAATGGCCTCCTCTTGCAGCTCTACAGACATGCACTCTTTGGTTCAAATTTTCAATGACATTTGGGCATAATACTATCTTTGTTAGATATCGACATCATTGAGGCTCACTAATGACACGAATAATTTCATCCATTAGTTCAGGAATCGATTGTAGATTATTCGTATATACCTGGCTTTTCACATAACCCCAAAGAAAATAGTCCATCGGTGTCAAAGCACATGATCTTGGTGGCCAATTGACATCACCGTTTCTGGAGATTATTCGTCCACGACATTTTCGTCTCAATAAATCAATTGTGTCATTTGCAAAGTGAGGTGTAGCGCCATCCTGTTGAATCCAAATGTCCTCTAGATCAATATTCATTAAATCAAGCCACAAAAGTTCGATTATCGTCTGACGGTATCGATCACCATTGACAGTTACATCTTCACCAGCAGCATTTTCAAAGAAGTAAGGTCCAATTACACCACCTGACCATAATGCACACCAAACAGTGACTCTTTCAGGATGCAAAGGATTCTCATGAATGATTCGAGGATTTTCCTCACCCCAGATATGACAATTTTGTTACATAACAAAGCCACCAAGTTGAAAATGTGCCTCATCGGAAAACATGGTTTTTTTGAAAAAATTCCCTTAAAGTCCAACTTGTTGTGAACGTCGTCTTATGGACATTCCAGGGTCTTTAGCAACACTTCACGAACCAACTCAATATTTTCTTGTGAACGACCGCTACGACTGTATTTCAACCGAACCTGTCTCTTGAAATTTTTTAATAATTCGACCAATAGTGCTTTGAGATGGACGATTATGTAAACCATAAAATTCGCGTAATTTTCTAACACTTTTCACAGGACGCTGATTTTCATAAAATAATTCAACAATTTGAACGCGTTGTTGTATCCTGTACGATGCCATTTTTATAAATGTCATACATCACACTTCTACAGTGCGCCATCTATGTTTTATTTGTTCTTAAAAAAACCGCGCAATTTGAAACACCCTTTAGAACACCTGTTCATTAATATTGCTTGCACTGTCACAGAAGAACAAGAAGATTATAACTAATAAATGTTTATACCTATATTTCCAGCACGGGGTTTCGGAATGAGAGTAGTAGGTGGCAAAGCAGCTGTTGACGGAAGACTTTTCGCTTACGTAGTATGGACTGTCCCAGGGGGACCTGCGGAAAAGGGTGGTCTGCAACAGGGAGATAGAGTTCTGGAATGGAGCGGCGTTTCCCTCATAGACCGGTCGTTCGAGGAGGTTTGCGCTATAATGGACAGAACGGGTAAGGGCAATCTGAGCTCTTCACTTCTACGAAGTATCTACCGAAAAATGGATATTACCTTAGATTATATCAAATGGAAGTCATTATGTAGGGTGTCCGAAATTAACGTTAATTTATTTCGGGAGGTGATTCTTGAGATCAAAATATGAAGAAAACTTCGACTTCTTTATACAGGACGTAACAAAGTTCATGTAAAATATTCAAGGATGAAAGTAAAGATCATTTCCAACAAAAATGTTCCCACAACGTTTTCTTCAAACCCCATGGATTTTCAGATATCGCTTGCTGTGTCTTTTTTGGAAACAAGATTTCACATTCACGGTATTTAGTTTTGCTCTAGCAAATTCCAAAAGAATCTGAAAAATATAGGGAAATTTCCATAATGAAGGAAACATCAATTTTCATCCGCCATGTTCTCGAGAAATGTTCGAGAAAAGGTATTGATCTTATAATTGTGTAAACTTCCCTCAAGCCTCAGCTTACCACGTAAGTGATACGTTCTTCAAGAACAAATCAATGACAGAAAAATTAATCAAATATTCTTAAATCGTTATCGCCGCAATGAAAACCATTAGAGTAGATTGATGATAACACATCTTGTAATGGTGGACATGTCTGTCCAAAAAATTTCATTCCGAAAAATCTGTCCTGCCGAATTTGGTCAGAATATCATTGACGAAATTCAAAAACAATGAATTTTTCGCTGTACTCAAATGATATGAATGAACACACCCCCCCTTGTAATATAGCTTTCACTGTCATGAGAGAGATACTCTACTTCTCGAAGCCAACTGATCTTAAAATTGCTTAAGATTGCACAGTGGTTACTGAACCTATTGTGGTGTTTCAGTTAACTGGCAGGATCGCCATGTGGTGTACCCCGGTTGGGGTTGGTTCTTCCAATTGGTTTGTACAGGAGAGGGTTGGAAATAACACTCGAAGAACTCGTTAGAGGGTTTAATTACTATGGGTGATTACTACGGCATGACACATCAATGAACGTTCCGCTTCATTGTTCTCACTCACTCATAATACAATAACAAAATAATATATATGTTTTGTCAAGGTGTTTACAAGCATATTATGATAACAGACGTGGGAATTCAATATCAGTAGGTAAACCATCTGAGCACGTTTTATGGATGATGCGAGGTTCTCTGGACCTTGCTAGTCTTCACGTAATAATTATACAGACTGTTTAGTCTGACATACGTTACACTATACTTCATTTTTCGTCTAATGATCATGTTTAGCGAACACGAAAATAAATACATGAGAACCAACATGGGTTCATAGAAAAATTGGTAGGTAGCCACAATTAGACCTACCTGTAGATTTGATTCATCTTCCTACGTCAGTGATTTTGTCTGCATAAATGTGCCACATATTTGGAAATCTTGGAAAACAGATTGCCTAATGAATAATACAGGAAAAATATAAACGATAAACAAAGCGAACTGTGACGTTTCAGAGTACAAATCTTGTCTTCATCAGACAAACGAAAAAGTTTGCAGAATAACTATCTTTTGATTTTTTTTTTGAAAAATGAAAAAACAAAAGACAATAATTCTGCAATTTTTCTCGTTTGTCTGATGAAAGAGGTTTGGTCTCTGAAACGTTACTATATGTTGGCTTAGTTTATCGTTTGTATTATTTCGGTATTGTTCATTAGGAAACCTGTTTTCCAAAAAACTTTTCTTGGTACTTACTTAAATCCTGCAATCTACAAGGGTTTTTCTCATAAAAAAAATTTTTTTAATGTTCATGCGCTAATTCTGGGGAACAGCGTATTATCGTTTCGTCACAATGTGAGCCGAAAGATTGGCTTGAACACCCTGAGGAAAAATCCATAGTCAAATTCAAATCTGTCCTGTCTTTCGAGGGAAAGGACCTAGAGCTTTGAAATTGTCCGATTAGGTTTGGAGTTCAAATTTCTAAGCGGAGATCGTTAATGGATGAGATCAGAAGAAAAGTTTCGGACATTTTGAGATCAATTCCTTGATATCCCTTGAGTACTGATTCGATCAGACTAGAATTTTGTAAAAATGTTTATTCGAAAATTTTTCAAATTTGGTTGAAAAATTTTTTTTTCTCCGAAAATATCGATTAGATTTCAACAAAATTTTTCACAAGCCTTGAAGTCAGTATTCAACCAATTTTAATTCGATCCGATATTCACTTTCGGAGATATTAGGAAAAAATAGGCCATATATTCCAATGTTATTTGGAGTTTTAACTTTATTTCCGCAATATCTCAAGAAGTACAAATGCAATCAGATTGAAACTCTGGAATCTGTTGAAGAATATCAACGCACAACTAGGTGCAAAATTTTGCGTTGATCTAGTTGTTAAAATTCGAACGAGCTTGTAAAAGCTTCTGACCTCACGGTAGTGCTTTTCTAAAGTACCTATTTAATAGTTCTGTTTGAGATATAGCGAGTCAAAACCCAGAAAAAACCTACAAAATTATACTCTCAATGTCATACTGAGTATATCTCATAGGTACTTTGCATTCACTTAAATAATTGTTTCAGGAGACGTTGTAGAGTTATTAGTAGAACATGCCACAGATTTGAGGATGTGTGATCTCTTCGACGAGCCCATTCCACCCTCTTCTACAGGGAGAAAACAGTCTGAAGCCGTTGTAAATGCTTTATACGTAGGTAAGAAACATTCTTTGCAGACTGTCCTATATATTTCTCTGCAGCAGTTAGGAAGTATAACAATCATTCATCATCCGATATTGACGATCGGTAAAGAACCAGTAGCAATATGGGTATTTTAACGGCTCTAGTGCAATAAATCTGTCATCGACGGAAAAATCGTGCTACTAGATGCTACGTATGCTGCCAAAACCGTTCGAGTTGTGTGAGAGTAATTTACGGTGAACACGTAAAAGGTTGAAACATAATGTATTTGCACTAAATCGAACATAGTTCCAGAAATTCGCTGAAATGCTCAACTTTCTTTTTAAGTTGCCTAACCTATGACATTTGGAAGTTATGAAGGCTGTGGTTCTTTTGAAATGAACACAGTCATCGTTTAATTATTCATCAGAAAATTCCATAGGTTCCTACGTTTGAAGATCACTATCAAACGAAGGAGCAATTTCAAAACGAATTTTCCATCAGAATCAACCAGTAGGGAAAATGTGTCTGAGATGGCATACTTTTTGGAAGGGTGCTATATCTTTCCACATAAGTATTTAAAAACGGTTGGTAGGAAGAGAAAAACTAGTGCAAGGTATAGTTTATGCAAGGTTTAATTTATATTCGAATATTTTGGTAATGTCAGAGGATAAAACGAAAATGAAAAAGGATTTGCATATGCCATATGACCTGCAACACTAAGGGCTGGTAGAGATGCATAGAATACAAGGTGCGGACACTCTTTCATATATTTTGGGTCCGAAATGAGGTCCAAATGTTGTTAAAATACGGCTTTGTTATCCTACTTCAGTTTTCGCCGATAGATGCCGGCATAAGAAAATCTGCCTTATAAAATCTGAAATTTTTACAGATGTAACGGACCTGTCATATCAAAACTATTCTTATCAGAATTTCTTTCTGATTTTCCGAGTTGGACCATGCATTATTTTCAAGAATTTCCGAAAATGAATTCATTTTGACAAATTTAAATTTCATTCAGTCGGAATTGCGATATTTTCGAATAACTGTTTACTACAAGAGGTATTTATTATCTCAATATTTAGTTCATGGAAAGAAATTCTCATTCCAGATTTACGTTTTCAAAAATTCCTCAAGAAAACATTTGGAACGAAAGATACTACTATTGATTTATCTGGTTTGAAATTCGTCTGATAAATTCGTATGAACATGAACAACAAAGTGAAAATTCATATTTCAATTTCAAAAATAATATAAACATGAGCATTTCCTCGAAATATTTTCATAAGTATGTAACAAAATTTATAAATTTGAAATTGAATGCCTATTTATTAATAGGTAGATACAAAATCCATAAACCACATTTTTATCGAAGGAGATCCAAACTATCCGATAAAATCCATAAGTAATATAAATCTCCCATTCCGTTCTCAACGTTATTTTGGCATCGAAATGACTTATTGTATCCATCCATGTAAGTATCCTTACAATATATCCATATTGCTCCTTATTCCCTTATACATATTTCATATTATTAATTCGTAGGTAGATGTTCCACATTTTTTGTTGAACTCCTCTTATACAGGGTGAGTCTTTGACCTTGCAGAATATTCTAACAGAAGATTCTTGAAGCTGAAAGAAACACATTTGTCCTCTACCATTTTTTCCGATTCGGCCTAGATAAAAAGATATAGGCATTATAAATTTTCATAATAGGCTAGCCGCCCCTGGAAACCTGAACACTGAAGTTTTCCAAGCCTGAGATATACCATTCAAATTTTCGAAATAAGCAACTCTGTTATGAAAACCAGCGTCAACTTACTTTTTACATTCCAGTTGGTGGAAAAAGTTGTATTTATAGTACAATAAACAAGTTAGGTATTCCAAATTTCGTGGGCGATAGTTGAATATTCTTCTCTGGGTTTCATTTTCGAAAATGAGGAATTCATCTAACTATCACTCATATTAGCTTTGAGATTCATCTTCAATTAGTAATTATTAATTTTCTTTGTTTATTTCATTTTCTCCAAGAATTATCAGATTCAGACATAACCCATCCAAACTTTCATTTTCATAAATAAATAAAACAGATGTACCTAATTTATCTATGAACGTACAAACGTTGCCAAATTGACGAACAGAAAGAAAGAACTCTCAAACAACACACAATATGCTAATTCTATGTATACACTTGTATAGTCTATGATTCTGAACTGAACTATAAATCTGTGATTCAATTCTCAACTTTCAGACGGGCAACGCGGAAAAATCGAATTCTGTGAATTTTTTGAACAGAGTTGCATTCAGCCAATGTACCCAATTCTCGGAATTTCACATGATATTTTTTATTTTTGAATTTCAGATTACTCGAAAACGGCTCATCCTACGAAAAAAAATAAGGAATACTTTTACTTTCCAAAATGGTCAAAGATTCGTTGAATAGCATTCAAATTATTTTTAAAAGTTAGATTCTTTGAATTTCTAGTATTTTAATGAAATGTTATGGTCATATTAAAGAAACTGGAGGAGCTAGATGAAATTTTGTAATCCAGGAACATTCATCGTATCAATAAAAAACTATATTCCAAAAATCATCTCATTCGATGAGATCGTTCGCGAGATATAATCGAAAATAATTTTTTTTTATGGATTTTCAACAGTCTGTATCTTACGAATCAAGCCGAATCGGAAAAAATGGTAAGGGAAAAAAGTGTTTCTTTTGGCTTCAGGAATCTTCTGTTAAAATATTCTGCAAGGTCAAAGACTCACCCTGTATATTAGTAAGAATTACAAAAATCTGATTCATATTTTGGGAAATAGTTGCATCAGATCAAACAGATTATAGGTTATTCATTTTTATTCAGCGGAAATAATTGTATGATCTCGACAAAGCGACGTTAGCGCCATCATCGTTTACAGAGCCAAGTAGTACAATATTTGACGATACTAGGACCGCGTTTTGGGCCCAAAATTTTAATGAGTAATAGAAGGAAAAGGTCGACACCTGATATATTATATGCATCTTGAGACCGGTATATTCACCTATGGGTAAAGTGTCAAGTAGAAAATACATTTTGCATGACATCGATTACCACATCCTTTGTATTTCGACAATATTTCTTCTGAACGCGGTCATGAAAAGACGTCGTTCAGTAGATACATACTTCGTCCCCATTTTCACCAGTGCTTGCACTAAAATTATCTTCCGTTGTCTCATCAAATTCAATAACAACGTGCCTTTTGACTTTTCGTGATGATTTCGTCAATGTCGGGCTTCCTCAAAATTTTTCTCTCGCAGAATTTGCAAAACAGTAGATTTTTAGGTTTTCAGTCGGCAACTTCAAATTTTCCTACCCTTATTTCAGGTGCCCGTATATCTCTGTTCTCCTATATATTTTAGTTCTGTTGCTGAAGTGAGAGTGGTAAGGGCGATATGTCTAAGACTGAAAGGTTGTTTGAATCATTTACTGGTTTATCTATACAGCAGTCTTCGGCAGACGGTAGATGACTAGGTACTCACTTTTCAGCTTTATTTCAAGCTAATTCTACCGGAGGTATGGTGAAATACCTTAGTGTTCGGCTTTTTGAATAGTTCAGCATTCTAGTTGATATTTTTCACTTCTGCAGGGGCAGACATATACGGCTGAAGTGGCATACCTGAGCCATCCCATCAGCATACTATGTATGCCAACTCAACCAGTAGGAGATACCTGCTCTTAATTCATTCTTTATAACAATGGCGAAAGCAAAGACTAAAAATAATAATTATAGTGCTTTCATACAAAATTAGATGCAAAAAACAAAGAAATATCCACCAATATTGACCAATTTTTTACAAATATTCACAGAAAACTTTTGCTCCTATAAATTTTCATTCATCTCTGCTAACTTTCCTCACATGCACTGGCCAGAAAACAACGAAATCGACTAGAACTTAGGCAGATTGCTACTCGTCACTCATTCTGGAATATACATACCTATATATTCCAATTTTTAGAGTTTCCTAGATTCGACAAATTAATTTCTGATGAACTCCACGGATTTCTTTCGGGCCGCTTAAATTTTACCAATTTTGTCATGGCGATACATGACTGCACTGAACCAAAGTGTAATATTCGTTCACTACAAGATCACAAGTTGAGTACCACAGGTTTCAAGTCTTGCACCGATTCTTTTTTAGGTGTACATATCCGTCCGTAAAAGGTGCTTTCTGTTTGTTGACCTTACGAAATTGTAAACTATCCCACCTTTACCATTAACTGGAATCCGAGCAGATCTGGATATTGGTAGAAAAAACAAAATTTGCGTACGAATTGGCTAAGCAATCCTTCACTGTTATCCTAATTCATCGTGATCTTGGTGGGGTCTTCAACTCTGATTTTAATTGGTCCGAGAGTATTGTAACAACTTGTAGTAGAGCTGGAAGTTTCCTCAATGGTAGAGCTAGAAGACCTAACTCGTTTAGTGCCCTTTTAGA
The DNA here is from genome assembly GCA_958510865.1 of Myrrha octodecimguttata. Lineage (NCBI taxonomy): Eukaryota > Metazoa > Arthropoda > Insecta > Coleoptera > Coccinellidae > Myrrha > Myrrha octodecimguttata. The sequence goes on from OY294056.1 coordinate 59,790,023, forward strand.
GGTATCCAGACCAGCAAATTATTTTATACGTCCTACGTGAGATGGAGGTATGCAGAATCAGCTTGTTGGGTCACTCTGAAATCTCGCTGGCTTCTTCCTAAGTCAATTCTGTGAACTTAACCGGTGCACTCGGATTACCAACCCACCCTATAAACTTAAAGTCTCGGATAGGTCATCCCGTTCGAAAAGTTTTCTTAATGACGGAAGACCCGCCGGTAAAAAACGAATTTGGCTTCCGAATTCATAGACATTCAGAAAAAATGATAATGCTCCACAAAACGAACATAGAAACAAATTCTCAAGCATGCATCAAAATTGTTTTGAGTACGGAAAAAAGATCTCATGCAGGTAGCGTGCGTAAAACTGAAAACTTGTAATGATATATCACTAAAATGAATATTTTCTTTTGCAGAACCCGAAGTGGACAAAACACCATTATCGCCTACGAGGAGAAAACTACCCAAGACGCCGGTATAAAAAGTTTAGCTTTATGTCGTGAAATTGTCATCAGGAACATAGCTGTCTGCTTCATATCATTGCGTTCACTGATCAAAAATACGTAAATCATAACAATCCTTTTCAATAGAATAAGCGATTCGGATAATATGTCTTAACGTAAATGATATGAACCGATGATCCGTTCATTGATTTGTCTTCTACAATTGAAAAAGTTTTGGAATTCAAAATAGCACTACAATACACTACAAAAGTTTGTTCGTTGTGTCTCCACTAATAACACTATGGTTCACCATTGCAGATTATGTAGGAGCATTGATACCGTTTGTTGCGAAAATGTGGAAGTTAGTGTAGTCATAGATTACGATTGCATTGCATTGAGTGCGGTAATCTTCTTCTTCTTCTTTCTCAAATAGACCGATCAGCAACCAGAATTGCCCCTGGTTGTAGGGGTCTGAGTATGGGCTCAGCCTGAGAGACTATGTAACCAATCTCCGTAATGTAGTGGACAGTCTTGATCCTGGCTCCTGAGGCATCAGGAATCTTGGAGGACCAATCCCAGGACTAAGTCATGCTAAGAGTCATTATTATTGATTAGGGCAGTAATAATCTTCTCATGTGATGGTTGTGCGATAAGCCTAGAATACAAATATATTCTATGCATCTTGGTTGTGCGTAAATATAAATCATACCCATGGGCATCAGGTGTTGTCTCAGGTTCTGTTCTGTTATCTAGGAAGCAATCACTGGCTTGAAGATGTCCATTTTTTTCTACGTTCATTTGCTTTATTTGAACGATCAGAATTCTTTTCCGAGACGACTTCAGAAAAGCTTTCCGGAAAATTGTCGTAACCTATTAAATGAATTCAACCTCAAAATGACGTCGGAAACAAAAGGAGTATAAAATTCTATCATCTTGGATCTGCTGAATAATCATAGAACAGATTGAACTACACTAGCTACACTCATTCTGTTATCTGTATCTCCACTCAACTACACTCAGCTGTACTGAGAAGTGGAAGTGAGTTGAGTTATTGTACAATAACATTTTCATGCAAGTACAACGAACAAACCTTATTTGAGGCAAGTTAGCTACCTCGTTACACTCACACTTTTCAGCAGGACTTCATATCTTAAACATTCCTTCGAACTCTCCAAGAAATCTGACACCAGGTGGCTCAAAAAAAAAAGGTATATACAATCTCAAAACCTTCACAACATTCAAATATCAGCCAGTAGCAAGGGAATTCCTGTTTTTGAACATTTATAAACTCAAGAACATATCTCAAATTGTCCGTCCGATATAAAAGAACATAGAAATGTTATTTTTGTCCAAAAGTGGGTTAGGAAAGATTGTTTTGTTTTTCTGCATTCTGAATTTTTTTGCATTCTGAATTTTTTTGCTTCTGAATGGCTATAATGAATTGGAGATTAGTCTATAGACAATCGCTGAGCTTTGTCTGAATAAGTTTCAGCTTTTTTCTTCAAATGTGGAGTAAACATCACATCGATATTTCATTTCGTTCAGGAAAAAAGTCTCTCTGATTTCTCAACGGAGCATTCTTTCTGATTTTATAAATGTTTCAGTTTCCTGATTATACGGTGCGCGTCAAAATTATGGAACAAATTCATTTTCACAGAAGAAAAATATTTGGCAACAAAATCCTTGAACAGGTCGATTTTTGTTTCACTTTTACCAAATTTATATGCATTTTTGAAGAATTTTTGGTGCACCCTGTGCCATCCCCATCAACCCTCTAAATTTTTTTAATAGGGAAAGTAGGTCATGTGGTACTTTTTTGGCAAGGTCTTTCTATCTTCTTTACAGGCGTGCAGAAATTTTCAAGAAAAAAATTAATTTTTTTTGAAAAATTAGTTATTTCAAAGAGGTTTTCAGTATGTGCACTTTGTCATGGCTCATTTACTTTCAGACGATGGTACCTGATGAAATTTGTCACCTAATGAAAGTCGACCATAACAGTTTTGTTCATGCACAACATTCAACCCCTTTCAACCCCCTCAAGTGAAATTTTTTTTTTCTCCATTAAAGGGTTCGTAGGGGTTGAAAGTTGTGCATGAACGAAACCTTCGAAGTAACTAATTTTTCAAAAAAAAATTTTTTCTTGAAAATTTCTGCACGCCTGTAAAGAATATACAAAGACCTTGCCAAAAACGTACCACATCACCCACTTTCCCTATTCCAAAAATTTAGAGGGTTGATGGGGATGGCACAGGGTGCAACAAAAATGCATAAGAATACGGTAAAAGTTAAACAAAAATTGACCTGTTTCAGGATTTCGTTGCCAAATGTTTTTTCTCTGGGAAAATTAATTCGTTCCATAATTTTAACGTTTGACGCCTTAAGGCTCTCATCTGAAAACTTATTTCAACTTGTGAACAATCCAATAGGAGGGTCAGGTTTGCTGTCATGTCATAAGAAGATGATGATATTGTTTCGAATATTTGTATTACGATTGTCTCACATATCCAACAATGAGTAGATTTTTACATTCAGAAGTGATCTGAAAGTGACTTAATTTACTTTTGAATAACTTCAAACTAATTTCATTTGCAGAAGACATTTTGATGAATTATTGGAAATAGCTTCATACATTTCAACGAATACTATAATGATGAAATTTTTTACTGTTGATAATCATTCACAGTGAAATAAACACGCTCGGTTATCTTAAGTTCTTTTAAGTTGTTTATTGATACAATTTTTGTTCTGCGTTATACAGCGATCAATGGATCCCCTCAGAACAGGCGGTCACTAGTGATTTTTCATCACCGTGACGTTTTCATACATCTCAATGAGTAATGTGACGAATTGCGCTGACTTCAATACTGATATGAAGTTTCATAATTTTCGGAATCTCACTGTGACAACAAGTCACAAGACTGTATTGATTCTAAGTATTGTCGAATAATATTTAGATGTTTTACTCTCCGCTTTAGGAGAGAAAGTGACATGTATTGAGATTTGGGGGTGCCAATACCTCGTATTAGCGTAGTATACTTTGGTATTGTGCCGGCCACATACATTACAGTCTACCGGAGAGGTTGACCTGCGCAGGTCTATCTGCACGGGTCAACCGGTGCATGCATTGGAAGGGACTTGTGCAGTTTTTTCGACCTGCACAGGCGACCGGAAAAGAAGCGAAATTCTAAACCACAGATTACAGACGATCTCTTCGTAATCTGAGAATGTGTGCGAGACCTCCGACCATCTCATACAGGTAACGGCGTTACGCCTGAAACCTGCACAGGTCAACCTCTCCGGTAGACCGGAGCGTATGTGGCCGGCATTAGCAACCATAGCAATGCGTAAATGCAGACTCTCCTCTACCTGTCAGGTGAAGCATCAGTCTTGATCTTGTTTCTACTTGAGTAGTTAAAATATTCAGTTCAAAATTCATTACAGTATCTCAAACTAAAGACTACTGTTCATAAAAAATAACCATTCGAATATTTCATTGATTCAGAAAATATACGTAACTCATAATAAAATGTGATCGCAATGGTTCACTGTATGAGAGAGTGTTGGAGTAATAATCAATAATCAAGTTTTTCATGCTGCTAAAATATTTCTATATATTATAGCAACTGCTAATGATGATTTCGAACGAACAAAATTCATAACAAATAAACTGTTTATTTCTTTTGATATCGAAAATACAGGGTGATCGAGTTTGGATAAAAAGAAGGGAAATATTTACAAATCAAACGATAGATCTAGTGCATCTATGGAATATTCATAACACCTGTTCAAAATTCTGATTTTCTGATTCGAGAATGAATAAAGTTTTTTTCACCAATTCGATCTTCGCTATTAAGCCTCGAATCTTCTCTAAAACTTAGGAACTTTGTAGAGTAGCTTCGGACATTAATTACGTTGAACAAATTCGTGACTGTGTGAAATCCACCCAATGATTCCGTAAATATAACCATTCATAATAACATTGTACCAATGTGTTCCCAAAAATACAGATTGAATCGATTTGAAATCATGCACTTGATAAATGACAGGTGCATGCAGAATTTCGCGAAGATTATATGAGAAAGTGTTACATTTGATGCCAGGACTCTTTGGTTGAAATCAATATACGAATGCTTGATGTCGTAGATTATAATTTGATTGATATAATTCCCTATCAAGAATCGAAAAATCCAAGTTCTCGAAAAAAAAAATAACAACCAAATATTGATCGGTTTTTGATTTCTTTTTATTTGAGATAAAATCGCCTTGTTCAATATGGGGAATTATTATTTATGGCTTAAAAGCATATGGTATTATGAATATTCTGACCCTAAATATTTCTCGGCACCAGCGGTGCAGGTTTCTATTGATTTTCATGATATTCAATTTCACTCATTGTTCCATTTTTTTTCTATCATTCCAACCATTTAGCGAATATTTGGTATGATATAAATTATAATGAAGGATATTCAGACTCGTCTAGAAATATCCAGTAATAATTTTATCAAACTGAAGAGTTCCTCTTTCGAATTTATTTTTCAAGCAGCCAATGTTTTCCATAATTCCTTCCTTTCGGGACCAAAATTTGTCTCCTCTCTGCTACAGTAAAAACAAACCTGTTGACCAGTAGGTGACTCAGAAAACATATCAGGCATACCAATTTTGTATGGGTATTCACGAAAATATCTTTGAGTGGCAGGGTTGTTTTGATCACAGTCTTCTATTTTTTGACGTTTTTACTAAAAGTAGATAACTATCTTGTATAACTAAAATACATGCGATAGTGGCTTTTTCCTTCTTTTTCGTTTGATGGTGCAAAACTAGGAATTTCATAAGTCTGATAGAATTTGTGATAGAATCATAAAACTGAAAAAAAGTATACTTAGTTATTTAATAAGATGTGCATATCGAGACGCTTTTTATAGTTTTTAGGAAACGTGAAGATTTATGGTCCTTCAGAAATAAATGTAGTTTACCTTTCTTCATTACAATATTGTTATCAGCATGCAGATTGAATAGTCTATTTTTGTTTCACAACATATCATGTATTTATCACATTTCTTGCCGAAATAAGATTGCATAGAATCAATCCAAAATGACAACTAGGAACGAATCCAAAGACCAAATTCAAATAGAATGAAATAATAATCAATTTTCCTTTTTTACTTGTACGTACCACTGCTGCAGTTCTCCACCCCAGTTCAAACGTTGACGGGAGTGGTATGCAGGTGAAAGTGGAAGATATAAGAAGAGTCCAAAGGCTCGAAGATGACGATGTAACGTGCGTATAGTAACAGCATTGTATAAAGATTATAAAATGGTAACAGGTATACCTAGTTCCCCCAATCAATGCTTAGCGGCTGATGCGTAGTAGCAAAACGGTTCCTTAGAGCCAGTGGCTTGAAACGCCGATCTTGAATTTCTGTGGTACACCTCGGTTAACCAGTTGGTTTTATTCATATTCCTCTATATTCATTTATTCATAAAGGTGCATCACTGTCATTTCAGTACAACTAACACGACGGCTGATTTCGTACAAACCAACATCTCGATAGTCAACAATTCTACCACTAATCGTTAACATGATGATAACTCTGACGTGTTCGAATTGTAGGCATTTTATCAAGATTAACTATTGTTTAACTGAAAATATCTGTAATATCATGATTTCATGAACCACTTTCTTCACAACAAAATGACAAAATAAATTGTTTTGCAAACTGAAAAGTTGATATCATTATCATAGAATGCTTCAAATATGGTCCTTTTCTTTCATTTTCAACAATTTTAAGGCATATAAAACTTAAATGGAATGTAAAATGGAGAAATAAATAAGATTGCGCATTCTCACAAAATAGTTAAATTAAGGGTGGGCAAACTTCATTTAGCATTATACCTTACAAACCATAGAATAAACATAGAATCTGATACCCCATTCTCTTTCTCTTTTTCTGGGAAACTTACAAGAGTATATTTAATATTGGTCATAAGCGAAATCTGGAAAAATGGCGACTTCGAAAAAAATGTATATCTCCGCTGCTACTCATGATAGAGCTCTGAAATAACAACATTATATAGGCACTTTTTTACGTAAAATCGTGCTCGTCTTTTTGGTGGGATTTTCTATTGCAAAGCTATGACCCAAAGTTATGTTTTTTGAATGCGGGAACACTAGATTTCCTTGGCCGTTTTTTGAAAACTCCAAAGAGAGTCAAAAACTTTTTTATTTAGGAGTCCCAATATTCCTATGGTTCAAACTGTTGATTAGCACAGATGAATAGAGCTTCCTATATAACAAGAGCAGTCTCCTTCCGCTTTTTCCTCATTTTTACAAAATTCGAATCTAGATTATAAATTTTTGCGCGCATGTTCTAGGGGAACAGCGTGCTATCGTTTTGTCCAAATGTCTGTAATTTTGTTATATTTAAAAATGAATTCGGAAATAAGGAAAAGATCCCCATGATCCAGTGTTTCAATCAATACAGTTTTAATGAGATGGATGCATCAGGAAAGTATTTTATAGGTCTCCAGAATAAAACGCACAGGCACCAATCAATTTCAAAAAGCGTATGAAATAACGCATATAGGATTAAACTCTAAATTTAATTAGGTTAAAAGCCATAGCAATATTGAGACTCCTGAATGAAGAAAGGTGTTTGGCCATTTTCTATTATTTATATTGATGGAAACCATTCAATGTTGTATATTTTTGAAATAAGTGAATTTGAGGAGTTTAAAACATGGCACAGAAATCTGGTGTTTCCATTGAAAAAACTGAAAAGTCGAGCACGCTTGAAAACGAAAGAATATAGCCAAAAATTAATACTACTCTTGTATATTTCTCAGAAATAGAGAAAGAGAATGGGGTATCAGATGTTGGTTTTCTCCTCTGATTTAATTTTAATTTTACGCACTAATATTTTGAGCTACTATTGGCATCGTTGCAGTATGCAGACCGTAGGCCGGTTGAGATGTTTATGACTTACAAACTAAGTACTTAACGAATCCATGAATGTGGCTGTGGCAACGAAATCCACAAAGCCACAATTAACCATCCAATTTCTGCTTAATTCCATAAACTCAACCTAACTTGATGACGCGTTACTGTTCGATCTTCATTATAACTCGTATAATATATGGATTGGTTATTATCATTGCTCTGCGTCCAATAAATGGTAACTGATTATTAATTTCTAATTCAGTACCTTAATTAAGAACAGAGCAACGAAAATATTATATATAATTGATTTCATTATGTTGTGGAACAAAATAGCAATTTCTATGTATAATAACGATATTAAATTAACCCTTAGGAACACCAGTACCTCAATGTCGTGCGTAGAGGAAAATGAATTATTTCTTAAGAAATCCCTCTCGATAGACTGTTTCCAATAAAAGACAATATAAAAGATGTCACGGCTAATGTGGCTGAGATAAATATATATAGAACCTTATTGTTTACTTCATCTGATGTAAATGTGTATAGAATTGTTGTTAGTGTCAGATGGGACAGGAGTCCTAGATGTATTGAAAATTCCCAATTAAATATATTACAAAAAATGATAAATGTATTTGTATGACCTTCATTACATAACTTCCTCATTCTTCTGAAACGGAGTGAACGTCGCTGGACTAGCTCTATTGAAGGTATTGAATGAACCTGCTCTGTCCCAACTGGCACGACTCTGGCTCTTCTCACTGTCTTACAGCTTTTGCTTGCTTGATATAAATTCTTTCTTTTTATACTAGAATTAATAATAAGTAGAAAATCAGTGCTGTAAATCCTATGCATGATGCTTTGTTGTCTATGGATAGGATTAGTTATAGTGTGTTGTACATCAATTTCAACCATAGCTTTCCGATTTCTCTCATCAAATGAATAATATATCCAATTTAATGAGCATATAATAACTGCTTTTATGCACGAGGGTGAAGCCAAGTGTATAATAGCAATTATACAAGGTGTCTCATAAGAAATTTTATATTTGTTCAGCTTACTGTGTGAACGCAAGGCAACAACAAGGGGTGCGAGGGGTCAGTTAATTGGTAGCCTGGCTCTTGGGAATTTAGTTGCTATGGAGCCTTCCGTGGGGGCAAACCGCGTGTTGTCCGTGCGCGAATTTCACGAAAACGGTAATTTTGCGACCATTGCGCGAAGAAATTTCTGCAATGTTCTAGGTTTACGTCATTTAAATTATGCACCAAGCATTCCTCCCATTCGGAATTGGGTGAAGAATTTTGAGGAGACCGGTTCAACACTAGGTAAACCAAAATCTGGACGACCAATCGAGAACGGAAAAGAACATGGAACGGACTAATCAGTCTGTTCGAAATGATCCCGACCTCTCCATTCGGAAGCGTGCAAGTGCTTTTCACGTGCATAGATCATCGCTACGCCGCATTTTGCACCAAGACCTAAAGCTGCATCCCTATAAATTCAATTGGTGCAAGAACTTAAGCCCCAGGATGCCATTCAGAGGCTAGAATTCGTAAACCAAGAGCAACTAATCCCAAATGTAAGCATCAGAAATCTCTTCATTCGTCAAAAGTGACCATATGGGCTACAATGTCATGGTGAGGAATTATCGGTCCATACATTTTTGAAGATGAAAGGGGGTGTACTCTTACAGTGAATTCAGAGCGTTTTGTTAGGATGTTATATGAGTTTTTTTCCTGAACTGCGAAATTTCGCTGGCCTTTATCGAAGAACATGGTTCCAGCAGGATGGAGCAACGTCACACAAGTCCAATGGATCTCTGCCACGAGTTCGTGAGATTTTTCCATGCAAATTGATATCGAGAAGAGGTGACATAAATTGGCCGCCACGCAGTCCTGATTTGACTCCTATGGACTTTTTTCTGTGGGGTTTCCTCGAATCTGAAGTCTACATTAATAAACCAACTGCCCTGGACTAGTTAAAACGAAATATTCGCCACGAAATGGGAGCCATCAAGGAGCCTTCCTGCCAATCCGTCGTCAGAAATTTTAATATTAGATTGAATGAATGTCGCGAACGCTAAGAAAACATCAAGATGACATTATTTTTGAAGAATAATTTCTCAGAGAGTGTATTTCAATAATTGATGAATATTTTAACGGCTCATTTCATTTTTTATTTATTTTGAAATATAAAATTTTTTTTGAGACACCTTGCATATGCGAGTTAAATACTCGTTGTATACTTTTTCGACTTCATTGTTTAAATTGAAATGATTCTGAATTTCTCAACAACTCATAATAGAGTTGTCAGAATAGTCAACTTCATTATCTGTGATTGCTGGAAATTGTCAAGCTTTCGAGAAACGTCAAAATTTTCACTTGATCTATGCATGGAGTCTATGTTATTCATTATACACGCTTATTAAGGGGCCTTTTGTGCGAGGGTGATTCGGGTATTTGGGTAACCGGAGATTCACCCTATTGGTCGAGAGATTAATCTCCGATTACCCAAATATCCAAATCTCCCTCGCACAAAAGGAAGCTTCATCCACCGGATTGATTAATGTCTGTCATTTTCCTTCAACAAGAGCTATCGAAATTTATATATTATTCAATGGTCGTGGACAAACACTTTTCCATTTAACCTTTTTCCAGATTCGGCTCAGATGGAAAGATACTGATACAAGATATTTTGGAAGGAATTTAAATCATTTTTTGAGGTAGTTTCGGCTTTCCTATAATCTGAAAAAAAACTAGAATGTCAACAAACGATACAGCGTCCTCCATATCAAATAAGGTATGAATTGGTAGCAGGAAATAGGACATAAATTCAATTGAAGATGTTAAAAGTTTATTACATACGTGGCGACGTTTCGCAAAAGTGTCCCTTTGCTTATTCAGGCCAAATAATGTTAAACTCAACAGTAATGGCACATATCCGGGCACATAGTACGCAAGAACACAGTGAAAATTAAAACAACTATTGAACACGGGATTCTTGAAAAAGAAGGAAAATGCAACATACTAAACTCAAATTATAACTTATAACTTCAGACAGGTATTATTATTCAGGAGATAAAATGACCTAGAACTAGAATTATATTATATTGTTGCCGTTTCTCCTAGGTTCCGCTATGTTATATTGTTCAACGAGCGGTAATGTAGCCCATAATGCCCATAACTCACGCAGAAGATCTTTGTAAATCATCCAGTGAGTTATGACCATGGAGATTGGAACAGAGTAGAGGCGGCATTATGTTTGAAAAGTGTCACACACATTTGAGAACGTTCTATGGATTTACCCATACCAATATGGCCGACTTTGAACTGAATATTTTTGTCTCATTTGCTGTACACTATACACCTTGTAGTTGTCAGCCATATTTGTATGGGAAAATCCATAGAAGGTTCTCAAAAGTGTGTGACACTTTTGGTACAAGGGCAATATAGGATATGTTCCCTACCCCTCTTTTACCTCCTTGGTTATGACCATTACCGCGAGGTAAATACTATACTTCGTCTACGAATATAATAACAAAAACTAAGATACAAGTACAGCGAAAAAACTTCATTAAAAATTCACAAGAATTCTCGATGGTTGTCAGAAAATCAGACTTGTTTGTGTTACTTAGACGTGGTAATTCTGAAGGAAAGTTATTTCATTATTCAGTTCTCTAACATTGTGAAAAATATTATTCAATAGATTTCGGTGCATGTTGCCAACCCAAAAATTTCGTCAAATTGACTATCAGTAGGGAAAGGTAATTTCAGAACAAACTCGACATGATGAGGTTCGCATTATTCATAAACGGTGACCCGACTTCTCAAACCAGATAATTCTTTCCAAAGATTTTTGTTAAGATCATCTTTGATTGGCTGGATATTAAGTTGGGATTCCTGATTTCTTGTTAATAGCTTGGTTATTTCGGTTGCCGGTTTTCCTTTTCGTGAATATGAAATATTCGGTTGATTCCTGAAAAAAAGTTAATCACGGAATTTTTTTGATAAAAAATCGATATTTCTGTCACCAGAACGACAGTCAATCTTCTATGGTAACATATCCATAGCATAGAACAATCATCATTTACTTTATGATCCATAGAACATAGAAGAGACATCAATCAACCATGAAAAAATTACTAAGTATGGTCTATGGATCATAAGGTAAATATGGATTGTTCTATGTCATGGATATATAACCATAAAACATTGACTGTCGTTCTGGTGGCAGAAAGATTGCTTTTTCATCAATCAAATTCCGTAAGTAACCTTCTTTTCAGGAAGCAACCGAATATTTCATATTTACGGAACAGAATATCTTATATGAACTTGACACTATTGATATGAAATCAGTAATACCAACTTAAATTTCGGCCAATCAGAGATGATCTTAACAGAAATCGATTTTTGGAAGGAATTATCTTGTTTGAGAAGTCGGGGCATCTTTTACGGATATTTATAAATAACGTGAACCTTATCATGTCGAATTTGTTCTGAAATTCTCCTTCCCTAGTGAAAGTGAATTTGGACGAAATTTGTAGGTTGGCAACTTGGACCGAAGTCGTCTATTGATAACATTCCGCCTAATTATTTTGACCTAGACTTCATTCCAACCTGACTCAGTTCTAGCTACGAAAAAATTTTATAGACCTATTTCAAGGCCTACCGACTGATTTTATGAAAGTAAAAGGAGCAAAATCCAACATCTGTTAGGATTGAAACTACTAGCATGAGCATGAATATCTTGATCCTGGTGAGCTATTGAGAATGTAGAGGGTTTGGTTGAAGGTGAGGAAATTCAAGTCGAAATAAACCATATCATCAAAAGTTCGAAAGGTTTTGCAAGCTTGTTCAGATTCACGCATGCATTCAGTTGAGATTGTTGCCGCTTCATTATATTCCACACTTCAATGTAGTTCACTTCGACTATGCGCTCGTGAGTATGGATTTAATAATACTTATCCTCTTGATTCCGAACTATCAGTTTTTTATCAGCACTATCAATAACGAGAATGAAACATTTCGGTTGATTTTGTAGCGAAATCGTGGTATGTTGTAAACTCAACTTTGAGTGGCACTCACTATCGAGAAGTTTATTGACTCAGTTGATATCGGCATTATTCACTGCATTCCTGAGTCAAAAACTTAAAAATTTTCACTACTGCGAATATGCATGCACACTTCTACAGTAGACATGGAATTATTAATGATTTTGATGATAACTTCATGATTTGGTGCAAAGGTGTTGGTTGCATTTCTCTTTCGCTTCTGCAGAATATATCTGAGAAATAACAACGTAATTTGTATTCGAAATATTTTCTGATCTGTCAGTTTCTTATTCTTGAACCTCAAATTGCATGCGTCAAAATTGTTGTGGTATAAACGACGTGAAAATCAACCGGTCTGGCACACTTCTTCAAATCGAGCTGAAATTTAGTGTTTGGACTGAAAATGTTACCGTTCAGACTGAAATTTTCACAGGGGCCACTAGGAAATCAAACCCAGCTCCTTCGCCATTTGCAACTCTAACATTTTCGGTTTCTTTATGAGTATTTGCATTTCCGGCTGAATTGGTACACCAGAAAGATGAATTTGTTGATCTGGAATAGTTTGTCCTTGTTAGTATCTAGACGCCACTGGAATTCATAATCTACAGGTGGACCACTACACATGCTTATGCTGTGTTGGAATGAAGTAGCTAGTGTGTGTCGGTCAGTGGCGCCACCCTCTGGCAACTCAGTTAAACTACGCCGCTTATAAGCATATTTTATGACATACAGGACTTCTCATGTTCAAAAAACGAACTTTTAATCGTTTTGGTATGTAGCAAAAAAACCTAGGATTCTGAAATATCCTGTATGATTCGAGACGTATTTTATTATACCTACGTGAATGATACATGGGATGTTGATAATCCATAACTAAAATTTTAGCTTCCTTGCGTTTCAAATACACAAGTGATGCATGTTTGAATTGAAGAAATAAATTAATCATTTACTCAAGGACTGCTAAATATAGGTACAGGAAGTATACAGGGTGATTCCGGAGGACACCGTCAGATTTTAGGATAAGTTTACACTAGAGAAGACAGTCTCGAAACAATGTTTGGTTTATGGTTGGGAGTCTCTATTGAGAATATACAGGGTGATTCGTCCGATTCGACTGATTTTACTTTTATTGATAACTTTGGTATGGCTTATTCGATTCAAGAGGAATTTTCAGCGAAGTACAATATTGATGAGGACATTCAGTAATTTCAAAATTTTTTTTCAAAATAAGTGGTTGTTATAGTAATAATTACAGGTTAATTGTGCAGGTTGAAAAAACACCCTGTACATCGCATTTCCAAAACTATGCTATCTGTTTACGATTCTACTATAATAAGTCATTATTTGAGAGTTTCTAATTTTTTTGGCACACTTCTAGTTTTCTGAGAAAATTCCATCAGAAAAAGGCAATGTCGAAATTTCGCTCCAATCGATTCTACTTTCATTGATAACTTCGGTATGGCTCATTCAATTTTGATGAAATTTGCAGTGTAGAACAATCTGAACGAGTATATTCGATAATTGCAAAAGTCTCTCAAAATACAGGGTTGGTATTGTGATAATTTTGGAATTTCAGATTCATTTTGCAGTTGCGAAAAAACACCATGTACATTGTTTTTCCACAAGTTTCTTATTCGTTTCAGATTCTACAATAATATGTCATCATTCAGAGGTTTTCAATTTCTTTGGCACACCTCCGGTTTTCCTAGAAAATTTTTGAAGAAAAGCACAATCGAAATTTGGCTCACAAGCAGTATACAAGAGTATTCGGCCCAAGGAAGGAAAGCTGTATTGTCCAAGGACGCAAAGCAGTTCTCAAGTTCTAAAATATTCTTTTCAAATTCCAAATTCATATTTAATTGCTAATATTTTGTATGAAGTCATTCAATTCAGAATATATTTCGAATTTGAAAAGAATATTTTAGGAGTGACGAACAACTTTGCATCCTTGGACGATACAGCTTTCCTACCTAGTGCTGAATACTCTCACTGCTTGTGAGCCAAATTTCTATAATGCTCTTCTTCAAAAATGTTTTCTGGGAAAACCGGAGGTGTGCCAAAAAATTAAAAACCTTTGGATGATGACATATTATTGTATAATCTGCAACGAATAAGAAAGTTTTGGAAAAGCAATGTACAGGGTGTTTTTTTCTCAACTGTACAATTAATCTGAAATTTTGGAATTATCACAATTACAACACTGTATTTTAAGGGATTGTTGCGATTATTGAATGTACTCATCCAGATTGTTCTACACTGCAAATTTCATCAAAATTGGATGAGCCATACCAATGTTATCAATGAAAGTAGAGTCGATTGGAGCGAAATTTCGACATTATTATTTTTCGAAAAAATTTTCTCGGAAAACTAGAAGTGTGCCAAAAAAATTAGAAACTCTCAAATAATGACTTATTATAGTACAATCGTAAACAGATTACGTAGTTTAGGAAACGCTATGTAAAGGGTGTTTTTTCAACCTGCACAATTAATCTGGATTCATCACAATAACAACCGCTTATTTTGAAAAAAATTTGAAATCAATGAATGTGTTCAACACTATTGTACTACGCTGACAATTTCATTGAAATAGAATAAGCCATACCAAAGTTATCAATAAAAGTAAAATCGGTCGAATCGGACAAATCACCCTGTATATTCTCAACAGAGACCCTCAACCATAAACCAAACAGTGTTCCGAGACTGTCTTGACTAGTGTAAACTTATCCCATAATCTGACGGTCTCCCCCGGAATCACCCTGTATACAAAAATAAGCAGGGGGCTTATCAATAAAGGAGATAGTTAACGTGGTGTTTCATTTGAAATATTCAAGTTGCAAGTAGGTACTTTATTTCACGTCAGTGCGTTTCTTTAAAATGTTTTCACTTCAAAGATGTTACATATTAGACTAGATAAGGTATTGTGCCCGATATTCAGAAAATCTTGAAAAAAGTAAGTATTACGCTTAATGAAAGAAAGTTATTAGGTATATACTATCACTCTGCACGTTTCAGAAAATTTATGATATGATACCATCATTATAGTTCCTTCAGTCAAATAAAAAATATTTCGAGAAAACAGAGGTTTCGAGCTTAACTCCGTCAAAGTCATGTTACTTGCAGTAATCTTGTAATTGAAGATTCCTCTTCTATTTCAGGAACAAATTCTCAGAGAAAGGACGGTATCTGGGAGGGTCCAAATACAGATTTGGTATCATGATGAAAGGAAAGAGCTTGTGGTTGCAGTTCTAGCTGCCGATGACTTGGCTCCCAGAGATGACAGCCTGGGATATGGTGCACAGCCCGAGGCCTATGCTCGCTTATGTCTACTACCCTTAACGTAAGTTTGCTAACACTTGAAGTCAACTGAATTGTTGTTCCACAAAAGACAAAATAAACATATCTTTACTTCTGAAAATAACTTATTCTCAGATTAATCCATCGTTCAAATATTTTCGAAATTTTTTTCAGATGTGAAGAACATTGTGTTCAGACAGAAGTAGCTCCTGCAAGCCAGAATCCTATCTGGAACGCCAATCTCAGCTTTCCAGGCGTACCAGGAGATGAGCTCATGGAAAGAATCCTAGAAATAACCCTATGGGACCTCATACCACACAACGAACATGCTTTCCTCGGAGAATGTTCAGTCGACATTCAAAAAGCTTTTTTGGATGACAGAGCGGTGTGGTGTAGACTTGAGGATCCGAGACAGTTAAGAGGACGATCACCACATAATTCACCAAGAGCTTCTAATGCTGGTATTGCCAAATTCGGTCAAAGGAGCATGTCAGACGAAGTAGATTCCATCGGAGAATGTGCAAGCTTGTTACATCCAGACCACGCTTGGGGTTAGTAGAATTGATGTTTGTGAAGTGTGTGTAGTATCTTCAAATTAATACTTAACTCGAATTGAATAGAAAACATGAAATTTTAAGATATTCTCCGGAATCAAAAAGTATAGGGATAAAATTATTCATGGAATAATGCATTTAGCAATTGGCATTCACGCCTTTGATGGCAAATATACTCCATTTACTTTTATCAAGTCAATCGGTGTGCCATGAAAGTTTGGCACATTGAATTCTGTACAATTAGGAAATGTTAGGTTATTGCAATTTTCTTATCAGCAAACTACGAGGCGTTGTCCGTTCCATATACCAAACCTTTAAATAAAGAATAGGAGAAAAGGCCTCACATCATGAGGCGAGGATGGTTGTTGCAAATGGCTGCCTCCCCTTCTCTTTGGGGGAAGTACAACTTGTTCCGGGTCTTTTATTCCAAGTAACTAACTCACATAACAATAATAATAATAATATGGGAAGAATCAAAACATCTAAGTTCGAGAGTAAGCCGGTCGCAGATGTCACTCAAGTAAAAGTGTACGAGATCTGTCTTGTCCACGTTCAATATAAGGCCAAGCGGAAAAACATTCAACCAGTATCTCGCACCGAGAGCTGAGTTCAGTCAGATTAGATGCTGTCACCATGAATGACACATCGTCAGCAAACAATAACATATGTATATCGAATGAAAACATTACACGATGCGTCCTAATATAATCTGGCAAATCATTTACGAACAGCAGAAACAACAACGGACCCAACACCGATCCCGATCATTCGGTTGATGTAGCGTTTTATTTCCTTCCGTTATGCACCGGTAATGGGGGTTTTTCCTTTAAACGAAAATGAAGTAATTTTCATGAAAAACCTTCAGAACATCACATTGGAAACATATAATTTCAATATAATATTTTTAAAAAAATATTTGATCACCTGCAACTGAAAAATAAAAATTGGGATTTGCATTAAAGGCATTTGCCTTGAGTGCACGATATGGCAACATCGAATTCAGCTTCCTCGGAAAGAAAAGAACGTCAAATGTGTTACTTTGCTTAGAAAAACAGAGATAGCTATACTTCGATCTGGTTAGAGTAGAAGACAACGACCAAGGAATAGAAAAAGAAGCATAGACTGTCATACTGTCATATTACTGACAAATCGCAAACGGAAATTGTTTGGTTATATTGACAAAGAACACGTGTGTACCACAGAATATGAATAAATATTTCGTTATTCTAAAGTAGAAAAAGCTATTCTACTAAACACCGTTGTCACTTCGTGCATGCCTGGCAAATCCCAAACCCCAATTTTGAAATCTGATTTTGAATACTTTCTGAAGGTAATTTGGGAAAATGATGAATCAAACCCATAATAATCATGTTCAAATTTGCATTTGCAGAAATAACCCAAATTCAGGAAAAATCCCCATTGTGGACTAGATGACATAGATCTCTGATTTGAATGGAGTTCATGACGACGAAATGTCTCATATTGAAATTGGATTGTTTACGGGCTGTATGGCGTGTGGTTTCATCTTGCTGAAACCGCATTTTAGCCACATCAATATCGTTTCATTTTGGCAGAAAGAACTATATTAACAAGTCGCCATAACGAGCAACGATAGGGCCTGTTGTACGCATTCGGTCTGAAGTATTAGATGGGAGAGTGCACACATTCTCTCCTAGATGGCGCACACATCCTGCAATCACCGAACTCCAAATGCCGCAACTTTGCCAATTGAGAGCAAACACTAGCGCGGGCTGGTAAATTAAGGCTTCGCGGGTTTCGGCAATACAGCCACATCCAAGCTCAATTAAACCACGCTTATATCTCAAGGTCAGACACCTGCTTACGGTCTGTATACTTCAATGGTGTCAATAACAGAGATAAATATTAGAATGCAAGAAATTTCGACGTTAATAAAAGGAAACGCGGTGCCGTTCTGCAGGTTTCAGTGATTATTTTTCGAAAACTTTTTTTGAGATGTATATTCTTTTGTAAAAATGCGCAATGTCAGTTATGTTTCCATTTTTTACTCCATTTCAGTTTTATTTCCCCGAGAATTCTTGTATATAAAAAGTGCCAACACTGCGAATTCTTACTATTTTTTATCCATCCGCACCAAAAAAATTTTTCTCTGCCCTTCAGAAAGTCGTTATATTCGAAGTACTGGTTATCCATCGCTCAGGTTAATTTTGCTTCGAAAAAATCTACAGCGTTCACTTTCTGCTGTTCAATAACCCATGGGAATTATGATTTCTGAATAAGATTTTGTAACATACACTGTGTCCGTAAAGTATGGAACAAATTCATTTTTAGCTAAACAGATCATTTTAAGAAATAATCCTGAAACACGTCGATTTTTGATTTTAATTTACCGTATTTTAGAATAATAATCTAATATACAGGGTGAATTACGTTCGAGTAATGACGTCAAAGTCATTTTTTTTAAATGGAACACCCCCATTTTGTCTCAATATTCGGATTACTCTAGCTGAGCTGATTGCAAAAATGTATCACATGTTGATTCCAATTGGTACATGGTAGACAAAAATACAATAGTTTTGTGTGTGCTTATAAAGTAACGCGTAACATTCTTTATTAGGTAAATTAACAATATTATCAAAAATACTTATTGTCTAGCGGCAACTGGTTTAAATGTAACACCCCGTAGTTTGCTACATGTTCAGAGTAATAAAAATGAGCTGTTTCCAAACATGTTTGGTACTCGTGGTCTAGCAGACAGAATATGAAAGAAATTATTTCTTATCTATTTATAAAAAACATAGTCGTCTAGTTTTTTGTGAAATGTCATTATTTGTTTAGTAATTTATTGATGTTCAGTGACAGTTTAGTACTACAATATTTTTGGTATTCATGAATATTCGAATGATTACTGAAATTGATTGCTCGCTCAACACTTGGTGAAACACGTAATTAATATTAAAACAAATAAAAACACTTGACTACGTTCACAATTTTTAATTTAAAATATCTTGTTGACATGCATGTTTCGGGTTTTACCCGAAAACTGAAAAAACTCAGTTTTTTCAGTTTTGATAATGGGGTAAAACCCGAAACATGCATGTCAACAAGATATTTTAAATTAAAAATTGTGAACGTAGTCAAGTGTTTTTATTTGTTTTAATATTAATTCGAATGATTGCTTAGATTTAATTGGAAGTAGAAATGGAGTTAAGTGTAACACAAAGAATTGAAATACTTAGGATGATTGGGTATGGAGACAGATCGCGAACTCAGATGGAAGTGTGCAATTTGTTTACTGATAAATATCCAGAAAGACCTATAACGCGTTCAACCGTCAGTAAGATTGAAACGAAATTTCGAGAAACTGGTACGGTTGAAAATGTACGCAAATCAGGTCGTCCCCCTGCAAATGCTGATACAGCATTAGATGTTTACTGAGTTTTGAAGAAGATGCGCACACTTCTGTTCCTAAAGTTAGTCGCGATATCGGTGTTATCAAAACAACGGTACACAAACTATTGAAGTTTGAAAAATGGCATCCTTGTAAAATCAAACTTGTGCAAGTATTAAACGAAGATGATCCCTATAGAAGACTCCAATTTTGCGAAGAAATGATGGATAAATGTCACCGAGACCCTCTCTTGATACAAAACATTATTTTTTCTGATGAGTCCACTTTCACGTTGAATGGTGAGGTTAACCGTCAGAATTGTACTGGGCAAAAGAAATCCCCCACTGGATGCGTGAGCATCATACACAATACCCTCGAAAGGTGAATGTATGGGCTGGAATTGTACGAAATCGAATCATTGGACTCTACTTTATCGAAGGTAATTTAAACGGGGCAAAGTACCTTGAGTTTTTAAGGGGGTATCTCGTACCTACTTTACGTAATTTGTTTCCCAGCAAACGTAATCCTGGAGGTTTTGATGAAAGTTTATGGTTTCAACAGGATGGTGCACCTCCACATCATGCTGTAGATGTTAGAAGGTACCTAGATGAAATTTTTCCGAACAGGTGGATTGGTAGACGTGGAACCACTGAATGGCCAGCGAGGTCACCAGATTTAAATCCTTTGGATTATTTTCTGTGGGGCCATCTGAAGTATGTTATTTATAAAACGAAACCAGCAAATATTGAAGATGTACAAGAGAAAATTCGAACAGAAAGGAACAATATGACGCAAGTAACCATACACAAGGTTCAACAAGAATTTGTACACCGTTTGGGTTACTGTCAAATACAGCAAGGGCTGCAGTTCGAACATTTATAAACTCATGTTTTCAAGCATATTCTGTTCGCTAGACAATAAGTATTTTTGATAATATTGTTAATTTACCTAATAAAGAATGTTACTCGTTACTTTATGAGCACACACAAAACTATTGTATTTTTGTACACCCTGTACCAATTGGAATCAACACGTGATACATTTTTGGAATCAGCTCAGCTAGAGTAATCCGAATATTGAGACAAAATGGGGGTGTTCTATTCAAAAAAAATGACGGTGACGTCATTACTCGAACGTAATTCACCCTGTATATTAGATTATTATTTTAAAATACAGTAAATTAAAATCAAAAATCGACGTGTTTTAGGAATATTTCTTAAAATGACCTGTTTAGCTAAAAATGAATTTGTTCCATACTTTACGGACACAGTGTGTATACTATACTCCATTCACTTTTATAATGTAGCCCGGTTGGCCATGATTTAGGTTTATCAAGTTTTTTCCCTTAAAACTGACGCAGGTTGGCACTCATGAAATATCGGCAATGTCAAAGGACGTTGCCAAATTTCAATTTCTACTATTATCAATATCAATCGATTCTAGATTTCTAAATCTCAGCATAATAACGCTTGCAAACTAAAAATGCAGAAGGTAGTTTTAAAGAAGCAGAGGCAAAGTATCAGGAAGTGCTATGTAGAATTGAAATCTGCTTATTCTGATAGTAACCCTGATAATTTGGAATCAATAATTCAACACAAGCTATCCAACATTTTCGACGTATGTGAGAGAAAACCAAGGAAATATATTTTATATGAATAGATATTACTTTTTTAGCTGCACATCACCACAATAAAAAAGATTTTAAGTGAAAGAGACGACAAAGAATTTCCTTCTATTGGTGCACCCATAAAGGCACTGACTGAAGACTTTATTTCGAACAAAGATCTGCAACGGCAAATTTGGAATTATAATTTGAAAAATGAACACTTTCCGATTGATACACTACTCACTTTTGCAAAGGAACATTTGGAATATAACTGCAGGGTTATTCGATTCTTGATTTCCGTACAAGAAAATAGCATAACTGAATCTTCGAACCATGTTTATATACGTGAAATACTTCCAGTATTAACAGAAAAAAAAGTTTCTTCAACATTCGCCAGGTCTTTGGAATTATTGAATTCAAATAATATTTTCTCAATTTCATTACTTAATCAATGTAGATTGACATTCGAAAAATAAGTAATTACTACGACCTCTATGTAGAGAGGACAACGTTGCATAGTTATCTGACAGGAAAATGACTATAACCTAACATTTTCAAAATATACACGGTGAAATCTGTCAGGATGTCATGGCCAACCGGGCTACATTATAAAAGTGAATGGAGTATATATACACGATCTCGTTGGAACTAACTATTGACGTTTTGAAATTTATGTACATATTTTGAAACTTCTAGAAATTCTCAGAGAAGCTGTCACTTATCCTGTGTCGATTCATATCACATAAGAAAAAACATTTTACACTCCAATTGTTCGGATTCCCATTCTAGATATGCAATTTGAATTTTATTTTCCAAACTATCCTTATATTTTCTACGCTCAGTTTTGGAATGAGTACAAAAAGTCGGAACTTTAAAGGGAACCGAAAGAATCGATGATTAACACGATTTAAAGGTTGGACTTTCAGAAGAACCTTCATCTTTCACGTTTCCTGCAACACTCCCTTCAAATGTAGATAAATATTTCGCAAAAATCTTAAATCATTTTACTTAATTTAACATTAGACTCTCAACAAAACCATAGAGTTTAAGAGGGGAAAGACATAAATTATAACCCTGTATAATAGACTACCTGATAAAATATAACTCAACATGTCGTAAACTATGACAGCCGGGCTTATTCGAACGGCTGTTCTCTGTAATATTTACTAACGAACCTTTACTATCTCCAGCATGTCTATATTTTATATGTTCCCCAGTTTTGTCACGATCTCACCAGAGTTCTTCATACTCAGATGTTTCCAGTGCACTGCTTCCAGGGTTCTACCTTCACAAGCCTTCGTATTGGTTGTCACTGTGCTTCAACTCATAAAACAGAATACTCATTTTAATTTGGTTTTCCAGTTTATTATTCTTGTCCAGGTTCAAGAAGAGGATCATCCCAATCCGAACAGCTCGAAGTGGAGGTCTACAACCTTGGAAAAGACTTTTCAAGGTCTTTACCGGGTTCAAGACGGTCATCTTTCCAATCTGCTCAAGAACAAGCGGATCAAGATCAGCCTGCAGTACCCCCACCATCTTCTTATATGAGAGACAGGAGAAGAAGCAGCTGTACCAGGATATTGAGAGATCCAGAGGAGATCCTGAAGTCTTTGAAAGCAGTCAAGGGTGAACTTGGGCGTACTATGAGTTTTACGGGAGATAAGAGGTCACGACGTGAGTATACCATTTCGTTCTATTGCACACATTCAATTTCATCATGAAAACAAACTCATTTCAGCAAAGTCCCTATTCACATGATTAATATCTCAAAATCCACTGGAATGGGACAGGGTAATGCCGGCTCAGTTAGTTTTGACATTATGACTTGTTTCAAGTTAACAATCAACCGTTTCTCAATTATAGATCTCTTTGTTTTCAATCACAATGAGATAGAATTTGTTCTCGTCTCGTATCGGATAAAGTCTTAAGACTAGTCGGGATAACTCAATCTTGCTCTCCCTATAAAAGCATTGGAAGATGTGTCGAAAAGACGTTGATCCATATTGTTTATTCGAGGACAAGCATTGCTACGTTGAAGTTATTTTTATTCAGAATAAGGAACTAATATTTATTCATAAATTGATTGACACTATTTTTTTTTTTTTTTGTAAATATCTTCTCGTTTATTCTGTTTCTTCAACCTGAACCACGCTCTGCTACCACGTTGAAGTTATTTTTATTCAGAATAAGGAACTAATATTTATTCATAAATTGATTGACATACAGATATTCAGATATTCTCTAATGTATACTGATCTTATTAAAAGAACAATAATCATAGAACCAAAATAAACTAATGCTACTGAGAATATCTCCAGCTTCAACATCCTTCACCTCTAGTCCCATTTTTCCTGCTGCTCCTAATGTTCTTCTCTGGAAAATTCCTTCTCTCACATTGTTGGTTTCCTTATAATTTGTCTATTGGCATTTCTGCATAGAATGTGGCTTGTTTGTCAACCTGACTAGGATGTTCAATATGATATGCTCTCTATATCATCGCTCTCATCCTTGGTGGGGAAGACATTTTTGTGTTTTTGGTCTGGTGCAGGCTATATTCTTGATACCCATCAGGATACCTTAGATTAATCTTGATAGTGTCTATGGCAAGCATACAGCTGGATGAATCGGAAAGACGTAAATTCTCATTGTTTGTTTGAGGACCGGCATCATAGTCCTTAGCCTATAGTCCAGTTTTCCTGCTTCTTCAACTGTTATATCCAGGTCCTGCCTGGGTACGAATACGAATTGGCTTTCTGTGTAACATCCAAAATATCTCAATATCCTTTTTTCACCATTTTCAATGAGAATACTGAACTGCTGAGCGTTTTACACTACCGCCTCAATTGATCTGTACAGACAAGAGTAATGTATCGCTTGCAAAATTTGTTCTATACAAGTTGCCTCTATATGTATTGTTTCTTATTTCATAACCAACATGAGCTCGAAAAATTGAATATTATTCCTAGGTTCCAGCGCGGCATCGGCACGAGAAGAACGAAAGAACAGTGTAATGGAAATTGCTGAAGTCCCAAAGGAAGATTCCCCTCCTTCTAGTCCAGAACGCACCTCACCTCCAAGACTAGGTCCGGGACAGATCAAACCTAGAGGTTTCCGACTCTCCAGCACCCGACCAGTCGAACTGAAACTAGGCCTAGTGATGACTAAAGGTCAGCTGGAGGTCGAAGTTGTCACCGCCAGGCATATCTCTTCAAGGGAATCTCCTCCAGACACTTACGTGAAATGTTATCTGAGAGACGGGGAGAGATGGCTGCAAAAGAAGAAGACCAGAGTATTCAGGCACTCTTGCGAACCTCAGTTCAAACAGACACTTAAGTATCAGGCATGTGATGTAATAGGTAGGACTCTGGTAATCATGTTGTGGGAGAGACAAGGAGGATTCGAGCACAACCAAGGCATCGGAGGGGCGGAGATTTCATTGGACGCTCTAACTTTGACCAGCTTGACAACTGGTTGGTATCCACTCTTTCCAATACATTCCCTCGGTTCCGACTCTAATGATTCTCCTTGACCGGATTTGGACAGCCCGGTTGAAAGTTTGGATTGATTTGTTGATTTGAGTGTACTTGGGTGAGCTAGATCTACGTTTTTGAATGTGGAAACTGTTCTTTACAAAATTATTCTGCTTGGCTCGACGTTTTACCGGATCAACTTCGATATTTTTGCGCGCATGTTCTAGGAAAACAGCGCGCTATCGTTTCGTTCAAATATTTGTAATTTAAGAAGTTTTAGCCGAAAATGGTCTCAAACGACTAGGGTGAACACACTGACGACGAAACGGATGTCAAAATCGATTCTGTCTGTCCGTCCGTAGGCACGAATACGGGCATACACAGAATCCTATCGACCTGGAACATTCCTGGTAGGTTGTATTTCGAAATGCAACGGTCAACTTCATGAATGGGCAAAATCTGCCGAACGGTTTAGGAGTTATAGCTATTCTAAATCATTAGATCATTTCCCTGATATTTCGAAAACTATTGAAGTGATTAGATTGAAGCTTGGCAGTTAGTTGGAGTATAACAACGCACAACTCTTAACAAACTATTCATCATATCCAAAAAAATCTGCTCAGGCCTTTCGCTCCATATTTTACATCCGTGTGTCAAATTTAAGTTTGCTTCGAACATAATTTTTGGAGATATTGGGGAAATATGTCAAATTTCGTGTTTTTCCTTAGGTATCGTGGTTTTTTCGGGAATAATTCAAGAAAATTTGATTCAATCATGATTGAACTTGGTTAAGAATTTGAAAATGCTGATGAACAACTTCTCTGCAAAATTTCGCTGTAGTCGTGTTATTTGAACAATCTGAACAAAAATTCAAGGTTTAAAATATTCAATAGGCATTCTGCAATCTTCTGATCATATTTTCCTCACTAAATTGTGTGTATTCTTCAAGCTGCCATTTTTCAATCGAGTACTGGATTTCAATTCGATCACATCCGTATCTTTTGAAATATTGGGAAAATAATATTTTTGATGGGTATATCCGCGGAATCATTCATTTCGAAAGCGGTCTTCCTCAAGCCCGATCGTAAACACAAAAGTTCCGTAAGAAAAACTTGAAAACTCGATATTTGTAGAGCAGTAGAGGTTTGGGGCTCAATTACGGAGGTCGTATGCGTGAATGGGTAAAATCCACCCAACGATTCAGCTGTCGCGGTCGATGTCTACAGCACCTAACAAGGAGGTTGACTACTAGTCTCAGTTGAGCTATGACCACTGCAAAGTTGCTAATTTGTGAGTGAATACTCACATTTGTGAGGAATTTCATCTTTTCTTGATCTACTCCAGGGTTAATTACTTGCTTCAAGGCCTATAAACTATCCTTTTTTTGAAATTCTTCAAGACTTTCAAAAGAGAATCCGTAACATGTTTATTAGGTAATTCAATGATATATGTGTCTTGGTGTATAGCTGACACTTTCAATAAGCTACCACAATCTCGAATTGCCAATAAAACACATCGTTCTATGCAAGTTGCTTAGGAGACGGATGGCAACTAGAGCGCGTAGTAGCATTGTATAAATGTATTGTATTTATGCAATGGTAGTAGGCATCCATGTGAAACTAATTATTTGATTTTCAAAAGCACCGATGTGAACCTACTGGATGGCATCGCTGTAAACCTCCACCGTGTCTTACAATTTCTGTTCTCTTTCATTCACTTCGATGGGTTTGATTTACATGGATGTCGACCTCGACCGCGACGTCTGCGACCCACAGGTTCCGTTTGTTCCCTTACTCTTCTTCGTTTTCATTCATAGCCAGATACATATTGTAGATGTCCATATATAATGATGAGTGAACAGTTTATATATTCTTTCAACGTAAGAACTAGCTCTACAGTTGGATATCATAGACAAAAAAAAACATTCTCACTGAATTCATTCTGCAAAATATTTTGATATGAAATCAAATTATTATAAGGAATGAGAAACCCCATTTAGAATGATAGATATTTAATCATATTGGAGAATTTTAACCTTCATTCAGTTGAAAGGCTAAAGCATCATTATTCAGATAATAAATGCAGAGTTTTTGCAAAAAAGCAGCCAATCTGGGTGTCTTCAGTGTGAACAACGTTCATTTGCACTAGTGATAACAGGAAGTGACTAAAAATTAGTGAACGAATTTTTTCTACGTACGACTTTAGGAAATATGTGCGATTTAAATTTTTTTGCTGTAACTTTCCTTTCAAACTTCCATCCAAAAATTGATAATTACATTCAGAACTACATATTCCATTATTATAAATGAACATAATTTTTCACTACCTACCGTTGATGGTCTGAGTAAATTATTTTTGGTATGAACTGAAATAAGTACCTGATAAATAAATTGGTATGTTCTAGATATTTGTGAGTTGTGAAAACATCTTGATATGGTTGGCAACTCATAAATATTTTAATAATATAATTCGGTTATTTCTCGTTCAATTTCATCTGAACCGCAGGAATAAAAGGATACCTGTATATCGTCAATCTGGGATAATTTTCTCAATTCATAATATTCATTCCTCAGTCGAAAGTTCCAAACGGCCTCAAAATTAATATAAACAAATATTTTGAATGATAACTAGTCTAGAAAAAGTGAATATTGTTATAAAATCACACTCAATGTGAATTTGATTCAAAAAACATTTCTGTTTGCATAAAAAAATCTATAGCCGTAAAAATACCATTTGCAACACTACATTCCTCCCTGGCTATCAGATATTATGACAAAACACTATTGATTCGTATTGTGAAAAATTAATTATAAAATGACATTGTATTGGCCTTTTCCGAATGAACAATTCAGAAGAAGATATCCTCTTCAGGAAATGTAAATAATTGAGTTCATATTATGCTATAGCTTGTTTGAAAGAAGAGCGTAGACAATTTCTAACTACTGTGAAATCGAAGTGAGTACTGAAGTGATTCATGTCTTCAGTTACGAATTATCATATCTGCCAAAGATTTTCTGTATTCGGAAATCGTGGAATGTAAAGAGCATGTTTCTTCAATTTAATGGACCAAAGGTAATATATTAGAATGCATCAAGTATGTAACATCATTCGTTTATTGTTTCGATATAGTATTCACGTGCTGATATACACCAATGTAAATATTCAAATAGGATAATTGTAGCAGAAAATATTCCCTGAGTTGCTTTATGACAACTTTGATAGAGGATTTTTATAAGTGTTATGCTCCACATGGGGTTGATATATTTCTTTAATTATGTGATTGTCCGAAGTATTCTGCATGTACTCATTTCCTCACATTTGACTGGGATTTGCTGTGCTATTAATAATAAATATTATTATTATATGCAGACTCCGCTCTATATTTTGCTATTATCTGTACTATTAATTGTTATTTGCAATTTGTTGTCCAAAATGGATTCTGTTGTTCTAATTTGCTATGATGAACTAGCGCAGTATCCAGAAAATTGTACAACATAGAAAAATCTCACGCTAATCAAAACTCTCAAAATCGCTTTTTGAATGAGTTTTTCTTGAATATTTGTTTCCTCGTTGAAAACCTGTGATGAACATCATGCAGGTTTTTATTAGTTCACTCAAAATGGTGAAAATTAATGATGGATTCAAAATTCACAAATTTGTTATGGTAATGAATTTTCTTATAAAGACGAATTCCAACGTGTTTGTGAGTACAGAAGTGTTTTCCGTTGAAAAAAATTTTTACTGTTTGATGTTTAAGTATTTTCAACAAGGAAGCTAATGCAAAAACAATTATCTCAAGTTTTTCTATCTTCATATTAGCGGCACTAATACAATATTTTTATAATATCTTGTTCAATTTGATGGGGATTCAATTTACGAAATCATATTTGAGGCCCCAAGAAGTTCTTCATTACTGAAATATTTTTGACATGCCGAGGAAACCTACAGTTTGTAAACAGATTCAAATATATTTTTCAGCAACGAACAAACCTTCAAACTTATAGTACAGTATCAGAGTATATTCTATCAATAGGAAATAATTATATCTAAAAAAAATTCCTGGTGACTGATATAAAACTAACTTCATGGAATGAAAGTTCTGGTACTAAAAAAACCAAACACCAAGAAAAGTGGTGGGGTCGTGAACAAACTAAGTATCTCACAAAACCTTAGTTTTTGTCCATCCACACACAGGCATCACAGGTAAAGGGGTAGGTAATTGAAAACAAATAGTTATTGAATACATTTCTCGTGTTGAATCGATAGGTTCCTTCAATTGAATATTGATTTTGTGAAAACAATTTTTTCTTATGTTAATATACATGGTATTCCTTCATAAGAGGTACAAACGAAGAGGTTATAGATTTCTTGCATATAAGTTAAAGCAATGAATGTCCCATTGACATTACACCGCAAACTTTTCGTTTTGAAGAAACAGGGTGTGAAAATTTGAATGTTTTTCAAGTTTTTTTTTTGTACTGCTTGCATTTCTCAAGATTTACAGCTGAAGTTTGGCATGGCAATTTCAAATGCAAATCTAGCGGGGTGATATTTTTCTGGAACACTCTCCCCTATTTTCTACCAGACTTTTTTTTTTGGTACGGCACTTGATTTGGAAAATAATAAAAGAAAGCTTTGTTGGGATACTGAACGCCATGTTCTTGTAATTTTGTCGTCTCGAAAATCCTTAAAAAAATCTAAATTGTCACTAGTTATACCACTAGAGGTCAAATTATTTACGGATTTAATTTGACCTCGTGTGGTATTCGGTAAGAAAACTCCACGATAAATGTGTTTATTTCCAACAACATCAATTTTGTACTTCATCAAGTACTTGCAAAACATAGAAGGTTTTGTCGACTTGATTATTTAGTTACCATGGCAACTCAGTGAAACTCTATGCTAGAAATTATTTCTGTTTTGAATTTGTCAAAAACAGCAGTAAAGAACAGTAAAGAAATTATTCGCCAGAATATTAAGCAGTTGACACCCGCGAATACTAGTAAATCGAAGGCAAGTGTATGGAAGCAGTTTATAAACTTTTGCGCAGAAAAAGCGTATGATTTCGACAGAGCTGATATACCCGTGGAAGAACTGGCGCTTATTCTTGAAGACTATGCCTTCAACATGCGAAAAAAGAACTCCAAAGACTACAAGTAGAATGTTATCAAAGTTCTATGGAACTCCACAGCCAAGCAGTTGTAAGAATATTTTTTCGAAAGGTAGAATCGCAAATTTAATCCATTCTCTGACATAGAATTCACCAACGCAGGAGCTGCAAAAAATGCTAAGCGTCGGAAGCTACAAAAAGAGCCAACCAAGAGAAAGGCAAATTCATCCGCACTATCAGCAGACGAATTGAGAAAATATTCTGTCATTATAATCGTCAAAAAAATTTCCAGTATGATTCGCTGTTGGGTGCCCACGAGGAAAAAATTCTCACTAAAATTCATCCGTTGCGATGGTGATCTGTCAAAATACACGTTCTGATTGGTTCAAAATCACATGTGTAGAATTTTCATAAAAATTCACTCAGTAAGCTGTTGTCAATAAACTCATTATTAATTTTATCGATAGTTTCCTAATCTGTGGATATGATTCATAAAGATCCGATGAACTGGTTAAGTCATTATGTGAAGTGCAGATTCTATGAAAAAACTTGAAAAAATCCACATTTCAACACCGTCTATCTCGAAAACGAAATGTTTGCAGCCCGTGTCTATGGGACATTTTTTTTGAAATTGTGCAAGGATCTCCCTCCTCCATTTTTACCTACGAGTTCCGAACACCCTGTATATTGTTTGATTTTTCATATTAACCATAAAGATACATTGAATCGGATTACAGACAGATGTTTGCTTTATCCCGATATATTTCACATAAAGCTTCCTTTTGTGCGTTGGAGATTCGGGTATTTGGGTAATCGGAGATTCTTCCCTATTGGCTGACGACGATCACGTGACCGTCGTCGACCAATAGGGTGAATCTCTTGGCCGATAGGATGAATCCCTGATTCCCCAAATACCTGTATCTCCCTCGCACAAAAGGCCCCTTAAAGGCTCGTATTAATGGAAGCGAAAAAAAATAATAACACGCAATTCTTTGCAAAATTATTGTTTTCTCATTTGTTACTGAAAGGTTGAATCGAACTACTTTTGACATCTGCCTTTAGTTAACATTTTTCAACTACAAATAAAAAAATTGTTCGATATAGATATCGCATCCATCAATGTCCCAACAGTTTCAACATCCACCAGAAATTAACTTTATATCGAAGGGATAAGACAAATCGAAAATTATCAGGAATAACTTCTAGTTTTTCCAACCTGGCAGCTTTTAGAGTTCATTAATCAAGGAAAAAGTAATGTGATATTTTTTCTCGAAAACGCATGGATTAGCCATTACTCATTCTTTGGCTGAGATGGAATACTACTAACTATAATCCTTGAGTAACGATTGAAACTCCTAATGCATAACATAAGCTATATTGCAATATAAAAAATTCTAACACGCAACTTTGAGATGAAAAAATAATTGATAAATCATTTTTATACTATATTATGTTAATTAAGTAAAATTGACCCCGACACTTACCAATATATTTTGTATTGCCATTGAATGAATGAAATTATTCAAATTAATCTGAATTATTTCATTGGCAATTCATGGAAATAATGTTGAAAAGCCTGAAGAGAATTTGAATTTAACTAAACAAAAACCTTTTCTGGTAGTTCGTGTGGCAATATAAAAATCAGTTCAAATACAGGTTGTTTTTGAATAACACCGTGAAAAAGGGGTGTTTCTGTGATGAAAATCAAGACAGGCATTTAGTATACAATTTTTTGAAAAACCTCCTCCTGGAAAAGTTACACCCCTCTGAAGATTAACAAAAAAATTGTTTCTCTTTTTTATTTTCCCTGTGTATTAAGGTCAGCAAAAATTCATCTATATGTACCTGACAAATCAATGTCCTCAAATAAACGAAGTAAACTCAAATTCTTCTCGTTCATAACTTATTAATATCGAACATTCTGTTACTCTGAAGAGCTTTCAACAATATTGAATCAGGTATTTTCAGTTACTTCAGAGCACTGAGCATAATGTTCCTAAATATATCTTTTCTTCCTGGAATGTTTGTAAAGAATATCAAAATAGCTTAACATGTTGTTAGTTAGTTTAGAAAAGTCATTTAATATAAGTGACTGATATAACTGATATAGCCATCAATCAAAACGTGATTCTTAAAATAGGGTGATCTTGAAGACTTCATGTATTTTTCCATTTCATTCTAAACTATATCAATGGCCTAACATTGAAATTGAGACAATCTTTTAATAATGTACACATTAATTGTATGTTAGTCTAGCAAATTAATTAAGTTGAAATGAATAAACATATATTATATGACATATCTTTTCCACCCGAAATAGACAATCTGGTTCTGTATGAGTATTTATAATTCTTTGTTGAAACTTGTGGATGAGCAGTAACATACCTAGCATATTCGTTCGAAATCTTGAATTTTACCGTGCGTCGATTTTTCAGAAATTTTGAAGCCTTTTTTGTGAGAAGTTATCAACTTAAATTTTATATTTCACAATACATTGAATTATTGTAAATTATATTTAGATATCTATACTTTTATATGAAGTGGTAGACTACGTTTTGGGAAGTTACCTGGGAAACCACAAGACCGATTCTAAAAATGTGGACTTGATAATTCACCAAACTTTGTAGATATTTTTGGCAGCCATATTTCGTTGACGATTTAAATTCAGACTAGTTGCCGCATATTTGAACGATCATCACTTGAGATCATCTGCTGGACGGATAAAGGCCAACGCCCACTTTATCGGCAACAGCCCAGCTCACGGCACAACGGAATTTTATTCTTTCTATATTATTGAATGGGACAGCGCGCATTTGACGGCTATACGGAGTTTCCGTTTTGCCGTGGTCTGGGCTATTGCCGATAAGTGAGCGTTGGTCTCAAATACTAGGTTTTTCTGAAGAAGCATTCTCGAAAAACCTACCGCTTCCTCAGAAAAACCTACCAGGAAGTCATAAATTTCGATGGCATAAAATTAACTATTATGCCTATAAACTACAATCCCGAAATAGATTACAATAATTGTATTTTGGTTTTTCATGACGCATGGATTGCATCAGATAATCATATGATTCATGGTTCATATTGATGGAAACGTTTCTTTTAGATTTCAAATGATATTTTATTGAAATCTAGATGAATACAACAAAAAATCAACATCATGATATGACAGCTGTCAAAACTACTCATCCATTTGTTGTAGATATGATATTAGATAAAAATTTGAAAATTGATATGTTCCATGGAAATATTCGAAGAATATAACCGTTATTTGGGTTCGATATTTTTTATATGAATGAAAAAATCATTATTCAGTCCGAATTATTTCTGTTTGAATGAAAAATGAAGAAAAATATATATGTAATGTTCATTAAATGTGAAATATTTAAAAATAAATTGAATGAAACATTTTCGTTTTTTCATGTATTAACTACAGGCAGGGCTGGGCAAAATACATGCTTGGCTTAATTGAAATACAAATTACAAAATACTTTCTCGCAGTTATTTGAAATACAAAATACTTTCAAGTCGGGTATTTGAAATATAAAATACAAACTACAGTATTTTAACTATTTGCATTTGAAATACAAATTAAAAAAAAATTAGGTGTTATACGTAAAATGTGAAAAGAGTACAACTAATTTAGCACAGCTATTTTATCGCTAAATAAAGAATTTCCTTTCAGAAACACGAGATTTTTGAATGTCGTATCAGACAAACAGCCCTCTTCTTGGGTAATGAATAAAACCTGCTAAAGAAAACAATCTTTCTACAGGTCCTGATGGGCATGTGTTATATTGAATGAACACATTTTTTATGTTAGGATAATGTTCAAGGATGGTAAGCTCTTTGCTCTTACCGTTTTAAGAAGTTGACTAACTCTAACTCCATGATGAAAAGACCATTGCGCAGGACTTTTTCTTCTTTTCCATTTGCCGAAATTATGATTGCTAGCAAAAGAACTAACAGATTAACGTCGCGCCATCTGAAGGGAGATTCAGGGACTATTTTCTGTAGAGCGCTCAGCGCTAAATGTATTTGTTCGAAAGTATTTCGAAGACAAAAGTATCGAAATACAAAATACAAAATACTTCAGCGTCAGGTATTTGAAATACCCATCACAAAATACATTTTCAAGAAGTAATTGAAATACAAATACAAAATACGTATTTGTATTTCAAATAAGTTTTTCAATAACAAGTAATTTAAATACTGCCCAGTCCTGACTACAGGAACAAATGTGGCCTAAGTTCAAACAGGTGCTCACGAACGCAAAGGTAAGAGGACAGGTGGGGCTTTATTTCCAACCGGAAGTAGATTTCATCGGAAGAAAATTAAGATGCGACTCAATAAGGTGGATTCAAAAATGCGCTTTTGTTTCGCCAATGCTGGGGAAATGAATTCAAAAGAGAATTGCCGATAACCAATGTAGAGTCATGCGCTCTGATTGGTCGATTGGATGGCATTTGTGTCCGGTGGCGTGGGTAATGAAATACAACTGGTTTCCACAGTTTGATCCAAAATGATTCAGTAGGAAAATAAATGAAAATAAAAGCATTATTCTATTCATCTAAAAGAACAAATTATAGCAAAAATCATTCGTATAAAGGCCAACGCGCACCCAACGGTAACAGGCCTGGGCCCTTATTCAAGACAAGTGAATTTGGGATGGGCATATACGTATTTCGGTAGTAATTAGTTGGAATTCGTATACGCATTGCAAATCACAGGGGGTTCCTCTGATTATCTTTTGATCAAAGATTAAAGATTTTTGCTTTTCATGAGATTTCTGTCACCTGATTGCCTGAGTTGCATCGACCAACCAATCAGAAAACAGAAATCCCATTATAAAGTGAACCGGAACATTGTATAAAGAGGGAACCCTCTTTATACAATGCCGGAACCAAAGCTCAATCATTGTATCATTATACAATGGCTCAATCAAGAGCGCTTCCAATAACCGCGCTCAATCGAAAGCGCGGTAAATGGAAGCGCTCTCGATTAGGCTTTGGTTTCCGCCGATGCAACTCACAAATAAACAAAACAAATCGCATTTGAAACTTATGAAGGAAAACCAGAACCGGAGTCCAGAACTAAAGCATGCATGAGCATGAGCGCTCTAGAATTCTATAAGCAAAGATTGAAGACATCTTTGATTCTACGTAGGATATATTTGATGTTCTGTGGGATATATCCTCAGACTCAGAGTAACAAACTCTGAGGAATCCCTGTCCTGAACAAAGGAGAAAGAGTCTCTTGTCCATGAAATAAATCATTTCTTCATTCAAAAGAATCTGTATTCTATTCTATGGTAGGTAGACAAAATTTGGCAGTTTGTTCTATGAGATCAGCGTGACCAATTTTGGTAGAAATCTACTTTTTTGGTAGATTTTCGTTATAATTTCATCATTGTTAGTAGACAGAAATTGAGCAGTAGATTTTAGTAGTATTTCGAACTATCTAAGTAGAATTGTACTTTCAAGTGTTGAAGCAGCAGAACGCTTCTGTCTGAGTTGAGAAGTGGCACAACCTAACCTAACCTAACTATAATCGCATGAATTATGTGAAAAAATAGCACAACTCGTATAGATGGCTCTGACTGACATTGGGGTATTTCTTTAATCCCGTCACACTCAATAAGTATCACAGATTACAGAATAAGTATATCGTATTGCCATTGTATAAAGAGGGATAGTAAGCCAGTCCCTATGTTAAACTGATTTGAAGCGATTTTGAGAGCCATCTGGTTGTCACGTTGTGGTACTGCAATAAAAATGGCCTGTAAAGTGGCGACCTCCGCAAAAAATGCAATTATTTTTAGGAACTATTATATTTCTCTCGGTTATAGAAGAAAGGGATGAAGTTTTCTATATTAGTCTATCTAGAGAACTGTAATCAACACGAACAGACTAATCTCAAGACTTTGAAATATAAAACAAGACCGAGACAGTGGCGTGTATGGTACACGATATTATTTCTTGATAAATAGCGCCTAAGGCTTTTATTCAAAATCCTTTTACAGTGGCTGTAACGAATAGTCAATTCGAACATCCCTTTTAGAGTATTTCGTTGATTGCATAAAGAGTTAAAGATTTTTTCACTCAGGTTATTGTGCATTTCTGAGGAAACATCGAATGTTTAGTGTATTTTGCTTGCACATTTAAAAATTCGAGAGAAAGCTTTTTTAACTCGAAAAATACCTCAGCCATGTAGTTGAGCCGTGCTTATGCAGCTAACCTAAAGTTGGAAACACAGCCTACTTTGTGGAGCTGAATAATTTATTTGATTCATTCATCCCAACTGTGCAAACCATACTTATGAAACTATATGGACAAGGCTTAGGGAGAGGGGAACTGGAGAGTGCTGGACAAGGATGAAACTAGTTCGGGCAATACCATAGAATACGGCAAAAAAAGGCAGAACAGGTTGAAACCATAGACATATTAAACTCTATTAATCAATGTTTGAAATATATTTTTAAAAGTTTTGAAAGATATATTTGTGTTTTCGGAAAACTTCAAAGCTTATTTAATGTAATTCCATTCTGAATTAGATTACAAATAGTGTATAGAAGATATAATTTCCCTGTTGTTTGTGTTTTCGTAAGCTTTTCGAATAGAATTTGAGTTCTTTCATTATAAATTGAATTGATTGGTATATGAAGAATAAATGAATCCGTGTTGTGCCATTAATATTGTAGGAGGATATATAATTGATAATTAAAGTTATGTTTTTGTTTGTAAGTAGACGTCCATTCTTGAAGTGGAGTTCCTATTATAGCGGGTTGGAAAAAGGGGAAGACGAAGGGAAAGATTTTTCACCACAAAATGAAAATGACAATCCTTCAATCAAGGGTAATGAATTTCGATGAGTTCACTCATCATCATCAAACTCACACGCTACTCATCTACAATGTTCATAATGTAAGGTCAAAGCGGCCCAAAAAATTTCGAAAGAAATAGGGTCATTCATCAGATATTGTTATTGATTTTAAATATTCATATCCGAATAATAATCACGTTAATCACCAACTCTCAAAACTGTATATTGTAATCAATACCAAGGAGAAGTCAATTTCCCATTTACTTAGGGAATAGTAAATGCTTGTTTTTTTCTTTTAATATGTCTACGGTGCAAATCTATGAATACAGGGAGCCCGAACGAGAATATGACCTCCCACTCAGAAACGAAAAATTTTCGAAGATTTAAAAAAAATCGGTGAAGAGTGAAGAGATGGTTGGTTTGTAGTTGTAGATTTGCAATCGAAATTGGCAGTTCAAATTGTGTGAACTATAAAATTTAATATCTATGCCAAATTTCAGTTGATTATGTTGTGAAGTGCAGATGCTTAATAACAAAACTTGAATTAAAATCAACTTAAAAAACCCTGTATCTCGAGAACAAAACGTCTGTGGTCCCATGTTAATGGGACTTTTTTCCTTAAAATTACGCAAGATATCTCCTCTCTGCGTCTGTAACTTCATTGTGTGTTAAGGGAAAAAGTCCCATACATATGGGACCTCAAACGTTTCGTTTTCAACATGCAATGTGTTGAAGTTTAATTTTTTTTCAAATTTTCTCCTCATAGTAAATGCAGTCCACAAGATATTCAACTGAAATTTGGCATACATATTATATTTTAGAGTTCAACCAATGTGACATGCCAATTTCGATTGCAAATCTACAAAATGATGTTTTTTCTGGACACTGTCCCCTATTTTCCTACAGCACTTTTGAAACAACAAAAACACCGAATGAAGATACCTGACACACCCTTGAATTGTAAGCAAGGGCAATAAAACCCCATCTGGAATCGGACGTGACCCTTAGGCCATAACCAGGGAATTTTTAGAAATTATTCGTTTGGAATGCAAAATGTAATAGATACTTTATTAGAATTTATTAATTATTTCAATATTGTATGATTCATCAACTTATGAAGGTGAACGGCGAGTGTGACTTAATTTCTGCACAAAAAAATCCTTCATTCATTTACACTTATGAAAACGCTACCTTTTCATGTGAAAATGATGGAAAAGTGGATAAACGTAGCGCACAGATCCACCTAGACGTGAAGCCCCTGGTAAGAGTATATTTTGCGCGCATGTTCAAATTCGTTGTTCGAAATCATTGCGTGGATTTCACCCATTCACGAATCCGACCTTCGTAATATTACTAATATTTTCAAAAATACAGATTAGATCGAATAGATATCTAGTACTTGAAAGAGTAAGGACAGCTTGAAGGTCCATACAGAATTTCATGAGGATAATAAGAACAGAGGATCGCAGAATATTGAATATTTGAGAAAAAAATTAAAATTTTTTTCAAATTGTTCTAATGAAACGATAATCACGAAACTTTGGACAAAGTTCCTCATCAGTATTTTGAAACTGCTTTTTCCCAATATTTCCAAAAATGATTATAGAATCCAACTGTAATTTGGTATAATATTGTTAAATATGAAGCTCAAGGTATGACAAAAATTCGTTTGAAATATATGGATAGTTTTCAAAGAAAACAATTTTTTTGGAAACAAATTTTGAAAAAATTTTTTTTTCATTACCGAGTGCATGAAAAATTGCTTCGAGAGACACGCAACATCGAAAATAATACTTGAGAAACCCTTGAAATGTAAACAGGGGGCAATAAAATAGCATCTAGGTAGACGACCGACGATTTCGGGTTTCAAATAGCCCTGGGCTATAACAAGGGAATTTTTTTGAGAATTATTCGTAAGAGATGCAAAATGTAACAAATAATATGTCAGGATTCAATAATCATATCAATTCTATATGATATATCGACCTCTACAGGTGTAACGATGAGTATGACTCATTTTTCTGCATTAGATACGCCCCTTTATGTATTATCTGCCTCTTTTGGGTGGAAACGATGAAAATACGGATAAATGTAGCACGCACAGGTCCACTTAGGCGTGGAGCCCCTGGCATTGATGTTATACAAAAATAATTATCACTCTTTCAAAATGGAACTTCAGGAACATAATATTGTATTATTTTTTAGGTTTTTATTGGTTTTCACTCCCAATATCGGAAACAGAACTATTGAAAATTAAATAAAAATTGTTTTTTTTTTCATGAAAAACGCCTTTGCGGATTGCAGTATCAACTATTTGTCAAGGGCAGTTTCTTACAGAAAAGATTGCCTAATGAACAACACAAGAACAATACAAACGATAAAGAAAACGAACTGTGACGTTTCGGAGTACAAACCTGACTCTTTCATTAGACAAATTAGAAAATTTCAAGAATTATTTTCTTTCGATTTGAGACTTTTGTCACATTGACCTAAGGAATAGAGACATACTAAAA
Organism: Myrrha octodecimguttata; assembly: GCA_958510865.1. NCBI lineage: Eukaryota > Metazoa > Arthropoda > Insecta > Coleoptera > Coccinellidae > Myrrha > Myrrha octodecimguttata. The sequence goes on from OY294056.1 coordinate 59,829,185, forward strand.
TCCCAAATAGCGAACCATGTATGTTCGACCATTGGAAATCACATGATAGATTGGGACAATCCAAAAATATTGATGTTGGAATCAGATGATTTGAAAGGAAAAGTCAAAGAGTCCTCTTGCATTTTGTTGAATGGAGAGAGTAATTTTGCTCATTGTACGGTAGAAATTTACCCTATTTGGCTAAATTTACTCAAAAAGGAGGTAGAATTAAAAAACTTTCAAACCAAATAAATCTGTGTTGCTATGTTTTCTCGAAACTGTCAATGTGACAAAAGTCCCAAATCGAAATAAAATAATTCTTGAAATTTTCTAATTTGTCTGATGAAAGAATCAGATTTGTACTCTGAAACGTCACAGTTCGTTTTCTTTATCGTTTGTATTGTTCATGTGTTGTTCATTAGGCAATCTTTTCTGTTAGAAACTGCCCTTGACAAATAGTTGATACTGCATTCCGCAAGGGCGTTTTTCACGAAAAAAACAATTTTACTTAATTTTTAATAGTTCTGTTTCAGATATTGGGAGCGAAAACCCATTAAAACCTAAAAAATATTGCAAAATCCTCCCAAAATAAGCTTCAATCGATACATAATATTGTGACTTTGTCATTTAATTGACTACTTATTATTTCATGTGGGAAAATATCAAAAGTTTTCGTTATTTATATCATCCAAAAAGCATTGTTAGGATCATTGTATTATCTTAACAATTTTATTAAGATTTAGCATTCCTTCTCAAACATTGGTGTATAAGGATACAATGTTTGTGAAGTATTTTAATTAAAAAATGAAATACTTAAATCGAATTTGGTGAAACTGTATTCCAATATTTTATCCGTTACATATCATTCGAAGTTCCCGATGCGCAAGTCAATCTCTACTACTTTTTTTTTGAATACTTATATTTCTGTTGTCATTGTATTCTTTAACGATGCTATTGTAGATTTGGATGAATATACCCATCTTCTAGTTCCGCCCATGTTCCATCATCCAAATGACCTGCGATCACAGATGCATCTTAAATCAAAGAATTTGCGCCATCTTTTATCGGGTAGAGTTAGCTACGTAGCTATGAGCCTACGTAACTCAAGCTACGACATACTACAACCCGAACTAAGAATCGACATGTCACTGATACCAGCGTTTGTGTCGCCATCTATCCGTGGTATCAGGGCCGTCAAATGATATTTCCGTAAGGTTGGCTTACTATCCCTCTTTATACAATGGTATTGCCCATCATAGGTGCGTGTGTGCGCTACATTTTCTCACATTTTCATTGTTTCCATCCGTAACGGAAGAGCCTTTCATTTGGGGGAATATATAAGAATATCTGCGGAATCATTAGGTGGATTTTACCCATTCACGAATTCGGCCTCCGTAATTAAGGTCCAAATCTTCTCTACAAATAACAAATTTCTAAGTTGTTTCTTTCGGAAGTTATTGTGTTTACGGTCAGCCATTATCTTCTGGTAGGAACTAAGAAACCCGATATTTGTAGAGAAGATTTAAGGCTTAATTACGAAGGTCGAATTCTTGAATTTTGAATTCCGTAGATATACCCATTCAAAATTTTATTTTTTCAATATTTTCAAATATACAGATTAGATCGAATTGAAATCCAGTACTTTATCGAAAAAAACCCTAGAAAAGCACTGCCGTGAATTAAGTCAGCAGCTTTTGCGCGCATGTTCAAATTCGTTGCCAAAGCGGTCATCTCTATTGAACATGCGCGCATAAGCTGCCGCCTTCACGGCAGTGCTTCTCTAGCTTTTTTTGCTTAGCGAATGTTAATTACTGCACGAAACATTAAAGTTTTCTACTTTCCTTCCAACATAAAGTGCTAAAGACTGCTCTTAGGTAGCAGTAGATTTTCAGTAGATTTCTGTAATTGATTTTGGTAGAAAAAAGTAGATTTCTACAGAACGTTTGGTAGATTCTGAAAAAAATAATTGGTCACGCTGTATGAGATGACCTCCATCATTACAAGGTTATGTTTTTAAAAATTTCAGACTGAAGATGTCATGGAATCGTATTAATTATTAGTTAATATTAAACGAAAAATGTGGCCTATAATAGTGAGAGCAGCTAGTCGCTATGCCCCTTACATAACATTGCCTTTTGCTGGCATCGTAGGATTTATAGGTTATAATCTAGAAAATTTGCTTTCGGATAAATATACACCTTACAATGGTAATTGTTTTTATTATTTCTTAAGACTTAATAATAAATAACGTACAATCAATTATTTCAGAACCTATAAAAGATTCCAGAGGCGAGCGTTTACTCAGTGACGAAGTATTATCTAAGTCTGCGGAAGTTGGAAAATTGAAATTAACTGGAAAAGCTTTGGATAGAAATGTTTCACCGTCTCTTCAGTGAAGAGGTTTTATTCGGTCTGTGATAATATTGAATTGAGTGGTTAAAGTAGGCACTCTCCATGCATTCACCTTTAAATTATTCAATGTCATATCTGCGTAGGAAAATAATTGCTGTAAAATAAAAGTCAAAATAGCGTCAGGACACATTATTGATTTAACATATATGTGCAGAACAACACACTCTATGCCTCCTGGTTATGAACTGGTCCAATAACTGAGGATCAAAGTTGTGATGTAAAAAACATGGTGTGCTCATTTGAAAAGTGACGTCAGCAAGATTAAAATACAAGCAGTTATATATTCTGTGATTTGAATTTGCATGTTAATTCAAAGCACAGAATATACAATTCTGTATTTTCTGCTAGCTAACGTCACTCATTTTTCAGATGAGCACACCATGTTCTTTACATCATGGCTATATCTAACATGCTGCTGCAATTCCGAAACACTGACATAGACTTGTTCTTTTTGATCATGTGGATATCAGTGTTTCCTGCGCCAGTATTGGCTCCCTAGCTACTCACAAGGCATAAGAAATATACGGTATATTTTCTAAGCACCTAACTCATAATCAGAGATACAATTTTGGCTTGCCACCTCAGGTCTTGGCTTAGGAAGAAATCCTGAGTATGGTAATACCTATAAATACCAAGTACAACTAGTGTTCCAACAATATCTTCACCAAAGGAGTACATTGAAATTCTCAGGATACATGTGGTACTTCATTTGAAACTACCAGAATAAAGTAATAATTTCATATACATTCATTGTGTAAAAGGCACCTAACAATGTACTGTAATCAAAGTTCAGGCTCCTAGTTAGTTCTTTGTATCTATGATTCCTCTCAAACAGTATAATATATCTTCTACATGTAGTGTAAGGTATTTCTAGGATGGCATCTAGGATATTTAAGTACAAGAAATGTGTGTGTGATGAGGTTCTCCGTATTCTATCAAATACCAATACTATAGCCCTTATTTCAAAACAATAACTGCAATTCATGAATTAAGTTACGGACTTCAGCCAGTACACTCAAAATGATTGGAAAATCACAGATAATTATTGGTGTGATATGAATGATCTAGTTGAAACGCGCCCTTGTTTGGGCTATGGTTCTGGTGCACTTTAAAAGAGATTTCTGATTCGTTGTGTTTGGCCACCAGTCAATCACCATACATCGATGTCGTTTCAACATCAATCCAAACGAAATCTATATCGAGAACACATAAAAGTGTGAATGAAATATTTACAAGGTCAAAAAGATTCATTTGGTTCTTCGAGAGAAGCTTAATAATTTAATAACCAAATACAAATAAAATCCACTGGATTCAAATACAATATGGATCAACATATATAATCTGTTCTAATAATAAAATATAAAGAGTCTATACAATTATACACATTTGGTTTTTACTTTGATATAATAATACAGTCTTCATAAAATTTTTGAATACTGACTGGTACTTCACTCAGAAGTCATCGCACAAGGGTTCTAAGCTAGAGCTGCGATGATAAGCTGAAAATGGAATAATATTTATTACTTTCATACGCAATCAATTCAACATTGTGATGAAACTGGAAATCTGAGGAAAATTTGCACCAATAATCCAACAAAATCAATTTATATCCTATGAGGAATTCTAGTCAATTTAATTTTCATTGATTAAACTGAATTTTATCGTTGTATAACCCATCTTGTTAGTTTTTGTGGAGAAACATCTACAGAGTGTTTCCAAAATGCACTGCAAATAGTATCAATCTCCCACTGAGCAACAAAATCCAATGTATTGACTATTTAGCACCACAGTTCTACAATCTTTTTAATATATTAGAAATATATCTGAACTGACCATATTTAAGAAGCAATGTAGAAAATATATTTTCAAACATTCAATAGTCCTCTGATCGAAAGTGGTATTTTGGAGATTTCATGTTATATCCTAATTTTACAAAATTTCTATCCTTCGTTTTTCACCATCATTGAAAATATATTTGCTAGATTGAATTTACAAGAATGTTGGTCAAGATTGCTTCCATTAAAAGTTTCAAAGAAATACATAAAGAAAATGTTACAAGTACAAATGAATATGCATTATGATGAAACAAACTGTGTCAGTTTCCATTTATCTCATTTAAACTCAAATATATAAGATCGAAACTAATATATTTGACCACATTATCTTCTTTGGGACAATAAATTCCGCTTAAAGTAGAAAAGAGCAAATTTTCCACAACAACGATAAAATCAAATTAACAAGACTGTCAATGCAAATCTTATAATGAATAAATCAACACATTTACCAAACCTTAGCACACAATGTTAAGAATTTGCCATTTAGTAACTAAGGAAACACACGCACAGTGTTTGAATTGATGGAAAAAGACATAATAGATCCAAAACCAAAAGTATAGGTGAATGTTGTGAAAACAAAGTGTATGGTAAAAAGTAGCAACATTGTTTGAAGGCAACATGTGGTCTTAAGTTTGTCATTGCAATATAATTTAGCATTAACTTCAATCTAATAAAGAAAACTCCCAGTTTTAACTTTAAAATACAATACTACATCCTAATTCCAGAGTATTTTCATTGTATTACAACAATAAATGTTGGGTGACAGAGCAGCACTATTCCGTCAAAATGGACACCACACTAATTAAACAAATGAGATTTGTGCTTTATTTTATATTTTTGGATATTCTGCCTGCATAAGGTGAAAAAATCAACTGGTCTCCCTAGTTAAAAGAATAAATTATATTTCAAATTACTCCTTACAGGACATAGCAAGTACTTTTTACAAAGGGTGGTTATTTTGGGTACCTATAAAGTGCATAACTGGAATGGGGTGTCCAAGCTTTAGAACATCACTGGGAAATATATATAGACTTCTAAGACTGTATGTAGGGAAATACAGATTTTTCTGCCTCTTCTAGTTTTTCCGTTCTGGGATACCCTAGTGAAGATTTATATCCACAGAGTTTTGTGAATTGCATCATGAAGGCAGTTTTGAAATACAATATTAAAGTTTGAATCTCCGTGATCTCCCACCCAGGTATATTTGCTTATATCTGAGTCTCTAGTTACTTGAGAGGAACTTTGTTCTGAACAATAAATGATTACACCAAGCTTTTAGACATTGTAAATTCATAATTCAACGGTCAATATGCTATTATAATCATTTACACAAACCCATAACTATCCATAATGCCAAACTGTTTCTATTCTCAACTACAGATTCAAACACTGGCACTTCTGTGTCTCACGCATTGAATTGGTCCCCCATACTTTGGATCCGCCAATTTTATTGTGAGAATTTGATTAATATCAACTGATTTCAAAAAGGAAATTTCCCCTGTTAGTATCAAAACGAAGTTTCAAACACAATTGGTTGACCGTTTTCATCAAACTGCTTAGGTTTAAGCACAAATTGTTTTTCTACACTATCAGATGAGTCCATTTCAACATCATCAGGTTGTTCACCATTGAGACACTGCAAGAGAGACCCCGAGATTTTGTCCTCAGACAAATTTTGTAAGTCTCCAGAAATGAAATCATCAGTCCTACTTGAGAAACTCAAGTCTTCTGGTGAACCCGAACAAGTTTCAATATCACGTGAGCTCAAGTATTCGCGGAATGTGGAAGTTAAGGATTCCCTAGGTTTTTCATGATCTTTATTGCTATCATCTTTTGAGTTTTCATCATCTATCGTATGTACTGAATCAATTTTTGGAAGATGATTCCCTGATATCAAAAGAACCGGTTTACGACTTCTAGGAGTCATCATAGTTTCTTGCATAGCACGAGTCATCCTTTGCGTTGATCGTGTAATAGGAGACATAGATTTTCTATTCGCTCCTTCTGGAGTGAAGCATGAATAGAGAGGAAAACATGCTGGTGTACTGGTTAAATAAGAAGTATTAAGATGGACATCATCATCATCAATAGTTAAATCAGGTTCAGATAGGCTTTTATGTATATGAACATTATCAAGCAAAGGAGCAGACATATCTGATTTGTTAGGTGTTAATTTATCTTCATTTCCCTTCATAGGACTAGTATCACAGTTCGTGCAAAAAAGCCTAGCTCTGGTTAAAATACCTTGTGTAGGAGAGTTCAAAACTTCTTCACTTGAAGACCTCAGTTGAAGGTTCTGCTTCTTCATACTGCGCATTAGTTTTTTATTAAGTATATGTTTTTTTATCGAGTCCCCTATACTCTTACTCTTTGGAGCACAACTTCTCAACACTTGTAAAGGAGTCCCATGACCATTCTCCTTGTTGAATTGTTTTATTAATTTCCTTTTTTTAGATGATTCAGGTAAGCTTTGGATATATGCATATAGTTGGGCCACTGCTGTTTCAGTAGAATTTACCTCGTTTTCTTTTGCAGTAAGTTCTCTATCAATGAAGGTGAAAACAGTATTTGCTGCATGCTGGTCACTAACGGATTCATTCATACACATCTTAGATTGTGATACTCTTTCCTCAAAACGAACACGAAAATCCACAATCAGTTTTTGGGGTATTTTGAAAATTTCATTGGAGTGGGATATCATAAATGCTATTATTCCAGATAAATTTTGAGAATTTGAATGTAACTGCTCAGCTGACAATTTCCTTGGACATAAGAGATGAGGAGTGAATAAAGTTGCTAAATTATCAGGAGACATTTTGTTAGCATACTCATAAGATGCTGTTAAATGTAGAAGATGTAGAATGTCCTTCAGGAGTAATCTATTTTCAGAAGGAAGCAGCAACTGAATCAATTGTAAGGCCTCTAATAACTTTTCTTCTTGAGTAGGTTTTTCGATTATACCACATAATTCTGCTATTTGACAATAGGCTGGAAAATGGCATTCTGTCAGTAAGGGTTCAGGTAGTTCGGATAAGAAAACTTTGAGTACTGAAGCACAATCATGAACACTAAAATTTCCACTTTCCAAATCAATTGTTACACCTTGGTTCAATAATGATTTGAGTTCATTTTGACGATTCAAAGAGCCTGTCCTTCTGAAGATACCTTCAATTTTTAAATTCTGTTCTTTTTTCAAATATTCAATAAGTTGATAAACTTGACAAATTCCTTCTTGTGTGAGAGGAATGCCTTCGAACGTATCTGTCGACTTCGACTTTCTGATGAAAGGAACTAGTTTCCACTTCTTATTTTTGGATTTTTCATTCAAATACTCATTTTCTTCAGTATTCAAATCTAATAAAAATGATAGGTGCATTCGAACTAAAATATTAAACTGTTCTGCAAACTCCTGGCGAAATTTATCAGACAATTCTTCGTCAGTAAGATTGAGAATACTCATATTAAGATATTTGTTGTCCGAAATATGGTATATGTCCTTGATATCTATTCCATGTAAATTCCTTGAAATCTTCACTTATTATTTATATATTATCACAGTCAAGTCATATTTATGTATATTATTATTTACTATAAAGAACAAAGGATTAATTAGAAAATGTGGATCTAGTTTGAGTAGCTTGAAGTTTCAACGGACATTTTTGAATGAGTTTTCATAGAAAGGAATAACTTTTTCCTTTTTATAAATGACATGATATTAAATCCAAAAAGGATTCATTTCAATCTTATCTTATCTTTTTCTTGTTATTTTTGTTATTCGCAATAGCAATGGGGAATTCTTTTTCTTGTATAATCAAATAACAATGGTACGAGCATTTTTTAAGGAGGTACTAGTAATTAATACTTCTCTATTCTGTGTATAAGGCTAGATATTCTATGTTAGAGTGCCGATTGGACCTTGATCAAGGTCACAATCTTTGACTTTGACACTTAATTTTAAGTGTTAGGTTAACCTAAAATGTAAAAAATTGGAACAATTTAATAATTTATTTGATTTGAATGATTTTAAAAATAAAACATTCAAAAATCATTCCATGGAATTATCAAAACTAATATTTATATTTATGAATGATACAGAGTAGTGGTGATCCAAACAAAATGGCTCAAGAATGTTTCCAGGTCTAGAATGTAAACAATGAAAAACCAAAAATATAGTGTTATGAAGAATTTTTAGTGAACAACCCCTTAATATGATTTCTCTGTTGAATTGAGTTCACGTTAATTGTACCAATAACTTTCATAATCTAAAATGTTTTCCCTTACAAATGGTTTGTTCTCTTTGAGCTCGGGTTTTGGCTATATAACTGAAATGGAACAAATAATTAGCCAGTTGGAACGTGGTACTCTTGTAACAAAATTTTCTTGGAGAAAGAAAGCTGAAAGAAAAACTTTAGCCATAAGAAGAGAGACGCAACAGCTTGTTTGGACTAGAATTACTAATCCAACCAAGCCTACTGATGGATCAATTGATCTGAGAGAAATTAAAGAAATTCGTTTGGGAAAATGTTCTAAAGATTTCGAAAAGTGGCCTGATGATACAAAAAAGATAGAAAATTTGAAGTGTTTTGTTATATATTATGGTTCTGAGTTTAAACTTAGAGTTTTGAGTGTGGTGGGTAAGTGGATATCACAAAAGAATTTATATATCACTGATATCTTTCCATCTTTCTCTAAGCCTTATCAGAAAAAGAGTGCGAATTGTGGATAAAAGGTTTACGATATCTGGTTAAGGACACTCTGACAGCCCCATATTCTATAAGAGTGCAAAGTTGGCTGAGAAGAGAATTTTATGCTATGGATAATATGAAAGAAACGTAAGTGAGGAATCTTAGTCTACGTATATTTTCGACCAACATCGTAGGGAAAGTTCCTATTTGTGCAACCTATCTAAAATTGAGAATTGTTATAGCAGAGATCTCTTTGTTCTGTTTTTGCATAAGCTGCAACGCTCACTAATTTACTTGTATGAAATAATTGTTGAATTCTGCTCAATTTTTAGTTTGAATGTAAAGGATCTCAAGGCTTTCTTTCCGAGAATAAATTATAAAATTTCCACCAACAAGCTTAGGGAGTTATTCAGTGAAGTCGATACCAGGAAAAGAACAGAAATAGGTTTCGATGATTTTGCAGTGTTATACCAAAAAGTAATTTTAGATGAAAAGGTGAATGAAAGTAAATTTTTTGCTAAAATATACATTGATAAATGATTTTATTTATAGAAATTGGACACTATATTCGATAAAATGTTGAATTATTCTCCTAATTTGAAAACTGTGGGTTTACATGATCTTGCCAATTTCCTAGCTGTTGAACAAACTCAGCCTGTAGATGATGAGAGAACACTATCAAAATTTATGTGTGATTTTTTAAAGGTAAGCAGAGATATAATAAGCAAACATTCTAAACCTGATTTCCAATGCTTTCAATCTTGTTCTGTAGCATCTAAAATATAATTTGCTCTTATAAATGACATAAATATGCCTCTTCTGAAGTATGTGCTGAAGGATTTTGTCTTATCATCACTGAAAATTGATGGAATTCTAGGTTGGATAATAACTCTGGTTATTAATGATCAAAAAACTTGGCCAGCTGACTAGTTACTACATAGATAAGTATCTAGGTGTAGAAAACATGAATAATTCACTGTGTGGTAGCATGTTGTAAAAATTCTGTACATGAATCCAATATGTGCTCCACAGTCTCTGTTCCTTCTTGACAGAAGCAACAGGTGTCCTGTAGTAATTAATTATATTTCGAAGATGCGTACAAGAGCAAGTCTGTCTACATCCTACAACTGACAATTGTTAGTGCAAAAAACTACCAAAAGATGTTGGCACCATCGCTATAGTTACAAAATGGCGCATGAGCTGGTATCGTTCGCTAACTTGGCCTATTTTGAGAATTTTTTAAAAGTACTCAGTATCGTTGAAATATCAGGTTCTTTAGTTCACTTGTTAGCTCCATCTTGCAACTTTATCCCTATGGAGTCGAAATGTCATCAAAATTATTCCATTTTTAGTTAAACTCGCCACGATTTACACCTCATTCAATTAGTATAGTACAGAACTATTTTTCAGGACCCACAGAGAGATGTGCAGGACCCGTATTTTACTGTATCAGAATTTATGGACTATCTTTTCTCTAAAGAAAATGATGTATGGGGTCCACTCAAGGATAATGTGTATCAAGATATGTCCAGACCCCTGTCCCATTATTGGATTTCATCATCCCATAATACGTGAGTACCTTCATGTGTGAAAACTAAACAAAATACATTAGTGAAATAACGACCTAAAAGTACACCATGATCATTTATTGTTGAGGTTCCTTGTTGTGAAAGATAGCTCCATTCGTTCTCCAAAATGTTAAACTGTCACCATACAAATTACAGTAAGTTCTGAGTTAAACTGATTTCAGAATGTAATAAAATTTTGAGTGAGGTTTTTGAGTGTTTAAATTTCAAGTATCGAAGTGTGGTCTGACAGACACTCTGAGAATTCCGAAAGTCTAGTTATATGTGATAGCAAGGTCGTAAACTACCGTTAATAATCCTACCCTTGGGCAATCACACAGCAGCATTCTTGGAAAGTAGCCGTGTAAGCGAGTAGTCGGTCAGACCACTCCTCTGTACTTATGTGACTTTTTTCTGTACGAGTTCTTTCGGATTATATCAATTTTCTCTTTAATTTTTGATCAGTTATGAAATTGGAGCAACCAAGAACTTCGGTCAAAAAAAAAAAAAGTTGAATATAGTTCTTGGTTTAGACGCACCAGAAGAGGTGGGGAGAGAAAATTAAACCAAAAACATCAAATCAGAAAACCCTGTCACATCTTCCTTTCGAAATTAAAGCGTGGGACTGCATACAAATATGCTTTTTGTGAGAAACCTGTGTGCTACTTTGCAGCAAACCTGTTTGCACTAATTGCCTGTAAACTTTCATATTTCGTATATTTTGATGTCAGCCATTTTTAAGAAAGCGGTTGATTTGATATTATATTTTTAATTTTTTTTTTGCCGGCTATCAATCTTTGAAGAAATGAACCATGGAAAGTTATTTGCTTTGAAGAAATTTCAATCACCATGATGCAAGTGTGCAATATTCCTGAAAAACAAATTGAGACTGCAATATCTGAAGTTTATATTTACTGTTAACAGTGGAAATTGAAAAATTGAATTTAAATTATCTTCATATGATTAGATTTGAACAACCAGTGACAATAAATACTAAAATTCAGAAGTTTTCGTCCTTAAAGCCATGGGATCTAGCAGATCCCTCTTTGGTACTTAAGATACCAAAATGGTACGTCGGTACTAAAAGCTTAAAGGACCAAAACCTTGTTCGTGGATGATGCAAAAGCAAATATTTCTTACTCAAGAATCAAGAACATTGTAAATGAAAAATATCAGAAACATACAAAGAAAACACAATATTTTCTTCTTTTCGGATATAAAATTCTGTTTGATGATTGGTTGTATATTTTCTTTCAGATATTTGACTGGGGATCAGTTTTCAAGCGAATCGTCTGTGGAAGCTTATGTGAGATGTCTCAGAATGGGATGTAGATGTATCGAACTTGATTGTTGGGATGGACCAGATGGAATGCCTTTTATTTATCATGGACACACTTTGACTACAAAAATTAAGTTTATAGATGTGATCAAAACCATAAAAGAACATGCATTCTCTACTTCTGAATATCCCGTCATATTATCCATTGAAGATAACTGTTCCCTTCCTCAACAGAGAAAAATGGCATCTGCCATGCAGGTAAATGATTCAGAGTAAATGATTCAAACCTCACACTCCCCAGAAAGTGAAAGGCAAAATTAGAAATACAATAACGATTTTTGATTGAACCAAAATTTCGTGAAATTAAATAAAATCACTTGAGGTAAGAAGCCACAAATCAACCTGCACAACATTTTCAACGGTAACTGGGCAATTGTCACTTTGCTTATTTATGAAACATGAAATATTAATTCAGACAAACAGTAGCTATGATGAGGGGTCGTAATTTCCAAATAGCGCCACCTTCAATGGAAAAAAAAGAATTCTAGCGATATCCTCAACATTGGCCAAAACAAAAACGCATCTTTGAATTCGCCTTATTTCTATTCATCTTCCGTGGAGTATGTTGGACCTAGAACATAGATGAATGGTTGACGATGAAATAGATAATTTGACATTTGTGTCATTTCAACCAAAAAAAAAAAGTTAGTATATCCACCACTCTTACACCACACCAGTTTGGTAAATTAAAAACGCGACCTTATAATCAACAATGACTATACATGAATACTAGTTTTTATTATTACTAAAAATTATTAATATTAATTCATTTTGTCAAAAAAAATTATAAAGAACTATATGGCACAGTCTGATTTGAATAAGTTTCTTATCTGATTTTATAGTTTCAACCGGTAACTAAAACTCAAGTGAAAAAGTAATAAAAGGATATTTTGGGAGCATTTTGTTAGATTTTTGGTTTTCGCCCTCAATATCTGAAAGAGAAGTATTGAAAATTAAATACAAAATATTATCTAGAAAAAACGCATTCGTGGATTTAAACTATTTTTCAAGTGTAGTTTCTTGAAAAAATGTTGCCCAATCAGCAATATAATGGTTTAACGATTAACAGAGTGCACTGTAACGTTTTAGATCTGACTTCTTCATTAGACAATAAAGGGAAAATTTGCAGAATTACTTTCTTAAAATTATTGAATACCACAATCACTGTTTCTATAACTAATAATTTTATCAAATTTTAATAGTTCTTTTTCAGATATTGGGAGTGAAAACCCAGAAGAAACCTGACTAAATTATTAGATGATGATATTCTGATAGTTTTATTGGAAAATACTTTTTCTTATATTACTTATATTTTAGGAAGTATTTGGAGAAATGTTGGTTATTCAACCTGTTGACAAAAATGAAAAACAACTACCTAGTCCATATCACTTAAGGAGAAAAATAATTTTGAAACATAAAAAACTTCCAGAAGGACAAGAAGAAGCCGCTGTTTTGATAAGAACTGATGGAAATGAGTTGGATCTTCGAAATTCAGTTAAGAATGGCATAATGTACATAGAAGATCCAGTAGATAAGGAATGGAATCCTCACTTCTTTGTTCTCACGAACGGTCAGCTCTTCTATACAGATAGTTACAGGTATATGTCATGTTACACCGAACTAATTTTATCTTTTTTTGATATTTCTATATGGTCATGAGTTGGAAAAAAAATTTTTCCCACACCACCTTAGGCATAGTACTGTTAATTTTGAACAATAGTGATGGCGTCCATAAGAAAATTTTTCTCCTAGTGTGAAATCGAATCCGAGACCTTTCCATCACATTTTCAACAGACTTATTACCGAACCACCATTGATAAGGTCAAACTGAAAGGTAACTTCTTTACAGGTTGGATCCAGAATCTGAAAGGTCTGAAGATGAAGAGGACAGTTCATCATCATCTTCATTTCAACGTTCAAGAGCAGAAATCCCGAATGAAGAACTCCATTTCAGTGAAAAATGGTTTCATGGAAAACTGAAGGATGGGAGGGATGAAGCCGAAAGACTTTTGAAGACTTATTCTTATTTAGGTACCTATGTGAATTCGCCATCATTTTCAATTATTTTTCAAAAATAGAATAGATGCACGTTTGTCAGCTCTTGTAAGTATGGAACTAGAAATTAAAAAAAATTTAGTGAAGCAAAGTCATCAGTAGCTTTCACACCTTAGACGGGGTCCACAGTCCTGCATTGAAACTTCGCATTGCACTTTGAACATAAATCTAACTTGGTTCTCAATGAAAAACTTCAAGAATCAAAAATGTTAATATTGAAGTAAGCCTGCCCGAAACAGAATACTTCGGTTAGACAGATATTCACTGAATTTCTCTTATTTATCCTGAATCAACAATTTTCTAGGCGATGGAACATTCCTCGTGAGAGCCAGTGTAACCTTCGTCGGGGAGTATTGTCTATCGTTCTGGAGATGTGGCCAAGTGAATCACTGCAGGATCAGATCTAAACAAGATAAACAGCAAACAAAATTTTATCTGATGGATTCCAAATTTTTCGACAGTCTGTACAGTTTGATTACCTACTACCGTTCAAATCCATTAGTGACAGCGGAATTTGCAATTACACTGCAGGAGCCAGTTCCGCAACCTAAAAAACACGAAACTGAAGTGTGGTATCATAAGAATACGGGAAAGCTGCAGGCTGAGGAAATTTTGAAGAGAGTGAAAACTGAAGGAGCTTTCATAGTCCGGCCTAGCGAAAACGATTCGAATTGCTTCACCATAAGCTTCAGGTAGGAACTATTTAAAAAAAAATGTTAAAATATAAGTAGTTTTTGACCAGTGAGGGGTAGTGGATTCATCTTGAAAACACTTTGGTTATTAAACTATGAATGAATGATTTGATCTCTGCTATAAAATAGACCGACAGACTTTTCCTATTTTTTGCTGAATGGCTACTTCCCTTATCATGAAGGCGTTGTGAATAATAGTGCTCTTATGTGATAAATATCAATAAGTTAATAATAACTGAGATAAGTTGTCAAATTTCAATATTGGAGTAACTTATCTACAGTGCGCGTCAAAATTATGGAACAAATTCATTTTCTCAGAAGAAAAATATTTGGCAACGAAATCCTGACACAGGTCAATAATTGTTTCAATTCTACTAAATTTATATGCACTTTTGAAGGATTTTTGTTGCACCCTGTGCCATCCCCATCAACTTTCTAAATTTTTTGAATAGGGAAGGCAAGGTCTTTGTATCTTCCTTGCAGACGTGCAGAAATTTTGAGGAAAAAGATATTTTTTTGGAAAATTAGTTAGTTCAAAGAGGTTTTCAGTATGTGCACTTTGTCATGGCTCATTTACTTTGAGACGATGGTACCTGATGAAATTTGTCACCGAATGAAAGTCGACCATTACAGTTTTGTTCATGCACAACTTTCAACCCCTTCACGTGAAAATTTTTTTTTCTGCACTAAAGGGTTCGTAGGGGTTGAAAGTTGTGCATGAACAAAACTGAAATGGTCGAGTTTCATTCGGTGACGAATTTCATCAGGTACCATTGTCTCAAAGTGAATGAGCCATGACAAAGTGTACATACTGAAAACCTCTTTGAACTAACTAGTTTTTCAAAAAAAAAATTTATTCCTTGAAAATTTCTGCACGCCTGTAAAGAAGATACAAAGACCTTGCCAAAAAAGTACCACATGACCCACTTTCCCTATTCAAAAAATTTGGAGGGTTGATGGGGATGGCACAGGGTGCAACAAAAATCCTTCAAAAATACATATAAATTTGGTAAAAGTGAAACAAAAATTGACCTGTTTCAGGATTTTGTTGCCAAATATTTATCTTCTGAGAAAATGAATTTGTTCCATAATTTTGACGCGCACTGTATATATATCACTGGATAGAACTAGATGGGTGACACGGTTCATGAAATTCATAGTTAGAACCAGGGTTGGTTAATGGTGGGGTTGCGAAATGTCATTAATTTTGTCCTCCATGTTGTGACGTCATTGGTGGGCGCGCTTTATTTGAATGAGGCAAACAACACTATTTGATGTCACACAAAAATTGTTGAACAATTCCTTTTTGGCTGAATTTAATATAGAATCGGTCAAAAATAAGTTCTCGATGATGCGCACTTACATGATTTGCACAATTCAACTATTAAAACTGATTTATACTGCAGATATACCAAGTATATATCATGTTATCACTCTTGCCACTTATAACATGGGAATATTCTTTGAAATAATCTGTTACACTTTTCTAGAGTCTGGAATAATATATTTCATATTGAAATGTATATTTTCTTAATTTTGGTGCAATAAAACAATCATATAGTGGTTGTATTGGCGAACCTCAATCAGAAATATTTGTCAGATAAATAATTCTTTGAAATTTTCATCAAATCATGAAAGGTTACCTGTAAAATTCATTCAAAAAGGTTCTGCTTGTAAAGTCCATTCTGCAAATTCAACGATTTAGTTATAAAGAAACAACTCAATCAGGTTAGGGTATTAATAAAAGGAAAGGTCAATTCCTTCTTATTATAGGAAGAAGATTAATAAACAAAAACCTAGAAACGCACTGACGCTAAGTCAGCAGCTATACCGCGCTTGTTTACATTTCGAAATGGTGACTTGGAAATTTCAATGAAATTTAAATGGAATATGAACCTTTTTTTTCAAATTTCTCCATGGATAATTCTTCTTATTGACAATGTCCATCATCCAACCAAGTTTCATTTCAAACAGATAAATGTTTTTCGAGTTATTAAAAAATCTAAATTTCAAATGGCCGTAACATAAAAACCATTCGGCCGATTCGGCCCATTATCGAACTTAACCGAGATATTCGGGATCAAAACCTAACCGGAAAATTTCAAGACTTCAGTTCCTTCCTTTCGAAAGCTAGAGCACACACGGCCGGCCGGACAGAATCAAATTTGACCACGGATTCTACATCAGTGAGTCCAACCTAGTCGTTTTAGACCGACTTCAGCTCAAAATGTGAAAATTACAGATATTGTGACGAAACGATAACGTGCTGTTCCCCAGGGGCCTAATTCTTGAAATCCGATGGTATAGAACGTTCTCTATGGCACAATCTCCAGTTCGACCTTCCTCCCATTTGTCGAAACATCAATAGAGCAATTCCAGCTGACGTCACAACATGGCCGATGGGGGGACAGCCTGTCAAACGTTGAAAGTAAAACAACACAACCTCACTTTCCCGTTTTGTTTATGTTATGAAGTACAGCATTTTCAACAATTTCAGGATGAATTCACAAGTTAAAATGATTTATATTAATAGAATTGGTGGATTACTAGGCCAAGTTAGTGTGTCGTTGTGAAATTCAACATAAATACACCAAGAGACGAAGGAATACATTCCCTTTGTTTACATTGGCGAAGAGCGATTATTTGGAGATTTTAGTGATTTCACAAGTGAAATTTCGTGATAATTGATCTGATTAACTGATATTCAATCTCAGATGATAATCATTCAAAACGATATAAATGAAAATTGCAGTATTTATTCTTGTCTTTTAAAGCCTAGAGTATCAACATCAGAGATAGCATTCATTATAGGTATAACTATTGAAACTGAAACAGTAAAATGTTTGGCTCATTTATTCCTGAAAATAAACAGCAGAATGAAATCCAACAAATGTATCGAATGGAAAAAACATGGGTTCCAGAGAACTTCTCAGTACTATTTCAAATAACATTATATGTTGCAAATTATCAAATTACCACAATATTGGACTGCAGTTGCTATGTCGGTGCTATCATAATATTCAGTCATATATTTATTATACTACATATATGTTACAAATAAAATAATTCATATGAAATTTTTTCCTTGAACACCGATTTCGATTCATCCTCAAAAAATGCTTTACTATCCATATAAAATGTTTTTTATTATGCAGATGCAACGTTAAGGCTTTCATAATCTTTAATTGACAATAAGTTCAATTCAAAACATATTACAAACAACAAAATGTAGAAGTTCCATCCTTGGGTAGTCGAGCCACGTCGGAATATGTTCGGTTGAGAGCAGAGGAAGTTATCTGGTTCATTATTATTTGTAATACATACAATTTATACAACATATAGAGATGTGAGTGGTAAACAATCAGGATGGGTTTGTCCATCATAACGCCAGCTATCGTAGGTTGATATCATTCTTGAAATGTGTATAATAAACACGAAATATTCTTATCATGGTTATCTCATCATGATTTAACTTATTAAACAGAACAAATTGAATAGATAGTCTTAACATAATTCATTCACCAGTGTGGAAACGTCTCCAACGAACTCTACCATAGTTTGTTACTTTGTCAGAACAGTTTTTTCAATTTATGGCGAGAATATAGTATGATTGCCTTCTCTGGGATAGTTCACATAGTATTCTGTTTCTTCCAATACCAGATAAAATGTAGGGGAATGGGCCAAAAATGCAAATATTCAAATATAAAGTCTACAGTACAATATATCTGAAACATCGGATTCTTTCGTCTCTCGGTGTATTTATGTTGTATTCCACAACGAAACAATAACTTGGCCTAGTTATTCACCAATTCTATTAATATAAATCATTTTAACTTGTGAATTTATCCTGAAATTGTTGAAAATATTGTACTTCATAACATAAACAAATCGGGAAAGTGAGGTTGTGTTGTTTTACTTTCAACGTTTGACAGGCTGTCCCCCCATCAGCTGATTCATCTCGATGAACCATAGATAGCTGGAATTGCTCTATTCCGTATTCTTGACCGTCAAGAAGCGCTATTCATGAATTCTGGGAAGAGAACAATCGTGGAAAAATTGGCGTTTCGACGCCGTTGGCAGGGAAACGCAAGCATTTACGATGGAACGATAGAGCACGTTTATACCATCGCAGTCAAGATGGGGAGCAGTCCGAATGATCGGTCATAGACGAACAATTATGCCAAATGTTCTAACCAATCAAAAACAAGTATTTTGGATAGACTTGAAGCTAACTTCATTCATGTTGCCAACTTTGTGTATAATGCATCGACATAGACTATATTTCTGTGATATATTGCCATAGTTCAAATTTGAAATCATACAGTTGTCATAAGAGTTGGAAGCGTATTTCGGAAAATTGTAAAATGGATCATTTTGGAAAAAAAAGATCACTTCCAATCAACTATAAACAGAAGGGGATGCTTACCGACTACATTACATAATGACCTGAAATGTACATAGGTCGGTTAAATTCAGATTATTCAAGGGAGGATATGAAAAAAACTGAAATGAAATCACACTGTTTCTAGTTGAGCTTTAGTTAATCCAAACATTTTGATAAATTTTTGATCAGATATATCAAACGGGTTCCGTTTAGAAAGCACATCGACACCTATTTGGTATTGTAATTCTGCATCTTCCACATCTTCATTCAGTACTTCCCACATATTTGCACTCGCCATGTCCATCTTCGAGTGAAAACAGAAATCTTGTAGTGAAAGGTAATCGAGATTGTTAAGACTTAATGCCAAAAAGATCAAAATTGTCAAATACCCAAAACATAATTAGCGTCCTCTATGTATCGTTCCATCACAAATCGTAAGAGAAACATCGCTCGCTCTCCGTGAAGCACTCATTCATTTCAAGAATACCGTTTCCCTGAAAAACTCGTAGACACGCCCCCTTTCGATCATTCGTTCTCTCCCCGCATTCAAGAATAGGCGCCCAGAACAAGCGTGTAAGATAAATCAATAAAATTATATTTTCCATACATATCCTATAAAATATGAAAAGTTCCTCGTACTATTTTCGCGTTATATCACAGTAAACAATAAAAAGAACCAATTTTAATGAACAGGTTTGCCAATGTATTTTCCCCACCTACCGCCCTCTTATCTTAGGTACCCCTTGGTCTAGAAACTCCACCTATGAACCCTGGTTAGAACTAAATTTGAGACCGTAAAGACTGAAATAAAATTTTTTCATCGAGGTAGCATTAGTTTCACTAGAGAATTCATTGATCAACTTAAGAGTACACCCTACTGCGTATTAAATCTGAATATTTAGTGCAAGCAATATGTGGTTTCTTATTGAATCTTTTTTGTAGGGCCGATAAAAAAATCAAACACTGCAGAATAAAACTGGAAGGTCGCCTGTACACAATTGGAAATGTAGAATTTGAAAGTCTTGTTGAATTGATAAATTATTATGAAAACCATGCCCTCTACAGAAAAGTCAAGTTGAAGTATGCCATAAGCGAAGACACAGTGAGAAGGATGTCTGCGGTGAGTGAAACTTTGCTGATATGAATTTTTTCTTTATATTCTACAAGCAGGACCACCTGGCTTCAGTCAGTCTGTTAAGGTGCCAAAATAAATGCAAAAACTATCTCATTTAACCTTATCGTCTATCAGTAAATCTAAAATGTTATTTTTCTGTTGAGCAATCCAATCCCAAAGCAACTAGATTTGCAGTCAATTGTCTTAAACAGATCATCTTATTTTATTTCTTCTCATTCCAGTAGAATACTACAGTATAGAATAGAATAGAATATTATTTTATTTCCTAAATCATTGACAGCTATATATACAACATGGCAAAGTACAAAGAAGAGGAAACAAGTCAAAATTACAGCAATAACAACAACATTTAACCCTCATGAAAGAAGCTTTACAACAATGTATCACAGTAACTTCTGAATTCAGATATTGTGTAGGGTTCACATTTAACTATAATTGAAAAGATTGATTTTTTGAAAATTTTGAAATCATCTATAGTCCTTGTCATTCTCGGCAAGCAGTTTAATAGCTTTACAATCATATACAAGGTGCTTTCTTCAGTCATTGAGTATTTATGGACTGGAAAAAAATATTCATTCATCCTACGAGTGGCGTTGGTATTTTTAAGGTGTTCAAAATATTGTTTATTTTTATGAAAAAACAATAACAATCTATATACAGAGTGTAACAGCCAAATGGAATAAATTCGATAACGAATAAATGAGGGCGTGTTGGGAAAAACGCTCGGACACGTCGATTTGTAATTAATTTTAAATGCGCATAGTTTTCAAGAAAATAAAATTATATAGGGTGTTCCATGCGACCGTGGCCAATACCAACTTTCTTATTTCAAATGTAACCCCCTGTATATTATTTATTTTTTGGATTCTTCAGAGAATTCTAGACACAATTCATGCACAATGTCCTATACCTATCTTTAACTATTTCGGAAATATTAAGTGTTTTCAGATTCAGTGCAAAAATCAACGTTTTAAATAAAAATTATTTCATTTCACAAATTCGGTACATTACACTTTAAACCTAATAAGTAATACTGATTATTTTTTAATAATTAAAAAAAAAAACAAAAAAATCATTAATGTCAATGTAGGAAATGTTCAAAATGCTCGCCGCGAACGTCTGGGCAACATGCTAATCTGGTGTAGAATTGTCTTCTAACGTTACTCAACATCTCTGAAAACACTTAATATTTCCGAAAAAGTTGAAGATAGGTATGAGACATTGTACATGAATTATGTCTAGAATTTTCTGAAGAATCCAAAAAATAAATAATATACAGGGAGTTACATTTGAAATAAGAAAGTTGGTATTGGCCACGGTCGCATGGAACACCCTATATAATTTTATTTTCTTGAAAACTATGCGCATTTAAAATTACAAATCTACGTGTCCGAGCGTTTTTCCTAACACCCCCTCATTTATTCGTTATCGAATTTATTCCATTTGGCTGTTACACTCTGTATGTACAAACCTATCATTGTAAGAATGTTATTTCTTCTGAATACACCCCGACAAGACTCTCTGAACTTCATATTGAACATCGTTCTTAAAGCAAGCTTCTGAGTAACAAATACCTGTCTTGCCGAGGTACTTCCTCCCCAAAAAATGATTCCATAAGACATCACAGATTGAAAATTAGCGAAATAAACAAGCATCAAGGTTTTATCATCTACTTGGTTTCTTAAAGCTCTTAACATGTATATGGTAGAGTTTAATTTTCCCGTAAGCAATTCACAATGTGCTGACCAATTTAAGTGACTATCAATATACACTCCTAATAGTTTTGTCTGTGAGCTTGTTTGGACTGCACCAGAGCTGAATGTGATGCTGTTTGGTGGTGTCAATTTTGACCGACTATTAGTGAAAAATAAGATATTTGTTTTGTCACCATTGAGAACTAGGCTGTTCTCAGTATGATCATTGAGAATATCAGTGAATTTCACACTTAAGTTTATTTCCTTTTCATAGAACTATTTGGATCCTCAGTATTCATTTTTATTTACTAAATATTTTTTCAATATCAAATTTTACTAAAACGCCCAAACTACTTACAAAATGACATTAGGAAATGCTTGAGGTTCTTGCAGCTTGTGTTTGTAGTACTGTTAATCGGGATTAACGACCGTTGGGTCTTTGAACTTTATTCTTATCGTTTCGCTAGCACAAGCACATATTGAATGATTTAGTTGATAAATTTCTCAAAATTGGTCGAGGACAAATTGGTATTCTGGGGAATTCTGTTATGAGGGGGCAATCTTGATCTTGTTGTTCAATTACCGTAGAATCCACAGAATCAAACACTCTCATAGTGAAACAGTTTTGCAATAACGAATTTTATATTTTTGCTGTACCTTACATAAATATCGAAATATAATAAGTTAATATTTCCTAAATATAAATTTACACATTATCATAATCAGTCTAAGTTCAAAATTATATTACTGAATTGAAACTTCATTGCTCAGGAAGATTTTGGTTTGTCATCATTTGTATTTTTGTTATCTGAATCTGACAAATACCTGTTCGGAACTGCTAGTGCTTTGATAACATGAAAAGTGGGTACGTAAGGTACCTGAACATTTATTTTAGTTGGTTGTAAAGGTTTTGGATAGTAAGCAAATTGATCGAATTCCCATGGATTTCTAGATGCATTATCTGGATCTACATAGGGTACTGGAACCACAAATCGAAGTTGAGTTGCCAAATCCTCAAAATCTGAGCTTATTTTGGTATTATCTGTGGTTGGTGCAGGTGTAGAACTAGTTGTAGTGGATGTAGTAGTTGTGCTGGTTGTTGTTGATTCTGTGGAAGGGTGGTGGGAATCTGCATTGCCCATGGAATAAAATGGAAAAAGATTCCTAAAACTGTATATACTGGAAGCTGTAGTAGTTGTGGTAGCTTGCGTTGTTGATGGTATTGCAATATTATCCAACTCTTGTGGTGGATTCTGATAATGTATGGCACTTGGGAGGGATCTGTGCCAATAATAAACAACCTTTCCATTACTTAAATATGTTTTCTGTAGTATTACTGGTTCCAACTTGATATATTTCACATTGGGTTGTTCTTTCTTCGAAATTTTAGGGGTTGTGCTGATACTTGTGGCTTCAGTGGGTACTGTTGTGACATAGAATCCTTTAATGTGTGGAGTGGGATATTTATTTTTATCTTTTCGACCTTGAAAGTACACAGGATATGTAAGTGGATACTTCTTTTTGTATACTGTTGTGGTTGAAGTTTCAACAGGATTAAAATTTGTGCGAGAATCACTTTCAAATTTCGAATTATTTGCTCTGAAGAGCCTTTCTAGATGTTGGCATTTCAATCGAAGGTCTTCCAGGTTAATTTCTGTAGCATTCTTCTGAGGTTCTTTGGATTCTGTGAATGTTTTTTCTGTATGGGAATATTCTAATTGAGTTTGTTGAGTGTCTGACACAATCTTCTTTATGGTTTCGGTTTGTTGTATCATTAGTTGGTCGACTTCGCTCTTATTTATATTTGAATCTATTACTTCCTTGTATTCATTTTCGTCAGTAACAGGTAATGTGCTTATTATCTGTATAAGGCAGATAATAACCTGAAAGAAATAAAGATTATAATAATGATTCAAACAGGCAATGGCAAAAGTATTAAAATCAAACTTATGCCTATGATATTTCTCCAATAGACGACTTCGGCCCAAGTTGCCAACCCACAATTTACTTAGCAAGTTTACTTTCACTGGGGAACGGGAATTTCAGGACAAATTCGATATGATAAGGTTCGCATTATTTATAAATAACCGTAAAACATGCCGATTGGCTGAAATTTAAGTTGGGATTCCTGATTTCATGCAAACAGTGTCAATTTTCATAGGATACGTTCCGAAAATCAACTCTGTTGTTTCGGTTGCCGATTTTCCGCTCCGTAAATATGAAATATTCGGATGGTTCCTAGAACGAGCGCGTGAAAAAGGTTATTTACTGAATCTGGTTGATGAAAATGCGGTCGATTTACTGTCACCTGAACGATTTTCTATGGTAAATATCCATAGCATAGAACAATCTATGTTTACTTTAGGTTTGTTTTGGTTCCGAGTTCAGATCTGTTCGGGACGGACAGTTCTGAACTCGGAACCTAAAGTAAATATAGATTGTTCTATGCTATGGATATTTTCCATAGAAAATCGTTCTGGTAACAGTAAATCGACCGCATTTTCATCAACCAGATTCCGTAAATAACCTTTTTCACGCGCTCGTTCCAGGAACCATCCGAATATTTCATATTTACGGAGCGGAAAATCGGCAACCGAAACAACAGAGTTGATTATCGGAACGTATCCTATGAAAATTGACACTGTTTGCATGAAATCAGGAATCCCAACTTAAATTTCAGCCAATCGGGGACGATCTTAACAAAAACCTATATTTGGAAGGAATTATCTGGTTTGAAGAGCCGAGGCATGTTTTACGGTTATTTACAAATAATGCGAACCTTATCATGTCGAATTTGTCCTGAAATTCCCGTTCCCCAGACAAAGTAAACTTGCTAAGTAAATTGTGGG